>OU015491.1:102672805-103872805 GCA_907164885.2 Dolomedes plantarius
TTTCCTCTCAGGTGCCTTCGTTTTGATGACATTCGGGATTGGGCATCTCGGCGAGAATTTGATAAATTTGCACCCATCAGGAATGTATTGAAATAGTGTACTTCAAGAGGAAATGAAGGTGCCAGAGGACGCTGTTCAGTGGCGCACCTAGGATTTAATTTTTTTTTGGGGGGGGGAGGGGCGAGTTGTTGAACGGATAAAAATTTATAATGCAAATTCAATATTCATAATGCGATTTCTATTTCTTTGGGGGTGGGGCAGGGCCCCTTCGCCCACCCCCTGGTTGCGCCACTGTCACTGTTACTCTTGTGGGCGACAGAGAGACAGAATAACGTGAAAGTGGTGCGAGAAATGCGGAAAGTGGATATGTAATGACCATTTTAAAAATTTATGTGCAGAATGTTTTAATTTTTGGTATTTTGAATGTATGGTTGATTTGTAATATTTAATGTTTTTTTTCTAAAATTTAATTGTGTTTTATTTGTAGTATATACACCGAAAAAACTAAAGAAATAATTAGGTTAAAACTGTTAGATACATATGGATGTAACACGACATAAAAGTGGGTGACACTTGTCACCCACGCGACTATTCGTGTTACAGCTAGTGACGCGAGTACTGAAGGGTTAAGCACTAACATGTACTTCTTTCCACCTCTTGACAAGACTGGCGATTCGAGCAAGTCTGCATGTATGATTTCACCAGACTTTTTCGTCTTGAATCGTTTTGATTTGAATGTTCGTCTACTTTGTTTACCATAAGTACATGGCTCGCAAAACACTCCATCGTCGATGAAATCGATACAATTCTGAAGCAGGTACAGCTTCACATACTGTATTCCCTGGTGCCCAAGCCGTCGATGCCAAAGTGATAACAGCAACTTTGTCGGCGGCGTCATTGCCGTTTCAGGAAAGGAGTTGTCATTTCTTTGTCAACCAAGTAGGCTGAATCAGCAAAACCCCCTTGGGGCTTGACCGGTTTTGCACGCAGTTCAAAGAGTACATTTGATGAGCATGGAGCCTCTAAAAGTACATTATCTGGGGTCTCCTTGCGGAAGAAACGACAAATCATGTCATCTGAATATCCGACGTTCGAGATTCCTCGCTTCATTGCCTTTGAAGCTGATAACAATTTTTGCCGATGTCTGGTGCATACAATACATCACTGAGTTCAATAGATTTTTATACGGTTCCAACCGTCGCGCACATGTCAATGTCCCCGCAGCCATAAGCCGGTATTGTCTGCTTGTTACCGACTGTGATTTCTGCTTGCTTGTTAAAATGGCGGTACGTCTTGAAGTACTCTGCTGAATTCGTAATGTGTGTTGTAGCTCCGTCGTCCTTAAGGCACACATTTCGGCCACTATCATCCTCTTGACAAGCAAATGCACTGCATTGAGTATTTGCAAAGAAGGTTTCTGTTCTGCCACCCGTCGTGTTTGGCTTATCCGGGAAATCTGGACAAAATTGTCCAATGTGTCCAGGTTTACTACAACGAAAACAGATGCCATTGAAACCTTTCACACCATCACTGGTCCTGTTGTTGTTGTTGTGTTTACAATCCCTCTAGATCTAGCAGCATCTAAATCAGATCCATGATGCCATGAACCCTAGCGAAGTCAAGCACCAGAACTGGATCGGCGCAAAAATCCACTAGAGTGAACCCCAAACATTCCAAGATGTGATCGGAGGAAGCCGGCCTCAGATTGCATTTCGTGCACAACGAAAAGACCCTGCGTCCAGATTCGAATGTCATGCCTTTCAGATGCCCACTTATTAGTCTTGAGGCGGCCGTTTGATCATGTCGTTCACCCCAAATTCTAACGCGCCTCCCGGGGTCTTCCTGCTAAACCAGGGATGGGTGGGAGAAGTCTATTCATCGTTTTGGCATTATTTGTGGTCATGGGTTGGGGTTGGTTCACCATCTGTGGCCTTATCCCACCTTTCTTCCATTTATTTCCATTATGTTTTGCACCAAATTTAGCATTTGCCATGAATGCTGTCGTAGTATCGTCTCTAAGCTCCTGATTTCGTCTTTGCAGTCTCATATTGATCTGTTTGATTAGTTTTTCAGATGACTTCTCTGTCCTTGGCGTTGACTCCCACTGTGACTTGAACTCACAATATTCGTCATCAAGAAGAATAGACAAGATGCGTGGAACTAGCAGGTTTTGCGGCAACTTCCCTTCACCGCTCAACTCTTGCTCACGTTGAAGATCCACCCACAGTGTACTCAAACGTATTATTGAATGCATTACATCTTCGTCTTTCTCGATCCGAAAAGTGAAAAATTGTTGCAGAAGAGTGTCCAATTTGACGCTTGACACTTTCTCAAAATTGTTTAACAACTCTGTCCATATCGCTCGTGCAGAATTACCATGCATACGAATCAAATTTAACACATTCGATGATATATTTGTGCGGATGATCACAGCAGCTTTCGCATTCGCCTTTGCATACGCTTTTACCGCTTGGTTGTACTCACGCATCGTCTTTTCATTTGCGTCTGCTGCCGGTAGGCTTGGGCGATGTATCGATACATCGTGAAAAACCGGTGTGAAGCCGACATCGTCACACCGGTTTCATAATTTTCAAATCGGCGATATATCGTAACATCGCGATTTCCCGGTATCAAACAAACGGTTCCGATGTTTCTGCGTGCGCATGCGCGATGTTACGATGTCGCATCGCTTGGTCGGCGATTTCCCAGTGTTCGATGTTTGTACGCATGCACGGTTTTACTATATCAAATCGCTTAGCTTGAAGGGACGATTTTCCGGTTTCACACCGTCAATACCTAGACGGACTATAATAGACTGACGATTCCTCGAATTTTTTTTGCATAAGGTGATTTTCCTTCACGTGACTTTCTCTTCGATGTTGTGATAGAGTGTTGTAGTGATAAGAAAGACGAAGCGATAAATCGCAAAGGTCCACACCAGCACAAAAGTCCTGCTTTCTGCACATGCGTATGTGAACTTAGAATTTGTTTCGATTGTCAGTGTGTTACTGTTAGATTTTTCTAGTCGTACTTCTTTTTAGAGTATTCAGCACGGAGTGTTATTAAAAGACAGAGAGCTGCATTGCTTCCAAAAAAATGCAGAAATGCAGATATTCTTGGCTCAAAATAAAAGATATTTAAATGTTTAATTAGTTTACAACCTGGTCTCATATTTATGTATGAATCTATGTTACTTTTTTTAGGGAGGCACGCTGCCACCTGCTGGCTACGTTCGTGGTTACCAACATCGCGATATATCGTCACATCGCGATGTTAGACTGACGCTGTATTGCGATGTCAAATATGTAACATCGCCCAGGCCTAGCTGCCGGTGCTGTTGGCTCGACAAGGGAATCATCGAAGATGCCCGCACAATCGTTGAGCACTAACAAAGAGTTTACTTCAAATTTCCACTCAGTCCAGTTGGATGAACCATCCAATTTGGTGCACTGAACAAAATTTTTAGCCATATTATTACGTCGTTATTCCCCAAAGTGTGCGAAAAAAAAGATATCGGTACACAGTCGTCTACCTACACACAGTCCAGCAAATATGGTGAAATCAAAAGTCGAAATGGAAACTCGAAGTCAAAATCCGTGATTCAAATACGTCGTCATAGCCATCATTACTTCATCTGCGCAGTTAAACGTCGCTAAAACCCATAACCTGTTGCAATATCAACGAAATAAAGTGATAGCTAGTTGAATTTCGGACTTTAATGATTAGAAAGTAGGAAGAGAAACACAGGGGATAGTCTAGGAGATGGGGCCAGGTCGGCCATCTTGGATTTTCCGACGATTTGGCGCGTTTTGTTTGGCGAAAATTATTGCATACTAGTAAACCCCGCTAGCGAACTCTCTGGCCAATGAAATTGCGTCGATCAAACGACCGGTTACAGTTAAAAAGATCTAGCAAATTTAAATATTTAAGGTAAAAGAAATATAATTTCGGTTCAACTTTTATTTTTCTTTATATTTAATTATTTAAACTTTGAAAAAAATCGTTTGTGATGACTAAGATTGCTGAAGAATTAAGTCGTAACAGAATTATTGATATTGATTGTCTGAGAAATATATTAGTATATATATATATATATATATATATATATATATATATATATATATATATATATATATATATATATATATATATATATGTGTGTGTGTGTGTGGTGGTGTGTGTGTATATATATATATATACATATATACATACAATATAATATATATGTATGTGTATATATATTATAATATATATATATATATATATATATATATATATGAAAGATATAAAATTTAAGTTGATCCCCTGTAAATTTTCTTCCCTTCCCATGCTTAAGATGGCATTACCAAATTCTGTTTTCAAGAACCCAGGAATATTTTCATAGCGTCAGCAATCCCTGGGCAAGCCACACTTTTCTATGCCCAAATAAGGCAATCGTCCTGCACAACTGATGCAGCTTTGGTCAGTAAATTCTTCAACCGCAGATACCTCTATACGCAAACCCCGGGAATCACTCGGGTGTTGGCTTTCCATTAGATAAGATGTCTGTTTAGCCACTCGGAAATAAATTTCTTATTCTAAAAGTTCTGTAATTTGATCTTATTTCATTACAGAATTAATAGCCGGCAGGATGATCTGCAGTGAGGATACCAGTTTTAAATTTTTAATTTCAATATGTAAACGGAGTTTTAATTAATTTTACCAGCACCCGTCGTAAAACTTCATTCGCCCTTTCGTGCGTCGAAAATAGCAGCGAGCAGAAGTGGATTATTACTGACCTTGGTGGATTTACGCTGTTCGGTGACCTAGTTTTGAAGAAGCAATGCAGAAAGGGGAAAATCCGAATTTGAATCAAACCGTGGACTTAACCGGTGAAAATAACGAGCCATCTCACGTCCGCTTTTCCGATGTAAATGTGTTTATTAAGCCCTATTCAAATGAAGTGCCAATCGAAAATTACATCGCAGAATATGAGTAGGTTTGTGAACTGTTGACATTAAATCCTATACAAAAAATTATATTCTTTCGCAAGCTGTGTACCGGAAATGTGGAACTATTTCTTCAATCCAAACCCCTGTTTAAAAACTTCGAAGAATTAAAAACAGAATTGCTTAAAGAATTTAAGACGGAGATAAGTAAGGCCGAAATACATCAGCAATTGTTAAGACGGAAAAAAGGAAGGGAAGAAACTTACGAAGCGTATTACTACACTATCCAGCAAATAGCTTCGAAAGCAGCGATGACCTCGGAAGAGCAAAAATTTTACATCATAAAAGGAATAAACGCACGCCCAGAAGTAGATCTCCAACTTCGTTCGACAAAAAATTGTGATAAACTAAAAAACATGTTAAAACTATTGGATAAGCAAAATTCAGAGGAAAGGACTTTTTATACCCCCAAGCTACCAGTTTTCCATAGACCTCCAGCCTGGAGTCCACGCTTCCAACAACACCCAGGAAATTACCGACAGTTTCGGCCAAATTTTGATCTTCAACACCAGGAGTGGAGACCGAGGAATAATTTTTATCCGCCCCGTTTCCAGCAACGTCCCAGACCAGGGTTCAACACCAGTGCACCTTCCTTTCAGCCAAGAATGACAATGCAGAATCATAATAAAAACTTTAATGTGAGAACCAACGACAGTGACTGAGTGCCAGTAGTAGAGAGCCTGTTGTGTGGACAGAAAGTCCAGATTTTATTCGATTCAGGCTCAACTCTAAATATTTTACCAGGACCCACATTAAATAAAAATCACCAACTAAATTTCAAAAATTGCAACATTAACATCACAGCTGTGGGACGAAACGTCCAGGTAAGTCAGTATATAATGCTTCCGTTAAAATTGGGTGAAAAAATTGAAACATTAAAATTTTATTACTTACCTAATGTACAATTACCATATGTTATATTATCTGTGAGAGAAAAATTAAGTAAAATGTAAATTAGGTTAAAGTTAACTAAAAAGAATTAGTAACAATAACAACATTTTATTTCCCAGCAAAGTTGGGCCAGGGTTTACGTTCAAGATTCAAGAGTAAAAATCTTCCGAGTCATCATGCTCGGCCAAAACAACAAGAAGTAGTAACAAACCGCGACAGACACCCCCAGGGCATTGACCCGTACAGCGCTATCTGGCGGTGAAAACATATATATTCCCAACAAACTGGGCCGGGCTGAACAGTAATGTTCAGAACAATACTTATTACATCATTTCAAAAATTGTTTAGGTTCAAGAGTTCACATTTCAATTACAATTTCTCAACATTTGAGTTGAGACCAAAACATTCAAAACTTCCAATTAATGTTCATGTTTCCAAAAAATCACATTTCAATATAATATTAAATTCAGAAAATTAAGTTTCCAATTAATGTTCATGATTCCAAAATTATACAATCAAATATACATATTAAATTAAGAAATTCAAGTATACCTTAATTCAAAAATATAAAAGTTTAAAATTCAATTGTGAATGAAGTATTTTTTACAAGTTAATAAGTTAATAATATCCAAAGACTAACAATCTATAACAAATGCAACAAAACCTATACAAGAATTAACAATATACAATCAGTAAGGAACTTACTATTCTCACTTCATTGGAGATTCTTAAACACACTTACCTAAATACTATATTTTTACACATAACTACACGTTCACAAATGGAATCATTCTTGAAATTTCGCTACAAATAAACATACAATAAATATTATATACATTTTATATACATGAGACATTTGAACTACAGTTGTAGGAAAATGATTACATTCAACACTCTAAATTTACAAGTAGTTGAACTGGTCGTTTAATTGTTCCTCTTTCAGTTTTAATTTCACAACTACGAATGCGACCATCTCTACCTGGAAAGGTTTTTACAATCCTTCCCAATCTCCACATATTTCGTGGTAAATGTTCATCATGAATGATCACAATGTTATTTCTTTCAAATCACCTTTAGACTGCTGATTTTTATTACAGTTTGCAGATTTCAAGTTCAATAAATTGTCTTTAGTCCACTTGCGCCAAAACTGATTTAGCAGTCTTTCGCGATACAAATATGCTTTTAGCAAAGTTTCTTTACGGCTTTGACCCACAATGTTATTGAATTTAACTGGAGGTAAATTGGACACTTTATTACCTATTAGGAAATGAACGGGTGAAAGTGGTTGTGGATCATTGAGACTATCAGGGACATATGTCAGTGGTCTTCTATTGACCACCGCTTCAATTTCAGTTAGCAAGGTGTGAAGTTCGTCCACACCTAAGGATGTTCGTCCAAGGGTTTTTCGTAGTGGCACTTTCACGGAACGAACTAGTCGCTCATAGAAACCGCCCCACCACGCCGCTTTCTCGGCAATATATCTCCACTGGATACCCGAGGAAGCATAATACGTTTTAACGTCTGGATGACTTATTACCTTCCACACCTTTTTAAGTTCTGCAATTGCAGCCTTGAAGGTAAGAGCGTTGTCCGCATACACAACTGAACAGATTCCTCTTCTCGAGACGAACCTGCGAAAAGTTAAGAGAAATGAGTTAGTTGTTAAATCTCTCGTTAGTTCTAAGTGTACAGCTCTTGTAACTGCACATGTGCACAACAAAATGTAGAACTTGGTATGCTCATTCTTCACATAAAGTGGGCCAGCAAAGTCTAACCCAACGACATCAAACGGTTGTGACTGTTCGATTCTTGCAGCCGGTAGTGGAGCCACAACTTGATTTACAGTTCGAGCATTCATGCGTCTGCACATAACACATTTTTTTAGTATGTTTTTACATACTGTCTACCTTTTATCATCCAGTATCGTTCTCTAATGTAAATGAGAGTACTTGATACTCCCGAATGATACACCTTTTCATGTGCATCAAGACCAATAAGTTCAGCTAATTTGTTTTTAGGAGGCATGATTATCGAGTGCTTTTCATAGTAGCTCATGAGGATTTTTGGAGTCTGCCTTCCACTAATAAGACGTTATCTTCATTTAAGAAGGGATTGAGCTCGAAAATGTTAGATTTTTAGTAACTGGTTGTCCCAATTTTAGATTATGAATTTCCACTGCAAAATGTTCAGCTTGCGTTTCTCTAATTAATCGAATTTCCCCAGAGAATATTTCTTCAGCTGTCAAGGTGCCATTTCTTTTCGGTAAATGTTTTCTTGCAGTATGAATAAATCGCATTGCCCATGCGATAATTCTAACAGCTCGACTTAATTTGCTGTAATTTTCAAGATATAAAAGGGGTTTGTGATCGTCGACACTAGCTTGCAAAATTGTAATGTCTTTTACCTCCTTTTTCCTCTCTAACATGGATGTAACAAACGTCGTGGTGAAATCTTTAGGACACTTAAAGTATCCTACAGCTTTATACGCTTTTATTGAGGCGTCACAAAATTGTGTAGTTCCAAATTATTGAATTTTCTGAGTTTACCAGGAAAATATCCTCGTGTTAATTTCAGTTTCTTCACATTCTCTATTTCGTGATACCACTCAGACCACCATTGCTTGCACTCTTTCGGAATTTCATTATCAAAATCTATTCCTAATCGCCAAAGATTTTGAATTAATAATTTTGCACGTATTACAAAAGGCGAAATAAAACCTACAGGATCAAAGATTGTAGCAGTCACCTTTAATATGTTTCTTTTCGTAATATTCTCACAATTATTTAATGTTTCACACAAAGCTTCAAAGTTTAAGAAAATTTGGTCTTTACGAGTACACCAGTGAAGCCCTAGCACCTTTAATGAATTCCTCTGAATCTTCTCCGTTACTTATCCCATACTTAGCCACCGACTCTTTAAAGCCTCTGAATTAGAACTAAATTTCCGTAAATTCATCCCTGCATCCCTAAAATACTTTACATGCTTCAGAACTAAGCTTGAGGTTTGCTCAATAGTATCACCCCCAGAAAAAGATCATCTACATACACCGAAGTATTAGCATCTCATAAACATCGGGTTTTCTCGGGGAACTATCTTAGAGATTAGGATACTTAATAGTACTAGCCAGAATGAAGGGACTGCATGAACGCCAAATGGTACTCTAGTCATCCTATATGGGTTCAAATTAAAATCCGTAACCAAATACAAAATTCTCAAGCATCTCTGTCAACATCTGCTATTCCAATTTGATGGAATCTTTCTCAATATCTGGCGGAAAAGGCATATTTAAATTGTCTGAAACGCAGTATCATATCTAACACTGAAGGATTTAAATTCGGCCCACGGAACTAAACATCAATTAAGGGATGCGGCAGTTGTTTTTGTTTGAAGAGGCATCAGAAACTATTCTTACTTTAGTTGTCGTAGAATTTTTTCTTACAACTGGGGAATGTGGCATGCAATAAACTTTGGTCACTGCTACTTTCAAACTACTTCTTCAATAAGTTGGTTATCTAACGATCGCGTATTATTTCAGTATAATGTTTACGGAGCCAAAATTTTTTCCTTAAATTTATTTCCTAAAGACATTAACGACTTTCGCGTTTTTCAAAATTATTACTTAAGGCTTCATGATTTTGTTTCCATAACAGCGAGAGAACATATCGCCCATTATCAAACTCCATTCCCTCTGAAATTGCTGATAACCGATTCATCGGAAACCTCCTGTTTGTTTTCTGTCAACCCAGTGTGTCCAGAGACAGAACCGCGTTACGATCCTATTAATCTCAACATTCTTCGACGCGTCGGCCAAATACTGTACACCGATATTCATCACAGCTGCGTTCTCCAAGAGCTTGTCGTAGCCTCCACCCTGAATAGTCCCCCCAAAACAAGGTGTCAGTTGCGAACAAATTATTGCCTAGTTTCCCTCCTTCCCCCCAGCCAGGACATTCCAGTAGTAATCCGCCCCCACCAGAAGTCTTATCTCCCGATGCTTCTCCCGCTATCGGCTAGCTGCAGCCCCTTTGATTCTAAGATTTCACGAATGCTTTAGTTGGTACTTTTACAAAGGCCCCTGTTATAGTATCTGTTACAGAGCTTCAATTATTATGGATGTTTGGGGGAACTTAACATTTTTAAGATTTATTTGCACGACTTTCAAAAATCCCGTGCACGACCTTCACTAAACCCAAATGAATAACATTACAGTTTTTCTTTTCTCAAACATCTTAAATTTAATTGTTTAGCTAGATCGGCTCTAATAAATGATTTCTGGGATCCTCCATCCATTAAAATCCTAACGGTACTATTTTTGTTTGTGTCAACATTTTCTGCTAAAACTGAACAAGTCTGTAAATCTTGTAAAGTCCCTTTACAAGTATTTTCGGAATTTAAAGACAAAGATGCAATAACAGACTCTTTGTCCTCCGTTGGTATATCAAGATTAACTTTCCTACAGAATATTTGTTATGACTTGAACTATTACAATTTTGGCAGGGAGAAATTTTGCTTCTACAATTTGGAGACATGTGTGTTTTTCCAAAACATTTATAACACCTACCCTGAATTTTCAAAAGTGTTCTTTTATCCTCGTCGGATTTTTCGCAATCTACAACACTATGGGAATTTACTTTACAGAAAAAACAGTATGGTTTAATTACTGTAGTAAAGGCAGACGCAGTTGGGATATTTTTACCCTTCAAATAACTATTTTTGTTTAGGAATCCCGTTTGTTTTTCTGATGGAAATCGAAATTATCTTTCCGTATTACAGTCTTTACTAAATAGATACGACGCTTCCCTGCATTCAACTTCTTTTCAGCACGAAATCTATTAACTCTGAAATATCAAATCTGCATTAGACTTTCGTTTTCTGTTATACTCTAACTTAACTCCTCTGGTAATTTTGCAGTATTATTGGGCATACAAGTTACCGTAAGAGCCCGACGTCACATTTAAAGACTGTAGACTCCTAATCTGAATTTCGCAATTATCATAAAACGTTCTGAGGGGGCTTTTACCATTACGAACTTTTTTTACAGGATCTAACCGATAATAAGTTTTTATATGTGAGCTGATTACCATGGTCATTCCTTCCAAACGCTGCTTTAGCAATTCAATAGATGAATCATAATTTTCAGTTGACAAGGGAGAACCCGAAAACAGCCGCCAAAGCCGACCTCCCAAATACATTTTTAAATAACTAAATTTTTCATTTTAGTTATGTCATCATTATTATGTATAGTTTATTAAGTACTGGTTCCAAAAATCTAACCAATTGCTAGGATCCCCAAAAGAATTTTCCTATAGTTAATTTAGGAAGTTGGATAGCTTTGTTTAAATGTATTTCCGGAGTTGAAGCAACGCGAGGTCTGAGAGTTACTCAACGATTTTACTTTTGTTTTCATTATTGAGCTTCTTTTTTGCTCTAAATGACCAGATCGTAATTTTCTCTTCGTACTCTTGTACACAAATTAGGTCTTCTTCAAATTCCTTTTCAGTAACATTTAAATTCAACTCTATATTGCATTTATCTAATTCTTTTAAATTTTCTGATTTGTTGATAGCAAATTTAAATTTTCTTCTAAAACTCACATCAAAAGTCCTCACCTTTCGATTTCTGATTGTAGTTTAATTTAAATTTTGGACACAGCGGTCCTTATTATTTTTCTTTTTGTATTTTAGTTTTGACATATCTTCTTCCAGATTTAAAAAATATAATGTCCTACCTTATTCAGAACGTCCTTCAGATCCTGTATGGTTTTCAATAATCCATTTTCAATTGGAACAATTTTAATACTAAGATCGTGCCCCACGTTTGGGCGCCATGAGAGAAAAATTAAGTAAAATGTAAATTAGGTTAAAGTTAACTAAACAAAGAATTAGTAACATAACAACATTTTATTTCCCAGCAAAGTTTGGGCCAGGGTTTACGTTTCAAGATTCAAGAGTAAAAATCTTCCGAGTCATCATGCTCGGACCAAACAACAAGAAGTAGTACAAACCGCGACAGGACACCCCCAGGGCATTGACCCTTACAGCGCTATCTTGGCTGTGAAAACATATATATTCCCAACAATCTGGTCATGCTATTGACTCTTTAATGTCACTATTAATTTTAAAACTAGAGAAATTTTTCAGGATATAAATTACTTAAGCATTTTAATTGTACCAGCTGTCATAATAATAATCCTAATAAGAAAAGTGGTCATGGAAATAATGAAAAAGTATCTTCATTTTAAGTAATAATAATGATTATGTAATTGATTTCTTGTAATAATGGAGTGTGATATTGACAATTTAATTCAAAAATTTGATCATGTTTTTGCTAAGAATAAGTTTGATGTGGGAGAAATTAAATTAGAATCGCCAAAAGTAGTCTTAACCTCAGAACTTCCTATAAGTCAAAGACCATACAGAACGTCGCCTAGAGATGACGCAGAGATAAAGAAACAATTAGATGCCTTGTTAAAAAGCTAAAATTATTAAACCTAGTTATAGCCATATAGTTCACCTATTACTCTCGCGTTTAAGAAAGAAGATAATGCTAGGACTCGACTATGTATTGACTATAGGAAAATTAACCAAATTACAAAAACCGATTGTGAACCCATTCCCAGAATAGACAGTGTTCTAGACAAATTGACCAATGCTAAGGTATTTCTACGTTAGATCTATGTAGTGGGTATTGGCACCTGAAAATTAGAGGATGAGGAAGCTGAAAAGCTTGCTTTCACTTCTAACTATGGCTTGTACCAATTTATCAGACTTCCGTTTGGATTTAAGAATGCTCCGCAATATTCCAAAGAACATTAGGCGTATACTTCATAAATATCAAGTTAACTTGGCTCTAAATTATTTTGACGATATAATTATTTTCTCAGAGTCATTAGAACAGCATATTCAGCCCTTAAAGACAATTTTTGAAATTTGTGAAAGGAAAATATTTTAAAAAAATCGAAATGTCATTTTGCTAAAGATACTATTGATTTTCTTGGCTATGAAGTTAAGCATGGATCATACAGCCCAAATAATACTAATGTAGAAACAATAAAAAAATTATTGGCCCCAAGGGAACGTTAAAGATTTACAAAGATTTCTAGGCACCATTAACGTATATCATAAATTTATTCCTGATTACGCTAAAATTAGAATTCCCTTAAATAACCTTTAAAGAAAGACCAGAAATGGGCATGGACGCCTGAATGTCAACAAGCTTTTCAAAAACTTAAAGATAGTTTAATCTCAAAACCCATTGTGGGCCCTTTATAATTCAAATTATCCTTGCCATGTCTATGTTGATGCGTCAAAAGAAGCCATAGCCTCCATAGTAAAACAAGAACATCCTGATGGAACTCACATCACCATTGCATATCACTCCCGACGACTTAGACCATATGAAATTAATTATACTATAACGGAATTAGAATGTTTGTCCATAATTGATAGTCTTGATAAATTCCATTGCTACCTTCATGGTCACATTTCACTGTACATACAGATCATCACAGCTTAGTTTGGCTTAAAACTTTTAAAAATCCTACAGGTAGACTTTTCAGATGGTCTCTAAAAATTTCTATGTATGATTTTGACATAAAATATAGAAAGGTACAACTAAGGTTGAAGCTGACATGTTAACAGAAACCCATTGCTTTTAATATAACTACAACCCCTCCAGAACCCTTGTTAGATATAAAGGAAAATCATCCATTTTCAAATGTTAGAAAATATAACAGCACCCAGATGTTTTAATAAGGATAATATTGTAGTAGTGAAAAGACAAAGTTGAATCAAAATTGTAGTACCAAAAGCGTTAAGAATTAAATTAATAGAGAAAGTACATGAAAAATTTGGTCATCCAGGAATAGCTTCAATGTTAAGAATTATTTCACCTCAATATTATTGGACTAAGATAATTAATGATGTTGGAAATTATGTTAAACATTGTGAAACTTGTCAAGTAAACAAGAAGTCTCATCAGAAAAAATATGGTTTTATGCAATCTCTTCCTCTGTGTGAAAAACCTTTCGAACTATTATCAATTGATACTGTAGGTGGTTTAAGTTATTATAGTTCTACTAAGAAATATTACAATTGTAGTTGACCATGCCACTAGGTACATCTGGACATTTCCCTCTAAAAGTGCCACCACGGAAACCTACATAAATTGTTTGAATTCTATTTTTCAAAATCATATACCCGAGAAAATTTTAAGTGATGGGAATTCCGCCTTTACCTCATCAAAGTTTAAACATTTTCTCAGACATAATAATGTTACACAGATCTTGACATCTGCTCATAGACCGCAGACGAACGGAAAGGTCGAGAGAGTTAACCAAACCATAGTAACTAGATTAAAATGTAAAGTTAGTAATAGCCCTAGTAATGTGCCATGGACAAAAATCTTAGACTCTGTCACCCAAGAATATAATAATACCCCTCATTCGGTAACTGGATTTCCCCAATTTATTTAATGTATGGCGAATTGCCTTATAAATTTCTTTCCAAGATAATGAGATATACCCTCCTATAGAAGAAGCTAGAAAAAATTGCACAAGAAAGAACTAGACAATATTATCAGTCGAATAAAATAGATATGACAGAAGATTTCAACAAGTTTATATTTAAAGTCGGAGATTTAGTTTTACATGAAGAATTTCAATATCCAAATACCCGAAAACTTGCCCCAACCGTATTCAGGCCCTTATACTATTCTAAAAAAATATTCAGATGTTCTTTTTGAAATTGAATAAACCCAATGCTCTTTATAAAACTCCCACTGAGATTGTACATTCTACTCGCCTTCGATTTTTCCGTCCTAGAGAGAATTTTCAGTTAAATGATATTAAAAACCCAAGCGAACAGAAACCAGAGGATACTGATGGACTCCCATCAATGGACTGCCAATATTGTGAGTCTCCGAATCTACAACTAATTTTTAAAGACAACTAAAAATTGGTATAGACTGATCATGTGAGTTTATTTTGAATTTTGCAATTATCAAGGTGAATTTTGAATTTTATAATATTTAATTTAATGTCATGATGCATTCTTTTCCTCAGTTGGGTTGTTCTTGTTTTGTTTTTATTTTCTAATTTTTTTAATAAAATTGTCGGGTTGTGATGGCCACACAACTCGAAAACATTTTTTTTTCATTCGGCAAAATTTTTATTTTTGGATCTTGGGGTTTTCCTTTGAGAGCAACTACAGTTGAGAAACTGAATCTATTTATCTACATTTGTTCATCCACAAAAATTTTCTTTTGAAGTGGCGGGAGGAATTTGTTTTAACCTCCTTTCCAACTTCATAGTAAGCATTCCTCAGCAAACGTGAGGATACACGGTTGTTTGACAGAGATGTGATTTGTGTATAAGAAGTAAGGTATGTTAAAGGTATTAAATGTGTATTGCTATTGAAACGAATTTTGATGTAATGAAGTTGTTTTATTAATGTAACAGTACTTTGAAGAAAAAGAAGAGATATTGATATGAAATTAATGTAAAAATTTATAATATTGTAATTTCGCATGAATAGAGAATTGTTATGAATATAAGAGTACCCAAGGAAGTTTAAAAATATAATAGAGTGAATTTGATTGTGATATAAACAATGTCAGTATTAATAGAATATAAGGTGAGAACTAATAATAATACAATATGTGGACAGTGTTAAGAGATAGTTTCCAGGTAGTGTAAATATTTATATTGTGTTTTATTCATATCAAATATATCAAGATAATATGTCATGTAATCATAGAATTTATGTTATCGTCTTATATTTTGAATACCAGTCTTATATTTTGAACTTATACTGTAATTAATGGTTAAGTGCATACGAAGCAAATAAGATGAAGGATAGTAGGGAAACCGCATGGACCTGCTATCTGGAGGAACCATTGTGGACTTTGCCAGATATTTTTGTAATCTTCTGTTATATTCTGTATAATTGTAATATTTTGTAGCTTATTTTTTTATGTTATGTATGAGAGCCTCCACCCGGGTAGACAACGTTTTTAAAATGGGGGGGGGATATGAAAGATATAAAATTTAAGTTGATCCCCTGTAAATTTTCTTCCCTTCCCATGCTTAAGATGGAATTACCAAATTCTGTTTTCAAGAACCCAGGAATATTTTTCATAGCGTCAGCAATCCCTGGGCAAGCCACACTTTTCTATGCCCAAATAAGGCAATCGTCCTGCACAACTGATGCAGCTTGCAAGAAACATCTTGGTCAGCAATTCTTCAACCGCAGATACCTCTATACGCAAACCCCGGGAATCACTCGGGTGTTGGCTTTCCATTAGATAAGATGTCTGTTTAGCCACTCGGAAAATAAATTTCTTATTCTAAAAGTTCTGTAATTTGATCTTATTTCAATACATATATATATATATATATATATATATGTGTGTGTGTGTGTGTGTGTGTGTGTGTGTGTGTGTATATATGTATGTATGTATGTATATATATATATATATATATATATATATATATATATATATATATATATATATATATATATATATATATATATATATATATATATATATATATATATGCATATATATATGTATGTATGTATATATATGTATATATATATATATATGCATATATATATAATATATACATTATATATATATATATATATATATATATATATATATATATATATATATATATATATATCTCCTAGATTTAGTAACTAAACATAATTACATAGTTCATAATAATAGTATATACTTACAGTCCAAAGGTGTACCACAAGGTGGTAATGCTTCAAGTATGCTAGCTAATTTATACTTATATTATTTTGAAATTAATAATATAGAAAATTGCAATTACAATATATTTAGATATATAGATGATATAATAGTAATTAATAAAAGTAATAACTCTATAGACTTAAATTTTTACCCTCCTAATCTGGAACTAATTAAAAGTAGCCATGAAAATATTAATGTAAACTTTTTAGATATTAATATTAATTTAATTCTCACAGCAAATTTACTTTGACTTATACGACAAAAGATCTGACTATAATTTTAATATTGTTAAATTTCAAAATTATCTAACCTGTTTACATTAATCTGTTTTTAATAACATTATTGTAAATCAGTTAGTTCGTATAAATAGGCTATGTTCTAAAGACAATAGGATTAAGCATATTTTAGACTTGAAAGCTGTGCTAACACGGAATAATTACTCCGAAAGTCTTTCCAAAAACATAATTGGTTGTTTTTGTTTTAAAGAATAGTTTGTTCTGTTGCATTAAATATGTTAAACATAACAATAAGATAAAATAGAAAAAAATAACTTCTAAAAATAAAAATTAAAATAAAAATCATAAGTAAAAATAAAAATAATAATAAAAATAACTCTTAGTAATAATAATAAAAAACTAAATTATTAAGGGTATAATAGTCCTAATATACGGTAACCTAAGTAAGTCTGTAACTGAGAATCCACTACCTCTATGGTTGCAAGTTTTGTGACGTCAGTCATCTTGCGGTTACAAGTTCTTAACTTCCACTCTGTCTAGCGCCAGGCTTGGTGTTCTTTGGTTAAGTACTATTTTTCAATCTTTATTCAATTTTTAATCAATTCTTCTGTTTTTCATGGATTGTACGGTGTCTGAGTGTGTTTATTGTATAGATCATACTCATCGGAAACAATCCATTGGTTCTTAGACAGCATTGACACCGCTGATGAAGAAATGCTGTCTAAAACCTCTTTCATACTTTTCTTTTCATGTTATTTGTTCCTGGCTGCAAGTAGCTTTAGAGCTATTACTGGTTTTCTCTATCATCTTTTCTTATATATATATATATATATATATATATATATATATATATATATATATATATATATATATATATATATACATGGTGTTTCATATTGAATGGGACAAAAAGAAAGCATACCTGTGAACGCTGTAATTACTTTATTTTGATAAATCAAATTTACAGTGAAGCTATAGTTATCCAAGTTTCTATAGATGTTCTATGTGTGCCCCTCCGATGATATGACAAATATCTATGCGGTATTCCAGTTCCTGCCACACTCATGATAGAATATCTTTTGTTAATGATTCGAGCACTTCAGTTATTCGCTGCTTCAGTTGCTTGGGAAATGGAGGCACGAACACTTTGTCTTTAACAAAACCCCATAAGAAAAAAATCACAAGGAGTTAGATCTGGTGATCTCGGTGGCCAACAAAGCAATGGCACATCGTTTGACCCAGCACGTCCAATCCAGTATTGAGGTAGACTATCGTTCAGGTACTGAGATACGTTTTTCTGCCCATGTGGTGGAGCAACGTCTTGCTGCAGAATGAAGCGGGGAACCGCTTACTCCAACTGAGGGAATGGTAAACGAAGATGTCTTGGCATATTCCAAAAACACAGTACGCTTTCTCCTGCATGGATGGCACCATTTCGATTAACAGTGCCTCTAGTAGCAATTTCGTAACCGGAAGATTTTTTGCTGTTGCCAGATAAAACTTGTATAATTGTAGTTTCAGAATTTATTTGTTTCGGCTAAATAAATGTATTACAGAATTTCTACTATGCTATTCTTTTTGTCCCATTCAATATGAAATACCCTGTATAAATATAAATATATATATATATATATATATATATATATATATATATATATATATATATATATATATATATATATATATATACATTTGCAATCCTGAAATGAAAGCTGCTTATGCCAAAATTACGTATGTAATGTTTTATTCAAATATTTCAAGGGAAGGGTTTATTGAAGCATTATTTTGGGGTTAACGAATATTGATATACACAATATGGTAAAAAATATCAAGTCACCTATTCGTTGGATAAATCATCCTAGTTAAAATCTGAATTCGAACACCACCACTATTTGTTACAAATATTTTCTCTCTCTCTCTCTCTTTCAAGGTATTTTTCCTTATTAGTTGTAAACTGCTGTTGCAGAAGAAGTTTTTGAACAAAATTCTGTTCCACAATAATTTCATGGGTGATAAAATATTTAATTAAATTGTCAAAACAAATATTGTACATTAACTCCTAAAATAGACGGAAAAAAAAATGGTCGGATAATTAATAACTACACAGAAATAGGAACGTATGCAAATTTTCAAGGGAAAAAAATTTTTTTAACATAATTTTACAGCTCTAAAACCATACAAAAATAAAAATTCATTACAAGATCTTTGGCATGTTTAGTAAACCAAAAAGATAAAAAAATATTTTGAAACTTATGTTTTCCTATTTCGTAGTCCAAAAAGTATATACCATTAGTTTTTTTATCAGGGTACAGATCAAAAGTCTCTGTAGATGTATTCATTCTATGAAGTAATATATATATATATATATATATATATATATATATATATATATATATATATATATATATATATATATATATATATATATATATATATATATATATACAGTGCGTAACATGGCATTCTCTGCTCAAACTAGCGGTGGGATATCTGAAGCTTGCTCGTAACTCGAAGCAAAAAATCTACAGAGAGAATGCTCGTATCTCGAAAAACTCGAGGTACCACTGTATATATATATATATATATATATATATATATGTGTGTGTGTGTGTGTGTGTGTGTGTGTGTGTAACACTGCCTAAATTGGCGGAGTCACGAATCAGTCTAATTGAAGAAAAGGGACCAGTCTATTACGAATAATTTTGAAGACATTGAAGAGGCATCAGTCTATATTATAGATTAATAGTCTGTTGATGAAAGATGACGAAAAGAATGTCAATAAGTCTTATATAAGTAGAGACATCAAATCTAAATTGTAGAATTCTAGAAGTGTCCCGAAGATATCTGGAGGAGTTGATAACCCAAAATTATTCAGAATATGAAGAATTCAAATACTGGAAACCGTTCTGCAGAATAGTAGGCGCGCGGTCAGTGGTGTAGCCGTTTAACGAACTGTCGTAAAAATAATAGCAACGGTGCTAGAAGAATCTTCGATTGTACCTTTAGACGCTCGCAAAATAAAAACAGTGTATATTTCGTCCTAATTGAAGCCGGATCGTAAAGGCATTGGCTGTCCACAATACTTAAGGAAACTCACCGTCATCTTAAATAAAGTTGAAAGCAACTGGAACTTAAATAAATTGCCAAGGTCTCCTTTTTTTCTTTTTTAAAATTACAAGAGATTTATTCAGTAACAGTGAACAGGAAGCATGTCTTGAATAATATAAAATATATATATTTACACGTGATGATGATCTAAGTTCACAACATTCGTAAAAAAAAAGGAAGGTCAAAGTTTACCGGAGCTCCAATACTTGATGAACATCTAGGTCAAAAATGAACCACAAAAAAATAGCCCCCCCCGATGCAGAATTGGCAGGGCCAAAACTGATGGGGTGCTTAAACGCAAAAATATAAGAGACAACTCTCTATGTCCAAAAAAAAAAACATATCGCTTACTTTTCTATCTTTTTTTCATCCCTGGACAGTAGTGCAGACACGGAAAACGAGGGTTACAATAACGAGAAATACGCCAAAGTCAACAAAGAAAGACCACCCATGCAAGGCGCACGGAAGCTTACCTCAGCGCGGAGGAAAAAATACAGTAATAACTACGCGAGCGCTTGATGGCCAAACACAAGAACCCGGCCATGCCGAACCTCGCTAAGAAGAGAACACACGAGCGCGCCGCAGAAATGGAGGCCCGTGAATGGTTTAGCCCTCATACTACGAAATTCGCGCCTCTGCACGATTGGTCGAACCCGGGGAGAAAGATCTTAAACGTAAGGCGCTCTCTCGCCAAGCTGACGCCAAGTTCATTCGTGGGAAAACAACTTTCGAACAAGGGAGAGCCGATTTTATGGTCCAATTTAGGGGACAGACGTAAAAACGGCATGCCCTGGACAAAGGCTAGTTGAATGTTGATAAGAACACCCTGCAATTACCAGCCATAAAATGTGCATCTTAGAAAAGCTTAACAAGGGAATCCGGAGACTAACACCTGGCTAAGCAATATAGTAGAAGCTTTTACGGTTTAAGAGAAAGTGCCAACGGCTAAGTTCTCAAGAACACACACGTCTCGAGGGAACGGTATAGAAATTACACTTGTTTATTTTATGGAACTATGAAACCTTGCAGACCTTGCAAAAAGGACAAATACTTTGAGCGCGTTTAAATTGGAGTATCTGTTACTGCAACCACCAGGCTAATGGGTGTTTTTCGAGCTATGGTATCGAAGTCATGATAACATACAGAGTGCAGGGGAAAACATCTTTTGCCAAACAGAATAGTGGACGAAAGGGAGAACTGAGTGAAAGAGACGGACGAGGTATTGAAGCGGATTGCGACATGAAGAAAGAAAACAACTGCAACTAAAATGACCGAACAAATCAATCTGCATCTGCGTGTTCCGGTATCAACCATTAGAGGTAGAAGGGAACTTCACAAACAAAGCATTTACGGAAGAGTATCTATTCCCAAACCAATTGTAATAGAGGCCAATACAAAATATCGTCCAGAATGGTGCCACGAGCGCAAATCCTGGTCGAGTAATATGTTGAAAAAGGTCGAATCATTGTTCACATTGTTCCTCGCAACAGGACATGCGTATGTCTGGAGAATACCTGCGCAAGCGTAAGATTCTGGCTGTCTCATCTCAACTGTCATTCATAGAGGTAGATCTATCAGAGTTTGGGATGGCATCTAATGGTTTTCTTCAGGCCCTATTGTAACCTTAATAGGGAGATTGAATGAGAAGGACTATGTCGACATTTTAGCTTACTAGTCCATCGTATGGTGCAAACATTGTTTCTTGCAGGGGATGACGTTCTCCAGGATGATAATCCCAATATACATACAGCTAAATCTATCAAGTACTGGTTTGAAGAACATGAAAAAGAAGTCAATTATCTTATCTTGCCCTGTACAACCCCCCCCCCCCGACTATATATCATCCATTGTAATCTGTATGAGCGGATAGAGCTAGGTATCGATATCCACCACAGTATCTCTACATGAACTTTCATGAATTTTCCCTGAAGAATGGTATAAAATATTCTTAACCACTATTCATAACTTGTATAATCCAATTCCAAGGGGAATCAAGTGTTATTACATGACAAAGGTAATCCTCTACCGTATTAATAAAGATTTTCATGATGTTTCTTAGTGTTTCCATTATCTTGATAACCACCTGTATATATATATATATATATATATATATATATATATATATATATATATATATATATATATATATATATATATATATATATGATATAAACGTCAAATTCGCATGAAAGGAAGATAATGCTAGGATATACAAATGATTAACATATATGCACAATCGAACGACGCAGGAGGGAGAAACGGCATCTCAAACTCTGTATAAAAGGAGAGTTACGCAGCGGGTTTCTCATTCGGAAATCGGATTTCAATGTTGGTTGTTCGTGAGAAGATCGTGTTATGTCTCGAATTAGAAGGAGAAACGGCTACCAGCACGTGTCGGAATTCGATAGCGGCAGGATCGTGGCCTATTGAGAGTGCAGTTATCGTTCCGCGATATTGCTACTCGCATTGGTCGGAATCCAACGACTGTCATGCGAATATGGAATCGATGGGTTCGGGAGGGTCATACTGAACGCCATGCAGGATCTCAACGGCTTCCCGCCACAAACGGCCGAGAGGACGGACATGTTATTAGGTCGGCCTTGCAGGATCGTACAGCCCCATCACGAACCGTGAGTCAGGAAATGAACTTGTTTGCAGCACCACAAGTATCAGCACGGACAGTACGTCGACGTATGGAGCAGCACGGACCGTCTGCACGGTGACCATTATTGCGGCTTCCCTTGACACTGCAGCATAGAGACGAGCGGCGTCAGTGTTGCGCCCAACGACAAAACTGGATACAGGAATGGCACTCGTCTTTTCAGACGAGTCCTGGTTCTGCGTGCAGCATCATGATGGACGTATCTGTGTCTGGAGACACCGAGGAGAACGCACGTGGACTGCTTGCAGTCGATATCGTCATATGGACCCTGTATCTGGTGTAAGGGCAGCCATTAGGTACACGATAGAACACCTCTTGCTCGCGCCGTCGGTAATCTGAACAGCCAGCGTTACATTTCTCAGATCTTAAGGCTGTGCACTATTTTCGAGGCCTCGGAGATGTCATCTTCAACAAGATGACGCAAAACCGCATGTTGCCCGTCGTGTCCCGACTTACCTCGACACAGGTGTTCGACTGTTGCCCTGGCCAGCACGTTCTCCAGATATCACCCATTAAAAACATCTGGTCATGGGTTGCTGAAAGACTGGGCAGCCACCGCTATCCAGCCACTACAATTGATGAAGTGTAGCATAAACTTGAAGCAGCATGGAATGACTTGCCCGTATCTGTCATCCAAACCCAGTTCGACTTGATGCCTTACGGTGTTAGAGCCGTTTTAACTATCAGAGGCAGCAGCTGTGTGTACTAATTTCGGACCCTTTATACCCCCAAATTGCCTACAAATTTAATCATGTTTTTTCCTACTATGCTGTATACGCTCAATAAGTAAAGTTTTATTTGCTTTCCTTCCTGGTGTTGCAATTTTAATGGTCAGCCGTGTATAAGCAAATACTCTTTTACAATTGCTGTTGAGTTTAGGGCATATGCTTGTAAGAACCATCTTTAGTTACCAATTTTTATGCACTTCAAAACCAATAATTTCACGATTATGCGACAGAATTTCGAGAAAAAATTCATATTCCTTCCAAAGAAACTAAATGACCAAATCCAACTTGGATCATAATGCAGCCACCACCGCCCCACAGTTACAACCATGTTTTAAGGAGATAAAAGTTTAATTTGCCTTCCTGAGATTTCCATAGAGTTGGACCATCAGGTCCAAATAAACAGAATCTAGCTTTATCAGCAAGTACAATTTTCTGGAACTCTATAAAAGGCTTACTGGCAAATTCTTCTGTGAACTGAACTGGAGCGTTCATTTTCATTTTCAGTAACATATGTTTTATCCAGCAGTCTTTCCTCTTTAACCTAATATGTGTTAGTATTTTTTTCACTCCTACTAGTAATATTAATACCTAACATGATGTAGAATTATTTCTTATTTCAACATGACAAATGAAAAGGGTTTTTTCTTCAACTGACTTTTGAAATTTCAGTTTCTTTTAAGTTGTTGAAATAGCTTCATATTATCCTTTCGCTTAGCTGGACGATGGCCGAATAGTTAAGGGGCTGGCAATTAGTGCTAGAGTCTGCGGCACTGAATGCCACTCTTGGCATAGACGTTTGAATCCGTCCAGAATCGGCTTTAAGCAGTGGGTCACGGTCTAATTAGCCCTCGTGTAGCAAAAAGTTGACCGTAGCACTCCAAAACCAATCAATCAAACCTCATCTTTGTCCATTTTTAACTCTGCGTATTAATTCAAATTAATTCGTAATATAATACAGAACTAGGGCTTGTGGCGGCCCTGTGGTACAGCGCGCTGGTTTTCGGTGCTGAGGGTGCTCAGACAACACCTCCTAAACGAACATTCATTTAGGAGTGACATTCATTAGGAGTGTCCTAAATGAACAACGTTCATTTAGGAGGTGTTGGCTCAGATCGAATCCCAGCATTGCGCCACGAAAAATGCCTCCGTTCGTGTCGTCCCTTCATAGGAGGTATGCTGTCCGCCTATATGGTGCCCCCATAATAAAATGGGCAGTAAAATTGCGGCGTAGTATACGCCAATGTTTGATTACAAGTGCCTCCGCATTGGTTTAAAAAAAAAATTAAAAATAATAAATAATACAGAACTGATAAATTTTACAGTAACCTTTTTTGATAAAAGTGCAACGTTTCTTCCTCGGGCCAAGAATTCTACCAAGAGAAAGAAATAATTCTCTTTCCTGACAAGTATCAAGCATTCAATTTTCAACTGAAAAGATACAGCACTAACTGAAAATGAATAAACAAACTGGCATAAAACACATTATCCTCCCCCCTCTTTTATATCTCCAACAATAGTTTATGTTCAGTTTTAAAAAAAATTAAACAATGTTCTAATAGCCTTTTTTTCTGCCATGGTGAATTGTGCCACAAATACTTATTTGCAATCATAATGCAAGAACTACATTCTCACTGGTAAAGAAATAATTTCTTAAAAGCATCAGTTAATGACAAATAATTACAGAAGAAAATTAAACCAACCAATAAAAATAATATTCATCAATACAAGTGAGTGCTAAGGCAACCAAAGATATTGTGAAGCAACTTGGACAAAACTATTCTCATTTAATTTATCCTTCTATAACAAAGTGCCCCCCCCCCAAAAAAAAAAAAAATGAAAAAAAAAAAAAAAAAATGTGCACACACACACACACAAAGTAAATAAATAAATAAATAATAATAATTTTAAAAACAATATAATGACAGGTGTAACAGGCATAGCCAATAATACAAACAAAATCCTTTTCTGGAAGGATGGGGAATGTGATAAAAGAGGTCACTGAAAAACTTTTTAAGTATTGATTGATTTTTTCCCCTGAAGACATTTCAACCTTCAACTTTCCCACAGGTTAAATGCAACAAGTTGAGAAAATCAGGATGCAATTTTGACAACAGTATGCATGCAGTTCATAAAACAATTACTTTTCCAAGACATATTTAAATCAAGAGATTTAAAAATATAACAGGAAGGCAGTATGTTTAAGGGATGCAAATTTGTGAATTCTTAGGAGGGGGAATACCTCCCTCAGAATCCCCAAACCCATCCCTAGTTACCTTCCAGAAGACTAAGGCTTAAAACTTTTGTGCCCTTGTACTAATATTTTTGAGCAGCTGTGTCAGGCAAGCTAATTGATCAATCACTTGATTAAAAGGAATTTTTCACTCTAGAAAACTGCACATCACTAGATGAACTTCTAGATAAACAACTGGAACACAACTAAAAAAGCAAAAATAGGAAGAGATAATGCATTTTTGTCTATCTCTAGTTAGAGCTTATTTAGAAAATAAGACTGTGGAAGACATTAAACAAAATCATCTAAATCTTAAATTAAAAAACTTTAAGAAAACTGACTATACTCTAATAAAGTGATATAATCCTTAATTAGTATACAGCAGGGGCGTCAAACTCAAAGGCTAACTTGGGCCAAACAAACAAGGTTTAACTATAGGTGGGCCGCAAAAAAAATCCATATTAATAGAAACGTAGGTTTATTTACCTAATTACAGTATATTCAACATAAATATACGCATTTTGTTCAATAATAGCAAAAAAAGAGTATAATTAAAAAACAATTAGCGAATTCTTCCTATCTTATAATTCTGCATCAGTTATTTTATTATATATTATTGTGTGCCAATATATTGGCCGGGCCGCAAAAATGTTCGTCGCGGGCTGCGAGTTTGACACCCCTGGTATACAGGAATAGTCTCTTTACAAACACCACTCTTTTCAAATGTGCATTAAGTTATTTCGAAAGAATTATAGTTCAATAATCAAAATAAATATTATTTTGGATTATCATTTAATACTTAGCAATTTTTTAAATTATCATTATTGGAAATAATGATAATTCCAAAAATTGCTAAGTATTTTTGGAAAATACTAGAATTTTTTTTTTTAACTAATAAATATGAAGCAAGGCAAGAACACATGATGAGAGAAAAATGTTACCTGAACAACATCTTAAAATGAACATATAACTGTAATACTTCATATATATAAAACAGAATCCCCCAGAATTATTAAAATGGTTTAAAGATTTTCAATGTATACATCTCCCAAATAATTCATAAGTACTGTGAAAGTAAACTATGAATTATATATAATATAAGACTAAGTAAAATCAAAAAAGTTATCAGACATCACAACATGATTTCCATGAAAACAGCAAACAGTTTCTCATTGATCCATCATTTACTAAACATACTCAATTTGTAATAAAAGTTTTGAATGATTTAATTCATGAGATTTTCTAAAATACTCTATGATTCAAATTGCAATGTCTATTGTTACATTTTAACAAGGCCAAAAAGAATCAGTATACCTTCAAGAATTTTTAAATAATTTCAATTTAATTTTTTATATTTAAACAGAATAGACTAAAAATATGAAATATTGAAAATTAGAATTATTTTTAAATTTATACTTTTAATAAGAAAATTAAGTAAAAAAAATTAAAAATTAACTCCTTTGAAAAACTTGATAACTCTTTGTCAAATCAATCAATATTCTTTAATTTTGCTAATTTTATTATATGTAATGATAAAAACCTTTCCTATTGAAAAGACCTTCCTCATTATTATAGCTTGATAATTTAAAAATCTGTAAGAGTTAAAGTGCAGTCAAATAAAAATCTCAAAATTACAGGAATTTGTACCAAAAAAAACAGACTAATAGATGTACAATCACAAAGGAAGTTCTATTTATCTGTCTACTCCTACAAAGTACTCCTGTTAGATTTTAAGGGAACTCATACATAATTTTTTTGCATTGTGATATTTCCATAAAGACAAATTATAAAAAATCATTTTGTAAAAAGCTAAAAAGAAACTTTAAAGACAAACCCATCTTTTAAAATCAAAATTACACTTAAAATACAATTGATATATTAAATCCCGTTCAATCCAAAAAAGCTATTGTTTCTGAATTTTCTCTCGTCTTTAAAACAGGACATGCATTTATTTCAAACTATAGATTTGGTTATCTAAATTTCTATAACCCTGAAATTTGAATATTCCAGGATTTCCAATCTTAAACTTGGTCAGTACTTATAAACAACCACGAGATCCATCATTAAATTATATGGCAGCATGGTATGGAACTTCTTTCCCAGTTTGAAGGCAAAACATGTGTCTTTTAGTATTCTCCCAAATACTTCCTGGAAACTCTCTTTATTATTTTGGTTTCTTCTATACATGCATATTATCACAGTTCAAGTATACAGGCCTGATAACACTGACTACCCATTTGTAAACTTAATGTCTTTTTTAATGGAGTTCCAAATGCATGATTTGCTGAAACAACAGCTGTCTTTTTCAGTAACACACTTCATATCAGTATAGTAACTACAATGAGGAATTAACATCTTCACTCCTGCCCCCAAGGCAGTGTACAAAGGGATTAAACGAAATGTAGATCCCATGTTAATTTTCCCCCTCCCACAGAAACAAAAATAGAAAGTGAAGAGCCCAACCTAGAAAACAATTCTGATTACAAAAATAATAGAAAAATATTTTTGGCACCAACCTATTCTTGAACAGTTTCGTATTAGCTTAGACCAATTATTTTTTTCCAATTTTAACAACGCTTAACCCACTCTTTTGCCAGATCTTAAGCATTTTAAATAACGTATACATTCAAATGCAAATCAAATTTTATATTCATATTAAAAAACTTACAGTTCAAATTTACAATTACTTATTTCATGCTCTAAAAGGCTACTATCAAGTAATATTAAAACATATGTTCTAAATAAGTTGTAACACATGATGTAAATATGATTGATGCACAGTTTAAAGTGATTTAGAAAAGTGAAAGAACAAACTTTAATAACATAATGAATCTAGAAAATTGATACATAAACCAAACATTGTTTTATATACATATGGATATCAGAGTAGCAAAATTAATCTGTTAACAGACATCTCCAGTATTATAGTATTTTATATTATTAGAAAGAGACAAAAATAACACTCATTGCATCTAAGGGGGAGTTTTATGTCTGACATTCTTTGGTCAGTCAACATTTTAAGACAATTTTTCCCCTGAAATTAGAATAATAATTTAAATATGAGATAATAAATTTTCCTAAACAAAATTACCACAAAAAAGCTTGAAATTTTGAAAAATTCCTGACTTAAATTTTTTTTAAATTGAATAACAAATTGTATACATTTAAAAACAACAAAACAAAAATAATTCTTAATTTTCAAAAGGAAAATATTATAATTATATGAATATTTAAAGTCGATTATGACTACATTTAAAAAACAAAAGGAGGAAGGATGGCAAATCAAGTAAAGTTTTATTGTAAAGTTAGATTAATTTTAAGCAACAAAACTAATGTAACAATATATATAATTACTTACCCTCTTAGCCATACATTAAAGATAAGTAATTCCACCGGTAATATCATTGTTCAACTTATTTTTTAAAAGTATGTATGATTTTAAAATTTAAATTAAATTATTTTTTGGTAAACTAAATTTTATGACTAAAGTATAAATGGTCATAATATAAACTTATGAAATTCATCATATATCCAAGATATTACTTTATTCATTTATTTTCTGATTTTTAAAAAATAAAGACAAACACATAATTTTAAACAGTACAAATTAGGAAATAGAAAAATTTTATTCTTATATTACTACAGAAAATGCACTGTATAGAATAATTTTTCAGAAAGAACTTTCAGTTAAATGGGAAAATATAAATAAACCTTGATAACTTAACGGCTATTTATGGAAGTAAATAGTTTACACTGTAATCACTTCATAAATTTATAATAACCAACAAACTAGAGAATACAAAACATATGCAAATTAAACAAATCAGCATTTCTACTATGATTTGCAGAACCTCTTGTAGGTCTGACAACTAACTCAAAAATAAACGAATTATCAATTAGAATTCATTTTAGGGTATAAAGTATATTAAATTTCTTGGAACAGAGTGGTAATTTTATGCAATTTTATTAACTGAATATTTGAGTCTTTCAGCTAACAATAGATTTAGACAGTGCATTCCTTGTATAGTTATTTATACCCAATGAAGTTTTTAATCACAGGCTCTAAATTCAAAAGTGATCATCGTGTGTTCCAGATAAATATATTTAAAATTTTGAAACATATACATGAATATTCAGCTATAAAAATGCACATGAGCAAATAAAAAACCATTAATTTAAAGTGTCCAATTTCATAGAGTCGATATATACACAGTTTCACTCATCATCCTCTCTTCTGCACTTCTCTTACGATAATTCCTATTATTATGCTTTCCATTCTTTGATGTAAAATAAACTAATGAGTTTGAATTAGTTCCATTCCCCCCTAAACCATTACTTGGTGGATTAGGCAACAGTAGAATCAACACTGTCACACTCTTTAGGGTGGTTTGCACCATTATTTATATCAACAGTTTCATTTCTTCACAGTTCTGTAGTTTTATATTACAATCATTTCTGTGTTTTTCTGACCATCTATTTGGTATTGGATTGGATCACCATCTCTGTATTGCTTATATCTGAATCAGAACTTGACGAGTCATCAAATATAGCTTCTCTATTAATTTTAGCTCGTTTTCTGCATAATATTTTCTCTTATCTTTTATTTTAGATGATAATGTCAGAGAGTTGCTTGATTCATCATCTTGATTGGAATGGGAATCACTCTGTTGTGAATGAGTAACAGTTGTTTTAGAGTTTTTTCTCCGATTTAGAATCATTCACATGATTATGATTTTTTCTTAAAATTTCTAAGCGATTTTCTCATTGCTTTATAATTACGTTGGGACATAGCAGATTGTTGCAGTTTTTCTTCTTGTTTCTTGCCTTTTCTGAGCTATTAGCTGAGATATTCTATCAATAGAAAATTCTTTCTTTTCTTCAGCAGTGGTTTTATTTACATTCTTATCTGTCACTGGGGGAAAAAGTTTAAAGAAATTGGGATGAAGAATCTGAGCATTTTGGTATGCATATAAAATTGTACTACCTGTTACTAGATCATCATTTGATGGCTGGTCATCATCTGTATCATTTGAAGATGGTGAAGAGCTTGAGGAGTGAGAGGAGTCAGAAGTTTGTACTTCAAAACTTGTAGTGAAAATATCAGTTGCATCACTGGAATCAGACGTCCAACCTTCAATATCGCGCTGAACAAGTGAGTCAAACAAATGCCATCATACGAGGATCTTCTTGAACAGAATGATGACTATAATCATGAGTCATAAATTGTCCACTCTCAAGAACTAAATTAATATATTCTTCATGTGAGTATACTTTACGTGTAAGATCTTTATCTGTATATAATTACTAGTAGCATCATTATATGAATTGGAAAATGAACTCCAAATTTTTACAATTTTTTCCACGCCCAGAAGATGCTAAAACACCATAAGCATTATTTATATCTTACCTTGATTCACAATTGATCGATGTCCTCTCAGAACAAAAATGGCTTTGCTCACCCAAACTCTTTTTTTGACAGCAAGATTATCTGGTATTTTCCAAACATACAATTTAAAATCATCTGATCAGAAAGCACATACTGATCTCTTTCACCTGCAAACAGCAACTTTTCATTGTACAAGAATTATAATATTCTGGGTGATCAATTCAGCTGCTGTATGTCCCGATGTAACATCATAGAGCACTGGAGGAAGTCTACGTCTCAAGGCTAAGATATGAGTACCAGTAGAATTAAAACGGACACTCATTGCACTCTGAGATACATTGGAGGATCCATATTTCAAAACTGCTATTCTTGGTTTACGAACATCCCATAAAACATACTCCATCTTTAGCATTGGCTGTGGCAATATATTGAGGTTCCACAGGGTTATGCATTACTGCATGATAAGCAGAAGAACAACTGGCTAAAGTATATGCATCACTATATGTTTGTCTGACATCCCAGATTAGAACTCGACCGTCATCACAGGCGCTAATGAAAATATTCTCATTAACGGGATCGACAGATAAGCCGTAAACAGCTTCATCGTGAAGGAAAACATCAAGAATTTCGGCTGGTTTTTACGTCCATGAAGTATGACCTGCTCGTCGTTTCAGCTGAGTATAATTTCGTATGAGAAGAATTAAAGCCAAGACAAAATATATTACTATTATGGCTCCCCTTTCATAACTTTTGGCTGATAAGAACCCGATAAAGTTCTATCCACGTTCCAAATCAAAACTCTTTGTCATCACCTCCAGAAACGAGCCACTCACCATCATTAGAAATTCGACAGCATTAACACAGCCATAGTGAGCGTAAAGATCTCTGCTATAAAGGGCTTTTACTGAACTGTAATCTTCGATTTATCATTTGCATGCCCCCACGGCTTTCCCCTGTATATTGTTGATGATTAAGATAATGTACACCAGTGATAAATGCTGCTTTCATAGTTTTCGCGCCCATCTGAAATTATACAGAGTCGTAAACTCAGAAGTTCAACATACGTCGTCTCTTAACTATCTGCTTCCATGGTTAACAGTGTTAACAGCATCAGTTACCAACATGTACTAAATTGCCACACATACTGCACATCAAACTCTCTAACACACGCAGTTCATATTCTAATTGCTTCTATGATATCAGCGCCCTCTTTGTATACAAATCAGTTTAATTATTGAAATATCATAGCAAAGCCTTTATCATTTAGATAATAATTCTTAAAAAGTGAATTTTAATACAACAAGAACTCGAACTGATTACTTTAGATGACGATAAATAGCTAAAAGAACAATCAACTCATCTCAGGAAGCAACATTACAAGCAAAGCAAGTGAATCCTGATTGGTTCATATTTAGCGCTGTCCCTTTAACTTCGTTGATCAGATGTTTAGAAGCGATGGTGATAAATTTTTAGCATGCTGTTTACGTTAACGTTTTACTATACTGATTATCTTGCCACTCGTTTTAGAAGGAGTTGCAGTATCCTATTTTAAAATATACAATATTTTATAACACGGTTTCTAACGTTTGATTTTGTTTTGTTAAATGTATATTACGAGTAGTTTTCTATTATAACTATCTTATTAGTGTGCAAATTTTCTAACAGAAAACGATTTTCTTTTCGCGAAGTTTTCGTGGCGAATCTCACTCCCCTTTACTTTTAAAAATTCTTTATCTAATACTCACATCCCCCCCCCCCCCCACTGTTCGAATTTTCTCCAGTGTTCGTTATTTAATTATCTCTGTTGAATATATATTTACACGTTAGGTTTGTATTTTGACTCGGAGAGAATATTCCACAGATGGCGCACTAAAGTATGGGGTTTTAACTTAAATCAAAGCTAAATTTTTTTTCTGTTGAATATATCGTAGGTCTAAATTTATGGTAAATACAAATTGATCATTAGAAAAATAAACTACTAATGTAACTCATTGACCGTACACAGCCGTTTTCTTTATAAATTAATAATGTAAAATGATCGTCTTGATCTCACGTGTTCAAACAGTTTTATCAGTTTAGCTCATTTAGTATTATCCAGTATACCAATTTGTTCGTGATGATTTATATAAATAACTGGTTAGCATTTTATGTTATGTTATTGGGAAATCAGAGCATTTAGAGGTGCCTTAGCTAGAAATATTTTCTATCTGTAGCGTATATATTTGCAGTTTTCTAGCCTCTGTTGCTGTTCTTGCTGCAATATAAGTGTCAGATTAATTTATAAAACACTATAAAAAAGTTTTTTTCTCTGTTAATTGTACTTTTTGCCAGTATATCTAGTGTTATTCAACTAAAATTTTTAGTTTGATCTGTTAAATTACTGTTAGTATTTTTAAAGGAAATAAAATTTACAGAAATGTTAAAGATTTTTCATTTAAAAAAATTTTTGTCACTTTTCATACATAGGATACAAAACCATTTTACTCTGTATTTTTAATTAATTTTATACCTATTATTAAGTTCCTAGAAATATTTTTTTAGCTATACCAACATATTATTTTTTATAATTGTTAAATAGTTATTTTTAAATTTGATAGTTATTCAGAAAAGTATGTTGAGGAATTATAGAACTTATTTATTGTCAATATGACAAAGAAAAGTAATGTGAAAAAATGTGTTGTAATTCATTCTCCTCTGTTTACTAAATTTCTGTTTTTATTTCCTTAGTAAAAAATATAAGTGATTGATATGTTTGACTATCATTATAGTTTATATATAATGTGACCTAGTACATTTTTTAATTCTTACCAATTTAGATATCACTTTTGGCTCAAATTTTAAACATTTGAATCTGTTTAAGTTTATATGGATTTTACTCACGGGGTTCATGTTTTAGCAGTTTGAGTTTGGGCTAATTTTAAAGTATAAATGTACTATTTAAACTTTTTTATTAAACTGGGAATATATGTATGGCAATATATTTCTCAGTAGTTTTCCTTCCTTAAAGAATAAAATTTAATGTTCCCATTTTGGACTTATTATATGTCAAATATTGTAATATCATATTGTGACAATTTCATCATCAATCATGTTTTCAAATGTTATTTCTGATTCGAATTAGTTTTTGAATGTTCATTAAATCTGATAGAGACTTCATGTGGCTTTTTTTCAATTATTATTATTTTTTAATTTATGTTCTTATTGCTAAACATTTTCTTGTCTCTCAACTGTAGTTCTTAATAAGTAAATCATTGTTAGCACATATACTGTTAATAACTTGACACTTTTCAGGGCAACACAATACTCTATCCTTCATAAGATTTTTATATCCTTAGAATATATTATGGTTAAATAATTTTGGAACTTCACTTCTACCCTATTAGATGTGAAGTTCATCAAATTTTTAATGAAATTGTATAATACTGCTGAAACACTACTTCAGTAGAGAACAAATAAACATTTAATGAAGATTAATGTTTTAAAATGCATTACAATTGTTCAACATTAACCATATGAGACAAGTATGCTGCCTGTAATCGCAATCAGATAATTCTTTATATAAAAATATTTGTGCAATAATCTCATTTACAGCAGAAGTTATTTCTATAAAAAAGGGAAAGTTTTTATACAAATCCAAATCAGTAATAATTTTCTTTTGTATTCTTTAGTTCAATAAACTATAACTCATAGTATCATTGGAAAGATACATTATTTTAGATTAGTGTTTTTATTATATGATAATGAAGTGAAATTATTTTTTAGTAGAATAAATAACATTTTTCAACAAGTGTATTTCAGTCAGCAAAGAAATTTATATCAATATATTACATTATGTGTACACTAAAGGTTCCTTAGTATTTAAAAATATTGGTATTATTCTTGTTAAAAGAAAAGCCTGTATAAAAAAGTGAATTTCATAAAATTAAAAATAAAATTTTTTTAAATATTTTATGATTCTTTTTCGGTAAAGCTGTTAAATCAGTAAAAGTATTAAATGTGAGAAAATGATTATCTGATTTACTTTAGAAATACTTTGTTGTATTTTTTCCAAATCTTGAAAAAATAATTCATAGTATTGGCCATCTTATAGATTAATATATTAGCATTGATGTTTTGATTGTATTTTATCAATTCAGTTGTTTACACTTATTTTTTAGGTAATAATTTTATTTACATCTATTAATGCATGATCAAATGTGGTTAATTCTTTTATACAAATCTTCAACAAATTTTGTTTGCTTAGATATCATAAAATAGTTATGAAATGTATCAGTCTTAATAATTTTCCATAGAGTTGTAATTAAAAATACTACAAAGAAAGTGATATCTTTCCTGAGATAATTAAGGATTTCAATTCTGTTATTTTCAGCACAATTTCATCTTAAATATTTTATTGCCATATTTGAGATAATTTTATGTTATTTTTGGTAGTAAGCAGATTAAACCAAATTAAATCTGTGTTATCAAAGTATAAAATAATTTTCTCTTGTAATGTTCTTTTATACTCTTCTGCAATCAAACCCTCTTAAGTGGACTCAAGTACATCATCCTTATGTTTCAAGTGATGATACTCAACATTGCAATACCAACTAACTTGTTAGGATATTGAACACAGTATGTTGTCCTAAGCTTTTTTACTACTATCCTTCAGAGCATATAAAGTTACCTACAAGGATTATTCTAAAAAAGTAATCCTTTTCAAGTCATTGCCTAAAGATTTTCATAAATAAATAGACAACTTGTTTGAATACTTCTTACTTAAAAAAACTAATTCCCGAAAAATGAAATACAATGCAAAAATTATTTGGTATTTGTGCAAGTCTATTCTTACTTAGCCGTTAAACCTTAAATTTTATACATACCTCATGCATTTTAAGAGTTTCATCAATTAAATTACACCATAAATATTCCTATTATCTGAGGATCAAATGAGGCTTCAATGAAAGTAGAACCAAGACTTTATGGATTTAGTCTTTTAAAATGTACTGACCATTGCTTAGATAGTTTTAGATAAACAGAATTTTCAAGGAGCATTTTCAAGTTTGCTGTTTTATTTTTTCTCATGAACGGGAAGACTAACCTCCTGTTTTTTACCTTGCATCATATGCTTAGCATTATTTTCTCTTCACCAGAGTTTTATTTAATCTTATGTCAATTATTTATGAAGCACTTCTGTTGCTTTTGAATATTTCTGCCTGCACCCTGTCAACACACTGAACTATAATTTATTAAAACACTGTCAGTTTCCAAGAATTTGACTTCACACATGCAAAAACTACTTCAAATGATGAAAGTTTTGTTTTACTATAAATATATATAAAGTTTAGGAAGTGTTATAATCCTATAATTCCCCTCCCCCCTTTCCCTATAACTTGAGCCCACAGTTTGAAAGAAACCTATGGGCATTCCAAAGATAGCCCCCTTTTTTTAAGGATGGTTTATTAATTAAAAAAGGAAATTAAAGTTTTTGGGCATATCACACACACACACACACACACACACACACATATATATATATATATATATATATACGTGTGTGTAAGTAAGTTAGAGTTATCCTATGCCATCTCGGCCTTTCAGCCATGAATCGACCAGCCCAATAAAAACAGGATCTATAAAAAGCAAACACCAAAGGCACTGTTAGTAACATAAAATGAAAATATGTGTGGACATCAGGGCATATGATAATGTGCTCTCCAGTCATAGGTTCACCAAGGTCAAAGAGATGATGGGTAGCTGCATCCATCCACTCCAATTCTGCTAGACTCTACAGGTAGTTTCATATAATATATATATTATATTATATTATATATATATATATTAGTATTATATTTATATATATATTATATATGTGTGTGTGTCCTTCCAAATGAATTTACTTTTAATTTCTATGTATATTATTATTTCTGTTGTGGAAAATTACCTACCTCCTGTAACAGAACATTATTACATAGGATGTTTTCCAACAGAAACAAAATAAATTTTGAAACTAGTGTTGCTTCCAAACCTAATAGTCTTCTAGCTATTATAAAGAAATTTTGGAAATTATGCCCTCCATATTAAAAGTTCCATTTGACTGCAGCCTAAATTTAAGTTATGTTGATCTTGAAAAGTGGAAGTTGGAATAATTTAGGACAGGAAATTAAGGATTTCTGAAGAAAATTAAAGTATGCATTATTCAACATAATAAAAAAAATGAGACTGAGAAGTTCGCTGGCCTAATTCAGAACCTTAATTGGCTTCGTACCTTTTTTAATATTTGTGAATTCTAGAAACCAAGTCAGGCCCTATTCCAATGGCTGAACTGATGTGAATCCATTTTTGGTGAACCTGTTAACTATAACTCTAGTGGCAGTGATGAAGAAGTAAACAGAGAGTTATATAAAGCTCAATGCATCTTCAGTGACTATACCAGAATAGCTTACTGCTGATTGAAAATTGAAAAACTTTAAAAAATTCAAATTACTAAGTACAGTGATTTCAATATCTAGTCCAGTTCCCATTATCGAATTCCAGGGTTCGGCACCATGAAGAAATTCAGAAATATTAAATCACCAAGAATTCAAGTGTCAGGCTTTTATTCGTTCAAGAGTACCAACTAAATACCACATGCTTCACGCAAACCGCAAAGCAGCCAGGTGGTGCTACTAGTACGCCCAAAAACAAACAAATAATAAATAAAAATATATATATATACATATTTACAGTGATTTCTGCTTATAAGAATCACGTTTGTTATTACTGTTTTTCATTCTTATAAGCGGTTGATTCTTATAGCCAAAATGTAGGTTTTTGGACAGGCACACACAACCTATATATACATATATTAGATGAATTTACCCATAAATACTCTTTAATTTACGTTAATTATCTTTCATGAATTTTTTTTTATAAGTTTAAAATACAACTATAATTTTTAGACCTATAAGTACATACACATGATTATAGTAAGATAAGAAAAAAATCCAATATTTCTTACAACATACCTCACTTAACAGTTTAACATTTCAAGTATAAGGAGGGCAAGAAAGAAAAGTTTTCTATGGTCGTTTGACGTAATGAAGTTTTCAGGAGGCTGATATACCTCTTTCCAAATACCAATAGTCTCGGACCCAGACGCACCCTCTAGATTACGTTTCACCAGTTGATAACGTGCTGAATTAATAATGTCCCCGTTTGCGTAAGTGATAGGGGACACTTCGCCGAAGATTATGTGTTTCAGGGTCCAGGAAGCCGCAACCAGGATGTGGGAGGTGGGGAAAAAAAAAAGAGTCCCAGTCTTTGTTTGTCAGTGGAGAAAAAGTGAAATCGGATCCGCATGGGTAGGATGCTCTTGGGTCAAGCTAATAGGACAGTGTTTAGCTAAAGCATTTAAGGGGAAACTATTATGTTATGTTTAACAAAGAAAGGGATGCATTTCACGACTGTATTCCATCCCATCTTATCACTCATTTTTTTTTAAAAATAAAGAACGAACTTCATGCCTTTTGAGGGTATAAGTGGCTTTTTTGGAAAAATGAAAGGAAATCTAAGAGTGTAAGCTGATTCTTAAAACCGGTGGATTGATTCTTTAAAGCGAAAATTTTAACATGGAAATAATACATTTGTTTTTGAGATATTGATTCTTATAACCACTGATCACTATAAGCGGTGGTCACTGTAGTTCAGTGAAAACTTTCAAAGAAAAACTTATGCCCTTCTACATAACTGGGTGGAAATGAAAAATATTAGGTAAATTGTAGCAATACTACTTAATTCTGTAGAGTTATAAAAAAGTCCTGCTACTGAGAATGCATTTTCTAAGGAAACTGAGGATGAGAAGTGACAAATGCAATCAAAAGCCTTTCCTTTTTAAGATCATATTACAAAAATTCTTAAACTCATTTATTTTCAAGGAAATATAACAAAATTTTCTGAAATGAATATTTTGGCTAACAATTCATTATTTATGATATAATAAAGTTGAAGTCATTAAATGTGTTGGGTTCTGACAACTGCTCCTAATCCAAGCTGTTCTAATTTATAATACAACTTTTTTTTTATCCTTGGGGTTTTCAGAAATCAGCATAAAGGCTGATTTCTTCCTATGATACACAAACCATTCAGTATGAGAAACCATTTTATAGAAATATATATTTTAACAAAATCAGAAATTGATACCCTCTCGAAGCTTTGAGCATGCATTCGGTATTCAAATATTTTTCTTTTAAGTCTGCCTTTAAAATGGAACTAATTGTTTTCACCATTAAAAGTGTATAGAAAACAAAAAACAACCATATGTAGAAAGAAATAGCTTATGTCTTTTTTACTCCTTTTTGATACACCAAACAGGGTTTGCTGTGTCCTTTAGTCCATTAATCTTTATGATTAAAAACTAGTGATTGTGAAATTTATAGTAAATTTCTATGATTTATTTTGTCTGCCTTATTTAAATCTGCTTTTGTCCCTCTATGAGGTCAGAAGGGGGAGAGGGTACTAAAATTTCTTATACAAAAAAAAGGGGGGGGACAAATAAGACATAAGCCACAAAAATCTGTAAGAAGATTCTAATTTTCTTATGACCTCCTAGGCTGCAATGAGAATTTAATTTCTAAATTATGCAAGTAATATTTGTTAAATTTTAAAAGTATAAGCTTAGAACACTAATTATTTTTGCTAAAATATACTGAAATATTTCACATACAATACAATAATGAAGTATTGTATGTGAATTAAATTATTTACAATTAATTCAATTATTTTTCCCCCAATGTAGAGACACTTTGTAGGATAGACATTCGCCTGTTGTTATTCACCGCAGTTTTGCAGACCATTTTATTATGGAAGCACCATATAGGCAGACCAGCATTGCTGCCTATGAAGGGACGACATGAACATAGTTATTTTAGTAGCGTGCACCGGGATTTGGTCCGAACACCCTCAGCACCAAAGCCAGCATACTTACCACAGGGCCACATCGGCCCTTCAATTTTTTTTTATGGATATCTATGTTTGCAAATACTTTTAAGTGTGTTTATTATTTTGTTATATAAAAAAAATATGAAGTAATTCTGCTTTAAAAAATGTTGTATTTGTAATGTATTTTTAATGACAGTGTTATACTAAAGATTCCATTTAATAGAACAAATCTAGTCTATGATTATGCAAATATTACAAAGTAACCATTATATATTAAATATTATGCCCTCCATTCTAGTATTTAAATTCCCTTTCCTATATACAATCTCCAGTAATATTAATTTATCACTTTAAAACCCTTAGCCAAAGAACTTCCCATGAATCACATGCCTTTGCATTCCTACATGTGTATACATCTGGAGTGGGTTCGCATTGTGAGCCCCAAAATCTGCTGACCCTACAAATAATAGTCACATGGTCTATCTCGCCTCTCGCGTTTAAGGTTTAAAGGCTATATTACTTCCAAGCCGTTCTTCTGAAAGGACAGATGTACTTTTGTCGCTCTAATAAACAATTCATCATGACTGCTTCCAAATTTAATTCTATTCCTTTCAGGCTGAGTCTAGGTCCAGCCATGTAAATATGATCTAGTTTTCCCTTTCAGGTTATAGTTTAAGGACGTGAGATATAATGGGCATATTACATATATATTAAAAATATGTTGATTATTTAACTTTAAACGATGTTATGCTGAATGAATTGTTGATGGTCTTAAGTTGAATGATTTATGAGCATGGTTTCAAAGATTTCATTATTTAATCAAATTAAAATAAAAAGCATTGAAAACAAATGATTTTAAATAAACTGATCTGAAACATTTTATTTACATCACATTTTAATAAAATACATCATTAAAAACTTTTACAGGTAAAGTATAATATTCTAAGCAGAAAAAAATAGTCAAAATTATAAAAGTTTTAAAAGTAAATGAATAATAAATAAGACATAATACAGAGTAAAATCAACTTTGCTTTTTAGTGAATTTTAACTTTGACATATTCTTTCCCACTATGTGGCATGCCTGCAAAAGAAAAAAGTATAAGGTTAATGAAACATTAGGGGAATCAATATTTGGTTCTAAAATTTTAGATTGTTTTAAAACACACTAGTAATATCGTAAATTTTATTTGCTTAAAATGTATTGTTTAAACACTAAGAATTTATTTTCCTCTAAAGTAATAGTATTTATTAAAATAATAAAATTGTATGGAAAGAATTACTTAAAATGATGTAAAAAATTAGGGTGCTTTCAGCAAAACACATTGCATTACATGAATTATAAAGATATTGATCACCTTAAAGAATCAGCATATTTTAAAGTTTTTCCACTTTGGTCACAAAATTTTAATATTAGTTTACAGTAAGCCCCTACCAAGCCAAACAAAAATCAATAAAAAAGTTAAAAAATTTCCAACAGAAAAATGAAACAAGTGTAAAATTGTTCAGTTTGTTAGGGTGGCTGTTGTGCATAGACAGGATGTCATATCAGGGAGAAAAAAGGCTACAATAAGGTTCTGACAATAGTTTTTAAATCAGTAATCACAGGAAAGTGTAACAAAGGATAAATCACTTTACCTGAAAGACTTCATTCTAAAATGCAAATTATTCTGACATAAGTCAATAAATAGAAATCAAAATCTTAAATAAATTGAATCATCATTACATAGAGATGCAAGTTTTAAAAATATATATATTTAACTTTTTTACGAAATAGATGGAAATTTTTTTAAATTATAGATTAGATTAACAAATCAAAAATAAGGGAAAAATAATTTTTTCCCTTACATCTGAAATAATGCATTTTTAAAGGAAAAATCATATTATAAATTTAAAAATCCTAGATTAAGCACACAAAAATTAGCTGTGTGTCTCATCAAAAGTCTATTTACTACCTATATAAATGGATGTGTGTTCCAGTATAAATCTGGAGCAATTTCAACCAAGCTTGGTACACACATGACTTACAATCTGGGAATAAATACTGTGGGGGTAAGACACCCCTAGCACTCCTCAGGGTGGGGTAGGAAGGGAGTGATATGTAAAAATAATCGAAAATGATATTAGTGTCGAATCCATAGTTTTTAGGGTCGCTGAGGTGAAGAGTGGCATTTGCGATGCCGTTTAAGTATAAATTTATCCTTGTTCCTAGAGGTGAAACTAAAAATGTTTATAATTTAGTTTTGAGTTAAATTTATATCATAGCAAATTGGAAAAGATTTTACTTTATAATTTGTATACTGTACTTATACTTTTAAATACCTGTAAATAAAATTACTTCAATTTTATGCTATAGATAGAATTTATTCCTTTTCCTGTCTAATAAGAAATTCGGATAAATAAATACCAGGCAGCTCTGAGTAAACAGCTAGTAAAATATTTTTTTAAAAAAAGAGGCAAAGATAAAGAGCATATATTAATATGCACAAGTATTGCTTTTAAGTATCTAAAATTCATTCAAAGAATTCTTTCAAAAGCCAATGAAGATCTGTATGTAAATGTAAACATTAGAAGACTCTGGAATAAATTCTAGGCCTGAGTCCCAAAGGTAGGCAAATATATTAGTTCACTGATAATAACTTTTTTCATTCATGTGCTTACTCTAATTATTAAAGTAAATATTATTTCTGGTAAGTTTAATCAATTCAATTAAAAATTATAGTTATAAAAAGCTTACTTTAGGCTGAGTAGACAAGTTAGTACTGGAAGGAAGGTTTGGAAGAGACATTGTAGATATGTTACGATTCTTTCTGTCTTTTCCTTCAGATTCTAAGTCACCAAAATTCAATTTCTGACACATCTGCTGCTCTACAATCTGTTAAGAAAAATTTCTTACAGATATGAAATTATGAATTTTCAAAAGTGTTTCATATTGATTAAATTGTATAATTCCTGTATCATAATGTGAAACACAGCAATAAAATATATTTTACATTTTACATGAATTTTTTAATAGCCTCTTATGCCTTCAGAATTTATAAAGTTATCAGTCAAATTTACCTTCATAAACATTTAAAGTTCATACTATTTTTTAAAACCTTGGCATCATTCAATAATTAAATGCAACAAACTTACAGATTTTTTAAAATTTTCCTTTTCATAAGCTTTGTTCATTATCTTCCTTTCAATAATATTAGGAGTTGATGATGAAACTTTCCATTCATCAAGAAATATAGATTCAAATTCAGGCATGTTATCTAGAAGAGAAAAAGTTATTTATCTTTAAGAAATAAATAAAAGAAGAAAATTTTTAAATCATATTTGTCAATAAAAGGTTCTCTTAAAGCTCTCTTTAAAGCACTTAAAAAAATAAATAAGTTTCATCCATAGTCCAGAATTTTACTAAATTATAGTAGAAGAAAATAAATATTCTAGGAATTAATTACAAGTTTAAAATTAAGCAGGAATGTTGGTATAATTTGGATATCAGATATTGGATAATTTTATGAAAAAGAATTGGGTACTTAAAGTATACAAGGGGAAATTATTAAAAAAAATCTTCAAGGCAGTTGATTTTTATATACATTAAAACACTCAACCTCTTTTTATTTTGGCAATGCAGTGCCAGTGCAGTTTGCCCGAATCAACACAATTTTAACAGTTATCTGGAGAAGTCATACAATTTCTTTAATTCATACTCTTCTTCTAACCATCATTACCTATACACTATATAAACAGAACCCTGCCTCCTCTATTTATGAGAAAAAGAAGTGGTTTCTATCACGAAGGAGACTAAATCCAAAATCTCCTAAACGGGATCACATTTGATTAGCAAAATTAAGAGTATTAGCCAAAATTAAAACCCAAGTGTCATTAGTAAGGACCTTAGATTTCAATGGATTCTGATAAAATAGGAAATCACATTTAATCTTTAAAAACACAAATAAATAAATTCTTCAAATATATGCATTAATATGAATACTTGGGGAAAATTAATTGTTCAATAATTAAATATAGATATTTATACTATTTTTAAAGACAGAATGTTGCATGACTAGACTTTAAAATAATTTAAACTGTTTGGTTTATGCATTGATATTTAATATTTAAATACAGGAGTACTAAATATTTATATGTTAACATGATTTTGATATATATTTTCTCACCATCTGTATCAACAATAACAGGAGGAAATGTTAAAGCTCCACCACTTTTTTCCAAAATATTGCTAGAAATCGATTGATAATTATTATATAATGTTGTCAAAGTAGATATAATTGATGACAAAAACTGTAAATTATTTCTCAGTTCTTCTTTATTAATTGAAAAAGTATATTGTATGTCCTTCAGATCATCAAGGAAAGAGCTAGAACTAGTCTGTAAAAAAAAAAAAAGAAGACAATATAAAATATAAAAGCAATTTAAGAATCACATGTTAACATCTAAAATGAGTTGTGCAGAATGATTCAATTTTGATTTTGATGAAAAAAAATTAAGTACCAAATTCTAAACTTTAATCTAAATATGGAACATGTCAGAAATATCCCAGTTCTTGATTTGCAATAAATTGCAAACACATGTGCTATCACATACCACTTATGCATACACAAAACCAACAACATCTTCTACACATTCATTTATATATATCTTGTTTGATCCAGCAAATGAATCCGGGCACTGAAACTGTTTAGCATGTTTAATTGGTTAGCAAGAGGTTCTCTAGTTCCTTAGACAGGAAAAAGTATTTTTTTTAAGATTAAAAGAAGTAAAATAGAAACTGGCTTAATGCTAAATGACAAGTTCAGTTAACAATGAACTGTTAACTTCATCATTATCATTTGAGTTTGAAAACTATTTAACTCTTAGATTTCCTTGAAGTACATGGTACAGTTTAAAAGCAGTATTACAGGATTCATATTCAGTGTTTTAAAAAAAATTGAGAAACTTTTTCAAGAGTTTATATTGCAAGACTTTTTTTGTTTCTAATATTAAACAGCCCTAAAACAAACTCAAGCTTCTGTTTTCATGTACTTAGCATATTCCACACTAATGTCTCATCTACATATCAAACTTCTCAGTAAATCCCCCTCCCCCTTCTGTACTGCTACTGAACTCAAATGTTGAAAGAGTTTAGGGAAATTAGAAAAAGATGTAAAAAAATATCAATCAGATACAAGATAAAATAACAATTATACTCAGTCAAGATATTAGAACAAATAAGTTATTTTTAATCTGAAAAATTTTAATTTTTAGAATGAAACTGAGACTCGAAGACTTTTTTCGAATGGCACCATCTAAAATGTAGCAGTAAGTTACCAGACTTTGTTGTAAGTATGTAATGTAAGAATCTGCTCTAAGAATGTAATGTATAGATATTCTGAAGTTCATGCAGATATTCACTATTTTATCCCTATGTGAGTTTAATTCAAATGTAGCAGCAAGAAACCTGATTCTCCACTAAGTATTTTTCCCTGAATCTTTCAGTACTTATTTGTTTTGAGTGAACAAAATTGTGGCATATAATTTAGCTATTATTTTTTGACAAATACTGTTAATTTTCTTACTTTTTAAAAGTAAACATGTGATATAATCTTAAACTGAATTAACTACACTTCTATGTGTATCAATATTTTGAAGTTCATACAATTATTTGCTATTTTTATCTTTATATGACTAAAACTTCCTCACAAGTAGTATCAATTTTATTCAACAAACTTAACAGTAAAATATATTTTTTTAAACTTACAAATACATAGGTTTTTTAAAGTAATTTTTAGCACTAACAATAGTAATTTTGAAACTTGCTCCTTTGGAATCCACAATCTCCCCACATTGTAAAATTTTTTAAAAAATTTTAAGCTTAAAAAAATTACCTTAATTGATGAAATAACTTTAAAACATTAGTCGAACTGGCTTTAAGACATACTTCAGCTTTATTGGTCCTGTTAGAAAATTTTAACTACAAACATTTCAAAATAATAACTGAAATGTTGACTTCACAAACACCAGATTCATAATGGTGGATAAAAGAATGACATTATTAAAAAAAAATTAGTTTTCTTGACAGATCAGTTTTCCCCTTTCTATATTCGAATTCAAAAAAAGTTTCATCCATAAATAATTTTACAAAATTTATTATGGATCTGAATTTATGTACTGTGTTTAAATTTTCTTAGAAATCAAAATAAATGTCAAACTGAAATAGTTAAACTGAAAGTTACCTTTACGGTCAAGAAGTAATTATCAAAATATTTTTCTACATCAATTTTTTGGGAATTCACATATGATTTAATTTCCAGCAATTCTTTATCAGTTCCCTAAAAATAAATTTATAATTAAACTTGCTTCAGAATATTTTAAATCATGTAAATTTTAAAGAAGTAAAATAAAACAAATGTTTACTTTTTTATTTAATTCAGAGGCAGCTTCAGTAACAGCTTTCATTTCCTTATAGATATGTAATAATTGCTGAGTTTTGCTTTCACCCTTAGAATAAATAAAAAACAAATCATGCATGATAATTTTAAAATAAAAATTGAGTTTGATAAATATATAGAGTCCCACTTCATATATACATAAAAAGTTAAGACATTTAGTAGAAACATCAATAAGAAAAATTAGGATCTAAAAAATTAAATGAAACCTTTAAGCTTAAAAATTATCATTTAAATACTGCCTTTTCTAAAGCTTTGTTCAAGGCAGGCATCTTATCAATTTTCAAGAAAATCAACAAAATTTAGTTACAGAAATCCTAAAGTATATTTTAGAATTGGGAGGGGGCACATCCATAAATAGTCATTGATTGGAAGCAAAGAGTTGAGTGTGCTGCAGCTTTTTCAGTCTGTCAGTATCATCAAATAATTTTCTACATAACTAAAGAGAGAGAGCAGACTGTTTAGTTAAGTAACATGCCAAAATAAGCAGCTCATCATCACATAAAAGGTAAGCTTGACAAACAAAATTTATGTAATGTAACCAAATAAAGTATATATATTTGAAACTTTTAATTTAGTTTGAGATAAACTAAATGTAGCAAAACAGTTCTAGCAAAGTTTTACAAAATGTTAATATATTTAAATTTTAATTCAAGAAATACCCATTCTAGACATTCCTTCAAAGTATTTGTTTTCCTACTTTTAAATACAAACTTTATTAAATGAGTTAATACTGGCATAAGAAAATTTTAAGAAAACATTTTTTTGTATTAATATAGAAACTATAATGAACAAACATTGAACTTACATTTTCCATTTTATCTCTTTAACTGAGGATATCCAAATGCATTTAACTTTTGCTGGGATAGGTTTTCTGTATATGATGACATTTGTTTATGAATCCTGTCAAAAATGATCATAACAAACAATTTTAATATGAATTATTCATAGATGAAGCTGTGTCAATAGCCTACAATTATTTTGTAGCATGTTATTCCCTGAAAAGTGATAATTATGATGTAAACTTGATCTACTGTTGCTCTGTGATTTTTTTAGCATACCTAAAAATTATGTCCAGCCACACCAGATATGAGATTTTTTTTTAATTCCAATGGCAAAAAATAAGACGTTTTACAAACAGAACAAAACTCTGAACGTATAATGTGAAAAGTCAATATCTCATCATTTGGCCTGTAGTGTTTCAATACTTCACCTCAGAAGTGCCGGCACCTTCTGATGTGGGTCCTGTTCATTTCTTCATTTAACCCGCAAAGTGCGCAATTTGGGTTGGTACAAATACCAACACGATAGAGATGGCTTACCAAACAATTGTGACCAATTTCAAGCCTAAAATTGGCCATTGCTTTATCCCAGGGTGTGACAGTAGATTACCTCGTTGTGGTACACTCTGGAAACGTTTTAAAATGGCTTAAAAGGTCTACTACTTTGGCATGTGGCAACTAGATATGAGATTAGTAGTGGCATTTCACACTAATATTAAAGAATATACAGTCGAACCCCGTTATAGTGAATCCGGTATATAACGAACAAAAATTTTGGTCCTTCTGTTTTCCTATTGTATTTAATGCTAATTTATCTTTTTATAGCGAACCTCTGAAATCTTACGAATTGGCTATAACAAACCTTTTTCAGTCAACTGCTGAATTTTTTTTTATTTTTAAATTTTTTAAGAATGTTGAAGAAGCAAAGAATGTTGAAGAGATGAAGATTTACCTATCGCGATGTGGCTAGAAAAACCACAAAATTTAATCATTCTCTGATTATGATATGGAGTTGCTTGAAACATATGATGATAAAGTCCTTACATGTGAAAAATCCGACTGATGAAGATATTGTGGAAAAAATTAAAATGAATCATTCTGAAATCAAAGATTCTGCATCTGATGCTGATGAAGAGGAGCACATACAAGGTGCACCCATAAAGTAACCAGACACTTTTTTTATAAATAAGAAAAATATCACTCACCTTTAAACAAATTTATCTCCTTCAAAATAACCGCCAAAGGAGTCTATACAATTTTTTCGACATTTCTTCAAGTCATCTAAACACTGTTTATAGGCGTTGGAACTAACCGTTTGCAAAATACGCGTAACATTTGATTTAATATCCAAGACGTTTTCAAATCTCTGTCCTTTCTTAAGCTTTGGAAAAAGGGAAAAAATCAGCTGGCGATAAGTCTGGAGAATATGGGGGTGATTTATCACTGCAATTGAATACTTAGCAAGATATTTTGTACAGAAATTGCTATACGAGGCCTAGCATTATCGTGTAAAAGAAACCATTGCCCGGAATCAAACAGTTCCTTCCTAACTCACCTTATCTTGTTTCTTAATCAAAAAAGCCCCTGCTTGTAAAAATACTGATTAATTGTTTGATTTTTCAGGAACAAATTTGTGGTGAATAAGTCCTTTGTAATAAAAAAACAAAATCCTTGAAAGGACAGAGATTTGAAAACGTCTCGGATACTAAATCAAATGTTACGCGTATTTTGCGAATGGTTAGTTCCAACGCCTATAAAAGTGTTTCAGTGACTTGAAGAAACGTTAGAAAAATTGTATAGACTCCTTTGGTGATTATTTTGAAGATAAATTTCTTTGAATGTGAGTAATATTTTTCTTATTTATAAAAAATTGTCCGGTTACTTTATGGGCGCACCTTGTAAATGACAAAATCCCCACCATCTCAGATGCTACAGCAGCAATGCGTGTAATTAATAAGTTTTTGTAGACACAAACAGTGGTCATTTGATGTGTTGGACAAAGAAATTCACAAAATATTTTTAAAATCAGTATCACGTCAGCAGAAGATTACTGATTACTTCTGTATCAAAACAGTGAGCAACAATCAAAGGTAAAATGAATTTATTTCCATTTGTCTTAATTTTTAGTTAATTTAATTAGTATTGTAATAATTTAATGTAATCAATTTTAGTCAATTTAATTCATTAATAATTATTTTTAATAGATTTTATCATTTTTAATACATCATTATTGAATACACATAGCAACTAATGAGTAACACATTTTGTGAACTCTAGCATTTTTCTTAATTGTTTGGATACAGCGAACCACCGGTTATAGCAAACAAAACCTTTAGTCCTTTGAAGTTTGTTATAATGGGGTTCGACTGTACTTACATTCATTAAGTATCCTATTGTTTTAAATATGAAGAGATATTAACAGAGTGGTTCTTAAGATGGATATTAAATCAAAAGTTACAAAGATCAAATTCAAGTATATAATTGATATAAAAAAAATCTGATAAATCATAATATCCCAGAATTATATGAAACTGACTCCTAAAAGGACTAAAATTTAAGAACACACAACCAAACTTTAAAAAAAAAATCAAATGATGTTGTATTAAAAAGATGTATCAGCCTAACTGAAAATGCAAGATATGGAAGAGAAAACATGATTAAAGAATTCTCATCTGAAATGAATAAAACTTACTCAAAGTAGTTTAAAGTAATTTTATATCGAAAAAAGACCTAAACAACTCACGAAAACAAATTCTCTGAAAGATCAGCATGCTTCAGGGAAATGTTAAGAGAATCTTTTTGAATCTATAAAAAAACAAATGAAATTCAATCTTTCAGCAAAAACTGACAATGTCTATTTATATTCATTTGAGAGAAATCTCATGTCAGTCTTACTTCATTCCATATGCTCTTTGCTGCATCATCATGACTCAAACACATCTCTCTCAAACCCAGTAAAGAATTTTTCAAGTCTGTAAAACTGCTATCAAATTGCTGAAAAATAAAACATTTCATGCTAAAAAATTGATATGTTAAAATACAATTAAATCTTCTACACAAAATCTCATATGTCTCAAGTAAAATGTATATGCAGTCACATGTAATAGAAACAAAAGATTATAAAATTTATAGTCAACATCAGTCTAAAGATTTTTTTTAGCCTATGGAATCAAGAGGATGTATATAAATTTGAACACAATTAGACATTTTCCAATGAATGTTTTTCTGATAATACAATTAATTATTACAACTTTTTTTTTATTGAATCTGAAAATTGTGCTAATTTTTTATTTTACAACATGGATTTATACACAACATGGCTTTTATACAACTTAAAATGCAGCTTTAACAAACTATATGTACTTTACAATACATCCATATCTTATAGTATGGAAAAGACATTTTCATCCATTTTTTTAGGTATGTAATGTAAACCAGTACCCACATTTTATTCCAGTTATTGGTGGTCTTTACTGTTCTATTATAACATATGGATATATGATGTGGTGAATATAGTCTTTATTTTCTGTAAGCCTATCTATTCTCTTAAAATACTCAGCAAACCCATAAATAAATAGTATCAACTCAAAATATTTTCAGAATGAAAACACTTCACTTTTAATTGTTTTATTATAGATGTTAAGGTTAAACAAGGATAAAGTTATTATGCAAAAACTATTATATCTGTAACAGAGAATGGCATCTTAAACTGAAATATTTCTGTCAGAATAACAAAAAATCAAATCAAATATAAATGTAACAATATGAAACTATCCCTTTCCAATCTAGCATTAGTTTTTTTTTAACAAAATGTAACTTTAAAAAAATAATTAAGTGTGATTGCTAACACAGGTGAAAGAAAGTGAAACATTATCTTTTCATAAATAAAAAAGGCAGCAAATTTTAAAGAGATTAAGCATCACAAGTAAATTATGTTTAGGTTATCTCTAAGAATACTAACAAGATTATTAATCATGCTCAAAGGACCCTTTAGATCAGGGGTTTCCAACCTTTTTCCTACATTGACCCCTTTTAAAAGAATGATTTTCTTCATTGACCCCCTTACATTTTCTCTATAATATGCAGCATATGACATAATTATAATACTAATAACTGCACATAAAACACTTAAAGATAACAATTTAACTAAGAATATGAACAAAAAATTAGAAAAAGTGGTTCATTAGGTTTATGATTTATTACTTTTGTACTATTTTAATTTTTAATTTAACAAATATACACAAGATTTCAGAAACACAGATTGTAATTAGACAAAAGTTTGATTTCAATTAATGTGCTGGTTGTGCTTGATGCATTGATACAATTTTTTTAATGTTTGGCCTGAAATTGCTTATCATCGTATAGTCACAATAACTAACATAACGAAATAAATATATATTTACGAAACAAATTTATTAACTTATATGTAATTATAATATAATTTTTTTCGACACATATACAAAAGCATCATGACATTCGACTTTAGATGGGTGGATCACTCCGCCCTATGCACATCTGTATTTATACATATTCAAATGGATATTATTATCTAATAATTACATTCCTAAAAAATTAAATTAAATTTTAAAACAGAAAAATCTATCATCGACCCCCAATAGACCCCTGGAATACTATAGACCAGAGGTGGGGAACGCACGGCCTCCGTGATCTTGTGCGGCCTTCAAATTATTTTAGGAATTTGGTTATTTTAGGAATTATTTTAGGAGGTTGCTATGTCAGTTATTTATAATTTAATACTATTATTATTCTATTGTATTTCTTTATAATGTTAAAATTATTTAAAAATACTTCTACTTTATTATTTTTATTTGAAGTGGTATTTAAATATGTAGTTGTTTATTAAAATTTAAAAATCTGGACATATATGTGCTTACATAAATAAGAATACCAACAGTGAAATATAAAAAATTACAGTGGTATATATGAATCTTATAATTTTATAAAAAAAATAATAACTAATGATTAATGTTATAACAAGTTTTTACCCTTATGTGAATACAAAATTATTTTATATTGTAACTTTTTAAGTCAAATAGTAAATAAATAAGGACTTAATTTTTTGTTGTTATTTTTCTTTATAATGCACCAAATTGTTAAAACTATACCTAACTATAATAATGTCATAAAAGTCGCATTTATAGGTACATCAACTTATGCGGCCTCCTTTATTTCTACCTAATTTACATGTGGCCTCTAATGGTAAAAAGGTTCCCCACCTTTGCTATAGACCCTTTTTAAACTTCCATCGACCGCCAAGGGGTCCACTGGACCCCGTTGGGAATCCCTGCTTTAGATCAAACTTTTATAACAGATCCAGACAAGTATATTGAATACAGTGCATGCAAGAGGTTGTGATTTAGTCTCACAAACTGCCGAATATTAGAAGCTTTTTTAAAATGATTTCTCCCCAGAATTTATCAGCATTATTATCTTAAAATATTGTACAAGAATAAAAAAGTATATCTATATGAATCAAACCTTCTTAAATTTGTGGTGAAAATGAACCAAATCTGTCATTTGTATCACATTCTTTTCCTGCTCTTCAAAATACTGTCGAGATATTTTTATAGTATCACTTATATCACTTACAAATTTCTTTAATGTCTTACTTGAAGAGCAAATAATGGAACTTATAGTCTTCAACTAAAGAGAAAGAGGATAAATATCAAATTTACTGATGTAAATTACAAAACTAAAAGTTATATCAAAATCATAAAGCAGAAATAAATACAGTACCTCAATTTTGTAACCATTCTGAGCATCTCTAACAGATAGATTATTTCAGTCAATGTTTTAAAATGAGGAATCGCAGAAAACTTGGACTTTATGGAAGTAATAGGATAAAAACGGCCACTTTTCATTCTAGAATGAGAAAAAAAATATATTTTGTACTTTTAACAAAATGTAATTACAAAAAAATTAAGAGTAACTGTTAATTCAATAGTCATGTCTAACAGAGGTATTAAATTACACATAAAGTGAAGAAACTTTGCAACATAATTATAATGCATTATTTCTAATGTTAATAGGAATTCGTTATATTTTTGCTACAAAAAGAAAAAAGTCAAATTCTGCTATATGTAAAAGTTTTAAATTCTCAGCAGTTTTCATGAGTGTGAACATTCATGCAGGTGAAGAAAACAAGTAGTGTATTTTTGTTTAGACTGTTAAAATTTTTGTTATCATGTACACCATTAAAACAGAACGCTAAAATATAATCTATATATATAAAAACAGTTCGTAATTGACTGACTGACAGATAACCCACAGAACAAACTGCTGGACCTAAAGGGTTGAAATTTGCATGACGATTATTCTTATACTGTAGGGGTGCACTAAGAAAAAAAATTTTTTAAATTCTTAGATTTTTTCAAATCAAATTTTTAAGCTGTTTTTGTAACATTCTTTTAAGTTTGCATTTAAAATAATAATCTGAGGGTTATAAAATTTATATCACAATAAAAATCATAAAAATTCCTTTAAAATGAAATCTTTTCAAATCTTTACCTCCATTTCTGATTTTTGGTGAATTTTTAAAGATTAATAATTAGAATTTAATTTATTAAATACTGTTCACATGGTTTCTTTCTTTCTGTGATACTTAAACTAATTTCGCACACATGCATAACAAAAATCAATTGACAAAAAACTTTTTCTTTCTAATGTGGGCAGACGATGGACATTATCCAAAAAATAATTAAAATACAGTAAAAGATATGTTCCCCAACTGTACTATATTAAATGTACTATATCTTTAGTATGTTCTATTAGATTTAATTTGAATATTTTCTTCTATACTATTTTTGTCTAATCAAAATATCCGGTATGATTTATCATAAATATCTTTTTTTGGTTTTTTTTGGCATTAATGCATACATTGACCATTGTACTCAATTTGAATGTACTTGTAGCGAAGCACGGGTATCAGCTGTTATGCTAATTGAGGGGCCCGTAACATGTTCAAGTGATGGTATATTTTTAAGTTTAGAAATTTGCATCTACTGATGAAGATGTATGTTGTAATATATAATCGCACTTCAGTAAAAAATATGTAAGGTGGTGGCTTAGGTTCAGTGTTTGGTAGGCTGGTGAAAGATTTAAATCTAAAATATTAAAATAGAAATGTAAATATCCCTCTTATTTCTTAGTCCCATAAAATGAGCTACAATTCTTTAACTACTCCTGTCTTGTCGGTTGCTATGCAGAAATCTGATACATTATTTGCCATTTCAGGTCAAGCATGTGTTGCTTGATCCCCACTTGAGGGGGAAGGCAATATCGAAACCAGCCCAAAGGAATGTTGATGATTCCCACAGAAGCAGGCTCACTGCACCCCTTCTAGGAGTGCCGGCCCTTCATGTTGGATGGATACAGCGCTGGGTGCCGGCAACATTTGCAGCAAAAATAAATTAAATGAAAAAAGAAAGCTAACAAGAAGCCAAGTTTTGTTGCAGAAAAAAATAATATGGCTGTCAACAACAAGTTTGGTAAAGGATGCTCCCATTTTTAAACGTGTGTGCGACCCAGGGGCCTCGGCACGTACAGGAACTCTTTTTTCATCGCCCGGCTTTGTGTGCGGAGGTTTCTTGGATAAAAAAAGTTTTGCATGGAATTCACTCTTCTCGAAGAGACACTATCCCTGCTGTCTGCAATGCTTGTCTGTTGCTTCTCTTGCGTCTCCCAGTGACTGATAATGCCCACCTAGTTCAGAGCCACAGCGTGAGATGAACCATCCGCCGACTTCATGGAAGGCCTGGCAGACGTAATGATGTAGTAACAGCTTATCACGGGGCATGCCTCTGTCTATTCCTTTCTATCTCCCCTTTCTTTCCCTTTTCAACCTCTCCTTTTTTAGTTAGAATACAGCCGGATTTAGGTAATATGCATTTTAATTATAACTTTTTTTTGAGCTCATTTAAGATAATAAGGAGTAATAATGTGTCACCAGCCACCTCTAGTGTAAAATGTATGTTGTAATAATTCAATTGTTAAAAATGTAATTATGAGGCTTGTGTTAATAAGATTAATGGATATTTTATATGTGGTTAAATCTAATACAATTGTTGTTGCCTCTAACCTAGAATTCTGTCGTTTAGAGTTGGTTTTCCTTGTCATATCATCATATTAAAAAAAAAAGACAGGCTAAAATGTTAAAGTAAAAAATGCTATATGATCACGCCATTAAACTCTAGGTTGAGTTGGCCAAATTTAAAGTTTATCTCCTATTTATAAGACAAGAAAAAGGAATCATAGCAATTAGTGTCTACAATTAATCATAGTAATTGGTTTACAGAACCACTTTAAACATAACATATGATTAATAACCATAACAAATGGTACTTAGTGACCATCCATCTATAAAATTAACAATGATCTAAATAATCATACCTAAAAGAGAGAAATACCTAAAAGAGAGAAATATAACACAGCTAGTTACAAATAAAATTGCTAAAGCTGTCAGAATTTATAAAAACCTCTGTTACACTTGCATACATTGTCCAAGATAGACAAAACTATCCAGGGACTTGACAAAATCCTAGGCTTTAGAAAAATATTCACACTGTCTTATGCCAGGCCTTTGTATTGAGATACCCTTGTCCTCTGAAGCTCATAAGAATAGGGATCTTTCCCTCCCTCTGGCTTTTTAATAAACATTATTAAATATCAGAGAGCAGTAAATCTATATAATCGCAATTTTTATAGAGTTATTTAATGGGGTAGCTTTATATAAAATATGATTTACATAACATCTGTAGTTTACATCATCTGCTCTGATTACCTGCTCCGTATTTTACATACAAAAAAGTAAAGATTTTTGAAGTTCAGTCAAAATTATTATAGTATTAGAATAACTTTACAAAATGTTTGTAAAAATATGTAACACACTGCGTCATACCATTCTGTACAGTAACCAACTTAGAATATCTTCTCAAAAACAGTTGAAAATTCAATAACATATTAAGATCTGCTGACAGCTTTTGCTATAATTATAACACTTTGTAACTATATTAAAAAGGCATAAAGGTTTTTGAAGGCTTCAAAGAATTCTTTAAGGTGTGAGATAATTTTGGTAGTTGGGAAAAGTGACAGCAAGATGACAGGAAGAAAACGGATTCATGTCTACATAATAACATCCCAGAAAAAGGATTTAAAGGGTATGCCCATAATATAAAGAAATAAATTCAAGTATTTTTTGTCATCACTTGTTTAACCATCTTTCACTATAATTTTTGGACTTTAAAAAAAAATATAAGTTTTAAGAATACCCACTGCAACTGACAAAGTAAAAATATCACCTTCCGATTCAATAATGGATATGTCCATAAGCTGAATCTCATTGAAAAGACCATAAAGAGAACAACAAAACTGATGCATATTATATGAACAAGCAAATTTAAAGCATCTTATAGGCACAATAAAAATTTCATAACCTAACTATTAATACTTTTGGTTCCCACAGTTAAGTTAAATCATGTTAGCTATTGTCTTCATAAATGATCCACTCACTCACTCTCTCACATTGACAGTCAAACTCACAAATGAATTATAAATCATTAATGTCACAATGTAATCAGATCTAATTCTAAAATATGACATAAAAATCATTACTCTGTTAAGTCGAATTATTTCTATTATTTCAGTCTGGGACATATGAAGAGGTACCAAAGAAGAACACATTTTAAGCTTGATAAAATCAAAATTTTTGTTATGTTGTTCTATGAAAGTAGAAAATTTGACAGCAGACTTTCATGTTCTCTTTCCAAGACTTGATAAGTACATCTGAAGGGAGAGAAATTATATAACTTAAAATGATAACGGAAACCAATTTTAAAAATATATAAATTAAAATTTTTAAAAAAAAAGCAGTAGGAATTTAAGTTAAATGATCATCATTAGTGACACTGTAAGTATTCTGATACATAAACAAACATAATATCACTCTTAATATATAGATGCATGCATGGACATACAAATGAAGGATTTACTAAACCTCCTAATGAAAAACAGCTGCTTTAAACAATAACTGATACTATCATTTAATTGATATTGAAATATGACTGGTTTTCCCTCTGGATCACATCTTTATTAATTTCTACAAGAGGAAGAGACACTTCAAATTAAATGAAAATCCCAGAACAACTGATTGGTTTAAACCCTTCAGCGGGTGCCCTAATTTTTTTTAACACCAGCAGGCCGCACATAGCACAAAGTGCAACGTCTCTTTCAACCTTGATTATCACTTTTGTAATAAACTTTTATTATTCAAATTGAAAATAACAATTCTGCATTTTATGATAAGATATAAAATGTTGATAATGAGATATATTATAAGTAAAGGCCAAAGAATTCAGATACAATCACCTTATTTCAGAACTGACTGGTTTATTGAATCTAAGGACAACTTGTGAATTGATTCCTATTATGTCCAAAAACCTAAAACACAATGAGATTGTCCATCTTTGTGATATACGGGATATCGTGTAATAGCTGCCCATGTCATCAACTACAACCTCTCCTGCTATTATCGTATTGAAATCCAGTATAATCGCTGGATTACAATGGTTAAATTACGACTAACAATGAATGGAAAGGAATACAAGGGTCAGAAAATGAGACTTGCCTTAGAAAGGGTGTAGCTATAAATAGAAACTGCTTAAGAACATTCAAACCTTACATGTAAAAACAAACCATTCAAAATTACGAAAATGTTGCACTTTGTATACAGACGCACCCGCTGAAGGGTTAATAGAAACAACAAAACTTCTAAATTATACATGGAATGACTTGTTCACTTTTAGTATGATAAATAATTTCAACTTAAAAAATCCTTGAAAAGATGCGTTCAGAATCGGATCAACAAACCATTCAAACAAAAATGTTGAACTTTGTACACAGGTGCTGAAGGGTTAATTTACACAATAATAACTAATAGAATTTGATTGCCACATCATACTCAGAAAAGAATTTTCTATAAATGAAGTCAAACTCTAGTAATAAATACACATTCCCCCTTTCACACATGTGTGAAAGTATGAACTCTTCAATTATATACACACTTTCCATGAAATATTGCAATTTGAGTAAACTGCATAGTCATGAATTTAAATATCCTCTTTTATCTATTAAGGACAATTTGTTAAAAAATATTATGACACAACATGTAGACACAATTTCTAACAGTGATAATCTTCCATTAGCAAACAAATAGTACGTTTTTAAAAAGTTGTTAAGTTTCATCATTATATAATCCCTTCTAAATAAACATTTTTTGTGTTCATTAATTTTGAAAAAGGCATTTTTAAGAATCAAACAATAATTAGTCTATTGCAGGTTAGGGGCACTTGATATTCATACTAATTATTTTTATTCCCTTATCAAATAATAAAAGATTGCTCCTTTTTTAATTTTTTTTCTTCCGCCAAGCGATGGCCGAATGGTTAGGGCACTAGCATTTGGTACCAAAGTCTGTGGGTCTGAGTCCCACTATTGGCATGGATGTTTGTAGCTATTTGGAATCGGCTTTAAGCAGTAGGCCCTGGTCTAATTAGCCCTCATGTAGCAAAACATGACCGTAGAGCTTCCAACCAACCAACCTTTTTTACTTTTAATAGACTGTGATAAATTTGCACTGAAACTTTCAGGATTCTTTCTTTCCCTTGTATTTTTCCTTGTGTATATAAATACAGGGTGTCTGGGCTAAAGGTATCCAAAAGTTATGGCTTATTTTTACGAAACTACCCATTAGAATTTTAAAAAATTATTTAAATAGAAAAAACTTCTCACCAAGTTTTAATAGCAATCACATATTTAAATCATAGTATCATAGATTTCGATGTGTGCACCTTTTGTAGCACGACAAATGTCTAAATGGTAATCCAGTTCTCCCCAAGTGTTTCGTAGAATATCAGGAGTTATTACACAAATTGCTTGAATGATACACCACTTCAACTCATACAGTTTCAATTTTTTGTTTATACATAACAGATTTAATGAATCCCCAAGCAATAAAGTCTAATAATGCCTGATATGCTTGGAGAGAACTGGATTACCATTTAGATGTTAGTCATGCTACAAAAGGTGCACACATCAAAATCTATGATACTATGATAGAAATATATGATTGATATTAAAACTTGGCGAGATGTTCTTTCTATTTAAATAAATTTTTTTTAATTATAATGGGTAGTTCCAGAAAAATAAGTCATGACTTTTGGATACCTTTAGTCCGGACACCCTGTACATTTTGATGTTATGATAATCCATATTTTTTTTTATGATAATCTTTAATTCAAAGAGAAATTTTTTTTTAAAATTAGAAAAAAACTCACCAATATCAGATAAATTATTCATTTTCTGTAATAAATCCTCATATAGAGCTTGAAATTCAGACAAAGCATTATTCATATCAGTCATTAATAAATCAAGAGTGCCTTTCACAGATGTTTGTTCAGCACCTATGTCATGAGAGAGAGATACCATGTCGCTCTTCATATTTTCAAGACAATTTATCACTTCATCATAATTTCTGTTGGCCTGAAAATAGTAGATAAACTAAAAATCTTGATTAAAGAAACATAATTGCATAATTTTCGTAAGAATATTATTTAAATTAATAACAATATCCAACAGAGATAACATACATGGGACTGTGATAAAAATTGTGAGTAAAAACATTTGGTGTTCTTTTTATAAAAAAAACTTCTGGAGAACAAAATAAATGAATATATATTTGGCAAAACAATATTGTAATTTGTATAGTAAAAGAACATGTTTTTTTATTTATTCTGTAAAACAGTGAAATTTAAAAAAAACAGTTTTTAAAATGTGTTTTGATGTATCATTCCATGATTCTGATATTACCAAACTGGAAAGGTATTTCATTCTAATGTGAAGTCATAAAGCACAAAGACCTAAATGGTTAACACATTAAATTTATAATAAAAGCAAATATGTAGCTTTAATGTGCTATGATTTTATCGTTTCTAATATAACATTTCTTTCCATACAAAGTGGAATATTTATGCAATAGTCAACAAAAAGTAAAACTTTAAATATATAGTGAATATAAAAATACCTTATTTAACTCAAACTTGTGTTTCTTTAGGCTAAATTCATAAACATTCAGCAATTCTTTCAATGCAATAATTTCTTCAGCTTTAACAGATAATTTCTGAAATCATTAGGAAAGAAATTATTATATACAAATGTACACTTATACATACATGCATATGCACATGATCTTCCTTTTACATTTTAACCCTTTGACTGGAATTTACAATACAGAAAATTTAATGCCTGTACCGACAATTTAATGCCTGTTTTTAACTATTCATATGTGAATCTGAAAACCCTGTAGTAGCTTAAAATATCTGCCACAGAGAATGAGCTTTAAGAATTAAAAACCCCCAACAAAAGATGAGCTTTGTGAGTTAAAATCCATTATTAAAAGGATTAAAGGCAATTGTGAAATTAATGAATGCATAATTTCACAATTTTAAAAACTAAGCTTTATTAAATTTGTTATAAAATAGTTTGTAAAAAAAAAAATTCTAACCACCTTTTGCTCCGATTTAAATATACATGTAAGAAATAATTTTAAAAATATTTGTATAAATACAAGCTATAAAGTCCTTTTAAATAACATTTGTTAATGAATAGAAGAACCATAAGTAACACAGCTATCCGAGATTCTAAGCTTCATTCTAGTATAACTCAGAGGTGATTGCAAACATTTTACGAGAATGAACACAAGAGACTCATTTTAAACTTAAGTGAAAGAAAACAAATCTTGATGTGTTATTATTAATGAAGAGGCTAACCTATTTTTTAAACATCTTTAAGAAAATAAAATTTTGTATTATTAACAATTTTATAATTTTAATTTCTAAGCAAAATAACTTTTTCACAGAAATATGTTTTAAATTTTATATATATAAAGATACTTCAAAATAAGACAGTATTAATGCCTATTTTGTGGTCTCCTAAGCATGTATGAATATTTTTTTCACTCTTTATTTATTCATCATTGTGTAATCAAGTAACAAGACTTTTTATAAAGTTAAATTTAGGGGATTATAAGTGTTTGCTTATGTGTTTTAGATTATACTGCATTCTGCTTCCACAAAAATAGGTATTTTTCACAGAGAACAAATAATACATTTGTGTTATACTTCTCAGACTTAAATTATTATAAGAATTCATCTGCTCAATTATAAATGTAATCATTTAGATTACATTTATCCTTTGAAAAATTAAAGTTATTGAAAAAATGGGAGATGATACAGTCTGATACTTATTCAAGAACAACCTCTCAAATATTCTCTCTTTTCTAGAATATATTATGAGAAATTAAATTGCAGAGAAAAGCTGAAAGATTCCTCATGCAATTTTAAAGAATAAATTCATCAGCTGAATGCAAAACTGAGGTTCCAAAACTCAAAAAAGCATAATAGTTTTGACTTGTGTGATTAAATATTTAGGCTTTTTCAAATTTATACCATTAAAGTCAACACAATTATAAAAATACAAGAAACTAGGCATGGGAGTTAGCAATATACAAGTTACTATGAAACACAGTAATAATTATGTATGCCCATAAAAATATTACAAATACCCATAAAATTAAATTTAAGGTAAAAGCAAGTACAAAAATTGACTTGTTTAACATTGTTTACTTGTTTAACATTATTTTCTTCTTCGATTTTTTCTACATCCAACTTTAAATTTTCAGTACATTTTCTCACTTCATTTATTTCCTGTTCCAGTAGCTCATTGGTTGCATGAATGCCAATTAAACTTTGTTTCTTCTATAAAATAAATAATCTTAAAATAATTCTTAAAAAATTCATTTATAATGACATTTCAATACTCGAAATAATGTTATATACTTTTAAAAAACAATGACAGCACATGAAATCTATTTTGGTTGCCCTGAACTATGATATTACAAACTAAGAAATGAGGACCCTGGAGAAAGGAAATGCATTCATTTGAAACTTTTAGGGGCTTAACCAAAGGTTAATCCATGTTAATGTCCGAGATTAAGTCTTCCAAAAAGCCTAAAAGAATGATTTTAACCCAGGACTTGACCTCTACTTTTTCAAAATTTTGGTATTTCAAGTTTTCTGTTTAAAAAAAAGTATACTAAAACTTATTTTTATGCTATGAATATACTGAGCTAATTAGGTTCTAAAGATTTCTATCCTATTTTGAAAAGGTTCTCAAAAAAACCTGAGTATAACACTCAAACAGCCTTCTAAAAGACTATATATTTCTTGACATGAAACTATATTTGTTTAATAAAAATCAGTCATTAATATGTCTATGTAATGTAGATATATATTTTAAATATTCAAAATGGATTTATGTGCATAAATAATACTATTACAAAGTTTAGTAACAACAAATATATTTCACTACAGGAAAAGAGGAAAGTAAAATATTCCCCAAAACAGAATTTTATACTCACTTCTAGGGTGAAAGAAAGTTTATAAAATCCACTACTTAAAATACTACACACATTGCTATGCCATAATTAAGTACGGGCATAGTTTTATGACTAAATTCACCTGTTCTTCCCTCTAAATAAAATAAAAACAGATCTAAGTAAAGGGAAATACAGCTTATATATGGGACTTCTAGAGCTTTATATAATTAGTCAGAAATCATGAAAATAAAGACCAAGTGTTTAACATAAGGAGCCACAATTTCTGCTTAATGATAGTAGCCAGTTAAAAAGTATGTCAGAAAGCTTTGCATTAACAAGAAATATAAAGTTTTGTTAAACAATCTTATAAACTGAAAATAGCGTAACCAAGTAGAATTTAAGCTCTCCAAGTTCATTATATATTTCAATTCAACAGACACCTTTATGAAGACATTCACACATAAAAACCATTAAATCTGTTGGACATATTAGTATGAGAGTATCCATATATTAGTAGGAGAACCAGCATTTCTCCCAATGAGTGTATAACACAAGAACATCTATTTCTTAGCCACAATTTGAACCACAATGGTAGCTTGGTGTGCCAACCACTGTACAAAATACAATTATTATTATCCCTAAAATAAGGCATATTTAGATGATACATTTCAAAAGAGTTAGAACTAAAACCTTTACTTACAGAATTGATAGAATCAGTCAGTGATAACAGAAAACTATTCAGAGCTTTCAATTTTTCATTCTCTTTAGTTATAGAATTTTTAAGAGACCTGTAAATAATTATAATATACCACAAATTACTTGTAATTTGCATCATATGCAAGCTAAAAGATTTTAAAAGTATATGTAATGGGAATTCATGATAAGTTTCTAATGTGTTCAGTTTGTACAATATGCATCAGAATAAGAATTGCAAAATTAAATATATTTAGGCATTTCTAAGAACTTATATTTTCCCATGCTTGGTTATATAAATTTAAAACTCTGTTTTAATCATTAAACTGTAAGATTGCTATCAAAGTTGCATAACCTTTGTTATTTGCCACACCTGTCATCATTTTAGAGAGATGATGTATGAATCAGAGGCAGATTGCTTCAACTAGTGGCAGTTTATTGCTGACAAATTTTTTACTGTATTGTTGTCAACATAGGGAAATGAAAATTAGGAAGATTTTACATAAGAATTAGATGTTAGGATACGTCAAGTTTTTGCCAGCAGTGGGTCGGTTTGGTTTGTTTTGGAGTGATATAGTCAATTTTTTCTGCTCAAGGGCTAATTAGACCAGGACCTACTGCTTAAAGTCGACTCTGAATGATTACAAACGTCCATGCCAAAAGGGAGATTCGGCAGACTTTGGTCAAATGACAGCATCCACAGACTTACTGAGGTACTGAGTGCCAGCACCCTAGCCATTGGGCCATCATCTGGCTGCCAGCAGTGGAAAATACGCCATTATGAAATATCTTCAGGGGCAAGGATAAATGCATCTTTTAAACAAGAGGTCAGCAGAGAGATAATTTAAAAGATAGTGTGTAGATGAGCAGTTTCTTGTTTTGATTTTTATATTAAAAAAAAATCACTAAGTGTAGAAAATTCTTCAAAAAATTTTTAACTTGGATAACAGTACAAAAGGAGTACTAACGAAAAAGAAAGGAGGTTTTTTTTCCCCCCCTTCCAAAATGCAGCAAGTGCCAGTTCAAATAAGCATTTCTATTTTAATAGTTAGGCTGAAAAAACTACCATTTTAAGAATTATGAGATTTTAAAAAGTACATTAAAAAAATTTTAAGGTTATTAGGTTCTTTAAAAGGAACTTAAAAATAGGAATTCTTAAAGACTTTTAAAAGCCATACAAAATCTAACATTGGTAAGGAGACTTATTTCCCTTTCTCAAAGAATTCTTTATATAGAGCAAGAGGGACAACTTTGCTCCTCATAAAATATGTAGATATTTAATGTCTCTTTAAAATTAGGCAATGCAAACAATTTTTGGAAGGTTAGAAGACTGCTGTGAATTTCTAAGTGTTAAAAAAAAAATTAAGGACATTTGGCAATGATGCAAGTCTTTAAATGTTCCCCATCTTTCTATAAACAGATATGATGTGATTAATTCTAGTAATTTCTATCAAATTTAAAAACCTTTTGCATTCAAGAACTATTTCAGGTAAATACCTCAGATACATTCCTATGAAAAAAATCAAAGATAATTCTTTCAATTCTCTCTTGTAAAATTTAATTTTAGTTACTATAAAGTTTTTTAAATGTTTATACCATAAATTTTTAACTCAAATTCAATCAATTTTTCTTGTTAGAACTTCTTAAAATAGCATAAAACAAGTAGAAATATATACATTTAATAAATACATGAAATATGTCAGTGCACTTCAGGAAAGTAAGAATGCAAATATATTTGGTAGGAATCTTTCTAGGATAAGTGTGTTCACTTAGATGAAAAATATCAGAGGAACTTGTTAAAATTTTTTTTAATGAGAAAAATTTAAGGGACAATGATACATTTTTACATGACTTCTGACAAAAAAAATGCAGGACTTCATTTAAAGCAGCAAAAGCTTATGATTAAACTTGGATCCTGTAACTGCAGCTAAATGCTCTCTCTAAAGTTAAACTCCCAGCTTTGCCATGATGATAAATAACCACCCCATCTCTGCAAGAAAGAATTTGTCTGAATCTTTTACCATGCAGTAAAGAAGAAAAACTCTAGAAGCATTTATACTTTGGGCTTTTCATAACTAAACAAGAGATACTTACATTTTATTCAAATTACAAAATAATGTCCTATTAAATTAAGACAGATAAGAGAATTAGTATTAATATTTCAAAATAAATAATGGCACCTTAAGGGGTTGCATCAGTAGACCTCGCAGATCGTTCGTTTCAATGTTAATGAATTGCGAAATAAATCTTTGCATACCGGGTTCCCTAATGAATATTTTTGAATTCTGTTTTCGGAATCTGAAAGTAGACTTCCAAAATAAATGCGTGGCTTTGCTAATTTTTTTTTATTATTATTCAAAATATTTTTTAAATTAAGTTAAAGGTTCAAAATTCCAAAACGAGAAGCATCGCTTGCTATGTAAAACAGCAATTTTTTTAATATTTAAATATTGGAGAAAAGGTTTAGAAGAAAAAAAATTATGTGCGAACCATCACAGAAATTTCACTACCTATTTGGAGATGAGGCTTCCTTACTTAGCCCTGTTTCAAAACTTGACAGTGGTATCCTAGCTTTGCAAAAGTCCACGTATCTCATTCCAATTATCTCTACCCCCCTCCCCCGTAGGGTTCCACTTTCACACTCCAACATGTGTTGACATGATACAAAACATTCATCAAGCTCAACCCGTGGTCAGGGGTGGCTCTTGGTCTTCTGATTGGAGGAATATTCGTGCAGGGAAACCGCCCCTCTTTGAGTAACACGGGAGAATGTTTTCCCCGCAAAAGAAAAAAATTCTAGTGATGCATCCCCTTAAGTCATCACTTTATACCATAAAAAGCCAACAGCTTGCAAATAAAACACTAGTCAAAACTTTTAATAACTTAAGAATTTCATATAAAAGAAAAATTTAGATTGATTAGTACTTTAAAATATTTTAAATTTTGTTAACCTGTTAGTAGTTAATCTAATCCATTTGGAATCAAATGTATGAACATTTTTCTATATCTTCTTTTTTCTAAATGAAAGAGGAAAGTTGTTAGAAATTAATCATGTTATACAAAAATAAACTCATGAAGGAATATCATGTTGTTCATTTATATTCATATCCCTTTTTTGTTACAGATTTTTACACTTATGAGCCAAGCTTTAGAGTAATTTGTATGTTAATTCAGAACAGTTTTATTTTCCAGCTACAAACTTCATTCTTCGCTAAAAAATTGTTTCTTTTATTCTTAATCCTCACAATTATAAGTTTATAAAAAGTTTATTTCATATTACAGAACAATGTTTAAGAAAATGAGAATATTGACTAAATTACTACACAATATAAAACATACAGTAAAGTAATATTGTTTTAGAAATGAAAATTAAATTTGTAATAGATCAGTCTACAACTTAACTGCAAAATTATGAATGAAAAAAATTAAATCTTCTTTGAGAACAAAAATAAGGATAATATTTTATCGCATTCTGAGCATGCCCTAATGTTAAATAGAAGGAAAGTTTGAAATAAAAGACAGAAAATTCATTTTAAAAAAATGATAAAACAGATTCCTGTTTGGAAAATTTAAAGCATTCATTTATTAAAATAATGTTGTGAAAGTTATATGAACTAAGAGTTGGATTATTACCAATACTATTTTTTTTAAAAGTTTAGAAATTAATGAACATCTGTATGTAGAAATTGACTGGTATAAAGTTTAAACACATAGAATGGAAGAGAAATGCATTTTAAATTATTTTTTAAAAAGTACAGATATGATATTATAAACATTCTAGAGCAGGGGTTCTCACATTTGGCCTGCCACCTCCTTTTCAGAAGGAAAATGATTCAGCAACCCCCTGGAAATTTTCCTTCTTAAGCAAACAAACAGAGATGTAGTGCTAAATTTTCATCCTTTTATGTATCTATATTTCTATCTATGTCCCTCAACATAGTAAAGAAAGATGTTATAAATAAGACACCTTGAAATTATAAAATTATTAAAACCTACCATAGTAATACTTGCATTACACATGGAAAATGAAAATAACAAAGGACAATATTAAAGTAAAAATTATGAATAACGTTAAAACTAATCCTAATGAGAAGGATGAAGTTGGTGCACCGCTATCAATTTAATAATGTTTGGCTCCATTTTTGTGTTTTTCTCAGCAGCATTTTTAAATCATCAGGATTAGCTATTTGTAGTCTGTTTCTGTTTTAAGAAAGCAGATTTGGGACTACACTGAACCCCTGTTCCACAAAATAGGATGAAGGAAATGCAATTAAAAAACTTTTGTATGATAGTCTATAATCTTGGATAAAGTATTGGTACCCATTTTTGCCGCAAGAACTGCTGGAAGCTGAGTTTGAATTTAAATTTACTGCCCCCTCCCCCTGAATCATTCCTGCACCCCCTGGGGGGCAGTATCATCCACTTTGGGAAACTGTTCTCGAGAACTATAATGTTGTAAATACTTCAAAATAATTTAAAGAAATAAAGCTTTAGTAAATTACCTATATTTCAGAATCTTGAGCTCAATACCAGTACCTTTCTTAATTGCATTGAAATCTTTCTGAAGCTCTTGAATCTCTTCAGAATATTCCTATCAAGAAAAAAAAAAAAAAATGTGAAAATCTTAATGTTATTTGAATAAAGCTATATCAATGACTAGCTTTATATACCCGGCGTTGCATAAATAAAGCTTAATAAAGCTTAATAAAGCGCAGCCCTTAATAAAGCTTACTTGTATGATATGTATATTTGTATTTTATGCCAATTGATACCCCTCTCCACTGGTCAGCATCCCATCAGCATATTATAATAACCCCCCCCCCCCATGCTAATGTCAGCATTAAAATGTTTCTTTCAATTTTGATATCCCACTGGATCCCGGCCCTTCGAGGAGTTTGAGGGCTTCCCGTGAAAATCGCCGGTTTCATAAACAAAGAATTTCCTGGCGTTTCCCAGGGTAATAAAAATGAATGGAGTTAACCTGAGCTCTAGATGTATATGTACTCACAACCGAAATATATACAATTCACACACACACACCTTTCCACACTTCATTTAATTAAGGTTGATCTCTCTCTTTTCCCCTACCACCAATTTGGTGTTCAAAATAGTGATATATAGGAAATATAAATTATTGGATTGTTTCTAGCAATTTTTACAAAATCTAAAGCGAATGTCGAAAAATCGTGACATTGATCATGTTTGTTACATTTAATCGTGTTTCTTACATTTTAAAGCAAGAATCTTATGGATATCTGTTTCTTTCTTTGAGATATGAGGGAATATATGAAAAATACGTTTTGCCCCCTCCCCATCCCCCATGGGGCAGAATTTTTAAAAATCCTGAAATTGGTTTAAATGTATTCTTGTTCCTTACATTTTAAAGCAAGAATCTTATGGACATCAATTTTCTTCTTTGAGATATGAAGAAATATGTAAAAAATACGTTTTGCCAACCTCCGTCCTCCACCCACCCCCCATCCCCCTGAGGCCAAATTTTAAAAAATCCTGAAATAGTATTTAAGGTATTCGTGTTCCTTACATTTTAAAGTAAGAATCTTATGGATATCTGTTTTTTTTCTCTGAGATATGAGGGAATATGGAAAAACACGTTTTGCCCCCCCCCCCCCCATGGGGGCCGAATTTTGAAAAATCCTGAAAATGACTTTTAGGTTTTCGTGTTCCTTTCATTTTAAATCAAGAAATTTATGGATATCAATTTCCTTCTTTGAGATATGAAAGAATATGTAAAAAACACGTTTTGCTCCCCCTACCCTCCTTGGGGGGGGGGGGGCGAATTTTGAAAAATCCTGAAACTGATTTTTAGGTATTCATCTTCCTTTCATTTTAAAGCAAGAATCTTATGGGTATCCGTTTCCTACTTTGATATATAAAGGTATATGTGAAAAACACGTAAAAACACGTTTAGCCCCCCTCCCCCCCCTTGGGGTCGAATTTTGAAAAATCCTGAAATTGGTTTTTAGATAATCATGTTCCTTACATTTTAAAGCAAGAATCTTATGAACATCAATTTCCTTCTTTGAGATATGAAGAAATATGTAAAAAATACGTTTTGCCCCCCTCCCCTCTTGGGGGGCGAATTTTGAAAAAATGCTTCTTAAATGACGCCTTCAGCACAAAAGTAATAAGCTCCTAAAATTTGATATCTGTATCTCCAATAGTTTTTGGCTGGACGTTGATTCCTTAATATATATAGATAAAACACCTAAAAACACGTTTAGCCCCCCCTCCCCCCTTGGGGGCCGAATTTTTGAAAAATCCTGAAATTAGTTTTTAGGTATTCATGTTTCTTACATTTTAAAGCAAGAATCTTATGGATATCAATTTTCTTCTTTGAGATATGAAGGAATATGTAAAAAACACGTTTTGCCCCCCTCCTCCCCTTGGGGTGCAAATTTTGAAAAATCGCTTCTTAAATGACGCCTTCAGCACAAAAGTAACAAGCTCCTAAAATTTGATATCTGTATCTCCAATAGTTTTTGCTGGGCGTTGATACGTGAATAAGTCACTTCCGTTATATATATAGATTTTTAAAAGTCAAGACATGATTAAATGATGGAATATGACCCGTGTTGTTTGAAAATAATTATGCGTCAATCCCTCTAACACAGTTTTATATCTATATATCAATATTAAGAGTAGCATGCTTAGTTAATAATTTACAGCATGAATTTTTCTTAATTACAATTTGTACAGAATTATGATTCTGAGTAATGATATTTCTACAGTTTAGTATAAATATGTATGCATATTTTTAATTTCATAACATTCTACAATATAAATATTGCTTTGCTAATAAAATATAGAGAATGACATAAAATAAATTAATGAGAAAGATGTAAATATTTTGATGATGACAGAAGGCTATAAAGCTGCATTAGCTTCTCTTCTAAAACAAATTTTTCTCATAGTACAGTAGAAAAGAATTTTTTTTAATAAGGTAATTTTTATCAGAATATTTCATAATTATACAACAGGAAAAAAAACAGTGCATATCATATTTGTTGCAATACAGCAGCTCAACCATCAAAATCATCATAAAAACTCAAACTTCACATAAAATATATTACTGAACAAAAATAATCAGTTATATGGAGTAAGAATAAACAGATACTTTCTCCTTTTAACCAAAATAGTAAATTGGATTCCCAGTAAAGACAGAACTCATTTTGAAAGTAATATAATAATCTGCTGATCAGATGAAAGCATTAAAAGTATGCAACATTGATTCATAATAAAATCAAAATTTCCCTTATAACTTTAGAAGTGTAATCAGTGAATGCAATAGAAATCTATATAAATGTCTTACATTAATCACAAAGAGTTATTTCAAAGGGCATTTCATTCAATGTGTAAAAAAAAAAGTTTCTGTATAAATGCGCACACATATGATTGGTATGATCTATATGATGCATCTAATTGATATGGAAAAGAAAAGGAAATAATACTTATTTTGCCCTGTATTTTAACACAACTTGAAGTCAAACGAGTTCATTTTTAATTATTTTAGCCACATGAGAATAAATGATGTAAACGCAAAAATGTACAATATCTAAACTAAAAATATAAATCTGAATAAACAAATACAAATTTTTAAAACAATCTGGATGACTCAACCAATGAAAAAAGAAAATGCTTCAGTGATTATTATTATAATCTCTGTAACAGATGAGAAACACAAAACATTATTGTTATGGTAAATACAGTAAGTCCCAGAAGGTGATTGGGAAAACTTTACTAGATAATGTTTTTCAGTTGGTCTCTTCATATCAGTATTAAGTTTCGTTAACACAATTATGTTTCATGTAAGTTTTGATGTTATTTTATACTGTGCAAATCTATAGTTTCAAACACTAACTGTCCGTTGAAACCTAGGTAAATTCATAGTAAATACAAAATCAACTACTAAAAAGGTTTTTTAAGATACCTGATGAACTTATAAAAGAAAATACTAATCATAAAACAGGAGAAAAAGAATGTTATTTAAAAATAAATAAATTTTTTTCTCAAAAAATAAAATTTTCCAAACTTCTTATAGAAATTCAGATATATATATATATAAGCTATTAATATATAAGATATGTAGTTCTAAAAATATTTGCATGAATATTCTGATTATAATTTTAGTTAAAAATAATTACTTTAAGAGAAGTTGGTATAATCAGCTTCACATCAGCTTCAGGGTGGTTGAAAATTTTCTGAGCTTGAGCAACAAACTGCAGTATACCTAAATCTTTTTCTGGGGCATACAACATTGATGACAGGGTAACAATAATAGAAGTTTTGGTTTTGCCTCCAAAAGCAGGTCCCAGAATATCAAGTACTTTATCCCTAACAGAAATAAAAAGTATTGCACAAGCCCAATAAAAATACTTTTAAATATATAATATAACCCTTTTAATATAAAAATGTATCTAAAATGTAGTCTTACCTAGCTGGAGATTCAGAACTCTGTGAAATTTTCAGCAAACAATCTAAAATTATCACCACATTTTTACAATTGGGTAAGTAGTCAATGACATAGAAAAAAAGTATAACTGATATTGAATAAAAGTGTAAATATTTACCTTCAAAGAAATTTGTTTCTAAAATATTATTACTGCATTTTGCAAAATCTACCTAAAGAATAAGAATAATAAGGGAAATATAGTGAGAAAACTTGACATTAAAAATGAATCGGATTATTCAGAGGGTATTTTTGTCAATATGCTCAAAAATTCAAGGCACCAAAAATGTATGTAAAGGTGAAGTACATTAAAATGTATCATATAAAAAAAAACAATTTATCTTTAATTATCACACAGAATTTGCTCATAATCAGAATTTTAGCCATCTTAACATGAAAGAGATATCTTACTTGACGGGAAATAACTATACTTGATGATATATGGAATTGCCCTGACTTAACGAATTTTCGGGTCCAATACTCTGATTTCTATACCCCCCCCCCCCCCTTTTTCTTTTTTAACTTTTTGAGATGATACAGAATGCAATTATAATTTAATATTTTCCTTTATTCAGTTTTACTTTAGCATATTTTGTACATTTACATTAGAAAATTTGTCTCTTAGCACTTTATTCCAGGAGCACAAATATAAAAGCAGAGATGCCAATCTACATAAACTCTCTCTGGACTCAAGTTACTAAATTTTAAGATTGTTATGGCTTTCTTCAGAAGAGGGTACTAACATTTCCAATTTCCCTTCCATATTCACATATTAAAAAAGCTGTATGTATATATGCTCATATTTGTATGTTAAGATTTTTTTCGTGGAGGTAATACATATACAGGTTAAATTTTGTGATATGCAGCATTTATAAGAGCAAAATCTTAGTCTCTTCCTGAGAAATTTTAATAGCTGCATTTTGTTTACCTCTTTAACTTTTTACTTCTCTAAATCACAGATTTCCAGAGGTACAGAAATTGAACACATTATGTTTATTTACACTCAATATGGTAATCATCGGACTTTGTGTGTGTGTTGGGGGGGGGGGGGGTTAAAGGCAAAGGCTATTTTTCAGTGGGAATAAGTCATGTATAATAATTCTGCATTTCTTTATTGTTATTAGTATTTTCCCTCATCTTTTTACCTGTTATGTACACTTATGTATTTTGACTCAAAAGTCTGGTCATCTCTAGAATATCTAAGGTACTTGGCTTCACAATTCTAATTCTTTAAGTCTGATATGTTACAGGTAAAGATACTTCTGTTATAAATTATCTATCAAATGCCTTTTCATGGACCTGTTTCTTAGTTTGATGAATATATTATATTCCTGTGTAAGAAAGTAATATACAGGAAGAAAAAAACGGTTTTGATGGGGAGAGAAAAAAAATGGGTCAAGTTGAACTTGCTGAATTTTTGAAGTTGGTTCTTTTAGCAAAATGTGGATAAAATACATGCATGTCAATAGAATCTCTGTTACATAGTAACATTTCTTAAACAATTTTAACATTAATATGCATTTTTGTTGCTGCTTTTAAAGAGATTAGTATATACAAATAAAACTGCATGTAAATATTACAGATCCCACAAACAATAAAAAGAGATTATTAGAATTATTTTATTTCATCAACACATGCCCTTAAATCGAGATTTTCATAAAAAGAAAAGCAGGCACAATCTGATAGCCATTAATTAGGCCTTAACACAACATTAAGTAGAACATATGGATATTATCTTTGTTCAAATATTATCCCAATAAAAACCTATGTCTGATACCTATTACACATTTTAAAATTGAGCAAAACAAATTCTCACCAATATGTGTCATCACTCTGGTTAAGTTATCAAGTTTCTGAAGTGCCATTGAGCTTGTATAAATGATAAGGCAATTAAATCCTCATTTACTTATTACATTTTTTAAACACAAGATAACTCATGACTATGGAAAAGTTGAGGAAAAAAACAAAGGCATAAAAAAAGCAATCTGACATGAGCAACATTTAGTTCTCTGCCAAGTTTTATATCAAACAAAAGGTACCACATTCAAAATCTAAACAGTCCCTATAACTTTCAGAAAAAGTAAGTCTTGTTATATTTAGAATAAGTAAGAAAATTTTCAAGTGGGCAGCTTGTAAAATATTAGGACTGCAGACATTACCTTACCTAGATTCAACAGTACTTGACATCAGTTCAAGGAAATAAGATAACTGTAATGAAGATCTCAAATTTAACAAGTGTCACTGAAACTGCCCCATTCATTATAAAAAATTTTCATCTATTGAGCAAAAACTTATCTGTTTTTGTATTAAATTACTTACATAAGTACAGATACCTTTGTAAAAAACAATCTAACCATTAATACCTTGTTACAGTAAGTTATAATCACTAGAACCCTCGTTACAATTACTAGAAGAAATTTCAAACAATATAAAGGGCTCCTGGTATAACAGTCCTTGTCAGTATAATGCTGGTATACAGACAGTTTTGACAGAGTTCAGCTCTTAAATTATCTTATTTTCTGACATTCAAATAAAATAAATCATTAAATCATTCAAAGATACTTTTTAAATGTAATAAAAGCAAAAATTAAACATATTTTAGAAACAAATATAAAGTTTAATGAATCAAGCTGAACTTTCATTAGTTTTCACTTATTTAATGGAAGCAATATCCATCCACTGAAACTTTAATTATTCTATAACATCAGTTGATAATGATTACCATAGTATTAAATAATTTTTTTCAGTATTTCATAAATGAAGTCGCTTTTAAAATGATCACATTGTAGTGATTTAATACAATGATCACATTTAGTGATTTAATACAGAAATACAAAGAGAATTATCAAATAAATGCCCCTGGAAATGAGACAATCTTACCACTGTTAGTTTTCCAGTTTTAATTGATTCAAATCCATCACAGCTTACATTTTTTCTAATCAGAGACACAGTAAGAAAAGAGTGACAGATACTACCATAACAGGGTAAGCTGTGAGATTTTTTGGTGAAAAGCTCAGATGTATCACTTTCATCAACTAGAGACTTTTCAACTAAGTCTTTGATTTCAATACTATTCTGCAAAAAAGGGTTTAATTTCTATTGAAATATCAAAATATATTGCTGTTAGTTTTTATAGATATAGTTAGTTTTTCATAGTCTAATAGTTTTACCTAAAACTTTTTCTAAGAAGAAACACTCTAGGAAAAGTAAATCTTTATGCAAATTCATAACAAAAGAAGGATACAGCCTCTGAGGGTTGGAGTTACATTATGTATAAACCTGATGAGATACAGAATTTTATTTAAATGACAACCATGTCATTTTGTCTAATTTTTCATTTCTCTGTAATGTTGTTTCATCTCATTCTCAAAGATAAAAGTGATTTTGTGGTTTTACCTGAAAAGATTTACCCTACTCTTACAGTTTTACCTAAACCTTTAAATTTGAAAATCTATTACATCATCTACTTAAGAACTGCCAAAAATATCTTTTTGATCCCTCTTCTTTTTCCTGGCATTGTATTTTATATATCCACTTTTTATTCATTTTTTAAAAATTGTCATTGATAAAGTGAGTCATTTTGACTGACTCCTGGAAATAGTAACTAGCCACAAAGGCATCAACACCAAAGTTGTGTGAACAAGAATAGACCTATCAATATAGTTAGAAATCTCTAGTTTCAGTTTAGTGATTAATGGCAAAATTGTTGCTTAAAAGAGGTTGAAACCTGGAAAATTAGGGAATTGACTAACTTTAAAAGAAAAAAAAATTGGTGATGAGAGAAAGTATTCACAATTAAGACTCAGACAGACAACACACCAATTTTTCTTTCAAAATAAAACTCAATAATAAAAGTAATTTACAATGTAAGTATTTAATAACATGTTAATTTTACATACTTTAAAACAAAATAACTTAAGTAAAAAAATTGTGCAGTGTAAAAGAAATTTTGTATTAATTACCGGTATACACATTTGCAAAAATAAAAGGTTAGGATTTCATTTTCTTATCAAATGCATTTATAGACCATGAAAGTCAATTACAACAATGGATTAATTGGCTACCTCAGCTTATGTGATTGACATAGCTTTATTTTAAGTTGTACTTTAAACTATAAATTTTATCTTTGTATCTTAATCATCAAGTAGCTTATCAACTACTGAATCCTTCTTCCCATGAAGTAACAGAATCTTTGTAACTAGTGAGCAGAATATTACATTCACCCATTCAGTAATTCATAACATTTGTAATAAATCTAAAATATTGTTATTGATTAAACAAAAAAGCATTGACTGACATCAGCTGAAGACAATTTATATAAAAGCAACAAAATACCAAATTTTATCAATAAATTTATACATCCAGTACACAGATTTTTACATATAATTTTGCCATCTACATATTTTGAAATTTCTTTCATATATAGATTCAATTGAAAATTAATTTAAGCACAATAATTTATATATATAAAAAGTTTCATAATATACCTGTTCAGGAATTTTAAAGATTTTTAAATCTTTAAACTCACAAGAACTGCTAAGCAAATCAACAAGTTTGTCGCCATGAACTTCAAAATAGGATGTATGAAGGGATGAATCCATGTTTTCTTCATATTTGGTAAACTGAAGCAACTCTTTCAGCATACTCTGCCAAAGAGTCTGGACAGAAGCCTGTAAAATTTAATGAACTCACAGATAAGAACACAAGAAAAAGTTAAAGAATTTTCATTTAAAACTGTTCACATACCACTTCAGATAAAGGAATATTGTCTTCAAAAGGTCTTGGAGCAGTAGGAGATGCTAGGTTACATCTGTAATATAATATGTAATATTTATTTATTTAATATTCATTTAAAATTCAATTAAATGGCTCTTCACAAGTTTCATTAGCCTCTGAATATTTTTAATGATTTATACATACACTTTAAATATTCATTTTATAGAAAACACTTAATAAGAACATGTTTGCTTAATTATAGAAATATCAGGTTTATATGTGTGTTCCCCTCATGTTGAGAAGCATTGCTGAAAACTTACATGAAACCTTTAAAAACTTACAAAAAAAAAAGTATTTTGCAACATTTAAATCATACCTTTAATGAAATTTTAAATAAATTTCAGCTAGAAATAATAAAAATACAACTGCTTAAGAAATTAAGTAAGCAATGACTAGTGCAAGCACCTACACTTTCAGTCCTCATTTAAAAAATTAATAAAGTTTTGTAAAGCAACAGACAATTTATGTTTCCTTAATGAAAACCAAATGGCAGTTCTGACCTATAAAGAGTTACATTTTGCTCAGAACATAGACTTACTAATCCAATAAAAATTAATGCCCCTAATACTTATTATAGAAGTGATTGGAATATTGTGCATTACTTACACAACCAAATAGCAATTCAGTCCCATAATAACATCCTGAATAATAGATTTGGTAAGTGAATCCTGTAACTCCACCTGCAACATGAACAGACATCAAACAATGACTATGCATGTTTATATGTAATGAAAATATTTTGAAATTAGATTCAGAAAAAAAATATGTTCACATAAGATTATGACATATAAAGAGAGTTTTTATATGCATAAATTAGATTTAGCTTACAACTATATCAACAGCAATATTTATTACTTTAAGTGAATGAGTAGTATAAAAATTTTGAATAAAAGATGTAGGGAATTTGAATCAATGAAGTATATATATTATGTATATATATTTATATATTTTTTTATAATATCATTAAATTTGACAATTAGTAGATAAGTTAAAACTTTCCATGTATTTAATAAAATTCTATTTATTCCAAATACTGAGGAAACTAAATAATACTACTTACAGTCAATTACATTCATTTAATAATTTATAAACAACAAACTTAACAGAAAAAAAAATTAAAACTATAGTAACAGTTTTGTGGAAACTTTTCCATAACGGTTATACTAATATAAGCAATAAACTATTCAAAGGCTTTAAGCTTCTTTCTGCAGAAAAGAAAAAGTTCAATGAGTAACTTTTAAAACAAGATAAGAAAAAATTATTTAATAAATGTTAAAAAAAAAAAAATTCAAAGAAAATAATTATAAAAAGAGGGATATATGGAAATCTAGAAAATAAATACAGGAAATAAACTTTATATTAAAATTATTATGTAACTAGAAAGGAACACCTTAAGCCAGAAACAAATCAGTAATTAAATCAAAATATGCAAAAAGCAAAACTGCTGCATCATGTTTTTAGGACTCATTTGGCATCTAAATTTGGGACACCTTTATGTTTGATATAGCTAAAATGCAAACATAATTTTTTTTAATTAAATAATTGTAAATCTCTTATAGTACATTACCTATTTTATTTTTTTCATCAATATTTTCCTCAAAAATTTAGAACACACAATTTCTCAAAGTATAGGTAAGCCATGCCTTTCATAATTTTTATATGTACCAGCTTGACTTTATAGTTATCCTACAATTTAAGAACTTTTGTTTTTCTTCTGATCATTCTTCAAACACCCTAAAGTGTATGTATATCAGCCAACTTTATCGACAAATTTAAGAGGCATATTATTTTAAACTCCTCTTTTTCAAATAAATACGTATCATAAACCTTAAAAATAGTAAAATAAATAGAAAAATTGATGATCATATTAGATACTTCAAACTTAGGATTTATTAAAACCAAAAATTAGCATTCAGGAAGAATAATAGGAAGAATCCCATTGCAGTCTTTATGACTGATCCTCTATACCTGCAGTGGGCACATATTAGGCCAAAGAGAGCTGCAATCCGGTTTTTAACATAGGATTACATTCCTCAATAATGGTCCTCCAGAAAAAAAAAAATTCAGAGTATGTCGCGAGTTATATTTTTGGCAGTGTGCTATACCTAGTAGCAGTAAGCAGTTAAACAGAAAAGTACCAAAATGTGTCAAAAAAATTTTTTAAAAAAGAGGTAAGCAACGATAAGTAATCCTATGTTAATAACCCATGGTAGTTTCGTTAGAAGAAACTACCTGAAATATTTTTTATATTTTATAAAGAGCCACATGTAGATACACAAATTCAATTTTTTTTTTATTTAATGTAATTGCATATTTTCACAAATCACATATAACAGCACATATAAAAAGTATAATTATGAAAAAGAAAATATCAAAATTTTAGTAATAAAACTCAAATATAATAAAAATCAAATATAACAAAATTCAAATATAATAAAATATATTTATTAATAAATATAATTAGATCTAACAACAATCTTTGGCCAAATTTTTAAATTTGGCGTAAAATTAGTTAAAGCAGTCCGTTAGCAGCTTAATACATACGTGGCTATATGCAAGAATGCTGAATTCCAACTACTGCTCCTAACCCCTTAAACATGCACACTGGCTAATACAGTTTGCACACACGCACACTACAAATAGTTGAAGGGAAAAAATACTAAAACTTTAATGGTAGCCGTACTTGACTCAATGAAGATCCGCATTTGTCCACCGTTGCTCTATACTGTTTAGATCATTTTAAAAATAGAAGCTTTCACTTAAAAATAATTGAGTTCACCAATAAACCATATTGAATGCATAAATATTTTTGAAAATATAATAAAAAACAAAAATGATCAAGTGTGATTTTTTTTTTTTTCTGGTTTAATAAACTTCTCACTGAATGTTCTACAGTGAAAAGAGGTTACTCATGCAAACAAACAAATTTTTATTACTTTAACCCCTCCCTCCCCCTACAGATGTTGAAGAATGTCCACATGAATAGGGTATATTGCTCTTCAGAACCAGATTCTGTGGGTTTCAGTCCCAGTGATGGCAGTGCTTGCAGACATTCAAAATAAGCTTTAAACTGCAAGTACAAGCCTATTAGCCCTGATGTGGCAAAAAGATGATCATAGTTCTCCAAAACATCCAGCTACATACATATATTCTTTATTTACAGATAATTTAAAGATGCATTATTTATGTATAACATCATTAAAATCCTACCATTTCCATATTTTAATTGGCTGTATGAGAATTATATAATTTTAACTAGTATCTATGAAAATCTAAATACCTAATTCTTAACAACATTAATGCCATGTATTTCCAGTGAATGAAAAACTTTAAATAACATTTTAAACATTTTCTAAAATTCTTTGTAGAGAAATTTTTTTTTTCTTTTTTACAAAAGAAAAAAATCTTACCTGGGATACATCACTGTAAAATACTTTGTCAAATGGAAAAACTTTGCAGTCAGATTTTCCATTAAAAGATACAGATATCTCATTTGTATCATTGGCAGCAATTACAAAATTATCATTATCTTTTGGATTTTCACTGATTTGCCTGAAATCAAATTTAATAATGAAGTCAAGTTACTTATTCTTTTGGCATAGCAAAAAAGAAATCAAAATAAACTTTTTGCCATTTATATTTTTCTACAAATAAAAAATTTACGCCTTTTATATTTCCTTGTAGCTTTAACATTTTTTCATAACCATACATGAAAAATTTCTTGTCATACATAACTAAAATATATGCAACTTCACTTCAATTATGAAGTATATTTTACACATAAAAGTAGGGCAAATTTCTCTCTCTATGTTGTAAGAAAAACTAATACAGAAAATCTATATATCAAATGTGTGAATATATATATACACACATTCTATTCATAAAATTTTCATGAAAAACAATAAAGGAAGTATACTGGACTATGGTTTTATGTCTGCGGATGCACTAATGGAGCTAGAGAACATCTAATACATAGAACGTATGCTATAAGGTTATGACATGAATTCATCAATCAAATTATTTTTTAGAAAGGTGGAACAGTTTGCCTACATAACTACTGTAATATCAAACTTCAGCAATAATTAATTAAATTTAAAATCATGTTAAAATATAATAACTAAATGCATGCAAACAGATTTATCTTTTATACTTTATTAATAGAAGCATTTTACATACTTATATAAGGCAAAAGCTTTTATTTTTTGTGGTTTCATATTTTTAGTCTTGCCATATACTGAAAGACAAATATCAGCATCCATATCCTAAACGAAAGAAATAAAATAATGATTAGTACAGTAAAAAGTCAGTTTGTGAAAAATAAGTTTTCTTTTAGAGACCAACAATCATTTGTAGTTTAAATTTTTCATTTCAGTAAGCTTTAACTATTTAAATGAATTGAAAATAAATGGCAGAATAACTTATAATAAAATTGCGTTAAAAGTTTTTATAAAAATGTAAACATACGAAATCTCTCCAGTTTTTGTCCATTTATCTAAAATAATGCCAAGAGTTTGGAATACAAGAAACTATGTGCAGAGAAAATAAAATATTTCAGATTTAAACAATGTTTCAAAAAGATTCAAAACAAATAGCATCTCGGTAAAACGTGTCGCAAAAAAATTACTAATAACATACATGTTAGGGACATTTAAATTTCGAGACTTCAATTAAACGTGTCGTTGCCATACTAAATCGATATATGCATACATAAATTGTGGATATTAGGTTACATTCAACTAATCTTTTATCACATTATAGGAGAACAATCTGTAACATAAACTGAAATAAAAATATGTTATCCGGAAAAAATTAACACATATTAGTATTTTACATAATGTATAACTGGAGAGTTTATTTTTGTAAAATACTGGACTTTGGGATGACTAAAGAAAAAAATTTGGAACTATAAATTCAAAACCTCCAAATAAATTTATTATTGAAACATACTTTTCTCTGTAGAAATACTAACTCTCAATCATGAAGCTACAGCTTCATGCTCTAACAGAACGCTTTAAAATCAGGGGGGGGGGGAGAAATATTTCTCACTCATGTATTTGTGAAAATTGGCAACAGAGTTACCCGCTGGCTCACTTAGTGTTATTTCGCTTGTCGTCCAGTTGTAGGGAGGAGCCTAAAGAGGGTTGTAGGGAGGAGAGTGCCTAAAGAAATTTGTTAAATTGGCAATAAATAATTTTTGAAATTGCTTTTATTAAATATTGATTGCTCCGTGCATTATAAAGGAAAAACATGGGTAAGTTGGGGTATTTTTAAATGTTTTTCTTCCTGATATTGTTGAAAATCCGACTCGCGTTAGGAAGTTTTAAACCTTCATATAAAATCAATATTGAAGTATTAAGTATTAATAATTGCATTGTTATTTTTATTTATATGTTTTGATGTGTTCGAATGATGTGCTTGTATGCAGTAATATTTCATACATACGCGTGGTCGGTGCATCTTAACTTCCACGTGGCTCTGGTTAGTAAATTAGGCTTAGGCTATAATTTTTATCTAGCCGATCGCCCAAAATATACAGTGGATACATTAAGTGTTTGCACTTAAAGATTTTCTTCTGTATTTTCTACAGCTAAGCAAATACACGAGATCACGTTCTATTACGGATGCCATGTTACACATACGTGTGTGTTGGGGGGGGGGGGGGATCCAAAAATCTGTAAAATGGCAGAATAATCGGTTGATAATGTTTTATGTATCTTAAAGTATAGTGCACTTATTGGCTGTTGGTAATGGCGAAGTAATGATTCTGAAAAATTATATTTCGAGATATTTGTTAAATGACGTTGATTTTAATAGATGCTGTGTAATCGCATTAATGTATCGTGTTTGAAATAGTCCCTGATTTAACAATGTCTCCTTAAGTGATTGAGCTCTCCAGTTCTCACTAAGAACATATATTTCACTTCATTTATAAGGAAAAAGTTTTATTCCTTTGTTGATATCACTCTGCTACTTATGTATCCCATAGATTTGTCTGGTGATATTGTTATAGCATTGTTGCAAAAAATATGAAAAACTTAATTTTTTAGTGCTGCAATCGTTGGTGAATCAACACGTAACTGTATTGGCATTTTATATTACATATAAAATGCTTTAATTGAGCACTTTTTCTTTGTTAACATTCAAATCAAGCATTAATTTTGGGGAGAATGTAGGAAATGAGCAGATTAAACCCTTTTGGTTTAGTAGGCTATAAAGTAATTTGGCATCACCTAAATATAGAGTTGTAACCAAAGAACATTATATACTTACTGATAAATGATTGAGGTCCTACTATATGGGTGCATGTCTAATTCTGGATTTTATAACTTGTCCCTAATTTAAGGAAATATGAATGTAAGGCATGTTATATTATGCAGCATATGTTAGGACTTAGTGCTCAAAAGGTAGGGTCTGTATATACTTATCTCTTGCAGGATAATGATCAAGATCATGAATGTGCTAAAATTAGCAATTGAATATGAATCTGCCAAAATAGTTTGTCAAACATCTTAGAGCTGTTATTGAGATTAATTACACACTTGGATAATTTTTGTATGCAACTGAAACCATACATGTGCAAATACTTCTAAAATGTTTTCTTATTTTGTCAAATACCATTCTGCATGTGTGTCATATGTGCCAGTTTTGTGTGCCTCTAGTTCAACCTTGTTTCAGTCCTATTATTCAGAAGTGAGATTATATTAAATGTTCCTGTAAATGTAATTGTAATTTATTACCTTGTTTTGCTTACTTTTTATTATTATTAAAGGAAAGCCAAGAGGATTGAGAACAGCTCGTAAACACAGAGATCACAGACGTGATCAGCGCTGGCATGATAAAGATTATAAAAAAGCTCATTTAGGTACCAGATATAAGGCTAATCCCTTTGGTGGTGCATCTCATGCAAAAGGAATCGTTCTTGAAAAAATGTGAGTATTTTTAATTCTTATATTTTGTTCTGGAATAAATTTGTTTGGTTATAAAAATAAAATTATTCTGGTTTATGTAAATTGGTTAAATTGTGACCATTAAGATGGATATGATATTGGCATTGTGTTATTTTTACTGTTAGAAAATATCAGTTTAAATTCAGTGTTTGAAAGATTTGTTACATTTTCAGAGAAATAATTTATTCTGAGGCATTAAGATTGAAAAATAAATGTCAAGTTGATTTGACTAATTTTTTACCATTTAGTGTGTGCCATAATTTTTTCCTTGAAAGTTATTCTACACAGGCTGGTTATAGCTTAGGTTTTAAAACAGCCCTGGGCAGAACATGTTGGGGAGATATGTGTCTTATGTATATCAAGCATATTATAAATGCTGTAAGGCCCTTTTATATACACATATATGCAGCTTCTCTTGTGAAATACTAGTTTTTCTAATATACTCAAAAGCAATGTTTTTAGTCAAAGCTTTTATCTGCTAATAGTTAATAGTAATGACTGTGTACATGGCCCAGTAGGTGTGGATATAACTAATGAAATGGCTCTGTCTTTAAGCTGTTCTCAGCTGTAAGTTATATAATGTCTCACATATGCAGTGGTGTAAAATTGGATTTTATTGTTGGTGTCCTGTGTATTTAATTATAAGCAGGCATGCTTATTTAAGATTCTAAAGATGCTTTGTTCCCCCCCCCCCCCCCCCCCCCTCAAAAAAACCCCTGCTCAACATTTTGTTTTGATTTCAAATACATCTGGAGTGTCTGCGTAAATGTTTTCTAAAGGATGTTCCTGGTTTTAAAAGGTGTCACTATACTAGGGAATACTCTAGTTTTGAGGGCTACAATTCTTGATTTTTCTTTATTGTATGCTTTATTTTCAATTTAAGAGACTTCAAAAGAACAAAAGCACTTGATCCTCAGCAGCATTTTTTTTTTCTTTTTGGCTCGTGAGAGTGAATTTCTCACTAACAATGCTTAATTATAATATTCATCATACTGGTAAATAAAATAATTTATCAACTTTTGATAGTATTATGGTTGGCATTGCTTGCATTTGTTTCATTAATAAGCTATGGATTTTTTTACTTAAAAATATTAATATTTGCAAATATAGAGACAATGGTGTTGAATTTTTTTCCCCGAGATGTGCAGAAGTTGTTATTTTTCAAAAATAAATGTGACCACTCGCCTTGCTTTAGCTAGATCAGATCTTCCAGAATATTTTTTAACCTTAAGTTTAATAGTATTATTGAATGCAAATAACTTGAATTTCCTTTATTCCACAGTGTTTCCGGAGTAAATTTTGAAAAAAGTTGAACTGGCAAGATTCTGCTTTAATATTTCATTTATAAAATATAGCACCTGATATTTTGAGATAAATTTAATGTCACATGAGTTTTCTTCATTTTTCATTTTTTTTTTTAAAGGTGACAAAATGAGACCTGGTCTTTACATCTTTAAAACAGTGTGTTGATCACATTATTACTTTTATTGGGTTTTTTTTTCCCTTTAATGTTCCATTTAATTTTCCCTTTTTAAATCTACAAACCAATCCTCACAATCAAGGGTTTCTAAGTACTATATTGTCAACTGGTAGTTTGAGCCATAAAGTGTTCTAGTGGGTGGGTGCTTTTAATGCTTGCCATTGTAATGCTTTTGGCTGAACAATAAGAATTTCTTTCAAATCAGTGAGTTACCTAGTATTAAACTGATTCTGTATTGGGTATTTCGAATTCCTATACAGTGGTATATTGATCGTTCTCTGAATCGTTTTCCCTTATGTATCTTTATTTCACCCAATCCTGACGATCATATTGCTTTGTTATGTTCCCGCGTGTATCGTTCAGTTCAGTCGGTCCCTTGATAAATGATACTTCGATATTCTACTGTGTTTATAATTATTATTCTTGCACCATAACTGGATTTAGAATATATTTTACTTGTAAGTTGTACACATTGGTATATTTGCACTAATATTGATTTCTAAGAAATTAACCATTTTTGTCTGTTAGATTATTGCATTGTTTTTTTGTTTTTTTTTTCAGTGGTGTAGAAGCTAAGCAGCCTAATTCTGCCATCAGAAAATGTGTCAGGGTACAGCTGATAAAAAATGGAAAAAAGATAACTGCTTTCGTTCCCAGAGATGGTTGCTTAAATTTCATTGAGGTGAGTTTTCTGTTCTTTTAAATATTCGTTGCTTTACATGAAGGCAGCTGACCCTTCTAAATGTCTATAGAATCCATCACATATTTAGTTTCTCTGATCTATGGCTTAAGAAATTGTGTGTAGTTTAAGTCATTTTGGTATTGTGCTTAAAACCTCAAATATGTGTATTGTTTGCAGGTAACTTTTTAAGAGAAAAAGAATATTTCTAGGTATTTTTTGATGTATTTTTATACAGAAATGTTTTATTCTATTTATTTCTAGGAAAACGATGAAGTGTTGGTAGCTGGATTTGGTAGAAAGGGTCATGCCGTTGGAGACATTCCTGGTGTTAGGTTCAAAGTTGTTAAAGTAGCCAATGTCTCATTATTGGCTTTGTATAAAGAAAAGAAAGAACGCCCAAGATCATAAGACAATAAAGTTTTGAATTTAGATTGAATGTTTAGTTTTGTTCATTATGCATTTCTTTAACACCTTGGTGTACAATACCTACCAATGTGCATGTTTCTCTCTCAGTACCTCTAGTTTGATTAAAGGCTAAATGGTTAATTATACTGTAGTCTTAAGTATAGCTATAATATTGCAATATATATTTCTGCAGTTTTGAAACCAAAACCATGCTTTCTGAGTTTATATTTAATATATATTACTATTTTATATAATACAATAATTGTATTTCTTTTTTTAAAAAATTAAAATTCCATGCATCATATGTATTAAGTCCATAGACAACATTCATGGCGTGGTTCAGTAAGATATTCGAGCTTGTAAATACTAACTAAAGATCATTGCATAACCAATTATAGTTATCGATTCAATCAGGAAAATGTTATATCATTGTAATGAGTGATATGATCATATTATCAACATTGCAATCAGAAGAGCTATTTTGGGTATATTCATTTTATTAATTGTAATTTTTAAACTTTTGAAGATAAAAGACGTGAATATACCATGCACATACATTTGCAGATGTATCATGAGAACCTATTGAAGTTCTATTTAGAGAGTTGTAGGACTATTGTAGCATTCTTGTGCAAGTAAATTGCCTTAAATTGGTTTGCATCAAGTTGTCAAATGTTCAGGGTTACAGTGAAAATTCTGGATGTACTGGTGTTGTGTAATTGGTATGGCCTCAACTATAATTTACATCTCAATCTAGTTTGCATGTGTGAAAAACTACTGTTATTGTATGTAGATGACTGGTTTCATCAAATAATCTCATGCACATTAAGCTGGGCAAATTTTCAATTGTTTGCAAAAATAAGCTTTTGATAAGAATTAAGTTTGAGAGAGCTGACATGTGAATATTTTTATTAATATTCATCATTGCTGTATAAAATAAATAATCCAACATATATAGATAAAAAATTATACTAAAATAGACAAAAACAAACAGAAATCGAGCACTCTGGGCATCCACACACCAACGGCAAGATTCTGCATAAGATTAATTAAACCAATGCAGCTAGGATCCTTACTGGACTTAGAAATAACTGTCTTACATAGTTTTACATGAGGCCGACCTTCAACCTTTTTTAGAGTTACCAGTGGTATACCTCGACCACTTGGGGCCCGAGGCAGATTTATTTGCTGTCCCCCTTGAAAAAAAAAACCGGCAATTTTTAACTTTTTCTAATGACAGCTAGCCTTTCTCTGCTTTAATCAGTCTCCACAGGCTATTGACCTGTGCAGAGAAAAACTAGACAATAAGGGAGCGACCTCATTCTGTACGAGGTGAGCTATGATCATCACAACGATGTTCCGTAGGGCACAGCTCCGAAACCAACGTCCTAACTGCCTGAGCCATGAGCTTGCTAACTTACTGTCTGGTACAAGATTAAAATCCATTGTATTTTGCTGGTTTTCGTTATATTAATTTTGCATCTGGCCAAGGTGGACTGTAAAAGGCTTTGCTGCTTGTTTAATTAAATCAATAATAGTTGAAGATAAAATTTACATTAAGAAAAAGGGAGCTGTTTTGGTGCTAATACTTACTTATAATATTATGGTAGCTTTAACCCATTAATGCCCAAATTTTGAAATTTTCCCTCGAAATTGATAAATATGGGTAGGAATGCATAAATTAAAAGTATTTCAAAAGCATTTTGAAAAAATTTAACTGCAACCATATTTTTTAAGCTGTCCTCATTTGATGACGCTGGGCATTTGTATGTAAAAAATGTGGTTTTTAAAAATGAAAGTTTTTTACGTAAAATTATTTAGTTTTAATATATAAACAAAATAATGTAAACAAATCAAAATTTATTTTATAGATTTAAGAAAACTTTTTTTTATATTTTTTTTTCTTTAAACATTTTTAACACTCCGTCGGGCATGTCTGGAAACTTAACGTCATCGGGTGCGGTGTATCTGTCAGATATATCTCTGTTTTATGTGTTTTGTGTTAATTTGTATTACTTTAAATCTTCAATTTGTATTCTTTTTATGTCTAGGCTTTTACACCCGGATCTGGTTTTTTTTTATTTTTCACAGAACACCAGCTAATAGAAGTAAACCGATAAAGGCTTTTATTTCAATATTATCTGTTAGTCTTGCCATCTCTTTCTCTACTACCATGAAGCTCAGTGTTAAAAATGTCTCACATTTTGTCGCCGCCACTAGATGGTGCACGCGTGTAATAGCAGGCGGCTTAGACACGGGCAACCATGCGCTTTAATATGGATTTTTCATACTTTTTCTAGCGAAAACAAGTTGTTTTATTTTAGTGCATATTTAATATGAATTTATTTATTCAATTTAACAATTGTTTATTTTCATTCAAAATCTTTATTTCAAGTGCTTTTTTTGCTACAATTCATTAAAATTCTTAAAGGAAATGAGTAAATAAACTTTTTCAGAATAATTGTGTATTGGTTTCAGAATAAATGAGTTTAGAATTTTGTAATAATTTAATAATTAAGGAAATGAAATTACAGAAAAGAATTGTGAAAAAAATTTTTATCGTTGTTCATAATCTCTTATGAAAAAAAAAATGTGAGAAATAATACTGATTAACCAAAACACACACACACATAGTAATATAAGAATATTTTTATTTGCAGATAAGTGAATAATACATCATATATAAGAGGCCTTTAAAAAGAAGAGCAACATTTTCTATCAATCACAAATAAATTCTTATCAGGACTAATAAAATGGGAAGTCAATTCATTATTTAATCAGACAATACTTTAAAATATCTTCCTTTGGGGAAAAAAAATCAGTCAAAGCATCTCAGATTACACTTTTTAAAACTGGAGGTATAATTGTCAAGTTGGTAAATTACTGAATACAAATTTTTTCAGCAAATTAAAAAGAAAAAAATAACTGACATGGACAAATCAACTATATTTTTGAATTTTCACAAAGTACACATTTTATTGCATAAGCATTTATAGTAACAACATCGTTTATCATACAATGAAAACTTATTTATTTATCAACTTAGTAGTGATAAAATTCAATATTAAGAAAAGTTAACTGGAAATATTTTATTTCTGTGCACAATTTTAAAAAAATGATGGCTTTAGTTCAGACGTGTAGCTCAATTTGCCTTAACCACAAAATATATTGAATAGAAGAAAAGTATTTCATAATTATAAAGAACTGAAATTAACAACATACACTGTTAATACATTATTATAAAATAAAAATTAAATGTGTGATATACAATTTACTATAGATAAATTTGATCAAAAAATTATACATGACAGGTTTTGCAGATATTGATAACATTATTCATTGATATTGACAAGGAAATAACTTCAGACAAGAGAATAATTTAATTCAAAAGTAATATAAAATGAAAGCTTAAATTTATTAATACAGAATTATAATTTCGATTGTTTTCTCAATCTTTTAACATTAGCGCAGAGTTGAGCATTTTTATTCTCTTGTTTGCATATAAAATACATGTGCGTAATCAGAAAAAAGTTGATAACCTTTTGAATTAAATTAAAGTTATGTTGCTCAGTGCAACCAATTATTGGCATAGGAGGACCAGTATAAATCTCTTTTATCACTTGAAAAATTAGTTTATGATTTAATTTATTAAAATTTAGAGTTTTTATTATTGCCATTTCAAGAATATTAATCACTTTTAAAAACAAATCTGAAGGGTATATTAAGGAACCGCCCCTTTACTTTTTAAAAAAATTAATTTATTTTGATCAGTATTATTGTTTGTAGTGATTAATTTTTGTATGCATTGGTCACATTTAGAAAATCTGCTGATCCTCCTAACAACATAATTTATTACAAAATCTGATGATGATATCATTAAATAATGGTCATCAATCTTATTGACCACGGCAGGTATGAGTTCCACCACCACGCCGTATAACTCAATGAAAAATCGTCACTTCACTTACATGTCGCGCCATCTACCGGTGAGCGACAATAATCTGTCCATTTTTCGAAAAATTCCCCATTGAAGCTTACGCTCCTTCTGTAGTTTCATGTCTACTAAATAGATTAGAAACAGCAGAAATATATATTTTAGTGCATTCACAATTATTTCCAATATTTCGTCATAAAAAAACAGTTCCAAGAGTCGTATATAGATTTATACCTTTCGCACTTCCGATTACTCCAGGTAATTTTGTGCTAATATTCCGCGATCTACCTTTGACATTTTTTTCTTCGGATCCATTTTGCCCATTTAGTACTATTGTATTTTCCTACATAAAAATCATTATTAGCATCATAATAAAGTTCTGAGTCATTATAATCACTTTCACTGCTATCGAATCAACTTCACATGTTTCTAAAATATTGTAGTGATCCCGCTCCAATCTGCGAGAGGCGAACCACGTGACATCACTTCTTTCCCCCTTCTTTGGGGAGATGAGCGCCGTCACGTGAGAGTCGAGGAGAAAATCTCTCGCAGGTCGGACGCGCTATGCCGAGCGGCTTACTGAATTGTGTTGTCCGAATAAATGTATTTAAAAAAGCCTTCTGATGGAGTCTCTGCCTTGTGTCTAGTTCTAAAGAGGCACGACGAATTACAACATCGTCGATTCACCTTACCGGGACTATTACATTGGTTACCCGGACTATTATATTGGTGACCGGCCATCGAACACAGCCTGCGCCTTCGTACTGCGTCATTGGACTTCCGCTTTCGTTTTCGCCAGCAACCATGTCTCTCTCCCCTGGATCAACAACAGAAGCCTCTGCAGTCGTAATACCTCCGTATATATCGGTGGACCCCGCTTTATGGTTCCACATGCTGGAAAGTACTTTCGCGTTAGCAATTCCCAAAGCTATATCTGAATCAAAAACAAAATTCAACTATGTTATCGCCCACCTTCCTCCTGCACCTGCTACTATGGTGCGCGACGTTATAATGAAGCCGGATACTACACATCCATACGAGGACCTAAAAACTAAAATCATAGAAAGATGCGGAGAAAGCCGAACATTGGAAATACGTAAGCTACTAGCCGGTGAAAGCCTCGGTGATAGGAAACCCACCGAATTGCTGCGTTTAATGAAGAGAAGAGCAGAAAACCACAATATCAGCGACGCACTTCTTTTGGAATTATTTACCCAGCAAATGCCGACCCCTGTGCAGACTATTTTCGCATCACTCGACCCCATCACTCCCGATAAAGCGGCAGAGATTGCCGATCGTATCTTGGATTTAACACCGTCGAACATCGCCGCAGTTTCGTTTCCCACACCTACACCTGCCGCCGCTCAGATGCCAGCGTCCACAGAGATGTTGTTGAGAGAAATTCAAGAGTTACGAAAAGAAGTCGTCGAACTTCGACATTCTAGAAGTGTTTCTAGAAAATACAATCATCCTCGATACCGCTCTAAGTCACGCGGTAAGGATTCAACAATTTGTTGGTATCATGCAAAATTCCAACCAAAAGCAAACAAATGCAATCCGCCCTGTTCATTTGCGGGAAACCGGACGCGGGAAGAGTAGAAGCGACGTACCTCTCTCCCGCTACGTCTCGTCGCCTTTTCGTGAGAGACAGGAATACGGGTATGTGTTTTCTTGTTGACTCTGGATCTGACGCCAGTCTGATATCTGCTACCAAACAAGATAAATCACGACCAGTTCTCCAAACATTTCGTGCCGCTAATGGCACAAAAATTAATGTTTATGGTCGAAAGAGTATTACTCTTAGTTTAGGTTTACGCCGGTCGTTTACTTTTTCTTTTTACATTTGTGATGTTTCATGTGCTATTTTAGGAGCTGATTTCCTGCATTATTTTAATTTAAATCTTGATTTACGGAATCGCCGTCTTATCGATTCCATCACTCATTTAAACACTCCTGCTAAATTAAGTGTTTGCAATATTTTCTCTGTAAAACCTAATTGTGTTAATAATGTATATGGTAAACTATTGCTACAATTTCCAGAAATTACAAAATTACCGGACCCTAACCAACCGGTAAAGCACAATACTGTGCATTACATAAACACCAAGGGACCTCCAGTCGCGGCTAAACCTAGACGGCTAGCGCCAGATCGGCTAAAACTCGCTAAAGCTGAATTTCAGCAGATGCTACAGCTTGGTCACATGAGACCCTCCAAAAGTAACTACTCTTCGCTTTTGCACATGGTGCCGAAGAAAGGATCTGTCGATTGGAGACCTGTTGGTGATTATCGTACTCTAAATGCACAAACTATTAAAGAGAAGTATCCTATTCCCTGTATTGCAGATTTCACTGCTGAATTACATGGTAAACAAATCTTCAGTCACATTGACCTGATAAAAGCATACCACCAAATTCCCATCAATCCTGATGATGTACATAAAACTGCGATTTGTACTCCCTTTGGCCTTTTTGAAAGCACGCGCATGCAGTTTGGCCTTTGCAATGCGTCTTCTACCTTTCAACGCTTTATAGATGAAGTAACTCGTGACTTAGGATTTGTTTATGCATTTGTTGATGATTTGCTTGTTGCCTCAGATAATGAAAAAGAACATATGCAACATCTTCAGTTGTTGTTCTCCAAACTTAAAGAGTATGGACTATGCATTAATGTTGATAAATGTCAATTTGGGCAAACCACTATTGAATTCTTAGGATTCAAGCTTTCAGCAGAAGGAATTGAACCCCTTCCTGATCGCGTTTCATGCATCCTGGAATTTCCTCAACCGACTACCTTAACTCAACTACGGCGTTATTTAGGTCTTTTCAATTTTTATCGGCGATGCATTCCCAAAGCTGCCGACATTTTAGCCCCTCTTGTTAAATTCCTAGAAGGACATAAAAATAAGAAAAAACATCCCCGTTCCAGTGCTAGCAACACTGAGCAATTACAATGGAACGACGAAGCAACTCTCTCCTTCACTGCTTCAAAAGAAGCTATAGCTGAAGCTACACTATTAAGACATCCTGTACCTGGTGCCCAGATAAGTTTATGGGTTGATGCTAGTAATGTCGCGATTGGTGGATCCTTAATGCAGCTCTCAGAAGATCAGTGGGAACCCATAGCGTTCTATTCTTGTAAACTAAATAAGGCTCAGAGAAATTGGTCAACTTACGATCGTGAATTATTTGCTATTTACTCTTGCATAAAAAAATTTAGGCATATGCTAGAAGGTCGCAATTTTGTTATTTATACAGACCAAAAACCCCTTATATTTGCCTTCCAACAAAACCCTAATAAATGTAGCCCTAGGCAGCTGCGCCATTTAGATTATATTTCGCAGTTTTCTACCGATGTTCGGTACACCAAAGGTTCTGATAACAGCGTGGCCGACGCACTATCTCGCATTGAGATAAACTCAATTTCTCCTAATGTGCTAGACTTTAAAGAGTTCGCCACTGCTCAGACCATTGATGACGAGCTGAAACAGCTTATCAAATCTGACACCTCATCTTTAAGATTGGAAAAACACTATTTTCCTCTCGAAGATATATATTTATACTGCGATATGTCACAGACACACCCTCGACCTTTTGTTCCCAAAAGTATGCGACAATCTGTTTTTCAAACCTTGCATTTTTTCTCCCATCCAGGTATATCAGCCTCATTAGATTTAATCTCTAAACGATTCGCTTGGCCTGGCATGCGTAAAGACATAAAATCTATGGTTCGCAGTTGTACTAAATGTCAAAAAGCTAAAATCTTTCAACATACCAAATCACCAATTGGCACTTTCTCTGATCCTGATGCTCGTTTCGCCCACATACATATAGACTTTATTGGACCGCTCCCACCCTCAGATGGCAATCAATATTGTATGACCATCATCGATAGGTTCACGAGATGGCCCGAAGTTATCCCTACACCCGATATGACTGCTGAAACAACTGCTCGAGCATTAGTACACGGTTGGATCTCCAGATTTGGATCCCCTGTTACTGTAACTACTGATCAGGGTAGAAATTTTGAATCTACTCTCTTCAAAGAACTTACTAACATGTTAGGATGCCACAGAATCCGAGCATCTGCTTACCATCCACAGTCAAACGGTATCATTGAAATGTTTCATCGTCATCTCAAGAGCTCTCTTAAAGCGCACAACCAAACTAAATGGACTGAGATCCTTCCCATAGTCTTACTAGGATTGCGCACTGCTCTCAAAAGTGACATAAAAGCCACCTGTGCCCAGCTTGTTTATGGCACCAATCTCAGACTACCTTCCGATCTCATTACCAGTGATACTGTCAAACAACCCATTACCCTTACCTATGTGTCCGAGTTAATTAAAACAATGAGAACCTTAAATCCTATTGCCACTGCCGTACACGGCAATCCCAAAATTTATATCAATCCCTCATTGAAAACCTGTTCACATGTATTTTTAAGATCAGATAAAATCAATCCTCCCTTATCACCTTCTTACACGGGACCACATCTAGTGGTCGACAGAAATGACAAAACTTTTGTTTTGGAATTAAACGGAAAGCAGAATACAGTCTCTATTGATCGTATCAAACCTGCATATCAACTTTCAGATTCTCTTGAACCTTATGGACCTCAAAAGCCAACTGAGCCCATGAATGCTCAAACTCCTGTCGAACAGACCACCACCAGATCTGGTCGCAAAGTTCGCTTTCCACAACACCTTGTTTCTGAATATATTGTGTAAAAAAATTTTGTAATATCAATTGTACATAATCTACCTATCCTTTTATTTCATGTAATGCATATGTAACCTTGTTTATCTCTCTTGTACATCATGCCAATTTCCCTCTAGGCATCATACGAATTTTCAATTGTACTCCAGACTGTTTGTATAATTCTCACTATGTACCTATGTATTAATAACCAATTTTCTGTAATCGTGACTACGTCACTGGGGGCATACTCTGTAGTGATCCCTCTGCGAGAGGCGAACCACGTGACATCACTTCTTTCCCCCTTCTTTGGGGAGATGCGCGCCGTCACGTGAGAGTCGAGGAGAAAATCTCTCGCAGGTCGGACGCGCTATGCCGAGCGGCTTACTGAATTGTGTTGTCCGAATAAATGTATTTAAAAAAGCCTTCTGATGGAGTCTCTGCCTTGTGTCTAGTTCTAAAGAGGCACGACGAATTACAACATCGTCGATTCACCTTACCGGGACTATTACATTGGTTACCCGGACTATTATAATATCTTCGTCATCATCACTTTCATCAACTTCTTCAGAATTTAATTCCTAATTTCCATCACTAAATATAATACTATGAACTAGCTCAAGATATTTTTGATTCATTTATAAAAAGCGTTTAGCACTCATCATGGGAAAAGATAATTAAAAAACGTACAGGGAATCTTGATACTTCCGTAAAGCTTCAAGAGAGAAACGTTATAGGGCGCGTGTATCTAACAGATATAAAACTTCAAAACGGGAAATACTCCTACACGGAACTGGTCATTACTGCATTCCAAAGTAGCAGGTGGTCAGATGGACAGATACTGATAAGGTCAAGGTCATCAGAACAAGTTTTAGGGGACAAAAGCAGAGATATTAACACGCGTGTATCCGTCAGATCAACGCGCCCGATGGAGTTGTAAGGTTGATTTTTTTGGTGAAAAAGAGGAAAACGTATGCATAATGTTGCATTACATTTCATACAATATGTTCTTGGCTTTGAAGAACAGTTATATTGGCAACGCCTTTGTTTCTCCCTTTTGCCAATAACATGCTGTATTTTGTTGAATTTTATGTCAGGAAGCACATTGGATCTGGATGTTATCAGCCATTGTACTGGTCTTCCTAGGATTACTTTTGGATCGGTTCCCTTTTTTAAATAGGTTACTGCAATATACCTTCTAAAATCTTTGACATCAACTTAGAACCATGGATCTTTTTATAAATGACATAGCCATTTACAATAGCCATATCTATCATCCTAGTAATAAGGCAAAAGTACCATTTCTTTCCTCGTATGGCTATAGAATGTTTCTCAAGAGGCCAATTGTGAAGGTCGACACCCCTCATAAATGAGGTATAGGAACTTATAGCATGAGGCTGATTCACTTTCACCTTTTCTTTTTTCTACACTCCATCTTTGTACTGAAGAAAGCGGCAATATGGTTTCAAAATTAGAGGCCAAGAAATACACTTATTGTCCTTCCATTTAACAAGAAGAATTTCATTTGTTTTGTCAAATTTACTATCGTAAAACCCTCTTTCTTTTTTACTCATTTTCTTATCATCCATTATTGGGCATTTTTCAGTACGAATTTCTTGTATTGTTCCACTAGCTCTGAAATGCATTTCTGTCAGTTTTTTAGCAACGCATGACTGGTAAAGAAGTTGTCAAAATAAACACGATGGCTCTTTGGATCTTCTACAATAGATAGTAAATTTAACACCACTTTTGTACCTAAAGGAAGTTTCTCAGATTCAGAAGTATTTGATTCTTTTCCACAATACACTGTAAAGTTGTAACAGTAACCATCGTTGCCACACAGAGCCCAGAGTTTATACCCAAATCTAATAGGTTTAGATTTTATAAACTGTTTCAGTGTATGATGACCATAATACCGGACGATCATATCTTCAACGGACAAATTTTCATGGAAAATGCCAGATGTCTGAAAATTCTTGGAAAGCATTTCTAACAAGGGACGCATTTTAAACGATTTATCATGTTTGTTATACTGATGGAATTTATTATCTTGGAAATGTAATAATCTCTTAAGCTTTAAGTAGAAATTTATAGTCATAGCATTCTTCACTATTGTTTCTCCTAAATCATCTGCTTCTGCCCAGTAGCCTCGCCCCGTTCACTGGGTAAAGTATGATAGCCCGAAAATATCAGAAATCCTATAAATGTTTTTATTTAATCTTTAGTCACATTAAATTTCAATGTATTTTTCATTTTGTGAGCATATCCATTAGTTTCCTCTACGATCATATCATAAACACTTTCAGTAAAAAGTTCTTCAAACAGCTCAACTGGACTCATATTATTAGCTTCCGCTGTCAATATATCATAATTTCTCTGTCGAAGATTTTTGATAGGCTTAGTGACACGTGGCGGTCGGTTGCGTTTCTTGTTGTTCTATCTTGTTTTTTCGCTGCTTTTTGGTAGGCGTTCTTCGTGTACCGTTTGTGTATTGTTTCCTGTGTTGCGTTGTGCTTCTTGTGGCTGATTTTCGTGTTGTTTTTTTTTCCTTGGTTTGGTTGTGGTGTTGGTTCTGCAGCTGCCGGTGACGGAATATGCGGTAAGAGGTTTCTGATTTTTTCTTTTCTGGAATGGAGGAGTCGCCGGCTGACGACAACTTCTTCTGGTCTGCTAAGCTCCAGCCGCATGAATTTTTGAATGAAGCTTTGGGTCAAGGTGTGGGAACTTTAACAATTTTTCTTGAAAGTCCTGCAGGGGCTATCCCTATTTCACACCCAAAAAAACTGAAGGATGAGTTGGTCAGTCGCGTGGGTCCCAAGATAAGTTTAAGTTTCTTAAAGGCCACACGTAACGGAAAAATCGTTTGTGTCACGGAAGATAACAATACTGCCATCCAATTGTTAAAAATTAATGAAATATTGTCGGTACCTATCGTGCCCAGATTAAATCCGGATACACTTACGTCAAAATTTTTACTTTATGATATTCCGCTAAATGTCACCTGCAATGAAGTTGCGGAAGAACTGTTAGAGAATGGCATTCCGGTTTTTGAAGTCCGTCGTTTTCAGAAGCTGACGGGAGGTAATCGTGTTCCGCTTAAAACCATGCTGGTAACAAAAATTGGGCAACAACTCCCTGACAAGATTCACTTGTGGTTCGAAGAAATATGCATACGGCCTTTTATAGATACACCCCCGGCAGTGTAATAATTGTTTCCAATTCTCACATTCGACTAGGGCATGTAAAAACGCTGTGGTATGCTATAAGTGTGGAGAAGAACATGCTACTCAATTGTGCCAGGCTGATAAAGTGAAATGCAGCAACTGTGGCGAGGGCCATGAAGCAATTAGCAAAAGTTGCAGCGCATATATCTGAGAAGCGGAAATAAATAAATTCAAATGCCTTAACCATTTAACGATTACAGAAGTTCGGCGTCGTTACGCACAGAATAATAACAATAGGAATGCACCTTCCTATGCGGGGGTTGCGTCTCCCAGCTATAGGGAGGAAAAGATTAATCTACAGGAGGTAACCACGAACTTTGAAAAGATCATGGAAAGATTCGAGGCTAAGTTTGAGGAAACCCTCCAGAATTTTTTAAGTACTCAAGTCGAAACTTTCAACAAAGTCATCGAAATAATGAAATCATCCTTTACGAACATGTTACAAAAATTTCTCCCCCCGACGCTGTCGGGTGCTCCGCCAACAAGAGAGAAAATAAAGAAAAAACAGAGACTGTCACAAGCTAATACGCCATCGCCCCTGTCCTCTACTGCTGGGGACTTCGGTTTGATGGATTTCTCCGGGACCATCGATCTTGATAATCCCGGTCCTCCGCCTGGGCCGCCCCTGTATTTTGAGGGGGCCATTCCTGACTCCCCTCCCCTCTAGGGGGGTGGGCTGTCTGGCAGCCTTTTTTGGTTTGTCCGTGTTCTTTTTTGCTTTTGGTCTGGCTTCTTTTTCTGTTGTGTCGTGGAACGTTCGTGGTGTTCGGGCCAGGGCCGCTTGGCTCCCGTGTCCGGTTTTTGCTTCTGTTCCTGTTTTGCTTACTCAAGAAACCTTTCTTACTCCGGCTCTTTCTTTCGCTGTCAATCAGAAAGTCCTGTATCGTAGAGATAGGCCTGGGGGCGGTGGGGGTGGCGTCCTCACCGCTATCCAGCGTAATGTTATTTCCATCGACCTTTCTCTCCCCATTCAACATCCTTTCATCGAGTATGTTGCTGTTAAATTATGGGTTAATAATACTCCTCTCACCATTGTAAATATCTATAATCCCAGATGCAGTTTTGACCTTGGCTTTTTCGTTTCTCTTCTTGATGATATTGAACCACCTTTTATTATCATGGGGGACCTAAATTTAAATTTACTAAAACGGGGCAGTCAAGGCCTGGCCCCGGTGAATCAGTTTCTTGACTGGGTTGCTAGAAATGATCTTTGCATTGTTAACAGGGACATTCCTACTCGTTTCATGGCTAACAATTCACCTTCTGTACTCGATCTTGCTATTATTTCTCCATACTTATTCCCTATTGTAAAATTTTATATCCACCCTGATAGTTTGGCCTCGGATCATTGTCCGATGTCTTACAGCTGTATGGTCCTTACGCTCAGTGTGTTACTACTATCTTTCGACTTCGGACCAATTGGACTAGGGCTGGCCGAGATTTAAATAATAGCATGAATTGCCATAACACTCTTTCCTTCTCGGATCTTATGTCATCAAGTAAACAGGCTATCTCTGATAATAATCACTCTCAAAGAATTACTGGGACGTCCTACCCACAGTGGTGGAACTTGAGGTGCTCTTGGATCTTGGGGCAGAAAAGAAAGTATCTTCGGCTGGCTAAGCGGACTTTTTCGCGTAATTACTGGTTACAGTATAAAAAAATTTCAAGTCTCTTACGTCGTCATATAAAATGCAACATTCGTAGCTTTTGGAACAAACTCTGTAATAGTCAAAACAGTATTCAGACCATCTATCGCATTCTTGAGAAGCAATCTACCCTACAGGCTTCTGGGGGGGGGGGGACTTTGCTTTATCGGGATGTTTGTATCAATTGCCCCTATCGTCAAGCTATCCTTTTCGGCCAGAACCTTTACCCTACTTCACATCACCCTCCCCTTCCGTACACTCTTACCAATGTAATGGGGGAGTTTAACAACCCTATTTCTACTCCGGAGCTCCAGCTTGCGATCAAGGCTACTAGACCCACCACTCCCGGGGAAGACGGCATCTCGGCGAAGCTAATCAAGCACATTGATCCTAATAACCTCTGCAAGATTGGTGGTATTTTTAATAATCTCCTTGGTACGGCGAGTGTCCCAAATCATTGGCGCTCTGCCATAATTCCTCCCATTCTGAAACCCAAGAAGTCCAATACTCTGATTTCTTCGTATCGCCCGATTGCCCTTACTTCGGTTTGGGGTAAAATTTTTGAACGCATTATTCTCCATCGTCTCACTCGCTGGTCACAATGTTTTTCCTCCCGGCCTCGGTGGCTGTCTCCCCAATCGGGACAGCCAATCTGTCTTGGCCAAGCTGTACCTTGATATACAGGAAGCTCGCCTGAACAAAAAATATATTCTCTTTGTAAACCTAGACATTGAAAAGGCGTATGATTCCGTTTGGATTGACGGGTTGATTTACAAACTGGCTTCCGTTGGTGTTGGTGGAAATGTTTTATTATGGATTTCTAAGTGGCTACAGGATAGGAATATTAAGGTGAAATGGCACAATCACATTCCCCCCCCCCCCCTCAAAAGGTTACGTCTGGAATTCCTCAGGGTAGCGTTCTGTCCCCATTTCTTTTCTCTATGTACATGCTTGATATTTTTGAAACGACTCCGTCCAGGGTTACTGTGCTGACTTACGTTGATGACATTTTTGTGTATGCTATTGGTGATGATCCTGCTACCACTTGCAATGATTTGCAAACAGCTCTTGATAACATTCTGAAGTGGTGTAATTATTGGAAGTTTTCTCTCTCCCCCTCGAAGAGCACGGCTATAAATTTTTCCAGGGGTAGATTTCCCTGCCCTGAAAGCCGTATCGCTGGCCATCCTATTCCGTGGAGGAAAAATATCAAAATTCTGGGTTGCGTCCTGTCGTCAACCATGTCCATCGCGCCACAGGTTCAGTATCTGCGTGAAAAAACTCACCGCCGGCTAAACATGCTAAAAGGTTTGGTGTTTAAAACTCGTGGCGCCACAAGCCGGACTCTTATCCCAATCGTCAATGCGGTTATCCGCAGTGTTTTTGACTATTGTGGTTTCCTGTATTCCCAGATTTCAAAGAGTAACGCTAATACCATGGAGGCCTTCATTGCCCTCCGTCTGGCCACTGGCTTCCCCCGGTGGACGCCGATCCCTGTACTTCGGGCTGAGGTTCACCAAAACAGCATTGCGTACCGTATTCAGCACCTTAATAAATGTTTTCTTATTAAACACCTGTCACTCCATACCAAATCCTTGCTTTACAGTAACCTTCATAGGTGTATTTCGGGAAACTCATCCAATATCCCTGGTTTGCTGCGCACTATGAAATCACTATGGATACGTACTGTCTGGGCTCAAGCTTTTTCCTTGACCCTGGCCGCACTTTTCTTTCTCATCAGGTGGAGATTGTTACGCAGGGTCTCCCCTTTCAAAATAAAGATCTCCCGAACTCTGTGATTTCAGCTTTATGGGCTGAGTTCGTCAATAATTACCAGCCAAAGTGCGTTTTGATTGCCACTGACGCCTCCAAGACCGACGACAAAGTGGCGATTGCGGCCTTCAACCACTCGACTAATTCTGGGAAAGCCATGTTAACCCATCGCCTGAATTCTATTTTTACCGCGGAAGCTCTAGCTATCGTTCTGGCTATTGATATTTGTGGCCAGGAGGTTGATCACGTTTTAATTGCTTCTGACAGCCTTTGCGTTCTCTCTGCGCTTCATATGGCTCATTCGAAGTCCCCAGCGGTCATCCTTTTGCTGCATAGTAAAATTACTAACGCTCTTGAGAGAATCAATTCCATTCGGCTGGTCTGGACCCCTGGTCATCGGGGCATCTATCCAAATGAGGTGGCCGATGAGATGTGTAGACATGGCCCTTTCACTACTGACCAACTTAATGTGGTTAGCCCGGAAGACATCATTAGAAGAATCAAAAGTGACATGTACACTGCCGGGGAGGATGAATGGAATAGAAGCATTTATCGTCAGCGGTATGGCGCAATTAACCTCAAGAATCAAACGCATCGTAGGTGGATTTACCATCGCCAGATTGATGTTCTGGTTGCCCGCTGGCGTACCAAAACGATACAGTGCAACCATCTTTGGCATAAGTTGAATATGGCTCGCTCCCCTCTGTGCGACACGTGTAATGAAAATGATAAGCCAGATCATATTTTGCTAAGCTGCTCCAAGTTCCGGGTGCAGCATTGTGCTTTATTTAATTCTCTTAGGATTAGCGATAACCCTTCTTATGATTCTGTTATTAATTCGGCTACGAGTTCGTGGCGTGGGCTGGTTGCCCTGGCGTGTTTTACGCTTCGCTCCCTTGGTTGGGGGTGATCTCTGGTTTTTGTTCGTGAGTGTGTTGTTCTGTGTCTGTCGTTGGTTTGCGGTGTCTGCGCGGTTCTTCTTCCCCGTGTTTTGTTTTTGTGGTCCCGGGTGGGGCTTCTCGCCGCTTTCCTTCTCCCATGTTCGAAAATTGTGTTTCAAAGTTTCTCCGTGCTAGTTGGTCTAACGTCTGTCCGTCCATGTTTTTCCTTTTCGGGTCGTTATGTAGAGACAAAGCCGGCCGCCTGGTTGTAGCTTAAGTCTCACAAATTTTCAATTCAATTCAATCATAATTTCTCTTAGAAGAATTTTCCAAAGTCCCAAATGTGTAGGCCGGGGTTTCATTCGTCCATACAACTGATATTTCTCTTTTACGTTTACGGGAATTGTTTTCCAATTTTTTTATCCGAAATAATAGAGTTATCATTATCATCTGGTATTATAATTTCTAATGTACCTACAGTATTTGATACAACTGAAGTACCCAAATCATCATCATCGAATTGCTCTTCATGTGTTAGATCATTTACATCCGGAGGCATTGATATAATATTATTATTCTATTTCTTCAGAAATAGAATAATAATATTATATCATATAGAAGAATGTATGTCATATAGAAGAATATATTATATTATATCATAATATTATATCATCATATCATATATTATATCAAATAGAATAATAATATTATATCATTATAGAATAATGATATATTATTATTCTATTTCTTCAGATAAAAAGATAAGCAGTTGCCTCTTCTAAGCTTTTAAATGTTTTGTTTCTACTCATTTTTCAGTGTTTATTTATAGTTTATCTTCGAAAAAATGTAAGAAACAAATCTGAATACTGAATAAGAACTATACGCAAACGCCCAGCATTCTCAAATGATGACGGATAAATTTTCCTGTTTATTAGGGATATATTAACAACAATAAATATTAAAAAACATGCTAATGGCATAGCATGGACTATCTAGATTATATTTATACCAAATTGAAAGAATTTACCTCATAAATCCAGTGCCATAAAAATACATAACGTCATTACCAAAAAACCTGGAAATTATACTGCATCATTCCTGCCCATTTTTACTTTGTTCCAAAGAAATTGCATAGCTCAGATTGCAGAGTGCTGTCATATATCGGACTAATTTTTAAATAAAAGAATATTTTTTAATTTAATGCACAGAATAGCAATTTTTTGTAGCATCATCAAATGACGACACTGGGTGTTAATGGGTTAAGGAAAACCAAAGAAATACTCTAGAAATAAAGTTGATTCCGGTTCATTGGGACACGATCATTTTGGTCCTAATAACCGGTGGTCCAATTAGCCGGAATTGACTGTATATAAATGATACTAGATTTCAAAAATGGAAAGATTCAGTTTCATCTTTAAGACAGGGATTTTCTTGAGTTCTGGCTCTGTATCCTTCATGAAAGATAAACAGAGTGAGAATGTAGAGGCTACAAGGCAAGAGAGCTACGAACTCAGCCCAAGCAGACTGGAGTGTTTTCACAATATTATCAATAATATTTGATTCAAAACTAATAAATGGATATGCATCAACTTAGCAATACCATGCAACACCATTGACCAGCTCAAGAAATTAAATTAACTGTTAATTACAAATTTACTGTCAATCATTTCCAACTATTCAAATATGTGTGTGCATATATATTTATTCAACTGTATTTATCTCCCAGTCTTGCATATAAAGGTAAATCCCAAATTAATAGTTGTGCATAACTATCCATTTTTTTCATTATTAAAGGGGAAAAAATACACACATTTACTGTTCTGTACGATAATATTTTTATTACAATTATGAGTAAATGATTATCAGGTGCTGAAATCCTTTTTCAGGCACTTTCTGCCAATTTTTATTAAAAATTTTGTAACATAAAAATATATAAATAAATTTCATTAGCTTTAAAGATAGTAGGAATCATGGCATAACTCATACTTCAGCATAAGAGACCAATTTTTTTTTCTTTATATGAGTATCACTGATTGATGGAAAGCAGTTGTATGTTACACTGTTTTCACTGGAATATCTGCAATGTAAAGGATGTCACAGCATGAAGGAAGAATCGAACATTCAAGTGTATCCTGTTTTAATTTCATAATAATATTGTTAATTAATGTAACTTTCTATTATAGGTCATAAAACTCTGAGACAACTATTCATATGAGTAATATTTTCTACACATGTATATAAAAATTACATTTTGCATACCTTCATATATGTTTATACATTCATATAAGCCCTATATATATGTGTGTGTATATATATATATATTTTAAGAATTAGAAAATAATAGTAACTAAGCAATTTACAGGGGGGCCTCAGAATAATCAAATTTAACATTAAAATCATGGGCCCTTAATTAATTCTTGACATATATATATATATATATATATATATATGTGTGTGTGTGTGCCGAAGGTAAAAGGCACCAAGTCCATTTTTTACAACTAAACTGTTTAGCATTTTTTTAAAAAATTATTTTTTTTTACATATTTTAAGATTTTTTAGTCGTGCAAATCTCTAATTTATATGAATATAACTAAGCCAGTTGGAAACGGTACCATGTCCAATCACTGTTTTAAGGTAAAGGGCACCAAGTGGATTTTAACTCTTCTGTAAAGTTCAATCATTGTGACTTAGTGCCTTTTACCTCCGGTACACAGATATATATATATATTTATATAAATAAATAAATTGGCTAAAATCTGTTATGTTTTCATGTAACATTTTTCCATTATGTTTTTAACTTTTAATTTTCTCTCTAATCTTTATTTCTTTAATATGTATAAAAATTGGATATTGAGGGAAGTCATATACCAAGTGTGTATGTTTTTTGTTTTGTTTTTTGGAGGGGGGGGGGGAGGGGATTAAAGTGCAGGAGGTAGCTACTGGGATGCCTTTCCCAAGTGTGTATATATAAAGATTCTAATTAGGTAATCTGTTTATTACAGTAGCATTATTTCATAATACAATTTACAATAGAAGGGATTCAATTCAAATCAATAACAGTTTTATTCTTTATTATGATAATGATCTATTCCACATGATATATACAATTATGCATAAATATGAGCTACTAATATTCTTCATTTTGAGCACTCATCTTCCACGTATAATCACACTAAAAAAAGGGCATGTGTTAATAAGTAATTAAAAAAATACACAATCAAAGTAATCAATTATTTCTTACAACAGTTAAGCATAGCAAGCGCTGATCACCTGGATGGGTGACCATCTTTCAAAGAAAAAAAAACTCAGTCTGTCAACTTAGATAAAAAGTTATTCTGCTTAACAACAATAAGATAAAATAAAATAAAATTTTATCCCTTAATGAACAGTTGACAAAGGTTTCACTGTATTAACAAAAAATAAAATAAATTTAAAAAAAATACAGCACATTAAAAACAAATCATTTAATAAAAGCAGTAACCAGAATGAAACACATTAAATTAAATTAGAAATATATTAAGAGAAAATTGGTCATCCATATATGGGAATAATATTAAAAAAAAAAAAAAAAAATGAAAGAAATACATTGTGCATTTAGCCTTAATGTTCTTTAAAAAATAATATAGAATCTTCAGTGATAATCTTAAAGTTTCTGTGTACCTGGAATTTGCTTAGTAATTACAATTCTGACCTCTTCAGGAGGTCCTAAAGACCTGTTTCCTCAATTTCTCCATCCCTCCAGTTAGACAAATGAATCCAAAGGATTAAATGTTTGTGTTCTACAAAGCAAATAAATTTGTAGTCTACATGAAGAGGAGAGCATAATTACTAACTTCTGTTTCTATGATTAATGGCAGTAAAATTAGCATGAAAATATAGCAAAAGAAAATCTTGTGTATCAATCTTGTTCACCTATTACTGTTTGGCCTACATTTCAATTTAATTATGAGCTCCTCAGTCAGACATTACCACTAAACAAACTGGTGTCAATACAATTTTATATATAGAATTACTCTAAATTTTACTGGTGGCATAATTTATTTTTACCTTATCATTCATCCATTCCATAATGGAAGGAACTCAATCTTATACTGAGTCAGAAACATGATATATATATAGATAGATAGATACAGTCATACCTCGGTACTCGTCACATTTCAGCACGAAAAAATTGTTTCAGTACTCAGCATTTGCTCAGTTCTTGTCGCATTTCTCCATGAACAAATTGCTTTGGTACTTGTTGTATCATGACTCAGAAAAAATGCTTCAGTACTACTCAATGTTTGCTCGGTACTTGTCACACTTGCTAAAACATACAAGATGATGACCCTACATCCTGTTTCTCTGGACTGAATCCTGTCTCTCTGGTTGAATTACAAAATTTTGTTCAAAAGTATCACCCTGACAAAGTTTTAGCAAGCTGAAATGTCAATTTGTTTAATGATCAAACAATATATCACTTCAGAAACATTTTGAGACATAGGCAGAAGCAAGTTTCTCTTGAAAGTTTTGTAGTGAAACTCCCTAAATCTGAGTCTACAATAGAGATTGGTGGTGTTAACCCTTTCAGGGACGCCGTTCACACAGCGTGAACGCCTAAATTTAGTCTTCTTTTCCCTTGCATTCAATGTATTGCAGTTAAATGAGCAGAAGAATGGCTAGTGCTGCCATCTGTTATCAGTTTAAAGAAGTAAAAACGTTTTGTATCCTTAAATTGTAAATTTTTCCAAGATTTTTTAGGTTAAAAAAAATCGGGAAAAAAACCTGCACCCCGTAAACGGTGGAGGTTGTTGCCCCTCAAAGGGTTAAGAGACAGAAAAGAGAAATAGTCTTTGTGCAAGTGACTGATGTTTTATTGGAAAGAGGCTCCTCCTCTACTTTGCGACTATCCCATTAGGCCATCAACTCCTTTAAGTACAGATTGAGTGAAGATAATGTAATTTAATTTTATCTAATTAATGTTTTAAATTATGTCTGTCTAGTTTAAAGATTTTGTCTTTAAAAAAAAACCCTATGAATTTATGAATTGCCTAGTAAAATATGAAATTTCTGGTTTTTAGGAATGAAGGAATTTTAATTTATATTACTCCTTATGGAAAACATTCATTTGGTACTGATTATGCCTTCTGGAATCTATTAACGAGTACGAGGTACCACTATATATATATATATATATATATATATATATATATATATATAAGAAATTTGGTTACAAGTAAAATTAAAGAATAACTCAGTATTATTCTGTTAATCTTGTTTTCTTCAGTGTGTTCTTACCTATGTCCTAAAGGGAAGCTAATAACCAAACCAAAGATTAGGTTCAAAATTTTTGTTGAAGAAGCTGATGATACATAATTTTCTGTATTTAAGGTGGCTACGCAAATGAAGATATTACTTACACAATTTTTGTCAAAGATGTTTCATGAACAATGATTGATATGTTCTACCTAGATATTAAGAAAAAAAATTTTTCTCCTAAAAGAATTATTTCAGATCACAGTAAAATGTAATTTAGTCTACATCCCTCACAATAATAAGAGTAAAAATCCCTTCAGACATATGTTAACAAGTTTTTTATAAAATAATCTTAATTATAATGATCAAATATAATGCTCACTCCAAGTTATACATAACTCCCCATCCCCCATATTAAGATTTCCTTTCAAACAATATATATATATATATATATATACACACAGAGGAGTCGCAATAATCCGAAAGTCCGCTTAATCCGGAACCAAAAGTCAAAAAGAACTAAGGTTACAATAAAACCATAGTGATACTAAGTAATATAAAGTATAATTCTGAAAATATTAAGAAAGTTCAAAGTTAGACAATGTACTGAACAGATTATTACGGAACTACTTTGGTTTGAAAAAAATGTTACTTTTTTTGTCTAAGAGAAGAATACTTCTCCCTTGAAGCCAAATTATGCCAAAATGTCAGAAAAATGGTGTCGCAGCAGAGTGATTGTTGCTCTATGTAGTCTAGTGCTACATCAAATGCAGCCACGGTATCTGAGTGGGATACCCTCTGCTCGCTGTCACCATCTGCATCACCTTTACTCTTGTCTGAGATATTGACAGGTTCTTTCAAAACCATATCAACAATCTGCTGATCGTCTAAAATTGAACTGTTGAGCACTGATTGTTAAAACAACTCACGCTCTATTGTACTGTACTAGGCAGCGTTCCACTTTCTTATCACACATTTTGTCCCAAGATTTGGTTATGTTTAGACACACCTTATAAAATAAGCTGTGTAATCACATGTTATTTTGTAATTTAAGTTTATTTTTAGAAAGATTTCGCATAATCTGAAAAATTTGTTATTCTGAAAAGGCTCTGGTTCCAATCATTTCAGATTATTGGGACTCCACTGTATATATATATATATATATATATATATATATGAATTAATTGGTCAAAGTGAGTATTTTCTTAAAATCTTTTAAGTAAAAAAATATAAAAAAGTATAACCTAAAACTAGATATAACAGAAGACCCAATTTAGTCAGACATCAGATTTCTGACTCATCACTTTAAAGACACACATTATTAAAACTAATGATAACCTGCAGCACAAAAAGCATTTAAATAACACAGCAGTCTATAAAAAGAAGGTTATAACTCAATAGCAATAATAGAAACAAAGCACATTAAATCATTATTTTCATTTCATTTTATCCTATGTTTAACATGGAGGTGAGATGCAAGAGTGAATGTAAGAGATTAAGAAATATAGACAAAGTACAAAGCTAATAACTATCAGCATTAAGCTCCATCCAATTAAAACTCTAGGGAATAAAAACTTTAAATTGAATTGGATGCAAAAATTAAAAAAAAAATAAATCTATTGTTGTTGACTAATTTTCAACTCCCGGTATAACTCATATAGAACTGGCAAATGCTGCTGAAATATTTGTAACTTTAACTGATGAGTCACCAGTAGTAATATTTAGCACTAGGCTAGTTGTCAATCTAATGATATTTACTTTTGGCAAAGGATAGGTACAACCCTTAGTTAAAAGAAAATAAGATAAATCAATTTAATTCTACTATGAAGAGAAAAAAACTAGAAACATCTTATTCATAACTTGCCATAATTTGAGATGAAAATAAAAAATAAAGCACCCAAGAGAAAGCAAGGAAATAATTAAAAGTTTTAAGTAATACTTAATCTTACAATTTTTTAATTTCTAAAAATACCTTATTGTTACTTTAGATACCATGATTTTGCATTTGCAATTTGGCATGCTTTGAAAATAGCCTATCTAAGTATATCAGATTTGATCATAATCAAATTTTTGCCAATTTAATTTCAGAAAAAATGAGTGTATATGAATGAACATAGCCTGTCTAAAGTATGCAATCTATTTTTATCTTGCCCCTAAACATTCTTAAGTTGATAAACATTAATATCTAAGTTTAGCATCATCCAAGTAACACCAGCTTTTATAGGCATCAATTTTTAATTGAAAAACTCATGAAAACTACTCAGATTTTTAAAGTCTCCTTCATTTTTGGATCTCTGTCAATTTTAATTCAACTTATTTATGTCAAAGAATAGATATTCTTTTACATTATTTGTTTGCCACAGTTATTTTAATATTATTGCTATGGAATGATAAAAATAAAATTGCATCTCAATAACATACATTCAGATATTTAAATAAAATAAGGCATTTAATTACCTGATTTATAAATGCTGTTTACTCATAGCTTGCTTTCCTTGTCCTCTTTTAGGTTTGACCTTCCCTCTTAAAATTTTTTGCCTCACCATTTCTTCTTTAAAGTCTAGATGCTCATCTCTGAAATAAATTTTAAATCAGATAAATTTGTTGACTTACAAGGTGAAAAATAGTTTTAAAAACAATAGATAACTGATATTTTCTCCTCAACAGTCCATCAACATATATTCTTGAAGAAGAAACAGACGATGTTATGCTTTATAATTTGTTCAAGGTTATAAAATGCTAAAAATATCTTCACAGGGTAACAAAATATCTAATTTGTACATCACCTCGGAACAGATGTAGTATACGCAACGGGCCATCGCCAATTTGGCGCCAAAATCCTGTTCGGAGACCTGTTAGGCTTAAACTGCGAAATGTAAAAAATAAATTGGAAAACAAATTTACTGCTGGCTTTATGAAACTCGTAGGTGCACACGGGATCTTCGCTTCGCTCAGATACCCTTGCTTCACTCCGCTACGCATCCGTCCAAAAACATTACAGAAAATACCCAGCTGCTGGCTTCGCTACATACCGCTGGCTGTTGTACAGTAAAAAAAAGCTTCCGCTGGCTGTAGTGGTCAGTAAAACAAAGCTTATCGCAAAAAATGTTTAAAAAATACCATCCGATCTTAAAATCCTCCCTGCCAGAATATAAAAACCGCCAAACAACCATCAGATTTGGCGAAAAATTGCTCCCTTGGCGTTCATTGCGTATACTACATCTGTACCATTTTTTTCTTTAAGCTTGTCCTAACTAAAATTATGAAAGAGTGATAAGGATGCCAAGGTGCTGCAAGCAGTTAAAATTAAAATAGTCAAGCATTTTACTTGGTAATTTAATGACAACTGATCCAGTTTGCCTTCAGAAATTCTGGCATAAAAATGCTTTATTATAAAGCTTAACAAAAAGATATTTTCATGAGAAATGAAAACACTAGTAATAGGAATACTTATGAAAACCAGCTTGTAATTCAAATTTGAAGAGGTTCTATTTTACCAATTATAACCATTTTAAAATGATGGACTCTAAAATATTTTATATCCATATCATTATACAAGATTTAATTCAATAAAAATAACTATACATACACAAAAATTACATTGGTTTGCGATTGTAATATTTCTAATGACATTATCTCAATCTTGCATAGCCTCTTACAACATATATATTTAGGAATTAACACTTCTAATACATGAAAAATAAATTAACCAGTACTCATAATACCTATAAAGCTGCGCTGACAACTATAAACTAAAATTATCCACTTTAATTGAAAAATGAAATGAAGCAATGAGATGTAAGTTTATAGTAATTAGCTTTATTGCTGATAATAAACATAATTTTAATATGATTTCTTCAAAAGCTACAATTCATACTACAATATTTTTTTCTACAGATTTCATAACTTATAATTAAGGAGAAGGTTATTCACCCTTCTCAGAAAGCAGTAAACCTACAGGCATCAAAGCAGGAGCCTGAAGTATCAATGATGAATGTTTCATTTTGGTACATTCGTAGTAATTTTTCAAATGTATCACTGTGATATGATACTCTTAAATAATTATAACAGCATAGCTTGGCTAAATATTGAAATAATCTCTTTAAAATACAGAAACATATAATAAATTTAAACTGTACATCAACTAGCTACCATTCAGTTTTTTATACTTTTTCCTATTCATTTTCTCACATAAAACAGGAATTTTCTAATTTTGTTTGTTGCTTCAATAATTATTAATGGTTTATTTTTTACCTATATAAACATATATAAATAATGAATTATGGAATTTTAGTGCTTTATATAAGTATTAGGTATGTAAATTCAATAACAAAAACTCAATAAATTTTAGCAAACAATTATATGTGTTTGAACAGACATTAGAAATATTAAAAAATGCATCAAATGGTCATAGTTTTAATGAAATGATAATCTGATGTTTTAGGTTTAGTCTAATGATATATACCATTACCAAATAATTAGAACATTGAAGCCTGGAATCAGTATGTGTTGGTTCGACTCTAACAGCTGGGATGGGTATTTTCATTAAACTGTTTTAAACAGATAAATCGGTTTAAAATTGTAAGTACCAGACTCGACAAGCATGTACAAGGCTTGAGATACAGCAAAACACAACAGTAGCATGCCGAAATTCAACCAACAAAACAAACACAGATAGCTGCATCCATGTTATCTAATCCATTTACAAAATGAAATGTACCTGATGTAAAATTTGCCGAGTATTTTCATATTGTTCCTTTAAACATTAGATGTTTTATTACATGGCATTTTATTTTTAATTATTGAAGATTTGAAATGTATAACAAACTGTTTCACAAACTCTTTTATTGGGACCTGTAATAAACGTAAAAATGAAGAGAGTGATAATTTTATGTTATTATGCAAAGCATGTTAAACCACAGAATAGAAAAGTATCAGTTGTTCAGCTTTACACTTTATATTTGAATTTACTAATTTCTCTGCCTCTCCAGGAAATATCTATTCTCATATAAGTGTATTATTTAATTATTTTATAGTTTCTAGATATAGAAGGAAGGAATTCAACTTTACAAATGCAAATGTTGACTCAAAACGTGTTCATCTCTTATATTACCGATATTAGTAGATTTTCAGAGAAACTAAAGCTTGACATGACATGTCCATGTACCTGAAAAGTCCATGCTCTCGGAGTATCTTTATTAAAGTAGAGTACTGAACATGAGGTGGGTAATGATCAACTACATACGGATCAAGATCTACGGGTCTCTTGCTGAAAATTCTTACTACTTTCATTGATTTTGCATTAGTCGGACGAGCTACCTCTCCAAATATCTTAGCACTAAGTCGAGTCATTCGACGAGCATAATTTGACATACTTGGTAGAAAATTCATTATTGCAGTATAATTATATTCGTAAAACGTTAAAAGAACACAAAAATATAAAATGAGTATATCGAATAATCGAATAATGTCGTTAAAAATCGAGTAATCGAATAATGTCGCTTAGCTGTGTTTCAGATAGGAAATATAGCAAACAATTAGATAGTGATTTATTGGAAAATTAAAGTTTTTCCCATCGAAATTAAACTGTCTTTTAATTTAAATGTATCCCCTTCAAGTATTTTATAAATCAATTATTTCACAAATTTAGAATTTACGTGCGATATGTATTTCTTAAGATGTTCTTAATCGAATCATTTGCATTCTAAAATAGTCGATTGATTCAACTGATTAATCGACAGTTACCCGACAATAAGCGACCAATACAGTAAACTATTCCTGAAGTGATTGTTTACACTTTGTGGAAGATTATTACTGCAAATGCATTTAAAGCTAATAACATTATGTAGTATTACTGAAATGTTGCTATGATTTTGGGGGATTTTTTTCTAAAATTAAAATATGGGTATTTTAATGTGTATTTAAGGATTTTATGTTGCTTTGACAAAATCTACCAACCTATCGTTATAAAATAGTTGCTCCCCTACATATTTATTTAATTTCCTCTAATGACCGGTCACTGGAATATTCCGAGATTATTTAATGATGTAATTAGCGATCGAGATACGTGTTTGCAATGGTGTGAAGAGCAAGGACTACTGCCACTTCGCCGTCTGTGTAGTGAAGGGCACGAAATGTTCATGGTTCAGGGTAAAACTAGTTTTGGTTTGTTCCGATGTTCTAAGAAACACAGCACTGGTAAAACAATAACGTTGTCAAGGACGCGGGGTTCTGTCTTTGAAGGAAAGAAAGTATCTCCAGAGAAAGTGTTAATTATGATATATTGTTTTGCACATGATTTGACTTATCAGGATTGCATAATGGAGAGTAGCATAGATGGTGGTATGACTTCAAAAGAAACTGTATCTGAATTTTACTCTTATTTTCGTGAATTAATTACTCAACATTATTTAGAATTCGAAAGTTTTAACCAGATTGGTGGAAAAGATAAAGCTGTAGAAATTTTAGAATTTTACTTGAATAAGCGAAAATTTAAAATTGGTCCATATGACGAAGATATATGTATTGCTGTGATGGTAGAACTTGAAACAAAGCTTTTTTGTGTTGAAATTTGTCATGAAAATAAGTGGAATAATGAAAACTTGTTACCGTTAATTAAAAAAAATGTGATCAAAGAATCTATTATTATCTGTAGAGACCAAAAAGATTATTCAATTCTTTCTGAAGATGGATATATGCTTCAAGATAGTAAAGATTATTTTTTGTCTTTTAAATGTGCAGATTGTGGGGACTCTGGCGTAAATCGTTCTCCTAATAAATTACATCAGTGTAAAAAATATGGTACATTTAAAGATATTGGAGCAGAAAAATTATTAGAATTTCTGTATAAATGTAGAGTTAAAAGGAATCATTTAGATCCATTTGTGGCATTTCTTAATATTATACGTCGTAGGTATTTGGTTTAAATTTTTAGAAACTCTGTTCATTTATTCCAGTAAACATGATTAAATTTAGTATGCTCTGGAAAAGGCTTGCAAATAGGAAAAAATGGTGTTGCCTAATGTGTAACAGCCTTAAGAGATAATAACAAAGCATTTTATTGTATGTTAATAACATTAATATTAAATCTGTGAAAATATGTTTGGAGTAAAAGTTGACTAATTTTAACTTTTAACCATTTCTGAAATAAAATTAGAGAAAATAAAAGATTTTCTGGATTTCTTTATTTATCTGTATAAGGGATTGCTCAGACTTTTATTAATGCACAAAACAAAGGAAAATTTTCATAAATAACAAAATATAATAAATTTTTTCTTTTAAATTTCTCTTCATCAACCCTGTCTAGATCATTATTTTACATCATAGTTTAAATAGATTGTGCTAGAATACTTTTGTCGGGTTAATGTTCCTTTCTGTTATGCTTGAAGTATTCTGGGAAGACCTATAACCATGCATTAGCAGAACAGGAAGTTTTTGTCACTTATTCTAATTCAGAACTGGCACTGATGGGGTGTTTACAGAGAATATGTAGGAGATAAAAACTTAAATCTGTAATAGTATTTAAAATACCAGCTACTTTTGCAGAAGTAGTTGTTACTTTTTACCAACAAATGACAAATGCATGGTATTTTTCTGGTGAGATTATAAAACCTTGTGCTGTGAATGCTTGATTAAGAGCTGCTATGCTTATTGATCCTATACTAGTTACCATCCTTAAATATTGTGGATTTAAAGAGGTTTTATTTTAAACCAGAGAGAATTGTCAAAACCTTATAAAATCTAAAGCTATAAAAAATCAGGCAGTCCAACCTGATTTATGATTTCTAGTTCAAGTTTGGTGAGAATAAATTTTATCAGAATTATTAATGAATCTTTTATAACTGAGTTATACCAAGCATGGAATTTATTGGAACATTTGTTTTTGAGGGTTTTTTTTTTTTTTTTTTTTTTTTGGCTTTGTGTATTTCACAATGATAAGATTGTCTTTTCTGATGTTATTTGATCTTGAATATTTATTAAGACCATGTTTCTTGCCATCTCTTACATTCAGTGATAAATAAAACTGTATTTTTCAGTGAAAACAAAAAAGTTTTTGAAGAATAATAAATTAAAAAACACATCAATTTTTGCAGCAGGAGATAAAGAATTAGTAAAATAATGAAGAAAAATTAATGGAAGAAATAGTAAATTGGGTAAAACAGTGTATCAGTATATTTTGTCACTGTAATAAATATTTTAAGGTTTATATTCCACATAGAAATGTTAATTGTTATTTTAACTGTTTGGAATTATTATGTTCATTACTAATGATGCTATAATAAAGATTTTTAAGGTGGCAAATTTTATTATAAAATACTTTCCCTCATAATATTAGGCTTTTTAGATGGTTCATTTCTTCCTTGTTGCCATTCCTTTCCTTATTATTTTAAAAACATATTTCATTTAGTATTTGCCTGATTTTTTTTACTGAATTTTTTTAAATTGAAACAATTTGTATAGAAGCTGTATATGTAAATAAATCAATGTGTTTGCTATGAATATATAAGAATAAAACATATATTGTTGTTAATGCTGTTAGTTTTTCTTTTTGACCACAGAAATATAGATGTATCATTCATTTTGTATAAGTTTGTTGTATTTTCCAGTTGAAAGCAGAAAAAAAGTGTCGTATTTTTTTTTTTTAATTTTAATTGACGTGTGCCTAAGATAGTTATTTACTCAATCAGATTTTCAAATGTGAACTCAAAAACAATAGGTAAATCCCCAAGATCTCATCTGTTACATTTGTGTAATGATATTTGTCACCTGTTAAATACAAACTCAAGCTGTGTATTCTAATTGGTCATATTCATGTTAATTTCATACATAAATATTTTTAGCAGCAAGAAATTTCATAAGATAAACAATACCTGTTCTTATAGAGGTTTGAGTAGATCTTTAAATGCCAGTTATATAGCCTTTCTAGCCCAGTCAATGAAGGTAAAAAAATAAGCTTTGTCGCAACTAATTAGGGGGAAAGCTGAATTTTTGCAGGGTGTTAGTACATAAAGTATACACTAAAAAAACATTCCCGACCCCTACCCCTCTTGCTTAACCCCCACCCCTTCAGCAACCGTACAAGAAGAGTACTCTGGTTATATGCTTACAGCTCGAAAACTAATGATGTTACCGGGTTGTTTCTTATATTATTTTACTCCTAACAATATTATAACCAAAGTATGTTATATGCACTTCATGTAGATAGCTTAGTTTTGCCTTAATACTTAAACATATATAGAAAACTGTCGCTGCAAAAAACAAAAAGTAACTTCAACAAATTATAGCTTTATATCCGTACGTTGAACAAACCATATAGATAATTTAATTAGCTTTAAAACGATGAGTCAAGTAAGTGTACACCGCGCCGCCGGTCCTAGCAGCGTCGCGTATTGCGTGGTGGCGTGTAGAGGGCGCTTGTCTATGTTTCTTGTTGAATACTATACTGTCTCTGTTCGATCAGATAGGCCGTGTCGGTTTAGTGTTCGGATAACTATTGCATTGTGCGGTTCGTTGCGATTTTGTTTTTCATTATAAAGTTTTATTTTTGTATAAAATGGTTGTGTTGTGCCAAGCGAAGTGAAATGATGATAGTTGTATTATTATGGATTGAAAAACGGGAACAAGATGTAAGGTAACCCCTAAAACTGAACTGTTATTTCAAAACTTTATAGTTAGATACCCTTTATTAATAATGACTGATTTGAACAATATATGTGTAATATGTAATCAGGAAGTCAAAGATGACGGAGTAACTGTCACGAAAGGTATAAACACTTTAATAAAATCGAGTATTGAGAGAAAAGACGCAATCCATAAGTTAGGGCCTGTTCACATAGGGGTCCGTTGAGTAGCGTTAAGGGAAAGATGACGTTGAGACGAAAATAAACCAATCATAGGCGTTAAAACAGTGGCGTAGCTAGAACTTTTGCCGCCCGGGGCGGTCTCCAATTTGCCGCCCTTTCTAAGTCAATCAATTGGTGATTTTATAAATTAATAAACATAAATAAATAATTGTAATTGAGACAAACTATAGGTGGGGAACTTTTTTACCATTGGATTCCATATTTAAATTAGGCAGTAATAAAGGAGGCCGCTGAAGTTGATATACCTATAAATGCAACTTTTATAAAGACCACAAGAAACTTACGGAGGTCGCAGTTTCCCCACCTATGAGACAAAACATATACCTAATTCATAAAAAAAATTCCATAGAATATGTTTTATTTTATATTTTTATATTTATAAATAGAAATAAATAATTTCATTTCTTTTACACCTAATTTACAACTAATACTAAATTTTTTACAACTAATACTAAATAAAAATATGCCGCCCCAAAATATGTGCCTCCCGGTGCGGACCGCACCCACCGCACCCCCCTAGCTACGCCACTGCGTTAAAAATTTCATTGCTAATCGTTTGGAGGCCTATGATTGGTTTATTTTCGTCTCAACGTTATCTTTTCCTTAACGCAACGCAACGGACTCCTATGTGAACAGGCCCTTACTTGCTAATGCCAATGTAGTAAAAGTACATTCTATATGCAGACAAAATTATACCAGACCTAGCAATATTAAAGCAGCATTAAAAACGCAAAGTTCAGAACCTTCTACATCTCGGCACTTTCTCAGAGAAGTAGATAACACGTTTGATTTTAAGCATGACTGTTATGTGAAAAAAATGCGGTTTTTTACCCTAAACCTCCTTCTAAATACCGAACCCAAATTCATGAGGTTTCAACAGTAGAGATAAAGCAAACGCTCCTTAATGCTTGTGATGAGAGAAATGAGGAATGGGCCTGTAAAGTTAAGTCTAGGCTTTTAGATGTAATAGATTTAGTCGCAGCTGAAGCCCGTTACCATGGGCAATGCTATAAAAAAATTTTCAAACCTAAACATAGTGAACAACAGGCAGGACGGCCATTACCAGCCGACTCAGTAGCTAAATTTAATTTTCTTACTAATTACCTTGAGAACGACAATGAGTGCCAGTTTTTACTAAAAGATCTTCGAGAGGTTATAGTGGAATTGAGTGGATCTGATATAGACTATGCTGATTATTATCTTAAGTCAAAACTTGTAGATTTTTTCAAAGATCGGCTAGTTGTACATAATTTATCTGGAAAGAAAAGTATTTTATGTATGTCCCACACTAGTCACAAGGTATTAGACTCATGGTATAAAAATAGAGAATCAAGTAAGGAAGAAGAGCGTAAAAGAATTGTTAGAACAGCAGCAGAAATCGTTCGGGAAGACATTCAAAAAATGAATTACGAATGTGGCAAATACTCAAGTGAAAAGGAAGTGAGTACTTTATCAAATGATTTAATTCCTGAAACGTTGGCACTATTTACGTCTACAGTGACTAAAAAAAGAACTGAAAACTCGGGCCCTGACATAAGTAGAAAATGAGCTGTGATTAACCATGCAATAATTTATGCAGTAAGACCAAGGTCCTTCTTGTCGTCAATACAAACTTCTTTGTCTCTATATTTGAACAGAATGTATGGTTCAAAACATCTGATTGAGGTACTTTCCGCGCTGGGAGTATGCTCTTCATACTATGAAAGTGACAGATACATAAGGTCTTTAATTACACAGGGCCCCCCAGACATAAAATCTAATTCCTTTATACAGTATATTTAGTACACAATGGACAGCGAACTGTATAACACTAAAATACTTTATTAAAAACTTGAATGCCACACACACTGCGGCTCACAACAGGTTAAAGGGCACACGTTCGAAAACGTCGGTTCACAAAGGTACACACTCTTCTAAAGCACACAGAGAGAGAGAGAGTTCAGAGTAGAACCCAGAATACATAATAATAAGAACAACTCGTTACCAAAGCAACAATCAGAAAAAACAGCTGACTTGCAGCGACATCTGTAATTGAGAGATTAAGCACGTTACTCAAAAACTTACTTGAAAGATAATATTACGTGCGAAGACTTCATGACGTCACTGCAAGGCTGGATGGCATAAATACTTACCATAACCCCCGGCCCTTAAGCCTCCAAGGGTTCAGAAAGATAAAATTTATAGTTAAAAAAAACACAGATTAACAAATAACATTAAAAAAAAGAAAGTTTGGCAAAAAGAGTTCAGTAATAGTCTATTCATTGTTCATAGTTCAAATTGAGTCATTATTAGGAATCAGACACAATTTAGTGATTGCTCTTTTGAAATCACCAGCAGCTGTATGGACAGTAGCCACTCGAACTCTGTTGTCACTACCGGGATGAATTAAAATAATTCGTCCAATTCTCCATTGATTTGGAGGAAACTGTTCATTTTTGATCAGAACTAAGTCACCACACTTCAGATCTGGCGAAGTACGAAACCACTTAGTACGCTGTTGAAGAGTTGTCAAGTACTCTGAACACCAACGGTTCCAAAAATGCTGCACAGTTTGTTGAACTAGAGACCAGCGCTTAAGTCTAGAAGATTTCACATCACAAGTCTGATTCAGGAATGGCAACCAAGGGAGCTCCGATCAAGAAATGTCCCGGTGTCAATACACTAAGATCGTTTGGATCACTTGACATTGCACACAGAGGACGAGAATTCATGCATGCTTGCACTTGTGTTAACACTGTTATAAATTCTTCATAAGTTACAGGTGTAGATCCTAGTACTCGTTTAAGATGAAATTTCATGGACTTCACATTAGATTCCCATATACCACCGAAGTGAGGGGACGATGGGGGGTTAAAATGCCAAGTTATACCTTCAGAAGTGATATAATTGGATACGTCGTTACTTTTCTCAATCAGAGCTGCATTTCTATAAATGTCCTTAAGTTCTTTACTGGCACCTTTGAAATTAGTTCCACAGTCACTCGAAATTTCGGAAGGTTTGCCACGACGGGCGATAAATCTTTTTAGGGCTGCCAAAAATGTAGAGGTAGTTAAATCACTGACCAATTCTAAGTGAACTGCCTTTGTTGAAAAGCACACAAAAAGTGCTATGTAACACTTGAAAGCCTTGGCTCCTCTTCTAGCTTGGGACTTGATCAAATATGGTCCTGCATAATCAATACCAGTTACTGCAAATGGTCTTGAAGGTTGAACTCTGGGAGTGGGTAAATCACCCATTATTTGGCTCATAGTCTTGCCTCGATTTTTTATGCAAGGAAAGCATCTATGGATGATTTTTCTCACAACACTTCTCACAGATAAAATCCAAAATTGCATTCTTAAGGTGCTAATTAATAATTCTTGACTGGCATGCAAGTAACCAATATGGTAATGAGTCACAATGAGATTAGTTACATGTCCTTCTTTTGGAAGCAAAATAGGATGTTTGCTATTTTCCGGAAGGTTCGCATTTTTCAAGCGACCACCTACACGAACAATACCATCTTGATCAAGGAATGGTGTCAATTGTATTATTCGACTTCGCACACTTTTCAATTCTTTGGATGACTTTAGACAAGAGAGCTCTTCAGGGAAATAAGATCGTTGGATATTTTTTATTATTGATTTAGTAGCCGATCTAATCTCTTCAGTTGTCAGAAAGCCACTCACGCGACTTTTAGAAGAGTTGCGACAATTGCGTATGAATCGGAGACATAGTGCCACTATACGGCGTAGTTTTGACCAAGATGAATACCGTTTAAAAATATCATATTCCTCCACTATACAAGCTGCTGTAATGTATGTTTTTCTTTCTTCCCTGCGAACTTCTTCAGCGTCTCTGTCTACACAAAAATGTTCACCGTCAATATATTTTTCGAAAGCAGAACCCAACCATTCAGGTCCCAGGAACCAACGTTCACAATTTAGCAGTTCGAATGGGAAAAGACCTCTGGTAGCTGCATCAGCCGGGTTCAGCTTACCATCGATGTGGTTCCATTTAATACTAGAGACGGTGGTTTGTATTTTGGCAACATGGTTAGCGACAAAGGGAACCCAACGATAGGGTTCAGAAGAAATCCAGCACAGTGCAACAGTGGAATCCGTCCAAGCGAACACATTACGCATCGGGAACTCTAAATGTTCCAACACTGATTTAACCAAATCGACTAACAAATTAGCAGAGCATAATTCCAGTCGAGGCAATGATTGCACCTTCAGAGGAGCAACTCTAGTTTTCGATGTTAAGAGCGAAACTTTAATGTCTAAATTTCGTGACACGGAACGTAAATAAATAACTGCATAGCAGCCTTTCTCAGAGGCATCACAGAAAGTACAAATATCGTAATAGTTCATGTCAGGCACAAGTGAAAATCTAGGAATTTTCAGTTTTTGAATAAGAGGTAAATCTTTCCGAAACCTCTTCCACTTATTTGCTACTTCATCACTAACGGGCTCATCGCACGATAAATGGAGCTTCCTCATATCCTGAATCAAGATTTTGACATAAATAATACAAGGTGCAAGCCAACCAAGGGGATCAAATATTTTTGCTAAATCCGATAGGATATCTCGTTTAGTGTATTTAGATTTTTCCTCTAACTTAGACATGGAAAAGTTGAAGTAGTCCTCATGTGGATTCCAGTAAATCCCCAAAATTTTGATGGAGCTATCTTCATGAATTTTCATTGGTTCAGAATCATTTCTAATCTCTTTAGGTATATTCTCTAAGACTGACAAATCATTTGAGGACCACTTACGCAGAAGAAATCCTCCTCGATCTAACATTAGTACAAGTTGATCCACCAGATTTTTACACTCCGCTGTATTCAGAGCACCTGCTAAGCAATCATCCACATAAAAATTCTGAAGTACAGCCTTTGCAGCCAAAGGATATTCATTTTGCTCGTCATGAGCAAGTTGATATAAAGATCGCGTAGCCAAATAGGGCGCAGATGTGGTGCATAAGTAACAGTTTTGAGACGAAATTCCTGAATAGGCTCTTAAGGGCTGTTCCGCCAAAATATTCTTTGAAAGTCTCTATCTTCTTTGGCGATTAAACCTTGCCTAAACATTTTCATAATATCAGCCGTAATAACTACAGGATAAGATCTAAATTTGATCATAATTGGAAACAGTTCCTGTTGTATTCTAGGTCCTACCATAAGAATATCGTTAAGAGAAATTCCCGATGCCGACTTGCTGGTTGCGTTGAACACCACTCGAAGTTTAGTAGTAGAGCTAGATTCCTTAATAACCGCATGATGGGGGATGTAATACGACTGACCAGGCAACTCTGAGTTACAAACCTGCTCCATGTGACCCAGGTCTAAATACTCCCTCATAAATTGTCTATACATCTCATATGTATCAGGTGATCTTAGTAACTTTTGTTCTAATGATTTGAATCGTTGTAAAGCAAGATCTTTGGAATTGCCTAACTTTGAGGGGCTATCCTTAAAAGGAAGTTTCACTACATAACGACCACGTTGATCACGGTAGTGGGTTGTTTTAAAGAATTCTTCACATTCTTGATCTTCACTAGATAAGCGCTTGACTTCAGGAATGGAATCCAAAGTCCAAAATTTTTCCACCAATTCGTTCGTACTCAACTGCAGAATATTCACTGTATAAGTAGTTACGGGACTCGGGTCGTCAACAAAAGTGTTCCCAGATATGATCCAACCCAGTTGGGAACGAATTGCGAAAGGCATTGATGGCCCTCTTTTTAAGACTTCACCCTTGAGCATGGTGAAGAATACATTCACTCCCAGCAAAATGTCGTTGGGCTTTCTTTCATAGAATTCAGGGTCTGCTAGGACCATATCACCAAAGTTATCCGCAATATTAGAAGGGAGGGAGATATGTGGCACATCTGATGTAATTTTTGAAATCACGAAGGCATAAGTACGAAATTTTGAGTTAGATTCAAAATGTGGGGCAAGGTTCAGTTCCACTTGCCCACTCGTTATGGTGTAGTATGGTCCGAGGCATGACACCTCAATTTTGGTGTTCTGCCTATACAATCTAAGTCTGTTGGCGCACTCCTCACTTATGAAGCTGGCCTCACTACTACAATCTAACAAAGCTCTGCATGGTATAGCATTACCAGAGCTGTCCTTCACCTTAATGGCAGCCGTGCAAAGCAAGACCCCTTTTCCTTCCCTTTTAGGATAATTGAACTGTCCTGTACAAGTTGTCGAATGATTCATATCATCTGAATTACTCGGTACGAACACATCAGCACCAGGGGAAAGTGGGAAAGTTTTAATAGGTTTCTCATTTTCACCAAGTTTCAGATATCTATCAAAATGAAGAACAGTGTGATGAGGCAAATTACATGTCCTACATTTGTGCAAGCTATGACAATTTTTCACTAAATGTGGCTCCGTTGCTAGGCAGTTAAAGCAAAGTTTGTATCTCTTAACAAATTCAATTCTTTTTTGGACACTTAAGTTTAAAAACTTATTACATCTGTAAAGAGAATGTTCTTCCTTGCAAAAAACGGAATTGTTTTTACTTGACACTAACAAAGTCACTTTAGAATGAGAAATCCTCTTAAAATCTCTAGATTGACTTTTACTGTTCTGAATCGTTCTAGCATGGTCCTTCAGAAACTCAAGTAAATTATCCAAAGTACCAAATTCATCTTTCTTCAAAGTTCGTTCCCACCAAAATTTTATATTTTTATCTAATTTCTTAGTTATCAGATACACAAAAAGAACATCAGAAAGATCAGAAACCTCAAGCTCAAGTGTTTTCAATGAGCGTACACATTCATTTACTATGTCGACACAGTGCAAAATTGCTTGTGCTGAATCTGCAACATTAGGCAAATTAAATAGTTTCCGGATTAATGCGTTAGTTAATTCTCTTTTATTAGAATAACGTTCCTCTAACAGTCGTAGTGCAATATCATAATTAGAGTCAGAAACCGGAATAGATTCAATTATTGACAGAGCCTTTTTTTTACAAGAGGCCTTTAAGTATTGCAACTTATGAAATTTGGAAATATTTGGGTTGTTACCTACACTAGCCTTAAATAAATCATAAAAACTGATCCAGTCCTCTATATCTTCTCCGGTAAAGGTGCAGAGTTCCAATTTTGGCAAGCGTACATCAAATGTATTTGATTTTGCTACACTTACATTCTCACTAACTAAATCACTTAACGAAGGTTTTGGAAACTTCTTATTTATAGTTAACCATAATTCATCTAACGTTTCCTGTATTGCTTGCTGTTCCTGAATGTAAGTATCACAATCTTTATCTGTACACAACAAAAATATATCCTGAAAGACAGTGCTAAGTTCTTCATTAAAACAATTTAGTTTGTTTTCGTATAATTTTAACTCAATACTATCTGCCTGTTCTAGTTTTATATTTACTTTACCCTTAAACTGAGTTATATTACTCTTTAACACTTTCTTTTTCATTAAGTGAGCTTTTAAATAGGCCATTATAAATACCAATGTTACTAAGAAGGTCAGAAGTACACACACAAAAAATGAAACGAAATCACTCCAATGCAGATGGTTCCGTGCTTGATCGACGACAATCGCATTAACATAATCCTCTACTTCTGTGCCATAGACTTCCGGCCGACTAGACCAAATTATATTTAGTACACAATGGACAGCGGACTGTATAACACTAAAATACTTTATTAAAAACTTGAATGCCACACACACTGCGGCTCACAACAGGTTAGAGGGCACACGTTCGAAAACGTCGGTTCACAAAGGTACACACTCTTCTAAAGCACACACACAGAGAGAGAGAGAAAGAGTTCAGAGTAGAACCCAGAATTCATAATAATAAGAACAACTCGTTACCAAAGCAACAATCAGAAAAAACAGTTGACTTGCAGCGACATCTGTAATTGAGAGATTAAGCACGTTACTCAAAAACTTACTTGAAAGATAATATTACGTGCGAAGACTTCATGACGTCACTGCAAGGCTGGATGGCATAAATACTTACCACAGTACGTTTTTGACAGCGCAGACGTTAACATAAGAACATTAGACGCCTTAAATACATTTCATGCGATGGGAGGAATTGCATGTATCACTCCATCGTCACATGTCTCCACCACCTCGGAAGTACTTAGATTAGTTGACGGGTCATTTAAGGTTGCAGAAGAAATTCGTAAACGAGCGTATGTCAAGCGAAAAACTAGTGGCTTTTCTGGCATTGTTATGGAAGAATTTTCAGATGTGATATCGTTAAGGAAAACAAATACAAACACAGATTCTTTTATTCATCCACTCAATTGCTGTGGGTAAGTGGATGTAATACTCAACCAGGCTGGAACGGTTTTATGAGTATCTCAACTAGAAAGTTAAAAGGTCATGACACTTCATGCATCTTGGCGATTCCTTTTATGGACATTGATCCAAATAGCCCATCATTAGTGTATACAGCATTGGGTTTTGCTGCTGAACAGTGCAGTAAAAATAAGCAAACCTGCATTGTTACCTTTGACCAGCCACTATTTTTAAAAGCTATGGAAATCGTTGCTGGCTCTGAAGATCAATCTGATTTGTCAAAGATTATTGTAAGGTTAGGAGGTTTCCACTTACTTATGTCGTACTTAGGAAGTATTGGTCGTATAATGGAAGGTAGTGGAATAGAGTCATTGTGGGAAACTGTCTACGGTAAGGCAACGGTGAAACATATGCTTAGTGGACATGCATTTGCTAGAGCTGTGAGGGCATACATGTTAACTTATGCTGCTATTGTTGAAAAAGTTTTAGAAGATGCACCGGTACATGATAGTGTATTTTGTAATGACGTGCAAACTGTTTACGACAAACTTTCTCGCAGTGATATTTCTCAATCAACTGCGTGTGTGACAGTGAAAGAAGAATGGTTGAAGTAGTTATAAATATATAATATAATTATTTTTAATTCATTGATTAAGATGCTGGTTAAGGATGTGGTTAGTACATTGCATTCATTGTGACTCCAAATGATGGAAACAACTCTGGTTTGCACTGACAAATTAATTTATTGAATATTAGACATAATACTATACACTCCTACTAAATATTTCATACTTCGTCTACACATATTACTTACAAATTCATTACTACTACGTTAACTATCTACGACACATATATTTAATTCATTCAATTATTTTGATATCATTTTATACACATATTACTCATATTAACCTGGTTCAATTTACTGACATGATAATAAATCATAAATACAATTCATATTAACCTGACTCAATTTACTGATATGCTAATAATTCATCAATAGCACTCTTAATAACCTAGCTCAATTTACTGACATAATAATAATTCATCACTTTTACTCATAATATCCGGTCTCAATTTCCTGACATAATAATTCCTCACTATTACTCATATTATATATTTTAATGCAGTCGCGCCCTACCAGTTTAATTCTTAGTATTAACTATTCTTAATTAATTGAAACAGCAATTATGTACACAAATGTGAGAAAAGGGAAAGCACGGTACCTGTCGAAATAGTTACAATTTTTGACATTAGATGGCAACGAGATCGTTTCCATGACTACTCGTTTACGAAAAGCGAGAACTGTTTTTTTAGTGTTTAAAAAAATTAGAAGTCGCCTTTTTGCCTGTTTTTTGAAGTCGCTGTTCTTTTTCTTCTTATTCTATTCTACATGTAGTCAACATGTCATTTATTCGTACGTCATTAAAAAATACTTAAAAACGCAGTTTACATTCTATTTACTCATGTGTGAAGTATTCATTCAATAAGTTTAAAATGCTATCATCAACCTTTGGAACAAAGGTAAGACTAACTTCTCATTCTCTTTATCCTATTCTTCAAGTATTCTTTCATAGTGGTCTGTCAACCTGAGCTGTCATGCGTAAATATAAATAGTATATATTTATAGATATAAACTTTAAATCGAAAAATACGGTTTACATACATTCTGTAGATAATAAATCAAAACAGTAGTTGTATTCTGTTATACAATTATAGAAAATGGCTCCAAAGCTTTCAAAGAATTTAGTTACATTTGAATTCTTAGTAAAAGAGATCGAAGCCTTTGAAAATAAAATTATAAACTGTGATCAAGAACAATCACGTATAACTGTATTTAAAAAGAAAGTTGAATCATTTCAACAGTCTCTAAAAGAGGTATTTAATGAGTTGACACTGATCGAATGTGATGACAAGTTTGATGAATATATTAGACATCAAGACAAATTATTAAATTGGGTCATTGACCTTGAAAGCCGTTCTACAAAGCAATCGGAGAACGCAGGTTCGGAAAACCAAAATTTGAGAAATGATAAGCAAACTGTTCTAAAGTTACCGAAACTTGAAATACCACATTTCTTCGGTAATTCTGAAACGTGGATTTCATTTAAGGAATTATTCAAGTCATCAATTCTCGAAAATAAGTCATTAAATGAAATAGAAAAATTGCAATATTTACAATCATGTGTTCGTGGCGATGCCGCCAAATTAGTTCGTGGATTCTCAATCAAGGCAGAAAACTTAAAAAATTGCTGGGAAATACTATCGAAGAGGTATGAAAATAAAAGGCAGTTAGCAGTGAGCCAAATAAATAAGATATTTGGCGTGAAAGTAATGAAAGCTAACAATTCTAAAACGCTACTCGAGATTGTGGACACTTGCAATGAAGCGGTTAGAAATTTAAATACATTAGGGTTAGAGTCAAATAAATTGAGCGATTTGATGCTAATAAATTTTCTAACTTCCAAAGTCGATGAAACAGTGAAACAACGGTGGGAATTGACGTTAGAAAATGATAAATACCTGATCTGGAAGATTTCAAAGCTTTTATTGAAAAGGAGGCTAGAAGCTTAAACGAGGTAAAATTCAGTAAGCCGGAATTCAGAAGGGTACAGAGTAAACCAATTGATATTGTAAAGAAATCTCATATAAATAATGTTCTTGTAAAATCTAATGAGTGTATTTTATGTAAACAAAAGCATGGGTTGTTTCAGTGTAAAACCTTTAATTCTATTTCGGTAACTGAGCGTTGGAATATTGTAAATGAGCACAAACTATGCCAAAATTGTCTACGCCAAAATCATACTCTTGCAACATGTCGCATAGGCATGGGGTGTAAAAATTGTGCAGAAAGACACCATACTTTGCTTCATATTTATATTTCAAATGCTAACGACAATAGTGCTAATTCTATTGTTACGGTATGAAATAATTCTTATTCTGAATCCAATATGCAGTGTAATGTATTATTATCCACAGCTATCATTAGAGTTAAAACTAAATCTGGTCAAATGATTAATTGTCGTGCATTAATTGATAATGCAAGTCAAAATTCACTGATATCAAGGAAATGTGTAGAGGGACTTCAATTGCCATTAGAAAATACTACTCATCGTTTGATTGGCATGAATAACACTGCGGCAGAAACATCATTATTCTTAACTGAATTCGAATTCTCTTCACATTTTTCAGCTGACTCATTTAAGGTAAATGCCTTAGTAGTGGCAAAAGTTACTACTTCCCTACCAAATTTCAACATTCAGAATAATAAGTGGCCACACATTCAAGGCCTTGTACTTGCTGACCCATCATTCTACATTTCAAATGAAATTGATATTCTTTTGGGAGCAGATATTTTCTTATCATTAGTTAACGGTTCCCCAATAATGGGACCTAAAGGTACACCTTCAGCTTTGCCTACCAAATTGGGACATTTGTTATCGGGAATGGTAAATTCACAACCTAATCAAAAATCTTCTCTTGTGTGTCACACACTGATGAATATTGAAAACACATTGAAGGATTTCTGTCAAATTGAATCAATCCCTAGGTCAATCAAGTCTACTGATGAGGATGAAATGTGTGAATCAATATTTATCAAGTCTCATACAAGAAATTCAGAAGGAAGATACGTGGTTAAACTTCCATTTAAAAGTAATTCTAGTCTAGGGGATAGTAAAGAAAAGGCAATGAGAAGATTTTATTCACTTGAAAAGAAACTACGAGCAGACGAGTAATTGAAAAGAAATTATATCAAATTCATGGAAGAATATCAAAGACTTGGTCACATGACCCTCCTTAACAATTCAACTACTGGCCAAAATTATTTCTTACCCCACCACGGTGTATTTAATAAACATAGCTCTACTACCCAACTAAGAGTCGTCTTTGATGGGTCATTCAAGTCAAGTAATGGAAAGTCATTAAATGACACATTGTTAAAAGGAGAAAGACTTCAATCTGACATTTTTATGATCTTGATTAAATTTAGAACTTTCCCTGTTGCCTTTTCAGCCGACATTGCGAAGATGTATAGGCAAATATTAGTTTCAAATGAAGATCAGTCATTCCAACAAATATTTTGGAGAAAATCTCCAGAAGATCCACTGTTAATTTATCAGCTCAATACTGTCACCTATGGCACAGCCTGCGCCCCATTTCTCGCAATACGTACTATCAAACAACTATGTGTAGATGAAAAAGAAAAATATCCCCAAGCCTCTAAACTAGCAGAAACTCATTTTTATGTCGACGATCTACTTGCTGGTGCTGACTCAATAGACTCTGCTAAACATATTATTCACGAACTTATGGAATTCATGTTAGCAGGAGGATTCGAACTCCGAAATGGTCATGCAGTCATCAAGAAGCTATTTCAGAGCTTCCAGATTCGTTAAGGGCGAGTAAATTCTCCAATGCATTTAATAAAGATTCTTTTCAAAAAATTCTAGGCCTTTTTTGGAATTTGAGAGAAGACTCGTTCCAAGTCAGAGCAGTCCCTGAGGATAATGTCTCCACTAAAAGACACTTATTATCCGTAATTGCGAGAAGTTTTGATCCGTTGGGTTTTGTATCACCTTCTACGATAATCCTCAAAATCCTTTTATGAGACTTATGGAAAGCCAACCTGGATTGGGATGATCAGTTGACAACAGATATTCTTGAAAGATGGCATAGATTTCAGTCAGAAATCAATTACTTCAAAGAAATAAAAATTCCAAGATATATCCACACATTAAATGCTCAAAGATGCGAGTTTCACGGTTTCTGTGATGCATCCTCAAAGGCATATGCGGCAGCTATATACCTTCGGGTTATATCAGATTCATCAAAAATATTCTTAGTCGCTTCTAAAACTAGAGTCGCTCCTGTGCAACCTGTGACCTTGCTACGGCTGGAACTTTGTGGTGCTCATCTCCTCGCTGAACTAATGGCCACTGTCAAGAGTTCAGTCAACTTTCCCATCCATAACACATTCCTGTGGTGTGATTCAACTATTACTTTGAGTTGGATAAGTAATCCTCCAACAAGAGGTAATCAATTTGTCCAACACAGAGTTGGAAAAATACATTCGTTAACCGAAAAACACTCTTGGCATCACGTTCCAGGGAAATCAAACCCTGCCGATTGCGCTACTCGAGGTCTCTTTCCAAAACAACTCAAGGAAAATCCAGAATTGTTCACCGGCCCTAAATGGCTCTATGACGCAGAGGATTCTTTTTTTACATTATCTGATCCAAACACTGAACAACCTGATATATTCGCGCGTGATATTCAGTCTGATTCATGCATAGAATGTGTTAACCTGTCCACTCAAGTTAATGTGCATTTTGATATACTGACAAAAGCTTCCTCTTACCTAAAATTAATTCGTAATGTATCATGAATATATAGATTTTATAATAACACAAAATCCACATCTAAAACTAATGGACCGTTGCAAGCCATTGAAATAGACAGAGCAACCCAGACCATCGTGAAATTATTACAAACGTCAGAATTTCAGTCGGAAGTTAATTTAATTCAACATAACAAGCCTCTTCCAAAATCCAGTAAAATTATATCCTTGAATGCATTCTTGGACTCTGAAGGAATCCTACGTGTTAGAGGACGTCTGCGTAACCAACAACAACTAAATTTCGATCAAAAACATCCCATGATAATTCCAAAGCGGCACCATTTTACGTCGTTAATTATTCGGCATTTTCATAAAACAAATTTTCATGCAGGCCAAGATTTAGTCTTATCACTCATTCGACAAATCTTTTGGATTCCAGATGGAAATTCGACTGTTAGAAAGGAACTGAGGAAATGCTCAGACTGCTTCAAATCGTCAGCTAAGCCACTTTCCCAGATAATGGGCGATTTGCCTCCTTCAAGAATCAATGCCTGTCGTGTTTTCTTACAAGTGGGTGTCGATTTTGCAGGTCCAATAATCACTAAATGCCAACATGCTCGGAAGGCCAGTAATTTCAAGTCCAATTTGTGCCTATTCATTTGTATGTGCACTAAGGCGGTACACATTGAACTGGTGTCCACCTTATCTTCCTCCACATTTCTTGTGGCACTTAGACGTTTTGTAGCCCGTCGGGGTTACCCTGCAGACATATTCTCTGATAACGGAACCAACTTCGTGGGAACTTCTACTTATCTAAAGTCATTATTTCACCTGCCGAGAGATCCCTCCATTCAAGATTATTCATCCCAGCGGAACATTACTTGGCACTTCATTCCCCCTTATTCACCAAATTTTGGAGGGGTTTGGGAAGCCTCTATCAAATTGGCTAAAAATCATTTACTGAAAACTTGCAGAGCTAACTTACTCAACTTCGAAGAGCTTTCTACGTTGCTGGCCCAAATTGAAGCGTATATAAATTCACACCCACTTTATCCCATGTCAGCTGATCCTAAAGACTTTCAAGTATTGACGCCCGGTCATTTCTTGATCGGTTGTCCTCTCCTTGAACTTCCTGAACCTCAAAGTACTAATTATGTTCGTAGTCTTCATTCCAGATGGTCTTTGATCCTCCAGCTGAAGGAAAAATTCTGGCAACGCTGGCAGACATCTTATCTCCACACTCTCCAACCGCGTGCCAAATGGATGCATCGTCATCATCATGAACTTCAACCTGGGAATCTCGTCCTTGTGAAGGAACCCTCCTCCATCACCACTCGTTGGAAGGTTGGCCGCATTACCGCCATTCATCCTGGGACCGATGGGGTTACCCGAGTAGTATCCATACAGACAGCCAAAGAACTTCTTTCCCGACCTGTGTCCCAGGTGGCTATCCTGCCGGTTCAAGATCTGAGTACTTCCCCCCGCGGGAGTATGTCGAAATAGTTACAATTTTTGACATTAGATCGCAACAAGACCGTTTCCACGACTAATAATTCATCAATAGCACTCTTAATAACCTAGCTCAATTTACTGACATAATAATAATTCATCACTTTTACTCATAATATCCGGTCTCAATTTCCTGACATAATAATTCCTCACTATTACTCATATTATATATTTTAATGCAGTCGCGCCCTACCAGTTTAATTCTTAGTATTAACTATTCTTAATTAATTGAAACAGCAATTATGTACACAAATGTGAGAAAAGGGAAAGCACGGTACCTGTCGAAATAGTTACAATTTTTGACATTAGATGGCAACGAGATCGTTTCCATGACTACTCGTTTACGAAAAGCGAGAACTGTTTTTTTAGTGTTTAAAAAAATTAGAAGTCGCCTTTTTGCCTGTTTTTTGAAGTCGCTGTTCTTTTTCTTTATTCTATTCTACATGTAGTCAACATGTCATTTATTCGTACGTCATTAAAAAATACTTAAAAACGTAGTTTACATTCTATTTACTCATGTGTGAAGTATTCATTCAATAAGTTTAAAATGCTATCATCAACCTTTGGAACAAAGGTAAGACTAACTTCTCATTCTCTTTATCCTATTCTTCAAGTATTCTTTCATCCTAATTATTGATGCGAGATTGCAGAGGTGTCGGTCCTTCGTTTGGGAATGGCATAATCTTGAGGCACTAGGAATGTTCATCTACATTCACTTGTTCGGTGTAGAACACTAATATCGGCTGGCAGGTCCTTCATAATCTGGAACTTCTCTCTCAACTGGCATCCTCATCCTTTCAGGGCGGAACTATCTTGCGGCACCAGGATTGTTCATATCAATTCATTAGTTCGGTGACGAACACTAACATCGGCTGGCGGGTCCTTCATAATCTGGAATCTCTCTCTCCAATGGTATCATCATCCTTTCAGTGTGGAACTATCTTGAGACACATGGCTCATTTAACAATTGCTCGTTTCTAAGTTCAACGGCAGTACGATACTATTAAGCCATATAGCTGCCTCTTATCTATCAACTCACTTCATACGTGACTTTCCATCTATAAGTATTCGATGTGTTTTCTGAGTAATCGCTTTGACTATCAGCCCAACAAAACTTTTTGCTAAGTCTCAGTCTCAAATCTCAATCTCTTTGTGGCAGTGAGAAGTTATATTTATTTAAACCAGTCAAAAATTCTTCTAACGTTCAGGCTTTGCGTAACTTGTATTTCGATTGTCAAACACAGATTCGGTGTTTGCAAAGTCTGGGAATAGATTCCGAAACATATACTACTCTTTTGACAAACATAATCTTGAAAAATCTCCCACATGATATAACGTTAGAATTTGCTAAAGTCAGTGATAAATGTCATGATCTCCAAGAGTTAATGAGCTTCTTGTACAAAGCGGTGAGTGCGAGGGAGAGAGCTCAGCGAATCCAAGGTCACTCCACCCCTCAAATCTCCCCATTGCTACTCAGAGGGGGGGGGGGGGGTCCAACACTCAGCCGAATCGCACAAATAAGTCATCTTTGGAACTTCATGCCAATGTTTCGAAGAGCGCGAGTTCTAGCAGGTGTCTTTTTTGCAATGACTCACAGCATGGGAGCTCAGAGTGTGATATTTTGACTCTCCAGGAGAGGAGAGATCAGCTAGTCCGTGAAAAACGTTGTCTGATGTGTTGTAAGATTAACTGCTTCGTAAAAAGATGCAAGGGACCAACATGTAGCTTTTGTAAGGGTCGCCACGCCAAAGCCATTTGCTTTAAACTCGAGAATGACAAGAAGCCGAGAGTGGAGGTCGAGAATGACGTGTCATTAAACCATGTGGTAAATGATTTGAGTGGGGTTTTGTTGCAGTGCGTTAAAGCAGAAATAGTGGGTCGGAAAAAATCGGGATTAGCCTTAGTTTTGTTTGATAATGGTGCACAACGTAGTTTTATCCGAAAAAGTGTGTCGGAGAAACTCGGTTTAAAGGTTTTGGGTTCCGAAAATTTGAAAATTTATTCTTTTGGTGCTAAGGCTCCTAGTACCGAAATTTGTCGCAGAGTAGAGATAGTTTTAAAAAATGTGTTGAACGGAGAGGAGTTTATCGTTGAAGCGCTAGAGGTCGAGGAAATATCAAACGATGTTGTGAAACTTCCTAGTAAAGAGGTGTCGGAAAAAATGAAGTCTAAGGGATTTGTGTTGACTTGTTCAGATGAGTCATCAGACAAGTCTATTTCGCTATTGATAGGATCGGACTACTACTGGAATTTAACTAGAGGTGTCGAAAGGTTGAATTCTTCGTTAGTGGCAGTTGAAACTTGTTTAGGGTGGTCGCTTCATGGAAGATGTGGTAAGGCTGACGAACTTACATCTGTCAATCTGGTCCTCAATCAAGAAGAGTCAATTTCGGCAGAATTGAGAAGGTTTTGGGAGTTGGAGAGTTTAGGTGTACAGGATTGTGACTCCGGTGTTGATATTAGGGATCAGGAGATGATTAGAGAGTTCAATGAGTCGATTCGTTTTGTTGATGGGCGCTATCGTGTAAAATTGCCGTGGAGGTCGGGTGTGAAGGATGGTTTAGAGGATAATATAGGAGTTGCTCGTAAACGGTTTGAGGGATTGACTCGCAAGTTTAAGATGGATAGCAGGTTTTTCGATGAGTACAAAGGTGTTGTTGATGAATATTTGAGAGAAGGTATCGTTGAAAAAACTTCTCTAAAAAATCCGGAAGAAAGATCATTTTACACTGCTGGCCACTGTAAATTCAACACCCTGAAGGAAACATGCAAATAACATGAAATTTACAACATGCATGAGCGGAGGTGAGATATGCAAATGATTAGAATTTCAACGCAGACGCACATCACGCGCGCCTGTGCCGCCACTTCAAAGCGCTATTTGAGGCTTGGAGATTTCGACGATTTCAAGTTCGGCAATTGTGTTTTTCTTGTGGTTTTTTCAAAAAAACGATCAATTATGCCTCGTCGAAAACAGCGATCATCTTTTGATGAAGTATCCGAGTTCGACAGAGGAAGGATAGTGGCCTACCGAGATTGTGGATTATCTTTCAGTGAAATCGGTAGTCGTGTTGGACGAAACCAAACAACTGTAATGCGGATATGTGATCGTTGGATGCAGGAGGGTACGACGGACCGGCGTGTTCGATCGCATCCACCTCAGCACACCACTTCACGTGATGACAGGCAAATTGTGCGCATGGCAGTGACGGATCGCTCAGTCACATCACGAACCATAGCACAGCACATGCAGTCTGTAACGCATCATCCAGTGTCTGCGCTTACCATTCGACGCCGTTTACAGCAGAGTGGTATGTCCGCAAGACGTCCATTGCTTTGTCTACCCTTGACGCTGAACCACAGACGTATCTGCCGCCAATGGTGCGATGACAGAAGGATGTGGACGGCAGAATGGAATGAAATTGTCTTTACTGACGAGTCACGCTTCTGTCTGCAACACCACGATGGTCGCATTCGAGTCTGGAGACACCGTGAAGAGAGGATGCTGAACAGCTGCGTTATGCACCGCTACACTGGTCCTGCACCGGGTATTATGGTATGGGGCGGTATTGGATATCACTCTCGCACACCTCTAGTACGCATTGCCGGTACTTTAAACAGCCAGCGCTACATCTCCGAGGTGTTGGAGCCAGTTGTCCTTCCTTACCTTCAGGGCTTGCCCACAGCCATATTTCAACAGGATAATGCGCGACCACACGTGGCACGCATTGTCTAACGGTTCTTCGTCAATCGCCAGATTGAATTGCTTCCCTGGCCGCCTCGCTCTTCGGATCTTTCGCCGATAGAAAACATGTGGTCCATGGTTGCTCTACGATTGACCCAGATTTCATCCCCAGCTGCCACAGCAGATCAACTTTGGCAACGTGTGGAAGCTGCTTGGTCTGCTGTACCCCAAGAACCCATCCAAAGTCTCTTTGAATCAATGCCGAGGCGTGTGGCAGCGGTGATCTCCAACAATGGCGGCTACTCTGGCTACTGATTTTGGCAGGAACCACACTTCACAGAAGTCTATAAATTTAATCATTTGATACTTGGTCAACATGTTATCTACAAAATAAATATTGTTGTGATATCTCTTGTCTTTCTTGGTGTTGCAATTTGGGTGGCCAGCAGTGTATTTGCTCCATCATGCTGTCATACGGAAAGACAAAACAACTAGTCGAGTACGCATAGTATTCGATGGATCTGCACATGACAAAGAGAAAATATCTCTCAATGACTGTTTGCAAGCAGGTCCGAACTTGCATCCCAACATATTCCAATTGCTTTTGAAATTTCGCCAGAATGCTGTTGCGTTCACAGCTGATGTAAAGTCGGCTTTTCTGTAAATTGAATTGGATGAATCAGATCGTCAATTCACTCCTTTCTTCTGGGTTGATGATCCTAATGAACAACCATTTGTGCTCAACTTCACGCGGGTTCTCTTTGGGCTAACATCGAGTCCATACCTTCTTGCAGCCACTCTGAAGTACCATTTTCAGAAATACCAAGAACAACTGCCAGCTACATCGAATCTACTTTCGAATTGTGTCTACGTCGACGATCTAATAGGAGGAAGAGAAGAGGTTTCAGATGCTCTGAAAACCTCATTAGAAAGTATAAAAATATTCAGCGATGCTGGAATGGTACTCAGAAAGTGGACAACTAATTCATCCGAACTTCGTGAATTGTGGAGAGCCAACAACATTGAAGTCGAACAGCCGGACACTCTTGCTCGTTCTGGCTTATCGTCGAAGGTCTTAGGTTTGGCCTGGGATCCAGATAGTGATACGATATACTTTTCCACCACAGAACTTGTGAAATTCGTATCTCGCAGAATAGACACCAAACGGTTTATTCTACAAATTGTCGGTAGACTCTTCGACCCGATTGGTTTTCTCGGACCGTTCATTGTAAGGGTGAAGTGTCTACTTCAAGAACTGTGGACATTGGGTTTGGACTGGGACCAAGAATTGCCGGACAAACTGACTCATAAGTGGCATTTGTAGAACAATTGACCAATGTCAAGATTCCAAGATATTACCTTTTCGAGCTTAATTGTGAATTTGTATCATTTGAACTTTATTGTTTTTCAGATGCATCGTTGGCAGCTTACGGAACTGTGCTGTACTTGAGAAGTGTTTCTGCTGACGGTAAGGTAATCACAAGTTTCATATGCTCAAAGAGCAGGGTAGCCCCATTGAAAACTATAACCTTGACGAGACTGGAATTAATGGGAGCATTGTTATCTGCTAGGTTAGTTAAAGAAGTGAAAGAATGCTTGAAATTTGATGCTAAATGTTTTTATTGGAGTGATTCTCAGATAACACTTTTTTGGATTAAGGGTAAATCTAGCAAATACAAACCCTTTGTAAAAAATAGGGTTGAAGAAATCCAATCTTTAAACTGAACCTGGCAGATGGCATTTTTGCCCTGGTAAACAGAACCCAGCTGATGTGCTATCTAGGGGTATGTTCGCCACAGACTTGGCTGAAAGTTCATTGTGGTTGTATGGACCGCCGTGGTTGAGACAACCACCGGAATTTTGACCCCCTTGTGAAAAATTTGATTCTGAATATTTTGAACCTAATTGTGATCTTGAATTGAGAAAAAACTGTGAAGTAATTGTGCAAAAAAATTGTATTTCAGAGAACGAAGGGTTTATTTTGAATTTGAACAATTTTTCTAATTTAATGAAAGTTTTAAGAATTACTGCATTGGTTAATCATTTTATCGCGAAATTGAAGCATTTAGAATATGAAAATGGTCCACTTACTGCAACTGAATTAGAAATTGCAGAAAATACTTGGATAAAGTTCGAACAGTCTCTAGCCTATCCTTCGGAATTGCATTGTTTGAAATCTGGCAAGCCAGTTCCCACCGAATCGAAAATCTTTAGCTTAGCCCCATTCTTAGACAATAACGGAATACTTCGATTAAAGGGAAGGATTGAGCAGGGTGAATTATCTGAGAATGAAATTCATCCTATTATTTTGCCTAAATCAAAATTTGTAGAATTATTGATAATTAGAGAACATAGCAAAATTTTACATGGTGGGGTGTCAGCTACTTTGGCAAAAATTCGTACAAAATTTTGGATTGTGAAGGGTAGGCAAGAGGTAAGGAAAATGTTGAATAAATGTTTGATTTGTCGGAAGTATACTTTGAAACCTGCGAGACAGGTAACTGCTCAGCTGCCAAAGGACAGGATTTTGGAAAGGCCGCCATTTTCAGTTACAGGGGTCGATTTCACAGGACCTGTTTATTTGAAATCAGATAAGGACATTCGTAAGGCCTACATTGCTTTGTTTACCTGTGGAGTGACACGAGCAGTTCATATTGAACTCATTTCCGACATGTCAACTAGAAGTTTTTTTTGTCTTTAAGGCGATTGGCTAGAATTGGCTAGAAGGGGAAATTGTGAAGTCATCATTTCGGATAATGCTAAAACATTCAAAAACACAAATGACATTTTAGGACAATTTTCAAAAATCATTCTAGACAAAAATTTGAAGGATTTTGTTGCTATTAACGGCATAACATGGAAATTTATTGTGCCTAGTGCCCCATGGTGGGGTGGATTTTATGAGAGGCTCATGAAAAGTGTTAAGGATCCTTTGAAAAAGATCCTAGGCAAGGCTTTATTATCTTTTGAAGAAATGATGACTATCCTCACAGAAATCGAATGTGTTTTAAATAATCGGCCACTTACCTACGTAAGTAATGATTTAAATGAGCCACAGCCTCTTACTCCGGCTCAATTTTTGTTTCCTGGTCAAAATTATAGTTATCCTGTGCATTTTGCTGATCTTTTCAACAATGAGTTATCGACAAAGGAAAATTTAAATCGCAGAAAATTGTACCAATCTAGACTTTTGAAGCAAATTTGGCGTAAGTGGAAGGAAAATTATCTGCTTCAATTAAGAAATGCCCATAATTTTATAGTTCCTTCTCCTAAAGATAATTTAAAAGAAGGTGATGTGGTCTTGTTGGAAGGGTCAGCGAAATTTAAATTACTTTGGCCTTTAGGTATCATCGATGAAGTATTCGTAGGTCGTGATGGACACGTAAGATCTTGTCTTGTTCGTACTTCAAGTGGCCAGTATAAACGTCCCATACAACTTATATATCCTCTTGAATTAAATGATTAATGTTTTGTATATACTTTAATACCTTTTCTTAGATTATGAAAATTTTAAATTTGTTTTGAAGAACTGTGTACTTAAATTTAGGTCTCTTTTTGTCAGTAAGTTTAAAATAATATTTGTTCTTGTATTGATGTAAATTTGATTATTTGTATTGTATTTTGAGTGTTAGTGACATTTTATTAAGTAGTTTATATACCCTACATATTGTGTAATTAGAGGTGGACATTTAGTTCACGGTGGGGTGTGTAGAAAATTGTATCGAGAGGGCGCTGCGACGCCCGTAGAGAGGGAGAAGTTTTTCGCTTCTCAGTTCGCTCCTCGCCCTCGTAAAAAGGGTTCATGTAAACCCCCGTTGGAATCCCTATCTGGGGAAACATTTTTCTATTTATGTTTACAATTGTTTAATGTTACAAATAAACCAAAAGACAAAACTTCGTAGTCGTCAATTTGTAGTAGTTCGTCATAAATTCGATAGGGGGTATTATATATTAAATTATACTATTAATGATTATGATTTTTGATTTAGAATTCATTGCTTAATGATTGTGGCTAGTACATTGATTAATTGTTGTGATTCACAAATGATGGAAACAACTCTGGTTTTCACTGACAAATTAATTCATTGAATATTAAAACACATAAATAATACGATACAAGTTACTAAATATTTCCCCCTTCATTTACACATTACTCACAACTTCTTTACTACTAAATTAATTCTCTACGACACATATATTTAATTCATTCAATTATTATGACAATATTTCGTACTTCATCTACACATATTACTCTCAACTTCATTACTACTAAATTAATTCACCACAACACCTATATTTAATTCATTCAATTATTATGACAATCTTTCGTACTTCATCTACACATATTACTCTCAACTTCATTACTACGACACATATATTTAATTCATTCACTTGTTATGATGACATTTTATAAACTTAATCACTCATATATCCATGTTCCATTACTACCAATATTTACTCATATCTATAAGCATAACATCATATTAATTAAATTGTTTTTTTACGAATTATCGGTCATCTCCTTAACATCTTATACTCAATAACATCCTCATCGCACTCTATATTAATTATTAAGGCTACACACTGAGAAGCAATGACAGTAATATAAAAAGGAAACGCAAAAAGTCCGTACCTCGAAAGATGACTGTTGGATCACTATGATGGGCGGCTGGCACTCGTAATGACGAACTTCGTTGTATTATCATCGCACGGAACTAGGGCACTTTCTTCGTCTGGTATAAGGCTCCGTCAATCATGGCAGACACTCTACACGGGACACTGGGGCACGCTCATCATCGGTTCTCTGACTCCTTCACTTCTTGCAGACCCTCGGCACGGGACACTTGGGCGCTCTCTTCCTAAGTATTAGGGCTCCTTTGCATGGGCCACGACTTATATTTATATCATCGGGGTTTCTTCGTACATATCGGATTGACACTACTTCTATCTCCAAAAAACTTCTAACTAACTCTCCTTATAGGTATATGTGCCTTCACACTATTTCTATCTCAAACTTCTAACTAACTGTCATCATAGGTTATATGTGCCTTCCTTTCTTATTTCATATTATTTTCTCTTATTAATGTTGACTCCGCCTCTTACAATTTCCATTGGTCATATTATTACCATGCCATCGCCATTCGTCCGTGGCTGCCTCTTCTCAATCCCCTTTTCACCAATGCGCATCGAGGGCGGGATTTATAAAATTCTCCCTCTAACTTAACTTTTTCCCATGCTTCGGCTTCAGGGTGGCCTGTTTTATAGCCATAATGAATTTAGTGTTCCCTTTCTTCTTTTCTTCAATTCGTGCAACTCACTCTCTTGAACTTTTATCTTATACTTCTTGCTACAAGCACAATCTATATTTTTTAGTTTCGCTATATTGCTGGCTTTCTCCCCTTCTCTTTTTATTGCCCGTCATTTGCCATGTTTCTTTCTTACATTTAGCAATTATTTTACTTCATCCTGTAATTTTCAATTCTCCTGCCCCTGGCCGTGACACTACTGTCATGTCCCTATGACACTCTTCCTTCAGTTATTTCATCACCATATCTTTCTCCTTCTAACTCTAGGGCCCTCCTACCTTGCTTTCCGATTGGCTATATTGTCTCAACAATTTACCATCTGATTGGCCTTGGTTTATCATTAATATTTTATTCCATCCATTGGGCTTCGTGGGCGTATCTTCTTGTGACCCCTCTCTCTTCGTTCCGCGGACTTGGACCCTTTTACAACCTGGCCCGGGGATAAAGAATTTTGCTTGTGGGCTCCCCTTTTATTACGGCCATAAATTTACTCCTCTCTTTTGTACCTTTTCTTCGTATTCTCTACACAAACCGCCCTCTTGCATATTTATTTTATGTCCATCTGTCTCTGTAAGTGCCACTCTCTTCTCTATCTCCTTCTGTTATCTTTATAGCCCTCTTTATAATCGGCGCTTCTTAACTTTCCCACGTTTTGCTCTAGTTTCATCCAATTAGTTTATTCTTTGCACTTCCTTCTTCCAATTTCTAATTCCGCGGACACAATGTCGTTGTACTCTACGACAGCGTGTGATGACAAAGCCGTTCAATGATCCTTGTCAAAATTGACAGACCACATCAATGTCAAGAAGTCGGTCAGCAGAACATCAAAGCTTTGGCTAAATCTAATTCAGCAGATTGACCTAATGTTAAATTTTATCCTAGCAGAGAGAACAGGAAACTGGAAATTGCACTTAGACACTACCACAGATATGCTTCCTTACTTTCATGCTGCAGGACACATTCCTTACGCTAAATGTGCTCAGATATACGTACGTCCAAGAAATGAACAAACTCAAATCAAAGCTGACTGAGACAGAGTACGAACTCTTTCTAACGAACGATCTCTTCACTATAAGAAGAAAAGAAGAGTTTTGGTCTGGCATTTGGAGTGACATGTGCATAAAGCAGCCATTGATGAAATCGTTAAAATCAATAGGAGGATTAACGCATGGGAGAGGAATAACTCAGAGTACCTTAAATAGATGGGTTTTAGGAGCACCTTCATTTTTACGACTAACTGTGGTCTTTAGAAGTTTTCTAGGATTGAACTACAACAATCACGAGCAGCATGTAGAGCTAAGAGAAAGCCGAAAATCAAGGGACTTACAAGATATGTCAAAGTTCAAAGATTGGTTGAGTCAGCACAACCCTTTTGCTTGCAGCACTAGTGAATTGAATTCTCTTTCGACGGGGCTGGTATGCGACTCTTCAGTTAATTGCGATGAAGCATATGAAGTCGGCTTGAAAGCAATGGAAAAAATGGTGGGAAAATCTTTCAATGAAATGAAGCTACATAGGAAGGATATGGTTACAACGCAGGCGAGTTTCAAGTCTATCAAAGTGAGGTGTAAAGAAGTTTCAATAAACTCCCAGCAAATATTCAATAGAATTATATGCATCTGTGACAGCCCCGTTAAATTGAAATCTTATTTCGAGTTCGAATTAGCATCGCACCCACCTTCATTATTTGACGATGCATTACTACGAAAAGGTACAAAAGCATCGTTCATGAAACTATTTGAAGGTGGGATTGTCCAAGAACCGTTTGAGGCAAATGAAGCTGTTTTTGTGATAGATGGGGGATATCTGTTACATGCAGTGGTTTGGAGAATAAAAAGCACTTTCAAGGAAATAGTAGAATCATATTTAAAATATATACTTGGTAATTATGGAAATAAAGTGACAGTGGTTTTCGACGGGTATCCCAACGTTCCAACAACAAAACTACAAGAACAAGAAGAGCATCAAAGAAATTTTCTCACACAATTTTTTTGGTGAAAATACAGTTTGCACAACACAACAAGCAGACTTTCTAGCAAACCCTCAAAACAAGAAGAGATTAATAGAAGCAATTACAACAAGGTTTGTTGCTAAAGCTATTAACGTGGTTTCTGCGGAAGATGACGCCGACACTGTCATTGTCGACCAGGCAATTAAGTATGTGCAAAGTAATAATACTACTGTTGTTGTGGGAACTGATACAGATCTCTTGGTTTTACTTGTAGCCTTAGCTCCCCAGCATGACGCCAAACTTTTCTACATAAAGCCTTCATCTTCAGTGTCCAAACTATACTCTATCAATTTTCTTATAAATAAACATGTCGAGCAGCAAACTGCACTGCTTTTTGCTCATGCAATGACTGGTTGCGACACGACATCGGTTTTCTATGGACTAGGAAAGTTAAAAGCAGCCGACTTGATACGTAATTCAACTGAAGCTAAAGCTCAGGCTGAGCTTTTCACAAAACAAGACATCACAAAAGAAATCCTTGTAGAAAGTGGAGAACAGTTTATTCTAAGTATGTACAACTTATCACAGTTCAAAACCCTAAATGAAGCCAGATATTTTAAGTATAAGCAAGTAATCGCAAAAATGTCTCTAAAGTCAAATTTTGATTTAGCAAAACTTCCACCAACTTCAGATGCCGCTCATCAACATCTTTTTAGGGTTTACCACCAGATTCAAACTTGGTTAGGTTTTAAACTTCCCCCAGAAGAGTGGGGTTGGCAATGTACTTCAAATAACAGACTGATTCCTAAGCCCATGACTATTACCTCTGCTCCAAGTGAACTTCTCTTACTAATATCTTGCAATTGTAAAACATTGTGTGTTACAAACTGTAGCTGTCGTAAAGCTGGGTTCGATTGCACGTCTATGTGTGGACACTGTAGTAGAATGCGTTGTAACAATATTTCGGACCAAACCAACGAAATGTTAGAAGATTACCCCTTATAAAAGACTAAAAAATAACCAAAAGTAATATTAAACATTAATAGTATCAGCTGCGCAGGAAATAATCAGTTAAAATATACTATTCCTGATTTATTTACTGCAAGACTTAATTAATTAGCCAAGCATTGACATTATTTTGTAGACTATCAGTGAAACAAGTGAACTATAAATTTTTCTCTCTATTCTAAAAAAAAAAAAAAAAAAAAAAACTGGCGCCGCCGCCGACAAAAGCTTGTCACGCTATCTCCTCCGAAACCGCTGGGGGTATGGGGTCGAGACCGATACCAATAGATGCAAAAAAGGGCGGGGAAGAAAGTAAGACATGTCTCATCTTCGTCGGACTTTAAGTTTTTTTTATTTTATGTTTTGTGGAAAAATATTGACTTTTTTATGTTCAGATTACGATAACTCACCAAAAATTAATCGTAGAATTTTGATCTTTTTACAATCTAAGACTGCAGATATTTCTCCTTCAAACAAGACCTCATTTGTTTAAAAATAATTTAAAACAGACTAATATTTTCATCAAAATATTAAACCCACTTTTTCGAGAAATATCGTCACATATGTGGATGTAATATCGATGCTCCTCGAGTTTTTATCTTACAAAGAAAATATTCACATCATCTGGAAGATGAAAGCTTTCTCATTCATATAAACCTCATTTCAAGTCTCTATCTTAAAATTCCGATTTTTAATTGAATTTTTAAGCTGAAATAGTGATGATTCAAAAGTGATTCCCCTTCGCATAAGGGCGACAACAGTAAATGGCTGTTACATTGCCCGAGAACCACCCCTATGTATCTCACTATTAGCCATAACAGAGGAGCGAGCGTAGCGAGCCTAGGGGCAAAACTCCTAGTATAGCAAAAAATTGCACTTCGGTAGTAAAAACTTAAAGTGAACGTTATTACATTGTTGCTCCATTTCAATTGAATGACTATTCAAGATCATGAATACCAGTATATGCAGAGGTGCACCTCAGCGGTGAGCGTTAACGGCCCTGCTAGGACCGGCGGCGCGGTGTCCACTACTGTTTCACCGCTCTCTATGAAGCTATCGTTTTAAGGCTGCTATGTACTAAGAAAAAAAATCGTATTTCCCTTTTCCTCTTCTTGCAGACTCCTGTGGTGGGAGGAGTCATAGTTGAAAGTTTGGAAATTCCACCCCCCCTTAGGATTGACATTTTGAGGGATTGTAATGGCTCTCTCTCTATAGGGGGGTTAAGCGCTGCCCCCAAATTTTTTATTTAAAATATATTTTTGTCAACTATTTACAGGTACAGATATGCTGATAATCAAATAAAATTGGTGTTGTCAGATAGCCTGAACTTTTCTGCAAAGCGCTACAGTATTCATTTTATAAATTTCGTTCACCGAAGGAATTTATGAGCGTTTAAAACACACTATACCAGATTTTTCCCCGAATTAATTAAATTTTAAAATATTAATTTCATTTTTAAAAAAAAACGAAAAATGTACACAAATGTAAAATTTCTTTCTCTATGATGGAGTACAATATTTTAAAAAAAATCTTTGAATTCGTGGACAAATTTTCTCAATAGGTTAACATTGAGGTGAGCGAATCCAATGGGGTTAGTACATAGCAGCCTTAACGGTAAGCGTTATTAGACTCATCATTTTAAAGCCAATCATATAATCTATAAGTTTTGTTCAAAACATTTCTTCCCAAGACGTAATGATAAAAAGCTATAATTTGTTGAAGTTACTTTTTGTTTTTTGTGGTGACAGTTTTCTGCATATGATTAAGTATTACGGTGAAACTGAGCTATCTACATAAAAAGTGTATATAACATAATTTGTTTATAATATTTTTAGGAGTAAAATAAAAAAAGAACACCCCGGTAACATCATTAGTTTTCGAGCTGTAAGAATATAACCACAGTACTGCTCTTGCAATGTTTCAGAAGGGGTGTGTGTGTGGGGGGGGGGAAAGCAAGAGGGATGGGGGTCGGGACTTTGTGTTTTTTTAGTGTATACTTTGTATACTAACATCTTGAAAAAAATCAGCTTTCCCCTAATTAGTTGCGACACGAAACCTTTATTGACTGGGCTATTCCGTTTGTGCAGCCTCAGCCATTATTCCAGTGTCAGATTGAGCACTTGGGGGTCCCCAGTAGTGATGCGACATCGATAACAAAACATCGATGTTTTGAAACATCGATATTCAATATTAAAACATCGATGCTAATAAAACATCGCCCAAAAACCATCGATGTTTTTAAACATCGATGTTTTAGAACATCCATTTTTTAAAACTGGTTTAGTAATCTCTAACATTAATGTCACTTCCGTTAGTCGTGGGGGGAAGGGGGTGATTTAATTTTACTCTCTGATTGGGCAGGCACAAATGACAAAAACTTGGTTTCTTTGGGCTACATTGATGACTCAAAATTCTTGTTGTAAATACCGCCATGTTTTGCCTTCAAATGTCTAGATAAATTCGTGGTATTGCCAGAAATTTTGAGGGACTTAAAGCAAATATTGCATTTCGCCAATTTGTCAGTGGTTTTGTAAAAATATTTCCAAACGGTACTTTTGGGAGGCATCTTGCTAATAATATTAACGTCAACTTATATAAAACCAGAACAAAACAAAAACTTAAATGGATACACTCGTGTATACACTACTTGCAAAATAAAACCCCATGGCAGGTTCTGGAGTGTCAGGAACATTCCAAGCGCTCTGATTGGTTTATTGGTTGTTAATTGCCATTTGTCTATTTGCTAAGGAATCATTCCCCCTTTTGTATTCGTCCTTTTCAGAATTCAGACTTACATTTACTGAGTGTGAAAATTATGCTACGTGGTAATTTTTTTTTATTACGGTACTTTTTCATTAAAAAAAAAACATCGAGACAACGTAAAACATCGAGCACAAAACATCGATGTTAAAAAAAACATCGGCTTCAATAAATCGATGTTTTTATCAAAACATCGATGTTTTGAAAACATCGACATCGATGTCGCATCCCTAGTCCCCAGGCACTACCTAGGTTTGAGGCCCCTTTGATCTAAATACTGATGTAAAATCAATTAATTTAAAAATTGCTTTTTTTTCCCTCTAACTTCTAACTTTTGGAGGCTCCAAGCACGCGCTTGCGTCTGTGCGATGATCCGCCACTGCATTATTCTCTGATTTCTTAGTTCGAGAATACTCTTGAATGAACATCTTAAGTTAGCCTTCTTCAGCCGTTTTAAATCATAGTTTTCTTATTCTTAATGAAGAGGATTCTCAGTGGAAGGAAATGAACCGTGATGAATTTCGTCCAAGTTGCTTCAAAAGTTTAAAGAATTAGTTCACAGAGTGCCTAAAGTATTCATTCACTTTGTTATCCCACTAGTGTGCAAACTGTAGCTCGCGAGCCACAGGGGATGTCACGAAAAAAGATGGAGAGGGGTTATGGATAGTTGAAGTAAATTTATATCATATTGATTCATTTAATAAAAAAATGCTTTACATTTTCTATAATTAGGTATATATTTTTATTTATAATTTTTATATGCTAAAAATATATGATATAATATTGTTTAATATCGTGTGTGTGGATAATGTCCCTGGGGGATGACGACATTACACCCCAGTCCGGTGTACATATGAATACAAGACATAGAAACAGACAAATGACACAATCACAGAAGAATTTTTATTGACAAACGATGACACCGGCGATGGACGATGGGTTGCAGCTCCCCTTTCTAGACCGGGCTCCATTTGCAGGCGGAAGACTGACCGGTTCCCCAGAATACAGCCAAGTACGCGGGAATCGAACCCGCACTCCCGGCGTGGCAGGCTGATGCCTTTAACCACTTAGCCACTGGGCGACTGTTTAATATCGTACATGTGATATTGTAATATAAACGAGCTAACAAACAGTCTTAGGATGCTACCATTCACATCTACCTATTTGTACAAAACTGGGATTTCAAAAGTAGTAGCTATAAAATCCAAACAACGATCAGTACTTACCCGGAAAAGATGAGAGTAGCACTCTTAAATATTGAACAAATATTACCTGACGTTCAGGATATCTTCTCGTTAATTTTTTTTCTATTTTAGTTTAAAATAAAAGAATAAAGTTTATATTTTTCTGTGTTTCAAAATGAAGCTTATAATTTTGAAATCATGCTCTTTTTTAGTTTTAGTTTTCGTTAATTTTTATCAAAATGGAAAACAAATATATATTGATATTTAAATATGAAGTTTTAGTGAGATTTGGTAAAAACAAGTGTAGAAGGTAAACAAGACATTTTTATATTGCTATTAAGAAAAGTAAATATGAACCCAAAGCTTCAGTTCATTGATTTTTATAATAATTTGTCGAACATTGCTTTCCTTTTTTCTCTATTTTTGTTAACATTTTCCTAACTTTTCAAAAATTTTTCTTCCAAAAATTTTTATTGGGGGTCGAGCGATTTTTTATTTAAAGAAAGAGGGTCGCGATCGAAAACAGTTTGCATACCAGTCTTTTCCTACAGATATTGCTAAAAAATTTTTTTCCAATCCGCCTTGCCCTCGTTTTAGACGCTCATCATACAGGTATTTCTCGGCTTACGACCGAGATAGGGACCGTGACATTAGTCGTAAGTTGATTTGGTCGCAAGACTAGTTTTAAAAAAAAATTATATATATATATATATATATATTACTTTCATACATACATACGTAATTTAAAATACATTGTACTTTATTTAGAAGACATAAATTATATTTCGCTATCACTACTTAATATGCGAGTACAATCAATTGTTCTAAATTTGCGACAGAAAATACGTTGCAAGTTTTTTTAACAATTAAAGTTATCCAAGGGAGTTTGAACATTTTGCGTTTCTTTTTCCTTGTTTGGTGTCTGGTAGCAAGGCAGACTTTCCTGACACTTGTGAATCCCTTTGCTTCTAATTGTTATAGCACTTTATTAATATAGTGAGAAGCCGAAGCCATTTCTTTCAAAACAAATTGTTTTGATTGTACTTCGGCTTGTTCGTTTGTTTCAATTCTAAGTCTATTACACTTCTACTATTTGCAGCCATACTGGCAATAAAATTATGTATGCACTTAACTTCTTAGATAAAAATCAAACCACTACATATTTAACAATACAAAATAGTTAGTAATATTTTTATGTAATAATAATGAGAAGCGACGACTGCGCACTTGTTTTATTAACTCTCGGATGAAGATTTATTTGATTTATCGTGTGGATATTGTGGAAACTATTGCATCATACATTTTTATTATTGTGCCATAAATTTGTGCAGTATTGCAGAATATTGCATCATATTTTTTAAATAATTATGTAATATATATATAGGTATGTACTGTACATTCGAAGAACAATATTTTTGAGAAAAAAATAAAAATAAGTAAAAATGAAAATAAAAATTTCGGTCGTAAGTCGAGGAATACCTGTATGTGCATAAACATAGAAAGCGTTTACAAGTACAGATGAATGATATGGTTGAACTTAATTTCGTAGCAGTTTTCAACACACATTAGGGTCAGGTACTGGCCCTAATGGTACTATTGTCACAGTTCTATAACAACTTTTTAGGCTTTTAAGAGTGCTCTCTGTGATAAATCAAAAGTGACTAGTTTAGACTTCAGCAGCTCTGGTTTCTCTAATTAGCCCAGTCAAAATAGGTTTTATTGCTAAAAAAAATATGAAAGTTTTGAAAATTGGTGGAGATGTTTGTTTAGGTATGCTAATGAACATACTAAAAGTCCCCACCGATCAGACTTCAGCTTTCGCCGCCATCTTGGAAAATGTGTACACTTTTTTGGTTTTTTGAAAATAACTTTAAAAACATTGATTTTATAAAAAAAATTAAATACAAAAATTAAAGAGCATTAAATTATGAACAAAAATCACTCATAACATTTTTTATATGTCTAACAGGAACAAAGATTGACTTTGAAAAGAGCACACTATCACACCTGGGACGCGCAAGCGCGGTTCCCCATCGCGGTGGGGGGAAATACCCGCGCATGTGCATACCATAATTAGCCAAATTAGTTTTATACTAAATGGGAATGTTTTTTGTAATTTTTCAAATAACTAGGGAAATATTAACTTTACGAAAAAAAAAGTTTATTTCAAAAATTAAAAAACATTAAATTAAGTACAAAAACGATTTTATACATTTTTGTCGTAAACCTAACAGGAACGAAGATATTGACTATAAAATGCGCGTTGATAATGGAGGTGGCTTCAAAGTCTCGTTGCAGGCGTTCTTCTTTGAATTTCTAACCTCTCCCACATTTCGGCATTCTTCAAACACAAGAAAATATACTTTAATGTTTTTGGCTATGTAGATAATTAATCATTATTAATTTTGTACATTAATGTAGTAAACTTGGGGTATTCACTATCAGATTTCCATTGCGAATAATTGTTCAAGCTTACCTACTTCAGGATTTACGTGTTTTTTTCGGTACGGGATTCTCCCCTTCGTCAGACATGTATAGATCGTCTATGGATCTGCTAGCATTGGCCCATTCATCAACTTCTTTCATTCGATCGTCATCATCAACAGGGCTGATGCCATTCTGACATACCCCATTGCAATTATTGCAGGCCGTTGTGCAGTTGATGCCTGCTTTCCGACATCCGCATCTTACTCCACAGTCAGTCTTACAGTTGCAAAACACCATGTTTAAAACTGAATCGGAAGCTACTGCATCCATAGTTGTGATGGGCACAAGAATTTTCTCTTGACGCTTCCAGCCCCACAGGCAGTTGGGCCTTTCTTTTTCAGGTGCTCCAAAGTCTTCCTCATTTTAATTTCGATGGCTCGTATTTCAGTGTGTGCGTTTAAGGTTTCTTGCGATGAACCCAATGCAGCCTAAGAATGACATTAAAATATGGAATCCACCAAGCCTCACAATACAATTTGATAATAATGGATTGGATGTTGCTGCGACTATCTCTCGGGCTTTAATATACAGTGGTTGGTCAAACGTGAGTATGCAAGACTTTTGGTGCATTTTAACACACTGCTGGTCAGCATATTTCAGCACAGTGAAAATGGTGTCATACTTGCTTGGTGGTGAATTAACAAAAGGAAGGGGCATTACTTTGGTCTTTTCACAAGGCTGGTTTCTGGTTATACAATGGAAAAATCCTTTCCATTCAGGTATCTGTGGAAGACCTAACCACTTAGCACACATCCAGGAGATATCAGATGGCTTAGGCAGTGGTAAATCTTCCGCTAAAGGATTTAAGACATTCAAATCTTCGATAGTAATTGTTTTTAACCCAGGCTCTCGAAAATTTTCAAACGTTTCCAGAGGAATGATTCCCATTTTGCCTACGGTCAATGCGGATGTAAGTTCAGTTAATTTTTTTATCTTCGTCCCGGATTCCACTGCTAACGCTGGAGTAAAACAAGTAATGCCCCCCATGCTATGAAACGTATTCAGGCCATCGATTGTCGACACATTGAAATTTGCATTGTCAAATACGAATTGGCAGAATGATCATTCGCGCATTTGGGGTTGTGGATGATTTATGGCTGACATTTCAAGTGTTTGGGCTTCATAGTAAGAAGAACAAAATCCCAAATTCGAGAGCATTGTTATTAAATTCTTGGAACAGAACTTTTTGTACAAAAATAAAGCAAGACCATTGAGCAGAGGAGACATAAATGATCGTGGCCTTAGCGCTGATATAATGAAGTGAGCTAGTGAAGTGACTTTTTTTCCGCCTTAGCAGTCTTTTTTTTAATAATCAAGTGCTCCAAAAAATATTTTAAGCTTTCTGGAATGCCCTTGTTCACATCTCTGAAAAAGTTATCACTTGGAGGGTAGCAATGAGTGTCATAAACTGGTTTCTGGATATCTTCTTTTGTTATGGCTGCAGCAGTTTGTACTATTCGTAAACGCCCCTCACGATCATTTCGTATCCTTTTGTCGTACCAAGAGTCTGATAAGACTTTCATTCCAGTATTACGTAAACATATGACAGTAACTTTTTTGGAGTTTGAAGCAAAAATAATGCCATCACCGTATTTATGTTTCAACTTATTTCTCAAAGTGATGTCGTCTGGAACTAGAACTGTAATTTGAGATTTGAGTTCGTGTAGTGAGAATTGAGTCGTCATTATTATCAAGGAAGAAGGATATTTCGTCTACAGTTGCTGAGGCGTAATCCGACTCAGATCGCCCTCTCTTTCTGATTGGTGCAGTGTGTAGAAAAAAAGCCATGAAGCAATCTTGGTGATAAATCGCATCAGCTGCAACTAAATCAGCAACGTTTATTATACGACACTGAACTTCCTCTCCCCACTGGTCATGTCTATTCTCTGCAGCTTCAAGAACTTTGTTTTTCATTTCGAGACTCCTAACTTCGTATATAGTTCTTCGCCTGTCAGTTGGATTTTTCTTTTGTCTTGCTTTGAATTCTTCGTCTATCACTGCCGTACAAAAGAAGCATTTTGTTCGAAAATCGAACTGAGGTAAAAAAGATCGTAAACTTACCGCGCGCTCTTCACTTTGGGATGTTGACGCTATTTCTGCATTTCTTTTTAAATCAACTTTTATACTTCCTGGTCTGGTGTAATTTCTCCGACACAACGAATGAACCGAAACAGATTTTAAATGTTCCAACTGTTCATGCCTATTGTCTTTTCTTTGGACACTAGCTCTCTTTAAAGCGTCGAACCCCCTTTTCTCCTACATTCAAGAAATCATCATTTGACATTAATTTTTTACATATAAAACATAGTTCCGTATCAGCCATTGTTCACAGACACACACGGAACGGTGACTAACTATTAACTGGCTAGGAAAATACTATTGTAAGACCGATTTGGCGCCTTACGGTAGGCACATGCGCGTGTCTTCCAGCCATCGCGATGGGCACCCATGCATGCGCTTCCCTGGTGTGATAGTGCGCTCTTCCAAAGTCAATTATCTTTGTTCGTGTTAGACTTATAGAAAATATAATATATGTTTTTTGTGCATTGATTTTTGTAGAAGCTACCTCCATTATCAACGCGCATTTTATAGTCAATATCTTTGTTCCTGTTAGGTTTACGACAAAAATGTATAAAATCGTTTTTGTACATAATTTAATGTTTTTTAATTTTTGAAATAAACTTTTTTACGTAAAGTTAATATTTCCCTAGTTATTTGAAAAAATACAAAAAACCTTCCCATTTAGTGTAAAACTAATTTGGCTAATTATGGTATGCACATGCGCGGGTATTTCCCCCCACCGTGATGGGGAACCGCGCTTGCGCGTCCCAGGTGTGACAGTGCGCTCTTTTCAAAGTCAATTATCTTTGTTCCTGATAGACATATAAAAAATTTTATGAATGATTTTTGTTCATAATTTAATGCTCTTTAATTTTTGCATTTAATTATCTTTTATAACATCAATATTTTTAAAGATATTTCCAAAAAACCAAAAAAGTGTACACATTTTCCAAGATGGCGGTGAAATCTCAAGTCTGATCGGTGGGGACTTTTAGTATGTTCATTAGCATGCCTAAACAAACATCTCCACTAAATTTCAAAACTTTCATATTTTTTTAGCCATTCGTCCAAATCGGGTCTATTTTGACTGGGGTATAATACTGTCGAAGACCCAGACGATGTCGTATAATAACGTAGCAAACTGTTACCTCAAATGTAAAGTAAGGAGTAGAAAATTCCATTCTAAATTTAAATGTATCATAAGGAAATCAAACCAATAAAAACTTATAAATTTTATTATCTAACACGCCATATCTCTAATATCATCGGTATGTAACATTATACTGCTTCTGTATGTCTTTCCACATCGCGAGAAGATCTTCATTTTTAGTGTTCCAGACTTGCCTTAGTCTATCCCAGCCCGATCGAGCTGAGACGATGAGATACGAGTTGGATGTATCCAGGCTGTAACTATAAGCTCCTAACACTAGAGACTGACATAATCGTAATGCTATGCACATCTAAAGGGGAAGAGAGGATATGAGAAAAAAATAATAAGCAGAAAGAAAAGTAGATCGTAAAGATAATACTAAAATAGCCTATGTTTAACAAATTCGACAAAAAAATCTCTCACAAAATTACCGTTAAGTCTGTTTTGTTTTTTTTAAATTAAAAAATTCTTTGAGCACACAGGTATATATAGCTACCAAGGCACGGATATAACATTTTCTAAAATATGGTTTAACAATGCTTTTTAATACAATTACGTCATTTAAAAGCGTTATTAGATTACATTCTGAGTGACTTAATCTTTGGACAGAGAAATTATTCTAAATATCGTTGTTTAATACATTGTAGTATTTCTCCTATGAGCGGTTGCAATGTATGCAGGAAGGTACGCAATATTTTCATCTTTAATCTGATTCTTAGATGTTAGACCTAAAATTTGAACTGGTATTTCGATTTATATATATATATATATATATATATATATATATATATATATATATATATACATATATATATATATATGTGTGTGTGTGTGTGTGTGTGTGTGTGTGTGTGTGTGTGTGTGTAATAAATAGTAAAATTTTTTAGCTCTTCCATTCCATATCAGAGGTGACTCGGTATCTTCTTAAAAAGAGCAAACTTCGTCCATAACTTGTTTGCTTTACAGTCTTCAGGTAGAAACATTTTCAGGCCTTTGAAGTAACATTGTTTGGAGATCTGATTTATTTTATTATATATATATATATATATATATATATATTTTTTTTTTTTTTTGGGGGGGGGGGAGGGCTAGCTACGTGTGGCTCTTCTCTCTCTTTCTTTTTTCCCCTTTTGTTACTCCATAGAGACAATATAACGTTGATCGAACACTATAGTGTCCCCAAACAGTCTGTATCACATTCTTTATTCTAGGATTGCAGTAAGTTTATATTTTGTTTGGTTTGTGTATCTATTTTCTGAGTTTTTCCAGAAATTGGCCTCTATTTAATGTTACATTTCTGTTTGAAACAGTCCATCTATATCAGTTTTCGAATAAGTTAAGGGCCGACAGAACTGAATTTATAAGAGTTGATTCTTCTGTAAGTTATATTCCATGATCCAATCTCTTCTGACCCAATACCTGCTTAGCCTTTGTTGGAATTTCAGTAATGCAAACGTTCCAAGAGGCAAGCAATTAATGTTACGTATTCGAAACAGAACAAATCGTACACCGCGTAACAGACCATCAAAAGCAATGCGTTACAAATCATCTTAGTGAAAATAGTTTTATTATAAACATTGTCTCATAACGATTCTTTAAAACGGCGATTATTCTACATAAGAAGTTTCAGTCAGGACTTAAACAAATGTCGTTAAATCAACGAAATCATTAATCCGTTGTACCACTGTATTTCGCATTGATATTGATTTTCTGTGATGTTTATTTTTTTCGAAATTTCTTGCTTCTTAACACCCGAGAAAGAGCTTAGTCTGAGTAATTTAGTACGATTAATTGAAAGAAATAATTGCTATATACGAGGGATAGTCCGAAAATAAGTTTCCCCTGGCGATTGTGGACATAGGTGTGTATGAAAGACAAAAAATATGAGACATTAAAGATAAGACGTAACTTTGTTTTTCCACATAAGTACCAAGTACGTTGAGACATTTGTCATACCACTTTATGAGCTTCAAAAAGCCCTCCAGGAAAAATCTGGGCTCTGCATACGGAAGAAGCGTTTAACGGCTTGTGTGACTTCAGCATTGCTTCCAAATCGCCTTCTGCCGGGATTCTTCTTCAAAGCCAGAAACAGATGGAAGTCACTGGTTGCAAGATCAGGACTGTATGGCGGGTGGTCAAGGCACTCCCAACCAAGAGTTGCAATATGGTTTTGCATTGCTGTCGCATTGTCATCCAACAACAGAACGCCAGATGTGAGAAAGCCAGGCCGCTTTTTCCGAATAGCCTCCTTCAATTTCGACAGAGTTTGACAGTACCGTGTAGCATTGACGGTTCCAACCTCCAAAAGTTCAGCAACAAAACTGCTTTAAAGAAGAATCTCGGCGAAAGGCGCTTTGGAAGCAATGCTGAAGTCACACAAGCCGTTAAATGCTTCTTCCGTATGCAGAGCCCTGATTTTTTCCTGGAGGGCTTTTTGAAGCTTATAAAGCGGTATGACAAAGTCTCAACGTACTTGGTACTTATGTGGAAAAATAAAGTTACGTCTTATCTTTAATGTCTCATTATATTTTTTGTCTTTCATACACACCTCTGTCTACAGTCGCCAGGGGAAACTTATTTTTGGACTATCCCTCGTACATTTAAACCACGAATGTTCACCTTTTCTCATTGTTTCCCAGTTGAGGAAACTTGAAATAAAATGAAAAGAGTAAGTTTAGACCCCTAATGTAGAATTTATTTCAGCTGACTACTTTTCGTGTGTTCAGGCTAGACGGCATTTTAATATAAATTTATGATGTGGAAAAGATTCGAGCTCGCATAGGAAGAAAAATAATGATGATTTGAAAAGGCATGTACGAAAACGCACGCAGAGAGATAACTTTACACAATCTTTTACCAAATTTAGTGATAGACATTTTCAAATTATAACCTAAGCTTTTGCTAGAGGTTGGGTTTCTAAATTTGAAATATCTTACCTGAAGTAAAGAAAGTTCTAATTCATCCAGTGACCTGAATTTCAAATAACCTGCAAGAGCATGGCCGGCACCTTCCAGTGGGTCCAAAATTTTACAGTCTAGCAAAGAATAAGCAAGCATAACACCCACGTCCCAAGCATAAGTTCCATACTGTATATCGTCGAAATCTAGAACTCCATCAACTGTAAGTTTCTGTTCGCTTCCAGCGGATTTCTCAGAAATCTGGCATAGAATATTATTTTCGTTGAAATCCCCGTGTATGAAACCTGCAAAAAAGGATCAACAGATTTTAATCTTTTGAAAATCATTAGATATTTCTACTGCGAAGCAAATGTGCTATGTATTTTAAATGCTCAAGCGGTTTGTATTTTTCGTCTAACATCATAAATTGGTAGTTTCTTCGAATATGTTGAATATAATCATTCCATTAAAACTTGGCAAGTTGGCGCCATCGTATTTATTGAAAAACCATCAAAGATTTAGATTTCAAATTTTTATTAATAGATTCAATCGGGATTTATTTATATGCAATTTTTGTCGTAAATTTAATTTACACTGTGCCAATACATGTATATATCAGTTGAAAACATCTTATGCATATTAGCAGTATATTTGCAGTGTTTTTCAGTCTTTTATTATTCGAAAGCACTTATATTACGACATGTTAATCAAAGAAACGGATTTGTTCTCTCTACAAAATAAGGAAAAATAATTTACAAAACACATTTACCTTTTCGAAGACGGGGCAGATTTTTTTCTATTTGTTCAGAATATTGATCCAAAACGCTTGTTACAAGGGCCTTCTTATCTGCATCTAAGCCACTCATGAAACTTCTTATTTCGGGGCAATGCTCTAAATCCCAGAATAGGGTTTTCGTCATAAGGAAAGAAGATGTAAGATCCTGGGAGATGGAACATTATTGTCATTAAAGATCAGACAGATTACACAGTTATGTACTTAAAATAATAATACAGCCAACTGGAATGAGGAACTTGTTATTTTAATATGTATCCCTCCACTCCCCCCTCTCAAAGGAAAAAAAAATCTTTTTCATATCGTTTGAAAATCTAGAAAAAAAAAATTCTATCCATCAGAGATTAAGTGGAAATCAGACAGTTTTATTGCTTTGTTAAAGTAGTATAATCATTTCCATTCGTTAAGTTAACAGTGGCAGGTACTGAGACTGCATTATACATTTATTTATTTTATTTTAGGCTATCATAGCAGTAAATTTAAGCTGTACACCAATATATAGTTTTATATCATCTATCCTATCATGTTTTAATCTGGTGATCTCTTGTATGTTCGTTCTGGTTAATTATTTAATAATTACAAGATAAAAAGAACTTTTTATATACCATGTTTTTAAATTTTCTGTTGAATCATATACACTTGAATTCTGTGTATTAATAGATACTATGTATTAATACATACTTTTTAAAAAATTTTTTGATGAATTATCCCGTCAACTTAAAAGAAAATGAAGTGAATTGGAAGTTAACTTGCGTTTAACTTTTCGTTCCCGTTCCGGCCGACAGATGGCTGCACTAGTCTACAAAACAAAATTAACCGAAAATAATAAAAAACATGGTAAAAAGCTGCTTAAAGATGGCTAAAAGCATTAAAAAAATGCATTGTCATCGTGTTCTGAGCTATTCTAAAAGTTTCAAATGTCTAGCTAGTCGGGAAGTTAGTTTAAAATCGATTGCAAGATTTGTACTGGACAAACACACACACAAGAAGGCAAGTTAATAAAAACATGGTAAAAATTAGAATTGAAGGTACGGAGATACTGCAGTTATCTTGTTTTCATAAACACACACATACATGCGCGTAAACTAAGGAAAATTCCTAGTTAAAAAATATAACAATTAAAAATATGTTAAAATATCGATAAAAACACTTATTAAGGATATCATCAGTAACCCAGTAAAGCAGTTAACTCTTTTGCCTTTCGACATAGAGCTATAAGCTTACTATTCATAGCTTTATGCATTTTGACTCTGGTGTTAAGAATGCTTTTTTCCCTCCATATCTGCTGACGGGACGTTGACGTTGTCACAAGGGCGTCATGTCACGCTAACATTCGGCTTGTTTCTTTAGAGACTTATTGAATGAAATTTGCACTAAGCACCCTAGTTTCTAGTTTTTGTACGTAACCATTTTTCTCTCAAGTGCGACTGACGAAAGCTTGGAGCCAAAATCTGTCGTATAAAGACCCTAAAGTGCAAGGAGGAAGAATTTTCACTGATGTTGGGAATTTCGCCTTTTAGAGTTTTTAAAATGTGTCATATTACTCATATCTCGATATCCTTCTTTACACTGATACGGGGAAATGATCTGTAATACGAGTAAAACGAAGTCCCTTCTTTGCAACATTAAACACTATCATTTTGATTAAAAACTCTAAACTTCATCGATGAATTAAGAAATGCACGTTTATCCAACTACTTTTAATTTAATTAAATGTCTGAAGCTACATCAGAACCTTTAAATATAAACCATCATTCTCAGAATTTACCTCTGCAGCATTATGTAACTGGGCTAGTAAAGAACCCCATTGGTAGAGCAAGCTTGTCGTTGACGTAACTGTTGATAGAGGTTGGCCAGGTAAGAATGTTAAAAGACGAATACCACAACGATAGTGTTCGTCCGAATCATGAACATCTGAAAAAAAAATCATTGAAAACTATTGTTTTAATAGTTTGTTTATTTTTTAAAGAATATATATTAAATTAATGAATTTTCGAACTTTTTATTGAACAGTTTTTATTTTTGTAAAATAAAAATAGCTTCTAGACTAGGCGTGTCCGATCCGCGGGTAGCATGCAGCCCTTGACAACTAACAATGTGGCCCCATAAGATCATAAACTTTATAAGATTTATCTTTCCAGAGAAAAATAATCCTTTCTTCACCTTCATTCACCCTTCATCACCCTATTCACGTTATCGCTTTTTGACACTAGCTACATCTGTGAACGGAAATTTTCAAGGATGAAGTACCCGAAGGAGTAAAATTAGATTGAAATTTCTGTTGAGAAACCTTAAAAGGATTCACGATGAATTACAACCGCTTCCATCGAACCAGACTTAAAGCATTAGTTTCACAAAATCAGGGTCAAATATCCCACTAGTTTTAAGTTTATATTGATCACTTTTAAAGGTACACTAAAGGAAGCCTTGTTATTTATATAAATTAGCTATTACCTATTAATATGCGGCCCGAGGCTATTCCTCCTCACTCAGTGCGGCCCGGGCAAGTCAAAAGGTTGGACACCTCTGTTCTAGAGCTTCTAATATCTAGAGAAGTTATTACCCAGTTTGAGGTAAATAAATGCGGACTTTTATATATTTTTGTATAAGACCCATCTCTTTATTAGTTACACGCACTAATTGTTGCAAAATGTTACATTTCATTTCTCATTTTCTTAAAACTCTACGTAAAAATCAATCATTCGTTTTTTATATACCTTTATATGAAGGTGGCGATATTGCTGTATGTGTTGGAAATATTTCCCCGAAATATATTGATTCAAGCTTTAGAATCATACACATTTAGTGCAGTATGCCTCATCTGTATTAGATCTAATCTATATTTATAATGTATGTTGGTGTCGTGAATGGTTCTTTTCTCATGTACAACTGGACACAAATCTTCATTCGTAGACACAAAAATTACGTTTATTGACGTAGACAAAAACACTCACACAAATAACATAATGGGAATACGTAGGAAATAAATTTTCGTAAGGGGTCTGGCTACCGCTTGTCGGTATGACCTGCGTAATCGAGTTTCTACTTTCAACTGAACTTAGGATGCGCTGTGCCGATAAATGGCGAAAGTGTTATGTGCATGAGGAAGTGTGTGTGTGTGTGTGGGGGGGGGGGGCTACCAAGCAACGTTCCTGACAATTATATTAAACATTGATATAGTATATCTGAGCTTTACGCAATGAAAAAATAATAAAATGTCGAGTAGTATTTACATACGAGTAGTGATTACATTCGTGATTGCCTCTCGATGGGTTGTATTAAGGCTACTGTGTACTAACCCTATAGGATCCGCTCACCTCAATGTTAAACTACGGAGAAAATGTGTCCAAGGATTGCCGACTTGTATTGAAATATTTTTTTTAAAAATTGTACTCCGTAATAGAGAAAAAAATTACACCTTCGGGAATTTTTCGTTTTTTTTTAAATGCAAATAATATTTTTTAAATTTAAATTATTCTGGGGAAAAATCTGGTCTAGTGTGTTTTAAACGCTTCTAAATTCATTTGGTGGTCGAAATTTTTAAAATGAATCCTGTTGCAGGGTGCAGAAAAGTTCAGGCTATCTGAAAATACCATTTTGAATTTATTATCTGCATTTATAAAGCTGTAAATACTAATAGACAAATTTTCTCCCTAGGTTAACATTAAGATGAGCGAATCTAATAAGGTTAGTACACAACAGCCTTAAAGCCTCCGCCTGAAAATACTGTAAACCATTTTGAAACTGTTTTATTATAGGCATATCATCGACTTATTAGATTTACAATGCTAGGGTAAGCATTCGGTTTTAGTTGGAAAGGGAAGATTTTATTTATTTATTTTTAAAGTGTCAGAGCCCCCCCCCCCTGTGCACCTTCTTCCCAGTAAGCAGACCCTGTGTTTCTTGGTAGCGTGCTAAATCGCTCTCTGTTTAATGGGAGAACATTAGATTCTGCCCGCTGAGTCAGAATTTTAGCATTTCGAGTGAACTTGTCGAGCTGAAAAGAACTTATTGACTGTTAATGTATGAGTGAGTAAATGCATGTCACAATTGGATCTTTCTTCTAAAAATTTCAAACTATGGTGTGTAAACAAAGTATATTTGGGTGCGGGATTTGAAAATGGAAGAATGAAGTTAAAAATTATCAGGAAGAGTCTTGTAACACAGTGATTGAAATGGGCCTGATGGAATAGTAAGGAATATTTGGAAATCTCACACTTTTATTTGCAGCAGAACATGAAAAGTGCTCTAGGAGCATCAGTCGAAAAAACAATTGTTTTCTATAATTATATATTTTTAAACTTAAGGGAAGTTTCTCACACCAGGCTTCTAGATGTCTCGTCGACGCTTGTGTCTCATTGTCGTTGTGACAATTATTTTTGTACTGAAGGGGATTGGGGAGAAGGTTTTATGCTACGATTAATCCTGATGCGTTATTTTTTGATCTGGTAGACATGTTTTAGCGAGGTGATTAGCGGCAGAACATAACAAAAGAAACAACGGCATCCAAGATGATGGAAGCCTCGTTATGGTTTGGAGCTGCTGGAACTTAGACTACTGGTTGTTCAACGTGAATACATTTACGTTCAGTCTTGTACCTTTAAGGATTTTGGGATGCTTTGTAACAGGTTACTTGTATGAAATCGTTAATGTATTATCTGTGAATAGTTCAACCGAAAACTATAAATGTTTCAGTCATGAATGACGATCAGATTTACTAAATTGTTGCACTTCCTCAAAGTTGTTTGATCCAGTGATGGTTATTTTGCCATTATGTCAAGAAGAAATTAGGTCAATTTTTTACATTATCTGTATTATTAATTTTCGATGAAATAATGTAGATTTATAAGGTTATTAGTTTTCTGTAAACAATTTTAAAATGGTACATAGTAGGATAAGGAACATTTGGAATACTATTGTCTCTCAGATTTCGAAGATTTAACTATAAATCCACTAAAAACTTACAAACTCTGCAATATTTTCATATTTCATTACTTATTACACATTGGAAAAATAACTATCGTATTCGGGACCTTTAACCTGAGACCATCTGTTATAGCCGAACAGGCATGATTTACCACTGCTCCACTGTACAATGTAACGGTCTTCCACTCATAAACATTAATGATAAACCTCATAAACATTAATGATAATTAAAACATTTCGGCTGACAAGACATTCTGACCAGATCTGGCTACATTTACTGCAGCCATATATATCTTACAGGAAGCAGTTCCGTAAAGAAATTCAGTCTTATTACACAAGTTGTTGTTTTCCATTTTTAGTGAAATAAAAACAAATATAAATACTATTTCAGACCTGCAAAATTGAGTTAATTGCCACATACCTTCGTTCAGCAAAGGTACTTTTTCCAGTATCCAAGTCTTTCCGTCTATATTCGGAACTGGCAAAGGCACTCGGAGTCCTTTGTTGTGGAGGTGAATCATGGCTCCATGCATAGAATCTATATGAAAAATAATAAATAAATAAATAAATAAACTTAACTGAAACCTCGTAAAAAATCCTCTATTTAGTTTAAATATAAGTAGTTGTAACATCCTGTCTCATATTTTACCCAATATAATAAATGCTACTTAGAAAATGTGTATGAGCTTGGTGTGCAATCAGGAAGTTGCAAACCGGGCCTATATCATCTAAACCAGTGGTTCCCAACCTTGGGTACGCATACCAGTACCGGTACGAGGATAAGCAGCTACCGGTACGCGAATGATTTTACAATTTAAAACAAAAATCTATTAAAAATCTGTATTACAAAAAAAGAAAAGAAATGACTATAATAACTAATAATCCATACGTTTTAATATTTTAGTTTGGAATTTCTTATCCATTGTTTGTGTTGTAATACTTTATTGGGATTTACCTAATCTCAAAAGATGCCGTCTACACCTGAATGTGTTATCTATGACCGCCCCATAAAAATTTGTCACTCGCCTGCGAATTATAACTGTGTCTATAACTGTGTCGGAGAAGTTTCTTGCCAAGCAGTAAAATTTTTAATGCCATTTGTTACCACATATTTATGTAAAAATGGATTTTCTGCAATGACTGCAATGAAAACCAAATATAGAGCTTTGCTGGACATTGAATCGGATCTTCGCCTTAAACTGACAAACATTGAGCCCGATATTACTTCTTTAGTTAATAATAAACAGGCCCAACCTTCTCACTAATTATATATTTTTTAAAGTGATTATTATATTTTATGTATATGTTTAGCAATAAAAATATATCCCAAGTTACTTGTCTTTATTACAAATGTTCTCCATTGCATTTTATTCCCCATTTCAAAATTTTTGGTCTACCGGTACGTCAAATTGTTTACAACGTACAGGTACGGTACTATAAAAAGGTTGGGAACCCCTGATCTAAACCATTTGGTTTGCAATCAAGCTGTAAACACGCGAGTCCACAAAGAAAAAAAGTATTCCGATAACATTGACAAATGCCTTTCTTTTGATCCTGGTGGTGCAATTATGCGGGGTGAATTTTCTGACTGCTGGTGTTTCAAGCAGTATTGTGATGCCGTTATGATGATATTGAGCATTTAGTTTGGATTTAATTCTTATTAATTTACTTTTAAATGACGATATTTCTGGTTCCTACGGAGCGCTACTAACAAAGGGCTATCAACTAGAAACAGTACTGAAAAAAAAACCTTTGCTCAGCTCAAACAGTTTTTTACTGATTTTCAGGTCTTAGAAAGTTTTGTATACCTTCCAAAGAATAGTCGTCAAGGCTTTATGAACCCTCTACAGCAGTGGTCTCCAAAGTGGGGTACACGTACCCCGAGGGTTACGCAGAAAATTCTAGGGGGTACGTCACATTTCATAAACCATATACAGAAATAAATTAGAATTAGAACCAGATCTTCGAATTGCATCAACAGAGGGAATCAAGCCAGATTTTTCCGAAATTAGTCAACAAATTCAATCACATTGTTCCCATTAAATTATTATTAAAAATTTCTCTTGTAATTTATCAACTGCATGTATATATATATTGTTTCATTTAAAATAAATAAATTTTAAAAAAATGATTTTTTCCGTTTATTTCCTGAAAAAAAATCACTTTTGACACACACACAATATATATGTTAAGCATTAATTGAGAATTTACAAGGGGCTTCGAAATAACTAATTTCTAACGTTAAAAGCCATGATTATTCAGAGTCAATCAGATTACACGCGTCTACGAATGCATAGACTATAGGAGTTATAAATTGAGTTGGATGGCCTTGGGGAGAATCAAGAAAGGAGAATCGCAGACATTCATTGCAAGGGGAATTGTTTTGGAGTTCAGACTAGGTTTCGCACGAAAATTATTTGTGAATTCAGCAAAAGATTCTTCTCGAACATTCGGCAGACGTCAATGAGCATGCGCGATAAGTTTAGACGCCTTGAGGAACAATAGAGTTTTCGGGAGAGCGGGATTAGCATTTGGATTGAGTGGTCACGTGTCACGAGGTGAGATGATTACTTGGAAAACTAAATTATGTGCGGATTGAATTCGAGGGTATTTAAATTAATTGTTGGAATAAATTTGTTGGATGTAATTAATTTGTAATCATTTACCACGGCCTATATTTACTGACTGCAATATTATTAATAAGCATTAGGGAGTAATTAAGAGGGATCTATGATATAAAGAGCACTCTTCAAGCCGGCATTTAGTCAGGCTCGTCATATATATATATATATATATATGTGTGTGTGTGTGTGTGTGTGAGAGAGTGTGTGTGTGCGCTCGCGCGTGTGTGTGTGTGATTATTTTCGTCATAAGGGTACGTCGTCAAAAAAGTTTGGAGATCACTGCTCTGCAGGACTGGAAACTGCGCTGAATCCACAGTGACCAGTCTTGCGTTTTGTTATTCTGGAAAATATATATTAAGAATCATCGGTGTCCTCCACAATGTAGTAAGTCCACATTAAGTAATTTTCACAGTGCAGTATTAAACCTCAATGAGTTATTAATGATATTCATTTTTCTTCACAATGCCTTCTTTACGTGATTTAGGAAAGAATTCAGCTGTGCAGAATGAAATTGGTACTTCTACTTGAAATTGAACTTCTCTATCTGTAACCAATTTATTGCAAACAGAACAATAAAATATTCTACTATATAAATTTAAATGTAAAATGCTCCCTCATTGTAACGACCTTTGTTAAATTTTCACTCCATATGATCTGCAGTCTTTCAAGCTTCGCTTTTTAAGAGAGCTAAATTATACATAGTATTTTATCTAGATTGAGGAAATAGAAAAGTTAGATCTCCCATTGACACTATGGAGAATGATAACAATATATAAGTATCAAAATATATATAATAGCAAGAAATCATATTTTTACCGAAATGGCCAGGATCTTCACTTTTCTTTGTATTGGTAATTTTTAGGGTGTAGCCTGCAATTCCGCTCAATTCCGCAATTCCGCTCAAGTATGGATTCTGGCTTTCAGTTGAAACCTGAAATACAAAAACTTAAATATCATACACACTTATTATAATTATAATATACATGCCTACATGCATACACTATATTAGAGCGAGCAATCGTTTGATAATAAAGTAAATAGACAAAAAATTACTTAGTAAAGATTATATACAGTTATCAGACACTGTGTTCCAATTTTATATTATATTTATAATTCAATGTTCAATTTTTCATTAATAACACATTTTTATTATTATAGTAGTAGTATTAATAATAAAGTGACTGTGCTTCTAAGCACGAAAGAAGCGCAAACGTTTTGTTTGACATATCACATAGTCAATGAATTGAGCTCCGTGATTGGTTAAATTTATTAGCTCTGATGCTACGTAACTCCCCGAATTCAGTGGGAACAGGCCGGAACTAACCCTGAGAGATTTTTGGAGGGCAACTTCAGTGCGGACAGACCAAACTGTCCGAGGAATATTTGGAGGCAATCCGAATGAGGGGTGTGATCTCTCAGTTATTGCGAATCGGAGGCAATCCGATTGAGTCTGGAAGCGTTCGTTTTGGAAATGAAGTTATGTCTATTCTCTAAAGAAGTTCCTGTATATACGGTAAATAATAATACTGTAGAAAATAAAAAAAATGAGGAAATAATTTAAATACGTTTGATTGAATGGAGAACGTTACAGTCGTCTACAACACTTTTTTGGGATGGAGAACGTTACACTGCCTATTTTTCTTTCCAGTGGCTTGCTTGCCTTTTAAAGAACACGAAGTAGTTTAAGATAATGTTTTTTCTACACTTTCTTTAAATAGCAGTGTTATGAGGGGTACCAGAGATACCCCATTGCTTTGTGTAAATTTAGGGAGGCGATCTCCAAAGGTAACTCTACGTTTATAAATAAAATAATAACATTTATTATACAATATTTTACAAGAAAGGTCAATTTTACATATTATATATAAGATCTTGATTAGACATATTATATCAGAATTAGGGCATACTATATCCGCTTCTTGCGGCAGAACCATTACGGGTCGAGTGAAATAAAGTCATATTTATCGTAATCTCTAAAAAAAAAACACCAGCACTATTTAAAGGGGAGAAATGACCAACCTGGGGAACTTACATGAGACAGCAGGGCATGGCATGGAGTCGTTGAGGCACTTCCACCTTTGGAGGCAGCAGGTATCGGGCTAAGAAGATGGGGCCCTTCGGAGGAGGCAGCAGGTTCGGCGCTGGCGGTTGAACACGGACATCTCGCTTTAGCGGGGGCGTCTTTTCACCGGACTCTCTTCGAAGCTCGCCATCCAAAAAATCTTTGACCCTCTGCCTCCGTTCCTCTCGTTTCTCTCCCCCAAAATACGGGGTTAATTTTCCCCCCCTTTTTTGGTTTTGACTCCTCCCCAGGTCAGTTTCTCACGTAAATTTATTGCCGTTTCGAGTTTTTTATTCGAGGGCAGGATGATCCGACATCCCCACGGTTGACCCACGTGATACTCTTATTTCCAAGAAAATTGGCTGTCCGTTGAATCTTTCCTGGAATTCTGTTCCACCCTTCCAAAAGAATTTGAGGGCGCAACTTTTTCTCAGAACTCGGCGCAAGTGCAGGTGCAAGCCTCCCCTTTCTACAAAATATGGCCGTTTTACGACCCATTACATGCGTTGCTGGAAAAAATGGCTATAATGTTGGAAGGAGTCAAAAATGTTTCAATTGCGAATCCTTCACAACAAGCAGGGACGTGGATCTAAAGGGAAATGTGGTAAAAATATAAAAGCTTGAAAGTTTTGCTCATTATATCCGAACCATATTATGTGCGGAATGTTTATGGTATAGTTTACAATATTTGTCTAAAGAGCAGAATGCAATCAAAGATTAAACTACAGTTGAGTTATTACAGATGAATAGATTTGAATGATTTAAATACCATGTTGATCTCAGCGTCCTGAAATTTGTAGCTATCAACTAACAGAAGAGAAATCTACTTAATTTTTTTTAAAGTCTATCAGGATGAACTTACCTGAATATGAAAATTCTGGTCGTCGTAACTGACCATTCTTTTGATGGAGATGACAGTGAGCCCATAAAGTCGAAATGCGAGGTCAATGGCTAGGTCTTCTGAAACATTAGGTTTTTTGAGTTCGTTGGGGTTCATCGCTGTCCTTCAGCCTGTGTGCGAGAAATTAAAGTCAGCCAAATTAAAGCGTGTATCAATTAACACAAAAGTCAGAATTTCTCTATTCTATGTAAACATTAAATCTTTCAACAATATGGATGATAAAACCATTCTGTCCAAATATGGTGAAAATTCCTCTTGTAAAGGCTCCAAGGAATGTTTCCAGGAGTACTAATCGAACCTAGACCTCTAGATATCAAAGCCAGAGTGATAAACACAAGACTATCCTAGCATGTTAGGGAATTTCATCTTCTGAAAACCATCCCTTACATTCTTCATCATTTGCTTTTGCGACTGAAATGTTGGTTCTTTACTTCAACGACGCTTAGTGCTGGCCGCATATGTACTTTATCTTATAATTAAAATTCGTTCAATAATTTGGTCGATGATTTTCTTTCTCATAGATTGTTTTCTTATTTATTTCTAATCATTCGATACTATTGATCTACCGTAATGACCGCTTCTTAGGTGTAGGAATATAACCGCCGACCTCTGGATTTTGGAGCCAGCGTCCGAACGCTCTAGAATCTGGAGAGTTCGCATTATAACTCCATACAGAGTGTATGATTTCAAATGTTTTGTTTCATTTATTTAATTGCCTTATTTATGATTCCTAAAAGGAAAAAATACGACAAGCTGGGGAAAAAAGAAATGCTTCTTCAACCTTTTTAAGAGGTGGTATTCAGATGATGGAGTTCCCTAACATGCTGAAATGATGTGGGGTCTACAATCTAAAACTCTAAACTCGATCGTCATGTTAGAGAACTCTATGACCTGAATACCACCCTTTGGATAAGCGTTGGATGGATTGGATGAGCATTCCTTTTTCCCTGTGCTAGTCGTATATTTTTCCTTTTAAGGATCATGAACGTAAAACTAAAAAATGAAAAAAATATTTGAAATTATACACTCCAAAGTTAAAAAAAAAGAACCTCCCAAAGAAACCTATCTATTACAGCACCGAAGCTATCGCATTTACTCAGAGATTAAAACTGAGGAATAAGCGTTGAAACATTTATGTATTATTTGATATTTAAAAAAAAAATATTTTGTCATTGTACTCTGTGATCCTTTTTATTATTATTATTATTACACTGTACGTTCGGAGCTTCGCTCTGACCAATTTTTTATTTTTTACCTTCGTTATTATTTCTTTGAACTCTTGGTGATTTTTTTTCTTCCCCATTGTCTTTTCTCTTTCATAAGTCGTTTTTATATTTGATCGCTGAAGCTTTGCGTGTATCGCTAAGTAATTCTAAAATTGAGGGCTCGGCCCATGAATTGTAATTTCCACAACACTTCCTAAAGGTAATATTTTTGCTGTTGTTGTTAAAAATTTGTATACAAGTATTGTGCTTGATGCTAGCACTGTATACACATACACATACATATATACAGTGCTTTTATTCTGGGGGAACACGGGGCCCCCCACTACGGTGTATCCCTACCTTTTTTTAAAGTATTATTTTGGCTTAACTTAACCGAAATTTTAAGAAACTTAATCAATTGTCAATATATAACAAAAAGTTTTTTTTAAAAATGCGAGTTTTTAGTTAGATCTAGGGTTGATGTGTAATGTTCTTATAGAGCTTTCTGAGCTAAGTTTGAAATTACAATACCATGACATAAATTTGCATTGTGCGAATAAAATGATTGAACAACTTGCTGAAATATTTGAAGACAGACAAATATATCCTGGACCATATTATGACAAAGCCACCACTGTCGCCAAATGTCTCATCTTCTAGGAGGTTCCCATATACAAAAAAAATATAGAAAGGAGGGCCCACCAATATGTCCTATTTCATTTTCTGAAAATCTGAAAACATCTGTAGAAAAGAGAGTACTAGATGATGATTGGTTTGGTGCGCTACGGTCAGAATTTTGCTACACTAGGGCTAATTAGACCGGGACCTACTGTTTAAAGCCGATTCCGAACGGCTACAAACATCCATGCCAACAGTGGGACTCGAACCCACAGGATCTGAACAGAATGCCAACGCCCTAGCCATTCGGCCATAACCTGGCCTACTAGATGATGAAGCTGATTTACTCAAATTGGCCTGAGTGCTAGATCCTAAACAGTTGCCAGAAGGAGTTCAAAATCATTTGACGTTTGGGGAGGCAGAAATAAGGAATTTAACAAGAAGACTTCGTTTGAATGAAAGCGAGATGATACAAAGTTTCCGAAAATACAGGAATGCCAAAAATGGAGGAAAAAACAATTCCAGAAGGATTATTTCAATTAATACACCATCTCGATATGATTCCGATATCTTCAAGAGAATGTGAAAGGGGTTTTTCACAGATGAACCTTATTGTAACCCCATTTGGAACTTCATTGTTGACTAAAACTACATCGGCAGGGATGTTTATCAAAATTCTTGTGATTCCTCTAGGTATATTCAATCCAACAAAATGTGTAGAATTTTGGTTGCTTTTTGGACATCATTCAGAAATAGACGCAAATAGCAAAGAAAAAAAATCGAGACGTTGACCCTCCTGAAGACGTGAGTCAGATTTGGAGTTTATTATAAAATTTTTACAATTTTTTTAATATTTACATAATTAATTTTTTTTAAAATTTTGTTTGGTTTTCCGAATCAATAAATAGAATTAGAATTAGAATTAACAAATTTATTATTTTATTTTATCAAATTTCTACAATAAGTTCAAAAATGAAAACAAATAACCTTTAACATCTTGCTAAACCATATATATATATATATATATATATATATATATATATATATATATATATATATATATATATATTAGGTACTTTGGTCGTGAGGACATTAACCTATGCACTCCACGAATTTGTTGGTTACCTTATTATGGGAGCATGATATAGGTGATCCAATACAGTTCCCTACGAAGTGGACAATGCAGAAACGTCCATACTTTATCAGGGATTCGAACTCAAACTCCCTTTGTGAAATCCCGAGACACTAACCACTATGTGATGTGGGCGGCTGTAACTCTGTACGTAAAACGATGCGACTGAATCATCACGCGCTGTTGGCAGGAAGTCTAAAATTTTTAAGAGTGTTTTAAGATGTCAGTAAATTTTGAATAAAGTGAAGTTTTTTGGTTTTATTTTGACTGAAAAATATTTAATTTTTTAAAAATGAAAAATACACGTTTGTTGTTTTTTAGAGTTTAGAAGTTTTATTACACTTTAAATTTTGGCAAACACTAAATGTTGAGCGAAATCTTACGGTTAAAGAAATGCTATATAATTTCAAATGATTTAAGCTTTTTTGTATATAGAGATTTTAACAGGTTAATTTACAATTGTTTTTTATGCACTTCTTCATAATTGTTTTAAACGGATATGTCAGTAGCCGGGGAGTATTATTATTATTATTATTTTAGTATCCTTACACAATCATTAAAAAACTTCTATAAGACCTAACGTTAATAAAAATAATAGTAATGAAGATTATTATTATTATTATTAAAGCTTTAGATAACTGTTTACTGCTGTGCCCACATTCAAAGTTCTTAAAGTTTACAACAGCAATTAAACGTTAAATTTTGACAAGCATTAAATAATGAGGAAAATCTTGTGTTTCAATGATTTAAATTGTGCAACATAGAGAGATTTTCATAGGTTGGTTTTCAGTTGTTTTTCATGCATTTTTAGTAATCATTTTTTAATGGCTATACCAGCTTCCCAGAAAGTATTATAACTCCTATTATTACTACGAAATCATTAAAAAAATCTACACGATATAATACTTATAATTGTAATAACAATAGCTCTTCAAAGATACTTTCTGGCTTTTATTTCTAGCACCTAAATTTCAATGGATCCTTTCGTCAAAAAATCTTTCCTCATTAAATGCCTTACACACCCAGATCTCAATCACGTTCGAGGAGATATTTTTAAGACTTGATCAAATTTCAGATAGGTTTATTTATTTAACATTCTTCAAGAATTTTCGTAAATAATCTCTCCTCAGTTTCACTCCTCATTGTTGATCACTTTATCCACCCACTAGAAGATAAAGCTGTCACTTCACTGGAGCTGGATTCACATCGGGTACATGGAATATTTCGCCTTGGACGTGGTCGACACCTATGATTAGCCTTTCTGCTCGTGAGCGGGTTTTAATTCATAGGTCACTTGCATCAACCGTAACCTTGGCCGTTCTCTGATAAGCATATTCAGAAATCGAATATGAGATAAACAATATCCTCATTTATTTCTTTAATATAACAACCAAAAGTTACCTATTTTGAAAGACAAAATGCTTCTGTGGGCATTTTGTCTTTCAAAATAGGCGAAGGAAATGCATAGAGAGTTGTAACAAAAATATTTTCCTTTTACGACAGCAATAATCATCCATAATTCTCGCACAGCGTTCTGGAAAAATTTCTCTTTTGTATTGAAAAATATTGATACAGTAGAAGCAATCATGAGGCTTTATATGGGCGTCCCTGTTGCTCCCCTCCCTCCTCCCATTTATTAGATCTTCATGGGTAATGACCTTCATACAGCCAGTGAACTGCGGCTTATTAATATTTTATTTCAATCACTAAACGATCTCGAAGCTTCAACAGATAAGATTGCTCTAATGATAAGAATAATAAATTACTAGACTTGTACAGCGCATTAAACCCGAGAATAAAAATTTGTAAATTTCGTATACCTCTGAGGATGGAATTCTGAAACACACGTGAACACATGATTATATGTTATCACTCTTGTGCGTTAAAAACGAAACTTATTATACAATTATATATACATATATATATATATATATATATATATATATATATATATATATATTATTCTAAGACTACTCTCCAGTCTTAAACTTAACTCTCAACAATTATCACACGGGGCAGCTTGCCCCGTGTGATAATTATAATCGTTATAACCGCTTTATAATCGTTATTTAATGCACATAAAAATTTTATTACTTATATTTTAAAGAAAAAAAAAACATAAATTTTCATTAATTTTGCAAAAACAATATTCTCTGGAAAGGCGTCCAATAATAATACACCATTTATAACTGCTTTAGAAGTGATACATTATTTATAATAAATCATCCTTTAATGTTTTACTGCGTAATTTTCTATACTATTCCACGATACAAAACATTCCTTATAGATTTCAATGAAATTAGTCCTTTAAAAAAAATTAGTTATGATTTCATGGATGTAAAAAGTAATATCAATGGAACAGAGGATCGCATAACTTATCCTACCATGAGAAGGCCTTTGATACGTATTTTTTGGAAGTCAGTTTTCACATAATTAGGACATGGGTTTAATAGTAAAATACGTCTAGTTCAACTTTAGAGCGATTAAAACCACATCAGAGGAATTTCACGATTGCGATACTTGCTCTTTGTTTACATTAGAAGGAACATATTTGTGGCATTATGGCAGATGTTGATATGTCCGAAAAATTTAATTTTATGATTTAAGTTGATATGTCACACTTAAAACTGGTTCATTAATGTGGCAAAGGCTGATAGTGGAATTATGAAATAACACTAAGTTATTCGTATTGACAAATGCTGTTATGTATAAAAGAGGTAATACTTGGTCCCTAATTGAATATTTTAGTCCTAAATTAAAAATTTTCATTGAAGACCAGCCATATGCTTGACGTCGAATATGAGTATTAACTAAAGAATATTTGAAAAACTTAATTGAGCGATTTTATATTTCACAATAAAAGTTACTTTTTTAATTTGCCGAAAACATGAAAAAATGACATATCAACATCTGCCATAATGCCACAGATATATAAATGAAATGTAAGTTCAAACTTACTTTTCTTGGCTTTCTAAGATGTAATATACTTGCGCTGTTCTCTCTACGAAAGGGCGTCCTGAATCGTCGCAGACCTAACGTTCAGCGGATAGATACTCGAGGTGATGACGTCACGAAGAAGGCGATCTTTGTCCGAGGAATGATAGACGTCAATTAATGATGAATGACTTTCTATTCGTGTTTTTATCGATGCAATGGAACGATAAATTCTATCTCTACAGATGAAACATCAGAGGCTTCCTCAGTGCTGCGTCGACTTGCGATTCACCGGAAATCCATTCAGTCAAGAAGAGTACGGTCCCTTGCTTTCTTCATACTCCCCTAGTGGGCAACCTATCAGGTGTCTCTCATTCCCCCAGTTACTTTACGCTCGTTTTTTCTCATGTTCAAAGGAAAGAACTTGTTTACAAATATGAATGCGAATGGAGGCTTGATGCATGCTTCTAGGCTGGAAATGGGAAGCTAATTTAGGGGAGAATATTTACTATCGAATTCTACGTTAGCCGTGTACTTTTTATATTAAGTGTAAATGTAATGTATAGCTTAAAATATTAATATTTAAAGTCATTTTTGTTTGAGATTCAATAGTGTGTAGTCAATTTAGTTAGTGAAGTTAGTGAATGATCATGTTTCAGTTGTTAAATTATTCCTTTTAACAGTACTGTAAGCATATCGATGAATTTTTAGTACTTGCTCAAGTTTATTATTTTTTTTGTTACTTAATAGAATGATCATAAAACTAAATGCACTGCATTATTCTCATTTTTCCACATACATTTTCTGTTAGAGAACAATTAATCATAGTTTGTTATTATATCGTTTGCACTATAAACTTGAAACAAAGATCCCGGACTTACATTTCGTTTCAGGAATAATAAATAATCTTAGATAAGGAATCTGCTAAAGATGCGTGCAGAAATTTTTGTACAAATGTTATGAGAACAAGCGTGAAAAATATCATTCAATTTTTACTAACGTGTTTTCAAACTAAAAGCTACTTAATTGTCAAATTTTGTAAAATGAACACCCATAAATGTATAACTGTAATTGATTGTCCTTAAATGTTTGGGCTGTTAATCATTCTAGCTGGCGTTCTTATCAAAACTACTTATCCACTTTCTACTACAAATCGGTAGTTTTTGGCTAAGTGTCACGCGTTTCCATAGCAACAACGTATAACAAATTTTATCACTCCTTTCACAGCAATCGGAGCCAGTTACCTCTCTCTAATAACATAACGCAGCCCTACATGTTTGATAAAAAAGGAATAAAAAGTAATCTTTACGAGTTAAAAAGGGTAGCGTGAGTAAGTTCTATTTACACGAGGCTTAAATTTTACCCTTACTTAAAACCCGATTAAAAACTGGAGCACTTTGTTAATCGCTTACACTCTGAAGGGGGTGGGGGATTGGGATTTTCCTCATTTAGCCTTAGCGTGTATGCCCTAGCGCTAGCGTGTTTAGTCCTAGCGATATGTAACGTTGAAAGTTGAATTTGATTCTCTGAATAAGGTTCTTAAGCAAAACATGATCAACTAATAGTTCAGAGAAAACATAATTAGGCATATTGAACTGAAACAGTGAAAAAAAATTATCTCTTGGGAGCTATTTCCAAAAAGATTCCTCTATTTATTTCTTTATTTATTTTAATAAATTTTTGGATTATGTATGTTGAATAATTTATGTAGATTAATGAAGCACCATGTTAGAGTTTAAAAAAGAGAGCTAAAATAAGCTTAAAAATTACCTCTACAGTCGTCGCCTGTAATATTGTCCAGTAGTCATCAGCTGTTGACATCACTGTCCAGTACTCACAGGCCCTCTTCCTGTTGCTCAAAACTAATTCAAGGCTGAGATCTCGATACCTACCTAATGATAATTTTCCTACCCAAAGAACTCGCAATGATGCGACTGTTTAAAATTATTTTAGGCTTGATTCTGAAGGATTGACATTTGTCTTTATGACATACTTCGCACTTTTGTAATTAAAATTTGACATATGACAGTAAACAAAGGTTTATCTAAAGATATCCTAGAGACTGACTATTCACAAGCTCAAACAGGATTTTTAGGACCAGGATCCCAGATTTTAGTTGCCTTCTGCAATTTTATCTTTAAAGTGTAATGCATATGTACTCATGTACGGTTAATATCAAAACAGCAGATATCCTAAAAGGTGTAAGCGACGAAGGACTGTAGCATGTACACTGCTGGCCACCCAAATTGCAACACCAAGAAAGACAAGAGATATCACAACAAAATTTATTTTGTAGATAACATGTTGACCAAGTATCAAATGATTAAATTTATAGACTTCTGTGAAGTGTGGTTCCTGCCAAAATCAGTAGCCAGAGTAGCCGCCATTGTTGGAGATCACCGCTGCCACACGCCTCGGCATTGATTCAAAGAGACTTTGGATGAGCTCTTGGGGTACAGCAGACCAAGCAGCTTCCACACGTTGCCAAAGTTGATCTGCTGTGGCAGCTGGGGATGGAATCTGGGTCAATCGTAGAGCAACCATGGACCACATGTTTTCTATCGGCGAAAGATCCGGAGAGCGAGGCGGCCAGGGAAGTAATTCAATCTGGCGATTGACGAAGAACCGTTGGACAATGCGTGCCACGTGTGGTCGTGCATTATCCTGTTGAAATATGGCTGTGGGCAAGCCCTGAAGGTAAGGAAGGACAACTGGCTCCAACACCTCGGAGATGTAGCGCTGGCTGTTTAAAGTACCGGCAATGCGTACTAGAGGTGTGCGAGAGTGATATCCAATACCGCCCCATACCATAATACCCGGTGCAGGACCAGTGTGGCGGTGCATAACGCAGCTGTTCAGCATCCTCTCTTCACGGTGTCTCCAGACTCGAATGCGACCATCGTGGTGTTGCAGACAGAAGCGTGACTCGTCAGTAAAGACAATTTCATTCCATTCTGCCGTCCACATCCTTCTGTCATCGCACCATTGGCGGCGGAGACGTCTGTGGTTCTGCGTCAAGGGTAGACAAAGCAATGGACGTCTTGCGGACAGACCACTCTGCTGTAAACGGCGTCGAATGGTACGCGCAGACACTGGATGATGCGTTACAGACTACATGTGCTGTGCTATGGTTCGTGATGTGACTGAGCGATCCGTCACTGCCATGCGCACAATTTGCCTGTCATCACGTGAAGTGGTGCGCTGAGGTGGATGCGATCGAACACGCCGGTCCTTCGTACCCTCCTGCATCCAACGATCACATATCCGCATTACAGTTGTTTGGTTTCGTCCAACACGACTACCGATTTCCCTGGAAGATAATCCACAATCTCGGTAGGCCACTATCCTTCCTCTGTCGAACTCGGATACTTGATCAAAAGATGATCGCTGTTTTCGACGAGGCATAATTGATCGTTTTTCTGAAAAATCCACAAGAAAAACACAATTGCCGAACTTGAAATCGTCGAAATCTCCAAGCCTTAAATAGCGCTTTGAAGTGGCGCCATAGGCGCGCGTGATGTGCGTCTGCGCTGAAATTCTAATCATTTGCATATCTCACCTCCGCTAATGCATGTTGTAAATTTCATGTTATTTGCATGTTTCGTTCAGGGTGTTGCATTTACAGTGGCCAGCAGTGTAGTTAGTCTGATAGTTGCAAATAATTATGTTCCATCAAACGGAGTTTATTTACTACCTGCAGTTCCAAGATTTTGGTGAATCATTATTTGCTCCAGACATACAACTATTGACGTATATAACTGTATCTGGTATTGTTCCTGTGCCTTTATTTGCACCTTCTCTTTGAAATTGTCCACGGATTTTTACGTTAGTTGTGTCTCTCTGGTATGATGTTTTTGGTGAACATGTGAAACAACCGTTGTTCCGGAGCAGAGTTACATGAAACGCTTCTGTCCAATTTTTTGAGTATGGATGGTCGAAAGGAAAATGGAATGCGGAATCCGGGATTGATTAAAAGTGCCGGAGGAATCTCAAAAAGCATTCTTATGTACTTGGTGTACGGGTATATTAAATTTGTGCGTTTGAAAGCTTTAAAGTGTGGTTATAATGACGATGGAAAAGAGGGAGATTTCTCAGAGGGAAGGACAAAGTTGTGATAGCTAGCCAGATCTTTCATGGGCTCGGTTGTCAAAACTTTATCTTTTAGAGACACAAATATTCCATTATCACAAAAAGTGTATATTATTTCTGCTTTTAGACTTGTTTCCTTGTCATATTATATTCACTAGGTATGCAGGAAATAATCATTCATAGAAAAGACGAAAATGATTTACGATTGCTTTTCAAACATACGAGAGAAATATACAAACCAAATAGAAAATAATGCTGACTGTATAGGCAGGATTCATGCATCTTGTAAATCCGAATCTTATCACCATTCATTTCCTACAATTTCCAAAGTATAAAGTTGCAAGATATCCTTTCCACCAATACATATCACTATAACAACCACAATCACTATCCTCTAGTCGACAGTTTTTGAGCCAGTTAGAAGAACATAGTTCTTATCCAGAGAATATCCATTGACGGTTATGTAAAAGCATCGAAAATCTACATCTAAGCATTGAAGGATTACAACAATCGCAAGTCTGCATATTAAATATAGTAACAAACTATACACCATAACAAGCATAAGTCAAGATTGTGTTACTTTTAACGTAGGATTGCGTTCCTCCATAGCGGTTCTCCGGAAAGCAAAATTTCAGACGCTAAAACTCTCCGTCCATACCTCGCGAGTTATAATTTTGGCAGCTCGCTTAACCCAGTCTGTATCGCTTGGACAAGTAGTAAACAGTTAAACAGATAAGTACCAAAATGCTTCAAAATTTTGATATACATATATGTATATATATACATACGTACATATATATAGATACATACACTCAAGAGCCAAAACATTATGACCACCTTTCAATAACGAGTTGGCCCACCTTTGGCGCGCAACACAGCTTCAACCCGCCTTGGCATGGATGACACAAGTCCTTGGTAGATGGCCGGAGACAGATTGTACCAGATGTTTAAGCAACGGTCACGCAAATCCGAGATATTGCGAATTGGTGGTCTTTGAACTCTGAGCTGCCGTCCCATGACATCCCAAATGTGTTCTATCGGATTGAGATCCGGTGAGTTAGGCGGCCAGGACATTAACTGGAATTCAGCATCATGTTCCTGGAACCACTCCAACACAATTTTAGCCTTGTGACACGGGGCGTTGTCCTGTTGGAACATTCCATTTCCAGCTGGAAAAACAGAGGCCATGTAAGGGTGCAACTGGTCCGCAATGATGTTCAGATACCCTGTAGCATTCATGGTCTGCTCTACCACAACCACGGGTCCCAGAGACGCCCAAGAGAACGCCTGCCCAAAGCATAATACTGCCACCACCGACCTGTGTATGACCTACTGTACATTGAGGGAGCAACAGTTCGCCTGGAAGACGGCGTATCCTGACACGGCCATCGGCGTGATGAATGACAAACCGTGATTCATCTGACCAGGCAACTCTCTCCCACTGATCCATGGACCAGTCGCGATGTTCCCGGGCCCAGCGCAGGCGCAGTTGGCGATGACGCTTGGTCAGCAAAAGCACACGAGTGGGACGTTTGCTGCGTAACCCTATATCCAACAGTGTCCGCTGAACAGTGTGCTGCGATACTATTCTACTTGGCCCTGCATTGTATTGGGCTGTCAGCTGAGCCACTGTCTGGCTCCGGTTTTGCTTCACCATGCGAGACTGTCTCCGACGACCTTTTTCTTTGATAGAGTGTGGACGTCCAACACCATGTCGTCTACTACTGGTTTCACCGTCATTCATCCACTTTGCATAAGTACTAACAACTGTAGGTCGCGAACAACCCACGAGTCGTGCAGTTTCGGAAATACTTGTTCCGAGCCTTCGAGCCATTACAATCTGCCCTCTATCAAAGTTGCTTAGATCCGCAGCCTTTCTCATCACACACAGAAGTAAGTGAAAGAATGATTCTTCAGACTCTCCAGCAGCAGTTAAATACCACTTCCACCTGATCACGTGCCTTCCACGTCATCCAGGCGAATTCATTGCAAAATGTAGGGGTGGTCATAATGTTTTGACTATTGAGTGTATATATACATACAAAAGAGATAAGCAATGATAAGTAATCCTACGTTAATAACCCGCGGTAGTTTCGCTAGAAGAGACTGCATGAATTTTTTTTTCTTATTTCGGTTCTTCTAAAACTGATCGTCAAAAATTTTGGGTGCTACTTTTCATGAACTGAACATGTACTATTTGATAGAGATTGCTGAAAAAATATTTAAAATAAGGGACATTGCTTAATACTTGCAAATAAATGGCTTTTAATTCGTCGTGTTTCTCTATATAATCATATTCATGTTTCCTTGGAAATAAAAAAAAATCTTCTTTGCTAATGAAATGCTGCACTTTAGATATTTTCTAGATAAAAATTAATGTTTTTTCATGCCTTCTGAGAAATGGGAATATTTTAACGTATGTAAGGTATACACAAGATTCGATTCACAAGAATCGAACTTTTGAGTGAATTAAAGAAGCTGCTTCAGATATGCTAATTTTGGCATACGCGCTTAGTATAAATACCTCGCAGCGTCATTAAAAAAGGGAGTTGTTGTTAAGGTTGAAAAGGTGTTATCCTGCGCTAGTGCTTTACGGGCCAGAAGTTTACGTGGCAGTACTGCTGGTTTGACTTACTGTTCGTGAGTATAAAAATATATTGTCCTTAAAAAGCTGTATTTACATTCCGTACAAGTAGTACGCATGCTTATTGCTGTAAAAGCCAATTATATGTGCAATGAATCCAATAAACATTGTTTCATGTATAAATTGTGTTTGTATATAATTCAAATAGAGTGCCACTTCAAATTATATACACCCAAGTCTGGGTAGAAGTGAGCATAGATTCTCTATACTGGCGCCCGAAAAATATATATACCCTGGTAGTTAGCGTTAAATTTGTAACGAAGAACATAATTGAAATTAAAAACTGTGTACTGTGTACGTATATTGATAAAATTGTTGCAAGTACTTATATACTATTTAAAAAATGAGTGTTGTAGAACAAAATCCTGCTGGAAATTTTCCTCGGGTAATTATGGTTCAGCAAATTGCGCCATTCGAAGCCACCTTCAATGGCGGCCCCTCAAGCCAATTCCTAAAGAAAATTGAGCATTACTTTCAGCAACAATGCACCCCAGAGGGGGATAAACTTAAAATTGCTCTAGCCGCTTTAAGAGGTAGTGCATATCAGTGGTACACGTGTATGCAAAGCAGTAATCTGATTTTTGACTATTCGTCATTCAAGCAACAGTTTCTTAGCGTTTTTCCAAAGACCTTTAATCAAAGTGAAATTGAAGCGGAAATTTATTCGCTAAGGCAACGTGAAGGTCAGTCTGCGTTAGATTTTGCTACGGAAAAGATTTCCAAGTGTGAGGAATATTTAGAAGAGTTGACGGAAGCGATAATCTTAAAAATAGTTATCCAACGTTTGAAGCCAAGTGTTCAAGATTTTTTAGATAATCAAACAATTACAAGCAAGGTTACCCTCCTTCAAGCTTTAGCTAAATATGACAATAGACATTTCTTCGCTACCCCTCACCGTCATTCAGGTACGAGAAGTTTTATACAGCCGCGCCAAAATTTTTCGCGAGTTTCAAACCAGCAGCGTAAGCAGTACCGCAGGCAAAATAATAGAAGCGCACGGCGTTATAATGAAATTAGTGCACCTAAAGAAAATAATAGGGAAGCACCTTACTTGCACTGGCAAGTTGATTCACATGATATGGTTCAACCTGTTGAAACTGTGTGGTCAAATGTATTATTTTGTCCGAGTAGTAATCATTATTTTGAGAATAGTGAAAGTCAGGGTATTTTTGTGGCTTATAAAGAAAGTGAGTCTAGCTGGAATAATGCGGTAATTCCAGTACAAATTTCTGAAAATAGTGCCGATAATAATGCTAGTGGTTTAGAAAATAAATCATCTGACACTTCTATTAATGCTATACCTGATATTATTAATGCTATACCTGATATTATTGATGCTATACCTGATATTTTAGATGATATTCACACATCTGTTAATGAAGGAAATTTAGTAGATGACGAAGTATGCGTTACGGAAGTTAGTGAATACTTATTAGTTGACGACAATAAAAATTCTTTAAACGATAGTAGGAACTCGCTAGGTAATGATGATATTATTTCAAGTTTCCATCCGAATGAGGATGCTGTAGGCCAGGTTGATAATATGGTTTTAAATAAAGTACATGAAAACCAGACTGAGAATCAGGATGAAAAGTTGACACAGAGTTATACTGTAGGTAGTTTAGCTGATGCTTCGGAAGTTATAGAGAAAGTTTGCAATAAAACGCACGAGTACGAAAAGCTTAATCTTCCTAAAACTGAAGCAGTGTTAAAGAATTTAAATGATAACGATTCTGATGTCGCAAGTTTCAAAGAAACTTTTTCGTCAAAAGAGGATAAAACTAAAGTTAAGGGGGATAAAAAACGTGAAAAAGAGCCTTCAGGTTCCAGCATTAAAACTGCAAATACTGAAGTAATTAAGGCGGTAAAAAAGAAGTCGTATAAGCACAAATACGAAAAGCAGAGTCAGGTTGTTGAAAAACATGACACAAGCATCGAGATAAAGCCAGGAACTAAACACGTTGGTGCGGCGTATAAATTTGGAACAATAGAATCTGCATTAAAATCTAATGCCTATACTCTAAAAGGTACGGAGAAAAGTAAAGTGTGCACTACAAAACCTCCATCTAAGGATGAACGTGGCACACATAAGGTACACAAGGTTATAAAAAGGAAGAATGACAATTTTAAAGCTCCTTTGCATAAGTACAGGGAACGCAAGATTTCTGCCGCCCAGCAAGGTTGGCCTCCTCCCAAGAGACCTCCTGTCCATCGTCAAGCCGGACCAACGCCTCAGGACCAACGACCTGCTGCACGAAGGATGCCCACACGGTCAACGAACCCCTTTACTAGGACTGCGACCATCAAGAGAGGTTCAGCGGATTGGACAAACTGGTGCAGTGAAGTTGCTGCATTCATGAGGAACAAGTCTTGTATCAATTCTCTTATTCTAACTCCCGCCCTTTAATAAAATCGAACCAAATTGGTTTGAAGTTCCCCAGTGTATATACTGTGTAAACATTTTGAGGGGAAGTGGTGAGGCACTGAAAAAAAAGGTATACTGTTGTTTTATAAATTTTTGAAGGGGACATGTAGTGAAAAAAAAAATACATACTAACTACAGATAACAAACAACTAACATACTAACTTCGCAAATCATAACACATGTACATTATAAATTGGGGGAGAGCAGATACAGTCAAGAAATGTCATGCTGTGCAATTGTGTTGTCACTTTTAATTAAAATAGGTTTTTTAGGGCGCAGTTGGCCAGCCCAGTATCCGCAACTCTGCAAATCCACTGTGTAATGGTGTCACCTGGACCCTTCGGGGTTAGTTTTGTAAAATGGTAGTGGCGTTTTTCCCCCACACAACGTGTGGAAGGTTTTTTGGCTTTGCCACCCATTATGTAAAAAGTCAGACCAGCACGCGTTTTCAATTAGTTAACTGAAGCCGTTCAGACCTCAGTTACCTAATTTTTTTTTTCGAGGGAGGCCAGTGTAAGGTATACACAAGATTCGATTCACAAGAATCGAACTTTTGAGTGAATTAAAGAAGCTGCTTCAGATATGCTAATTTTGGCATACGCGCTTAGTATAAATACCTCGCAGCGTCATTAAAAAAGGGAGTTGTTGTTAAGGTTGAAAAGGTGTTATCCTGCGCTAGTGCTTTACGGGCCAGAAGTTTACGTGGCAGTACTGCTGGTTTGACTTACTGTTCGTGAGTATAAAAATATATTGTCCTTAAAAAGCTGTATTTACATTCCGTACAAGTAGTACGCATGCTTATTGCTGTAAAAGCCAATTATATGTGCAATGAATCCAATAAACATTGTTTCATGTATAAATTGTGTTTGTATATAATTCAAATAGAGTGCCACTTCAAATTATATACACCCAAGTCTGGGTAGAAGTGAGCATAGATTCTCTATACGTAATCTAGCGTCATTCGAATATTTATTAGAACGAGTAGTTATTTGTGTAAAGAAACATAATTTTATATTTGCATATTTCTCCAAATAAGAGCAATTGAATACTTATGGGGAGAAAGGTTACAAACATGCAATATACAGATTGTTCATTTCCCTTTGCATTCATGATACTGCAGAGGGAACAGAATCCTCTTGCAAATTGTACTATTAACTACGAATTTTCCTAAATTTTTAAGATTTGGGAATAATATAACATTTTAAAAATTCAGTAAACTCTAAAATCAGTGACTGAGAGACTTATAAAAATATGTTGAGTGATTAAAAAAAAAAAATTGAATAAATGGGAAACAAGCGTTTTCACAGTAAAGACTAGACATATCACTCAATCAAATATAAAAAGGAAAACTTTTTGCTCGTAATCTTTCTTTAATGTATATCCGAAATATTACTTTGATCTAATTGGAGTCAATTTTCTCCTAAACTGGTAAAATTAAGATAATAATCACTGTTTGACCTTCAAAAGTTTTATTTCTTTTTTTTCCTCTTTTCTAATTAAAACATCCTGTCGTTTGCATAAACGATGACTAGTTCAAGGTTGTTTCTGAAGCCTGATTTGATTCGTTCCTTCTTAAAATTATTAGCAAAGCAAATGCTATCAAGTTTGGATGAAAAACCAAACACTTTTTCTTGTTTAAACGTGAAATATTTACTTTATATTACAAATTCCTTTTCTTGCCTTCATACATACGCAAGAAAATAACTTTTTTACAAGTTTTTAAGAATCTTAAAAGTTTTGAAATAAAAATCGCTCTTGTAAACTTATTTTTCTAAATTATTAATTTTATTTATCGTATAATTGTTACGCTAAGTCAATCCCCCCCCCCCCCTTGAGTTGTCTCAGTTAGTATCTATCTGCGTATGTGTATCTATTATTGATATTTCGCAGATCCCATTTTTCAATAACAAGCAGTTACTTAAAAAAAATAAATAAATAAACTATGAAACTCATTAAATAATTGTAAGTTATGACCAATTTTCTTTCGTTATGTAAAGGAAAAAAAGAATGAAATAAAATGCAAACTGTCTGAAAGATTTTCAACATGGCTTGTAAATAATGGAATATGACAGGTATTTTACAGAAGGAAAACTGAAAATATCTGTATGTTTTATTATTACTTCAATTAATTCCCATTTTAAACACTATACACAGAATATATTTAAAAGTCATGAATACAGTTCATTTTTCACAATATACGTGACTAATTTGGGATTTTTCTAAGTCTAAGGACAAAATTCGTTTTTAATAAAACCTTCTTTCTATAGATTGTCCAGAAAGTAAGGTTTTAAACTGCTGAGCTAAACACAATCAATTTCTCAAATTCATACAGATTACATTAAAAGTCTAGTAAGTCATATGTGAAGGTCTAACAAGTCTGTTATAAAGATGTAATGAGTTTTTTAATCCGTACATAAATAAATATTGAGCTAAATCTCCCACATTGGTGTGACTCTAAAAGACTCGTTATTGACAAGTTTATGACAATATGATTGCATGAAATCTTGAAATAAAATATAAAGATGAAGTGTTTTGAATGTCGATCCTTCTGTAAAAATATTATGAAACTTTTATGACAGTGGGGCTTCTGTCACACTGAAATATGCAACCTTTGTGAGAGGTACTGGATAATTATGAAGCCATTTGCCCCCTCTTCTAACTTCTCCTAGCAAATGGTCTTTCCACCACCCGGCAGGCAAATATATATCTCGAGATCTCCTCCCATCTTCAAGCACTGGTGCTACCATAATTTCTTGACCAACGAGAAATTGGGAATCCGATATCTGAGCATGAGGATCCTCTGGTGCTATCCACCACAGTGGTCTGACAAGGGGTGCCGCAGTCTGAGAAAATTGCTCGAGAGCATCTCTATAAATTGGGAGAACAAGCTCTTCTCGTATTGTAAACAACTTATAGACAGTGTCTATAACTTCTTGATCGTAGTCTCCAGGAGAAACTGTAAACTGGACAATAGGCAAGAAGACAACTAACTCCATCCATCTAAGGTAAAGTTCTTTCGAGGGAATCTCTCCTCCTCCGTCTCCACCTACAGATCCAGGATTAATAAGAGGATATCCAAGGATGCCTAAAGTCAAAACCTCTGGAATAACTGATCCAAGTCCGCTAAAACTGTCCCAAGAGACAGTTCTGGGGGTCAATCTAACAAAACCTGGAAAATTTTGAGTAAGGAATCCTACATCTGTTCCCAGTATGGAATTTAGTTTACCGGTAATTGATAAATAATGCGGGAGGAAAGAATCTGGATTAATTGATGCAGTATGATATGCATAATGACGGGGCAAGTAAGTTGTTTGCCCTCCAGTGAATATGAATCCATCAATATCATATTTTCTTTTCAAATTTAATAACCTTTCAAGGAACCAGTTAGAGGTTGCATTATTTGTAAGATCTAGAAGACCACAAATTTTTCCTTTAAATCTTGTTAATAATGGAACATATTTCCATTCGTCAGAGAGAAGATGCCGACCTTCAACTGCTCTCTGGAATGTAGTTGAAGGTAAACAAACAAATGGATGAATAGCGAGTAAAATTCTAAAACCTTTGTGTCGCAAAATTTTAAGTATTTCCGAAGGATTCGGAAAAGTTTTCTTGTTGAAGTCTAAGCTGCCGTCTTGTTGTTGCCATCTTCTGTCAAGAAGAAAAAATCCAGGAAGTTTAGAAGTGTGTTCCATGATACGGTTCGCGAATTCTTGAACAGATGTTTGGGTCAAAACGTTGCTAGGTCCTAAGGACCATATAGGTGAAGCTAAAAATACTCTTCCATTTGTATCTGTCAACAGGGACCTGTAATTAAGCATCATGTCTTGATGTAAGGTCCTCATATCTTCTCCTGTACAGATGGTATATTTTAGGACGATCGGGTCGATTTTCTGATAAGGAAATTCCCTGTCATTTCTAGATTCTAAACAGAGATGGTCTTTGGTTATTGAAACATATAACGGTACATTCGGGTCAGCATGTATAGCAACCGCGTCAGAAGAAAGCCAGTAACGATCTAAAATACCACCAAACATTTGTTCTACGCCATTACCCGTAACTAATGGATAGGAAATTTCTCCTGGTGTAACTTGAAGAGGCCACTGTAATCTCGTTTGTAGTCCCATTCCATACCAGTGAGCATTCCTCAAAGCAATACAATCTCTCAACACGGTCTCCTTGGCCAAACTCTGCCACTCAATGTTATAACAACTGAGGTTGTAGCTGTGAGAAAAGTCTATGCGTAATTTTGCTCGATATTTCCATTCTTCACAAATTTTGGATCTTGATAAAATAGGATGTATTTCACACTGATATGGATTTAGATCTGATGGGATGGCATCTCCTAAAGCAGCTTCCACCACTTCAGTTCCATCCTTCCTCAGTAAATGCAGCACCCTTTTTGCTTCATGAAAGCGGATTTTGTCTCCGATGGCAATCTGCAGGAGTTGCCGTTGGTACATGTGCCAAGTAAATGAAACAATTGTCACAATGAGGGCAAAAAGGGTCAAAAGAATCATTCGGAAACGAAATTGGGGATTCCTGCTTTGCTTCATAACTGCTCTCATCTTTGCACTCTGAAAGAAATAAAAACAAAGAAGTCATCAAGAAAATGTGTGTGTGTGTGCCTTTATTGTAAGTTCATAATGACTGGAAATACACATTCGTATTACTTATACAAAACAGAAGCTTAATTCTCAACGTATTATAGTTTTTCACATTACATATATTTGTAACTGCTAAATTTATTTATTTTTTAAGTTTTTACTCTGTGAATGCCTGCTAAACTATATATATATTTGAAATATGAAAAATAAAACCTCTTTCGTAACATGACAAATTTACAGTAACAATCCCTGAGGGTGCTGGTTATTCGTCATATTGCATTTTCCCAGTTCGATGTTAATCCATACAGAAAAGTTTCTCCTTGATTGTCGGCTTGCATTTAAGGTCTTCTTTAAAAAAAGAATAGTGCCCCATAACAGAGGAAGAAATTTTTGAGATAAGTATAATTTTCATCCTTTTTAAAAGTTGGGAATAATATTTTTAATTTAAATTATTCTGAAAAAATATGCTATTCTGCATTTTAACCCCAAATAATTTCCTTTGGAGAACGAAGCTTAAAAAGAAAATATAAAAATCTGAAAAAAACTTCAAGCCATCTAAAACCAACATTTTTATTTTATTAAAAATATTTTTGTTGCTATAAAGAGTAAGAAAAATTCATTTCGCCATATTTTATCGAAATTTTTGCCTTTTGTAACGTGTTGGGGAGAGGGGATATCCGAAAAATATTTATGGTAGTTGAATACCTTGAGTCTAGAAATTTAGAACTTTCATCTCTTCAAGGCAAAATTTTTCAGCCGTTAAATGGAAACAAAAACATTTAAATTATAATAGACTAGGCTGAAGCAAATAGATTCTTGTATTATTAGACAAACATTATCAACTCCATTTCATAAATGTTTGCCGATTTTTTAATTAATATATAGCTATCATTAGGACTGTGATGATGAAAATACATTATTCAATAAAAACTTCTCCTCTAATTAATCTTAAAATTTTTTTTAAATGTTGTCAATATCTCAAAATATTTTGATTAAATATTATTTTGTTCCAAAAGTATTTGTATATAATAAAAACATAGATCTTAACCTCTTAAATAGCGAGTCAATATATAATTTATCATAATATGATATAAAACAGATAAAACGAATCCTTATTTCAGAGGTGTGAACTGCACACTTTCATTATAAAGTGGAACTCAAATCCAACATATTGAAATCATACTTTTCTTGAAATAAAAGAATTTATTTTTGGTAATTTTCTAGAAATAATGTTGATCATAAGAGAAAAAATATTATTTGTCTCACTAAAATATCATTCAATTTTTGTATTAGCTAGGTATAAATAAAAAAACATTTAATTAAAAATGGACTGATTCATCGTATTGTCGACGTATCTCGTTTTTATTTATTTATTTATTTATTTTTACTTAGCGTGACGTCACATATCGTATAAGGGACCGAAATTTCTGCTCAAGAAATACGGTCCACGTCTCTGAAAATTTATCTCAACCTTCTCAAACATCTTCCTCCTTACACGAAAGGTTCATGACTTTAGGTTGCAAAGTTTTTTTGTTTTTTTTTCCCTGTTGAACCCAAAGGCGGCAGGCACTTGTCTTGACAACATTCGCCCATTCACACTGGGGAATTAGGTGGTTACTTTAATATGAGAACAATACATAGGTGGACCAACATATGAACCATCATGCTGCCTGTTTGGGGACAGCGTAAGAATGCCCAAACCTTAGTCCAGATTTGAACACAAGCCCACTCAGGGGTACCTCATGACGCTAATCACTATGAAGTTCGAGTGGCATATAGTTTATTTGATTGATTCCCAAGAATAGTAATGATTCTTTCTACCAAAACGTGTCTTCATGTAAAATTCCCTCTCGTCATTAAAGACTTTCATTGTGACGTTTACTGTAAATTTCCATAATACGTTTTCTGAACCTTTCAACAAATAATACATTTTTCGAAATTTGAACAAATGTTTAAAACTTTACTTTGAAAAATGTAAAAACTTTCTATTATTTTACAAATTAGTAAAAAGTAAAAAAAAATCATAAAATCGAAGGAAGTAACTATGTGTAAGTATTCCCTTAAGTTTGGTTCGCTACGGTCAACTTTTTGCTACACGAGAGCCAATTTGACCTGGACTTACAGTTTAAAGCCGATTCCGATCAGCCACAAACATCCATGCCAACAGTGGGACTCGAATCCACAGGATTTGAACCGAATGCCAGAGCCCTAGCCATTCGGCCATCACCTGGCCAGTAGTATGCCCTTAGGACTAGATAAATTTAAATGAAAAAATAAGGAAAACCCTCTGATCATTCATGAATGGACGAATGTATTGTCTTTAGAAAAAGTAATCGAATTTGAGAGGGGTATGCGAAGAATGTGCCTAAACGGTGATTTGGTAAAATGTGTGCAATCTGTGAAGGTAAGTGCAGCGGATCTTCAATTTAACGAACATGAAAAAGCTTGCGAATGAATTAGTTAAGTCGAAGATTCTTTATTCATGCCTAAAAACAAAACCAATTATTTTTTGGAAGATGTCTCACTGTGAAACTAAATTTGATCTTACATCGGTCTCTTAATTTGTATTCTCAAATAATATTTTATCTATTAAAGAAAAAATCAATAAACAATGTGAGTCACAAGCGGTTGAGATGGAACATTTGGTTTATGATACGGCCACCGAGTTACTGTTAAAAAAAATGTGCAATACAGAGTAAAACGTGAATTGTTTGTTAAATTTGGTCTAAAAATAGACTGGTAGTGTTGCTTTAAATAATGGAAGACGCTACGATCAAACGAAGATAAAATTTTAAAAAATTAACATTTGAAGATAAAGAGAGTTACATTTTAATATAAAAGGAAAGAAGGAGTTTATTAGCAATGTTTCTTCATCAGCATATAACAATCCTAATACATCAAAAATATGTGTTTCTGAGTAACCTGATCTTTCAAAGCTAAGAACACAAGGAAAATGCGATGAATTAAGTCCGCTAAACAGATATATCCCATTAATAATTGAGAAAAATTAATTTGCGTGTATAACACTTCATCATGTTTAACTTAAAGATCAGACAATTCAGTAATACATTTTTTACCATTTGGGGTTGTTGACGCTGCTGAGGTAAAACCCAAGCTTATAGATTTATTCATTTTGCTTTCATCTATTGTTCTTAGTTTCTAGGCTCAGTGCGTTAGAAGTATTAAATTAGATGTATTGTTACAAGACGACCAGGGCACTATTGGTTTCTATAAAAAAGCGATCTTTTAATCTGTTAGCTGGTTATCCAATTACAAAAAATTCTAAAGTAGGGGGGGGGGGGGGAACCCCACATTGCTTCGAAATAAATCAGTGTATATTCCAGAAAATTAGGAAAACAGGAAAGTTTTAGCCAACTCTGTGTAATTTTTCCTACATCCATTAGTTTTCACCATGATTTATTCTATCAGTCATTCATTGGTTTCTACTTTCGAGACACAAAATTGTATTTAAGGATGATTATAGTTTTGCAATTTTGCGATACCACCGACGGCCTTGACTATCAACTTGGTTTACACTGTGACCCTGACGATGAAATCAGGCAAAATAAAACGACCCATCAATGCAGCTAATCTCAGATTTCTAGATTTTGGTTTAATGCTAATAATATTTATAAGGTTATTGAGCTACTTGTTTCTATTGATTAGTTTCCATCTTCAGGTCTCTATTGAGTACACCATTGGTTTGTACCGCACTCCTGGGGAAAAGCTGAAACAGAATCGTATGAAATGCATGAAAGTACTTACAATCATAAGCAGAAGGAATAAACTGATGCAAAGTAGCCGGAATAATGGGACGGTTTGAGAGGCGTCTAGTAGTAAAAAGGAAAAAAAGAAAGGAAAAGGGCGTAATCCAATTGTGTTGGGCAAATGGTGATTCGTCAAATGAAGGATGGCCGAAAAGAAAATAAAAAACATACTTGATCTCTTAAATAAGAGTGGGCAACGCGCGATGAAGCGGAAGCTTCTCTCTCAGTTGCGCATTTAATACAGTCGCACCGAATGTAGCAGGTGCTTAGTTTTAAATCCCTGTTAACTCATCCTTTTTTCTCCCTCTAGATTTTCGATAATTTTAACTACTTAATAGACAGTTTAAAGACCTTATACATGGCAACTTCCTAGGTAGGCTATTCTCTCGTGTCATTTGTCATTTAAGAGGTTTTATTTATTTTTATTTTTAGCGTTATATTTGATGTGTTTGGTGCAAACACCTCTACGACAAAAACTGCTGTGTCCCGTTTGATGGAGTTCTTCCAAAAAACGAAAGGGGGTAAGCTAAACACTATATGAGACTGATCGACCCATACATGCTCGGCATCTTATATAAAGGATTTTGATTATATATATATATATATATATATATATATATATATATATATATATATAGGTTCTAAAAAGCTTTTCAATATTCTAAAGAAATTTTCAATATTATTTTAAACTAATAGGAAGTTTCTAAACATTTTAAAATCACGTTGAACTAAACGTCCTCTTCATACGTCTTCTTATACAACGAGAATATCTCCACCGAAGTAATTTTTAAGCGCATTTCTTGGATATCCCCCTATTCTTGCTTTAGTTGGAAAAAAAAATCAGTTAGAACGTAATGTAATTTATCGTAATAGAAATTAAAATTAGAGCGTGGGAATACAAGGTCGTATGTTTTGGTAATACTCTGAGATCTAGGTAAGTGAGTTAAACACTTATTCAAATTTTATCATTACTTTTAGTAACTATAATAATTCATAAATGTATATGAATCAATTAAAATTACTTTTATAATGACATTTTATTCCATATAATCACAAGCGAAATTTCTTGTATGACAATTGATGCAGTTTTCACAAGGTTACATGTTGAATGTAAAACATATATTTCTTATTTTAGTTATCATAAACCTTTGATTACAAAAGTGTATAATAATAATTCTCTTTAAATAAACGAAGTTGAATAATAATAATAATACTTATAATCACACTGTTTTTTTAAATAGCTCTATAATAAAATTGTTTTTATTTAAAACAAAAGATTTTTTTTCTTTTGCTCATACCTCCTCTATCCTATTTATTTTTTTAAACACACACAAAAAAAGCAATTATATATAACCTGAAGAAGTTTCACTTCTTACGCGTGTACACTGATACACACACCTTTTTGTAAAATATATTTGCTACAAGATGTGAAATCTAAAAGTTTACTTTAATCATATCAAAGTGAGCTCAAGTTTCCAAATGTATATTCTTGATATGTCCGTAAATTTAACTTTTTAATCAGAAAGTCTGGGAAATTATAACCTTATTTATTGTTAACTTTGTGAGTTTGTGGTTTAAGCCTACAAAGTTAATGTTTTATTTATTAATACTACTTTGAGTTCTAAATGAGACCCGCCAGTGATGGCCGAATAGCTAGGGCGTTGGCACTCGGTTCAGATCCTATGGGTGAGCCCCACTGTTGGCATGGATGTTTGTAGCCGTTCGGAATCGGCTTTAAACTGTAGGTCCCGGGTTAATTAACCCTCGTGTAGCAAAATGTTGACCGCAGCGCTCCAAACCAAACCAAATCTAGATGAGACCGAAGTTGTAATAATTTTATCAGTTTCATTTAGATTAAGTGTACCTCTTACATTATGATTAAGGTATTGAAGTCCAATACCTTATATGATCTGCCACTACTGCAAGCTCTGAAAAGGTAAGCTACAAGTTAATTCTAATTTTATTACAGCCATTATAAAATAATGTGCCCTTATCAACAGATTTTCTAACCTTCATTTTTCTAATGACCTAACAATGTCAGCATACATTTATTCCTATATTTGCTAAAACCCTTTCGTATCAGTTGATCAGTAGTTCACAAATATATATATATATATATATATATATATATATATATATATATATATATATATATATATATATATATAATATAATATAATTTTTTTTTAATTATAAGCTTTTAAGTACAAACTACTAAATAATTTATAACAATTTGGATCTCACAGTTATATAAAGGTTAATACTTACGGAAGCTTGGATATTTTTCTTATATTTATGTCTTCTCCTTTTGTATTTAGTTGTCGTCCAAGTGACGTCATCCATGTTCAGTTTTAATGCAGGCTTCAAGTTGAGCTTTTTTCTCTTGAGGTTCGGAGTGGAGCTAGGGGAACCACCAGGAGTGGTGTTAGCTGATGATATTCCTGTGCATGTTGAATCCAGAGACATACTACTTCCAAGGGACGATCGGCTGATGACCGTCGGCGCCCAGCTATCCAGAGACGATAAATCATCTAGAACGATTGCCGAGCGGTTCTGAAGCTCTAAACACTCTACAGGGAGAAAGCCGAAATTTACACTGAAGAAACCTTAACTTCTAAAATGAATTCTTGTTAGCTTATTTCTATCCCATATTTGAAAAGGAATACCAAGCTGTGTGGCTCAAAACAAATATTTCACTTCCCTTCATGCCGTTTGAACTTTCCGACTTCAAACGCGAAAAGCTATATTTTGCCTTTAAATTCTGATCGCCTTTGTTTACCTTTCTGATTAGATAGCGGTAGTTACTTTTCTTGTGCTGTTGGATTATCAGTTTATCGGTGGTTTCGAAGAAAGCTTTTCATTTGGGATTCATGAAAATCTTATTAACTTTTAAAATTTAATTTGACGAGAATGCAGAAAAGACATATTTCGAATATTTTGCATTCAAAGAACTTCATCTTTGTTTGAGTTTGGGTTTGAAGTTATTGAACATTATTACTGCAATATACCTTTTTAATTGAAAAAGGCTTAATGAGAAGATGGATCATATAATAACATTAATTATTTTGAAAAATTACACAAGATCAAAAGCGTTGGCTGCCTTGCAATCTGAAATTCATGAAAGGTAAGTATAATTCAGATATGAAAAACTTATGTGTCGTGACAAGCTTTCCAAAATTATTCATTACGAAGGAATAGAATGTACTTGTATATTCCATAGAAGGACTAAAAGAATATACATTATTTGATCTCGCAGATCTTGAATCTCAGACTTAAGTAATAAAAAATTATCCACAAATTAAATTTTTAATTAATATACCCCCCAAAAAAACGTTAATATGTTGCGATAGACAATAATTAAATGCTCTGTAAAAATTTAATTATTGAAAAATTTTAAACTTTGAAAACTACGGGATCTTTATTTAAACGTCTTCATACTCTATAAAAGCCAAATTAAAAAATATGCATTTGCTAATCTAGGATTAGTTAATTACTGGAAGGAAAATCCTTGTTGTTTAACACCGAGACTGAAAATCTACGAGGTAAACTTATGCGCCGCCTTAGTACGAAAGTGAAGGAAAAGAAATATTATAATAGTGCATCTATAGTAACAGTCTGCTAACGTAATGTATTATATTTAAATAAATAAAAAATGCATACATATGCGTGTGTGTTTATGTATGTATGTATGTATGTATATATATATATATATATATATATATATATATGTAATGAAATAAGATCAGATTACAGAACTATTAGAATAAGAAATTTATTTCCGAGTGGCTAAACAGACATCTTATCTAATGGAAAGCCAACACCCGAGTGATTCCCGGGGTTTGCGTATAGAGGTATCTGCGGTTGAAGAATTTGCTGACCAAAGATGTTTCTTGCAAGCTGCATCAGTTGTGCAGGACGATTGCCTTATTTGGGCATAGAAAAGTGTGGCTTGCCCAGGGATTGCTGACGCTATGAAAAATATTCCTGGGTTCTTGAAAACAGAATTTGGTAATGCCATCTTAAGCATGGGAAGGGAAGAAAATTTACAGGGGATCAACTTAAATTTTATATCTTTCATATCCCCCCATTTTAAAAACGTTGTCTACCCGGGTGGAGGCTCTCATACATAACATAAAAAATAAACTACAAAATATTACAATTATACAGAATATAACAGAAGATTACAAAAATATCTGGCAAAGTCCACAATCTTTCCTCCAGATAGCAGGTCCATGCGGTTTCCCTACTATACTTCATCTTATTTGCTTCGTATGCACTTAACCATAATTACAGTATAAGTTCAAAATATTAGACTTGTATTCGAAATATTAGACGATAACATAAATTCTATGATTACATGACATATTATCTTGATATATTTGATATGAATAAAACACAATATAAATATTTACACTACCTGGAAACTATCTCTTAACATTGTCCACATATTGTATTATTAGTTCTCACCTTATATTCTATTAATACTGACATTGTTTATATCACAATCAAATTCACTCTATTATATTTTTAAACTTCCTTGGGTACTCTTATATTCATAACAATTCTCTATTCATGCGAAATTACAATATTATAAATTTTTACATTAATTTCATATCAATATCTCTTCTTTTTCTTCAAAGTACTGTTACATTAATAAAACAACTTCATTACATCAAAATTCGTTTCAATAGCAATACACATTTAATACCTTTAACATACCTTACTTCTTATACACAAATCACATCTCTCTCAAACAACCGTGTATCCTCACGTTTGCTGAGGAATACTTACTATGAAGTTGGAAAGGAGGTTAAAACAAATTCCTCCCGCCACTTCAAAAGAAAATTTTTGTGGATGAACAAATGTAGGTAGATGGATTCAGTTTCTCAACCGTAGTTGCTCTCAAAGAAAACCCCCAAAAACCAAAAATAAAAATTTTGCAGAATAAAAAAAAAAAGCTTCGAGTTGTGTGGCCATCACAACCCGACAATTTTTATTAAAAAAATTAGAAAAATAAAAACAAAACAAGAACAACCCAACTGAGGAAAAGAATGCATCATGACATTAAATTAAATATTATAAAATTCACAATTCACCTTGATAATTGCAAAATTCAAAATAAACTTCACATGATCAGTCTATACCATTTTTAGTTGTCCTTAAAAAGTAGTTGTAGATTCGGAGACTCACAATATTGGCAGTCCATTGATGGGAGTCCATCAGTATCCTCTGGTTTCTGTTCGCTTGGGTTTTTAATATCATTTAACTGAAAATTCTCTCTAGGACGGAAAAATCGAAGGCGAGTAGAATGTACAATCTCAGTGGGAGTTTTATAAAGAGCATTGGGTTTATCAATTTCAAAAAGAACATCTGAACATTTTTTTAGAATAGTATAAGGGCCTGAATACGGTGGGGCAAGTTTTCGGGTATTTGGATATTGAAATTCTTCATATAAAACTAAATCTCCGACTTTAAATATAACTTGTTGAAATCTTCTGTCATATCTTATTTTATTCGACTGATAATATTGTCTAGTTCTTTCTTGTGCAATTTTTCTAGCTTCTTCTATAGGAGGGTATATCTCATTATCTTGGAAAGAAATTTTATAAGGCCATTCGCCATACATTAAATAAATTGGGGGAAATCCAGTTACCGAATGAGGGGTGTTATTATATTCTTGGGTGACAGAGTCTAAGATTTTTGTCCATGGCACATTACTAGGGCTATTACTAACTTTACATTTTAATCTAGTTACTATGGTTTGGTTAACTCTCTCGACCTTTCCGTTCGTCTGCGGTCTATGAGCAGATGTCAAGAGCTGTGTAACATTATTATGTCTGAGAAAATGTTTAAACTTTGATGAGGTAAAGGCGGAATTCCTATCACTTAAAATTTTCTCAGTTACATGATTTTGAAAAATAGAATTCAAACAATTTATATAGGTTTCCGTGGTGGCACTTTTAGAGGGAAATGTCCAGATGTACCTAGTGGCATGATCAACTACAATGTGTAAATATTTCTTAGTAGAATTATAATAACTTAAACCACCTACAGTATCAATTGATAATAGTTCGAAAGGTTTTTCACACAGAGGAAGAGATTGCATAAAACCATATTTTTTCTGATGAGACTTCTTGTTTACTTGACAAATTTCACAATGTTTAACATAATTTCCAACATCATTAATTATCTTAGTCCAATAATATTGAGGTGAAATAATTCTTAACATTGAAGCTATTCCTGGATGACCAAATTTTTCATGTACTTTCTCTATTAATTTAATTCTTAACGCTTTTGGTACTACAATTTTGATTAAACCTTGTCTTTTCACTACTACAATATTATCCTTATTAAAACATCTGGGTGCTGTTATATTTTCTAACATTTGAAAATGGATGATTTCCTTTATATCTAACAAGGGTTCTGGAGGGGTTGTAGTTATATTAAAAGCAATTGGGTTTCTTGTTAACATGTCAGCTTCAACATTAGTTGTACCTTTCTTATATTTTATGTCAAAATCATACATAGAAATTTTTAGAGACCATCTGAAAAGTCTACCTGTAGGATTTTTAAAAGTTTTAAGCCAAACTAAGCTGTGATGATCTGTATGTACAGTGAAATGTGACCCATGAAGGTAGCAATGGAATTTATCAAGACTATCAATTATGGACAAACATTCTAATTCCGTTATCGTATAATTAATTTCATATGGTCTAAGTCGTCGGGAGTGATATGCAATTGGATGTTGAGTTCCATCAGGATGTTCTTGTTTTACTATGGAGGCTATGGCTTCTTTTGACGCATCAACATAGACATGGCAAGGATAATTTGAATTATAAAGGGCCAAAATGGGTTTTGAGATTAAACTATCTTTAAGTTTTTGAAAAGCTTGTTGACATTCAGGCGTCCATGCCCATTTCTGGTCTTTCTTTAAAAGGTTATTTAAGGGAATTCTAATTTTAGCGTAATCAGGAATAAATTTATGATATACGTTAATGGTGCCTAGAAATCTTTGTAAATCTTTAACGTTCCTTGGGGCCAATAATTTTTTTATTGTTTCTACATTAGTATTATTTGGGCTGTATGATCCATGCTTAACTTCATAGCCAAGAAAATCAATAGTATCTTTAGCAAAATGACATTTCGATTTTTTAAGTTTAATATTTTCCTTTTCACAAATTTCAAAAATTGTCTTTAAGGGCTGAATATGTTGTTCTAATGACTCTGAGAAAATAATTATATCGTCAAAATAATTTAGAGAAAAGTTAACTTGATATTTATGAAGTATACGCCTAATTGTTCTTTGGAATATTGCGGGAGCATTCTTAAATCCAAACGGAAGTCTGGTAAATTGGTACAAGCCATAGTTAGAAGTGAAAGCAAGCTTTTCAGCTTCCTCATCCTCTAATTTCAGGTGCCAATACCCACTACATAGATCTAACGTAGAAAATACCTTAGCATTGGTCAATTTGTCTAGAACACTGTCTATTCTGGGAATGGGTTCACAATCGGTTTTTGTAATTTGGTTAATTTTCCTATAGTCAATACATAGTCGAGTCCTAGCATTATCTTCTTTCTTAAACGCGAGAGTAATAGGTGAACTATATTGGCTATAACTAGGTTTAATAATTTTAGCTTTTAACAAGGCATCTAATTGTTTCTTTATCTCTGCGTCATCTCTAGGCGACGTTCTGTATGGTCTTTGACTTATAGGAAGTTCTGAGGTTAAGACTACTTTTGGCGATTCTAATTTAATTTCTCCCACATCAAACTTATTCTTAGCAAAAACATGATCAAATTTTTGAATTAAATTGTCAATATCACACTTATCATTATTACAAGAAATCACATTACATAAATCATTATTATTACTTTAAAATGCAGATACTTTTTCATTATTTCCATGACCACTTTTCTTATTAGGATTATTATTATGACAGCTGTTACAATTAAAATGCTCAAGTAATTTATTATCCTGAAAAATTTCCCTAGTTTTAAAATTAATAGTGACATTAAAGAGTCCAATAGCATGACCAGATAATATAACATATGGTAATTGTACATTAGGTAAGTAATAAAATTTTAATGTTTCAATTTTTTCACCCAATTTTAACGGAAGCATTATATACTGACTTACCTGGACGTTTCGTCCCACAGCTGTAATGTTAATGTTGCAATTTTTGAAATTTAGTTGGTGATTTTTATTTAATGTGGGTCCTGGTAAAGTATTTAGAGTTGAGCCTGAATCGAATAAAATCTGGACTTTCTGTCCACACAACAGGCTCTCTACTACTGGCACTCAGTCACTGTCGTTGGTTCTCACATTAAAGTTTTTATTATGATTCTGCACTGTCATTCTTGGCTGAAAGGAAGGTGCACTGGTGTTGAACCCTGGTCTGGGACGTTGCTGGAAACGGGGCGGATAAAAATTATTCCTCGGTCTCCACTCCTGGTGTTGAAGATCAAAATTTGGCCGAAACTGTCGGTAATTTCCTGGGTGTTGTTGGAAGCGTGGACTCCAGGCTGGAGGTCTATGGAAAACTGGTAGCTTGGGGGTATAAAAAGTCCTTTCCTCTGAATTTTGCTTATCCAATAGTTTTAACATGTTTTTTAGTTCATCACAATTTTTTGTCGAACGAAGTTGGAGATCTACTTCTGGGCGTGCGTCTATTCCTTTTATGATGTAAAATTTTTGCTCTTCCGAGGTCATCGCTGCTTTCGAAGCTATTTGCTGGATAGTGTAGTAATACGCTTCGTAAGTTTCTTCCCTTCCTTTTTTCCGTCTTAACAATTGCTGATGTATTTCGGCCTTACTTATCTCCGTCTTAAATTCTTTAAGCAGTTCTGTTTTTAATTCTTCGAAGTTTTTAAACAGGGGTTTGGATTGAAGAAATAGTTCCACATTTCCGGTACACAGCTTGCGAAAGAATATAATTTTTTGTATAGGATTTAATGTCAACAGTTCACAAACCTGCTCATATTCTGCAATGTAATTTTCGATTGGCACTTCATTTGAATAGGGCTTAATAAACACATTTACATCGGAAAAGCGGACGTGAGATGGCTCGTTATTTTCACCGGTTAAGTCCACGGTTTGATTCAAATTCGGATTTTCCCCTTTCTGCATTGCTTCTTCAAAACTAGGTCACCGAACAGCGTAAATCCACCAAGGTCAGTAGTAATCCATTTCTGCTCGCTGCTATTTTCGACGCACGAAAGGGCGAATGAAGTTTTACGACGGGTGCTGGTAAAATTAATTAAAACTCCGTTTACATATTGAAACTGGTTTCCTCACTGCAGAACATCCTGCCGGCTATAAATTCTGCAATGAAATAAGATCAGATTACAGAACTATTAGAATAAGAAATTTATTTCCGAGTGGCTAAACAGACATCTTATCTAATGGAAAGCCAACACCCGAGTGATTCCCAGGGTTTGCGTATAGAGGTATCTGCGGTTGAAGAATTTGCTGACCAAAGATGTTTCTTGCAAGCTGCATCAGTTGTGCAGGACGATTGCCTTATTTGGGCATAGAAAAGTGTGGCTTGCCCAGGGATTGCTAACGCTATGAAAAATATTCCTGGGTTCTTGAAAACAGAATTTGGTAATGCCATCTTAAGCATGGGAAGGGAAGAAAATTTACAGGGGATCAACTTAAATTTTATATCTTTCATATATATATATCAAAAGAAATGCATTAACATAAAGAGTAATTAATAGCAGTGGCGCACCCAGAATTTTTTCTTGGGGGGGGGCGAGATGGACGGATAAAAAATTTATAATGCAAAATCAATATTCATAATGCAATTTATATTTCTTTGGGGGGGCAGGGCCCCTTGCCCCCTCCTGGGTGCGCCACTGATTAATAGGTTACAACCGATACATTAAATAAGGCAGGGAATTAAAATATTTTTTGGATACATATACAAACATTAATATTGTGTTTATATAGTTAGTATAGCGTGTGTGTGTATGTATATATATATATATGTATATATATATATATGTATATATATATATATATATATATATGTAGGATTTGATTATCGCTCTTAACCACGCCCCTCAGCAGGAGTTCCCGTACTCCGAGAGGTTACTCCAGAGTGTAAGATGGTTGAGGCGAAGAGTGGCAACAGGTGGAACAACAACATATAAGTAAGATGACGGTGGGTGTGTAGGCAGGCGGAGAGACGAAGTTTGACGTGAAGACGCCATTGACGTTTGGTTGTGCTTTTACTTACTTACGACGTATTGATCTTTCAATAAATCTGTTTTAGAAGAAAGGTGTTTTTATTCATCACGATCGACAGAGCCCACAAGTGTTGTCAGAAGTGAGATTGTGGCATAGAGCTTACTGTGTTTTGGATTACGACGCTAGGAATAATTTGAAAAAAAAGTGGTGAGTAAATCTTGTTCTTGTCCTGTTTGCTTGATTTTGCATGTGAAAATGAAGCTTGGTGATATTGAGGATATACGCAATGTACTGAAAAATTTGAAAACAAATAAAACTAAACTGTTGCATAAATTTATATTCGACGTTGAGGGAGACAGGAAAAATAGAGAGCGACTTAGAAATTTTTCCGGTTTTGAATTCAAGTTGAATGATTCTGAATTTAAATCTAAATTAAAGAAAGTTAACGATACATTTTCTTTGAACGAACTTATCATAATTTGTGATATTTTGAATATTCCATTTCATGGTGCTCAAACTGAAATCAGCGAATGTATTTTAAAACTGTTGTGTGATGTTACTTATTTGGCTGAAAGCATTCAAAATTCAGAAGAATCCGAATCGGAAAGTGAAATTGAAGAAATACAAGGTGATTATTCAGCGCTGTGTGGAAATACTCATACCGGTAAATCTGTTCATTCTGATAGCGTTTTAAACTCAGATGAATCAGCAAAATTAAAATTTTATGATGTTGATAGTCGAAACAATATGAGATTATCAATCAATTTTAGTGATATCGAAAGTGTTGTACCTAAATTTAATGCTGAATCTCATGAAAATATTGTTAATTGGGTAGAAAATTTTGAAAATGTTGCTGGGTTATTTAACTTATCTGACATTCATAAGTTTATTTTTGCCAAAAGATCTCTTGGTGGTAACGCGCTTTTGTTTGTCCAGAGTGAACTAGTTAACTCATGGAATAAGTTAAAAGATTTGTTAATTAACGAGTTCGGCACTGTCTGCAGTTCTGCACAACTCCATGAAACATTGGCTAAAAGAAATATGAAAGATAATGAAACGGTCCAGCAATATTTTTTAATTATGAAATCTATTTGTAGTCGCGGTAGTGTTGATGACAAATCCCTAATGCATTACGTAATTAATGGCATTCCTGATACCGTTCAAAATAAAACAATATTATATGGTTGTCACACAATTAACGAATTCAAAGAAAAACTTAAAATTTATGAAACTATAAAGAATGATATTGCAAGAGTTAAGTGTAATTTTGATAATACAAAAAGTAAATACAGTTTGGATAAAGTAAAACCGAGATCAGAAAATTTTGTTGATCGGGAACGCCCTATTATAAGTTATGACCGTAATGATAAAGTTTGCTTTAATTGTGGAAGCAAGGGGCACTTGTCTCGATCTTGTATTCACAAAACTATGAAGTGTTTCCGGTGCCAGAAATTCGGACACGTTTCAAAAGACTGTAATTTATCAACATTTGTGACTGCGAATAGTCTAAAACCCAAAAATCTGATGCTTAAAATAATGATAATGAAGAATGAAATTACGGCAATTTTTGATACTGGTAGTGATGTAAATTTAATTACTTTAGATTGTTATAAACATATTGGTAGTCCTGAACTTGTGAAAAATATTTTGACATTAAATGGATTGGGAAATAGTTCAGTATATACTATTGGTTCATTTTCTACAAATGTTAATATTCAAGGTAATGAGTATAAATTGACATTTCATGTAGTCAGAGACCATACTGTTTGCTCTCATCGAGTTTTATTAGGACGAGAAATACTCAAGTTTTCTGAAGTTTTAATGAAAGAAAATGATATACTGGTCGAACCATTAAGTAATAAAAATAATCTTGAAGTATTCCCGGTAAAAATTGAATCTAATGCAGACATTCTTGAAATAGGCGATATGCATTTAAAGGATGATATTCAAAGCTTAATCTCTGATTACAAACCTAAAAACATTAAAAAGTGCAGTATCGAAGCTAAGTTCGTACTAACAGACGATATTCCAGTTTACCAAACACCACGACGTTTGGCTTTACCTGAAAATAATGAAGTTAAAAGACAAATAGATGAATGGCCTGCGGAGGACATTGTTGAACAAAGTACATCAGAATTCGCTAGTGCCATAGTTCCGGTTAGAAAAAAAGACGGTAGTATAAGGATTTGTGTAGACTACAGAAAACTAAATAGTAAAGTTGTTAAGGATAGATTTCCTATGCCATGCAACAAGGATCAGATTGATAAACTTTCGGGGGCTAAGTTTTTCTCAACTATTGATTTAAAAAACGATTTTTTACATGTGCCTGTTCATAGACATAGTGTAAAATATACAGATTTTGTGACCCCAACTGGTCATTATGAATTTCTCAAGATGCCGTTTGGATTTTGCAACTCACCAGTAATTTTTGTTCGTTTCATAAATCACATTTTCCAAGACTTAATATCCGATAGTATTGTGTTGATATATATTGATGATTTAATTGTTCCATCGCAGACGTGTTACCAAGCTTTAGAACATTTAAAAATAGTAATCAAACGCTGTGAAGAATATGGTTTGAAAATTAATTGGAAAAAATATAAATTTTTAATGCATGCTATCGAATACTTAGGGTATACGATAAAAGATAATACCGTGATGCCATCACCTAATAAAACCAAAGCAGTGGTTAATTTCCCACAACCACGTAGTGTTAAAAACATTAGATCTTTTTTAGGACTGACGGGTTATTTTCGCAAGTTCATTAAGGATTATGCGCTTAAAGCAAAACCGCTGAGTGATTTAACAAAAAAGAATTGTGACTTTATTTTTGGTCCTGAGCGATTAACATCATTTAAATTGTTAAAAACAAAGTTAGCGGAAACTCCTGTTAAGTTATACGACCCATATGCCGAAACGGAATTACACACTATATCTACCACTTCAAAAGAAGTCATTTCTAAACTGGAGCTTCAAAAGAGAATTTTTGGGAATCCCCATCGCATTGTATCGGATAAGGGATCAGGTTTTACTTCTGACGAATTTCAGTCGTATTGCCAAACCGAAAAAGTCCAACATTTTATAATAACCACGGGTTTGCCTAGAGCAAACGAACAAATTGAGCGTTTGAATAGGACTATCATTCCAGTATTGACCAGATTATCCTTGCATGATCCAACAAAATGGTACCAACACGTCGATAAGTTACAAACTGTTTTGAATTCTACATACCAAAGAAGTATTGGTACAACGCCCTTTGAACTGTTATTTGGAGTGGAAATGCGCAATCCTGAGTTGCTTAAATTAAGACAGTTACTTGAAGAATTTTTAGCTCAATTTCAAGAAAATCGTAATGACTTAAGAGAATCTGCAAAACAGCAAATTTTGAGGGTTCAGGAAGGAAACAAGAAATCCTATAGCAAGCACCGACGTAAGCCTGCTCGGTATGAAGTGGATGATTACCTTGCCATTAAAAGAACTCAAGCCTGTCCTGGTCGTAAATTAAGAGGTCAATTTTTAGGTCCCTATAGAGTGACAAAGGTGAAACCCAATGACACCTACGATGTGCATCGTATTGGACAATATGAAGGTCCCATAACGACTAGTTCATGTGCTGAATTTTTAAAACCATGGGCATCTCCTACCCAACCTACTTGATTTCATTTATGTGCACTAACTGTTATTTTTTTTTGTTTCTTTGTATGTGATGTCGTCGTCCATTGCCCTGTGACTGTTGCTGCATCTACTTTTGGCCGGCTTGTGGTCAAGCCGCTGCCAGGATAGCCGAGTTGTAGGATTTGATTATCGCTCTTAACCACGCCCCTCAGCAGGAGTTCCCGTACTCCGAGAGGTTACTCCAGAGTGTAAGATGGTTGAGGCGAAGAGTGGCAACAGGTGGAACAACAACATATAAGTAAGATGACGGTGGGTGTGTAGGCAGGCGGAGAGACGAAGTTTGACGTGAAGACGCCATTGACGTTTGGTTGTGCTTTTACTTACTTACGACGTATTGATCTTTCAATAAATCTGTTTTAGAAGAAAGGTGTTTTTATTCATCACGATCGACAGAGCCCACATATATATATATATATATATATATATATATATATATATATATATATATATATATATATATATACTGCTCAAAACATTTAGGGGAGCACATGGTTTTAACGAAATTTCGCAAATACTTACACCCATAAGTAACATAAAATGAATCATCCATAATTTAAAGCCTAGCAGGAAACAGAAGAAGAAAACTTCATATGCAAATCAAAGTTCATGACGTCAAAAACCAGAAAAAGAACATAAGGGCGGAAATCGGGATGTTTGCAGAAATGTCTGTTTTACTGCCTTAACTTTTGATTATTTTTTTATTTCTAATGGCAGAATATAAGACAACTGTAGACAGAAAAACACAATAGAACAAGAACAAGTAACAAAACTGAACTACAGTAAGTCTATAAATCATTCATCTTGAGCCGAGCTCTCCAGTATTTTTCCCACAAGTGTCCCGAGACCAGTGCAGGGCAGTGAGCCAAATGGTTCACATCCATTTCCTCACGAATGTTACACAATTGGCAGAGAGGACTTGAAAGCAGTTTTATTCGGTATAGATTACTGCCTTAACTGTGAAATTCGAATGCTCAGTTATTCTTTTTGAGAAAAGGTGACTTGAAAATGTCTCAACAACGTGATTTACCGGAATCCATGGCATGGCGTATTATAGGCAGACTTGAATCCAGGCAAACACAACGTAGGGCAAACACAACGTCGCGGACGCTGTTGGTGTCGCCAGAAGTGTCGTTGCAAGGCTGTGGAATCAATTCCAAGAAACAGAGAATGTTAGACGTCGACCAGGGCAAGGTCGGCCACGCGCCACTACAGCAACTGATGACCGGTATATACTGTTAACAGCTCGTCGAAACAGAACAGACAATGCTACTCAGCTGTAAAGACAGTTACTCTTGGCAACAGGACGAAGGGTGTCCAGCCAAACAGTACGTAATAGGCTTCATCAGGAAGGTCTCTATGAACGTAGGTCAATGGTCTGCATTCCGTTGACCTCACGTCACCGTGCGCCCCGAAGAAGATGGGCTGCTGAACATCGAGATTGGGAGCAACATGATTGGAGCCAAGTGCTGTTTACAGACGAGTCCCGATTCAGTCTGGAGTATGACACCCGACGTGTTTTGGTATGGAGGGAAAGGGGCACTCAAAATAACCCCACATTCGTTCGTGAAAGGTCACAATACAGACGAGCTGGTTTTATGGTATGGGGTGGAATCAGCATAGATGGACGTACGGACGGACATGCATATCATTCGGAATGGTACTTTGACGGCCCGAAGGTATGCAGACGAGATACTGAGACCTCATGTAATACCTTACGCTGCAGCCATTGGAGATTCCTTTGTTTTCCAGCATGATAATGCCAGACTGCATACAGCTCGTCTTGTGGAGAACATGCTTGAAGCTGAAACAACACAGCGTATGGAATGGCCAGCGTGCTCTCCTGACCTGAATCCAATCGAGCATGTTTGGGACATGCTCGGACGACACAATGCTGCGAGACCGGGCCTCCTTTTAGTCTCCGAGACTTGGAGATTGCGCTTCTTGAGGAGTGGAACAGTATTCCTCAAAGCTGTTCGAGGAGACCACACGCCATATTAAAAATCTTGCATCATTTCTAAACAATACTTTTTTTTATCGTTTACATGTAACCAAATTGTTGCCTAAATCATCTTTTCATGTTTTTTCCATATTTTCAAAGAATTAAAGCTTAATTACAATTTTTTAAGTCTTTTTTTCCGTATTGCGCATTGATACGCGTGTACTATCCATTTTATGCCAATACGCGGCTGTCTCGCACGGTTTTCTTAACTTCTTTGCTTGCTCCCCTAATTTTTTTTAGAAGTGTATATATATTATATATATATATATATATATATATACTCGTATATATATATATATATATATATATATATGTGTGTGTGTGTGTATATCATGAAGCTAAAGATAATATTTCTGTAGCTTCATGATATATATATACACTACTGGCCACCCAAATTGCAACACCAAGAAAGACAAGAGATATCACAACAATATTTATTTTGTAGATAACATGTTGACCAAGTATCAAATGATTAAATTTATAGACTTCTGTGAAGTGTGGTTGATGCCAAAATCAGTAGCCAGAGTAGCCGCCATTGTTGGAGATCACCGCTGCCACACGCCTCGGCATTGATTCAAAGAGACTTTGGATGGGTTCTTGGGGTACACCAGACCAAGCAGCTTCCACACGTTGCCAAAGTTGATCTGCTGTGGCAGCTGAGGATGGAATCTGGGTCAATAGTAGAGCAACCATGGACCACATGTTTTCTATCGGCGAAAGATCCGGAGAGCGAGGCACCCAGGGAAGCAATTCAATCTGGCGATTGACGAAGAACCGTTGGACAATGCGTGCCACGTGTGGTCGCGCATTATCCTGTTGAAATATGGCTGTGGGAAAGCCGTGAAGGTAAGGAAGGACAACTGGCTCCAACACCTCGGAGATGTAGCGCTGGCTGTTTAAAGTACCGGCAATGCGTACTAGAGGTGTGCGAGAGGGATATCCAATACCGCCCCATACCATAATACCCGGTGCAGGACCAGTGTGGCGGTGCATAACGCAGCTGTTCAGCATCCTCTCTTCACGGTGTCTCCAGACTCGAATGCGACCATCGTGGTGTTGCAGACAGAAGCGTGACTCGTCAGTAAAGACAATTTCATTCCATTCTGCCGTCCACATCCTTCTGTCATCGCACCATTGGCGGCGGAGACGTCTGTGGTTCTGCGTCAAGGGTAGACAAAGCAATGGACGTCTTGCGGACAGACCATTCTGCTGTAAACGGCGTCGAACGGTACGCGCAGACACTGGATGATGCGTTACAGACTGCATGTGCTGTGCTATGGTTCGTGATGTGACTGAGCGATCCTTCACTGCCATGCGCACAATTTGCCTGTCATCACGTGAAGTGGTGCGCTGAGGTGGATGCCATCGAACGCGCTGGTCCGTCGTACCCTCCTGCATCCAACGATCACATATCCGCATTCCAGTTGTTTGGTTTCGTCCAATACGACTACCGATTTCCCTGAAAGATAATCCACAATCTCGGTAGGCCACTATCCTTCCTCTGTCGAACTCCGATACTTGATCAAAAGATGATCGCTGTTTTCGATGAGGCATAATTGATCGTTTTTTTGAAAAACCACAAGAAAAACACAATTGCCGAACTTGAAATCGTCGAAATCTCCAAGCCTCAAATAGCGCTTTGAAGTGGCGCCACAGGCGCGCGTGATGTGCGTCTGCGCTGAAATTCTAATCATTTGCATATCTCACCTCCACTAATGCATGTTATAAATTTCATGTTATTTGCATGTTTCCTTCAGGGTGTTGCATTTACAGTGGCCAGCAGTGTATATATATACAGTGGAATCTCGATCGATCGTTCTCCGAATCATTGTTTTCCCGTATGTGTTGTTTATTTCACCCAGTTCCGACGGTCATATTGCTTTGTTATGTTCCCGCATCTATTGTTTTCCCGCATTTATCGTTCATTTCAGTCGGTCCCTTGAAAAACGATGGATCGAAATTCCACATATATATATGTGTGTGTGTGTGTGCTTAATGGCACACAAAATGTTGAAAGATTGATGAAGTAATTTAGGAAGTATGAGGAACTGTCGCATAAATTCTGAAACACCTGGAGACAGTCGTAAGAAGGCGAATGATGCTGTGATTATTTCAATAACTCCCAATAAGCACACGACGGGCCCGACCTAGTAAGAGCCCCACTGGGAAAACCCCGTAAAATGGTACGCAGCCGGCAGGATTCGAAGCTGCGAGGGGAAACCCCAATGGATTTCAAGTCCATCGCCTTAACCACTCGGCCACGACTGCTCTAGTTTATATTATAACTCATGGGATATAGTCCATCCTGCACACGGGTCGTCTCGTACTCGGCTCGAACTCGAATCGATTTTTCCCACCACTCAACTTCCTACGTAATTGAATGAGACTCCACTAACGGGGCGATTGGCAATCGGCTTGAAGTCGAAGCGGTCTCGATTCGCACTCGTCTCGTTTCACTCAGACTGTTTGGAACGGGAAAAATCGAGCGTGACGAGCGGAATTTTCGATTATCAATGGAAGTGTTCAAGATTAAATTTGTAGGAGAAGAGGAAAAACACCCGGAGCTTTAGGCCCTTTTCAGACGAGGCACATAGTTGATCAAACTGATTTCCGGGCGGCTGTCAAGGAGTGTAGCCACCATAGCAAATGTATGGGAATCACCGGAACCTTTTGACACGGAGTGAATTCAGTGCCCAGACAGTTTGACATCTGGCACTTGTGCCGATAACGCTCTCATCCCGATGAGTAGACTCAACACAAAAGACATTACTGAAGGTATGCTCTTCACACCAGCCGCCTAGCTGCATGAGCTCAGTTCAGTATGGAAAGCGTTTCAATTGCAAGTTTGAATGTGGAACAATTCATCGAAGAAATTCGTATTAGTCCCGCGATATGGGACATGAGGTGTGATGTATATAGCGATTAAATTAAAAGAGGTGAAGCTTGGAGGAAATTGGCACGCAAATTTTATTCCGACTTCAAAAAAAATTATTTTTGAATTTGTGGCTTAAAAAATAGAGCAGATTCTGCAGATTACAAATATATATAATTTATGTACTTTTTGACACTCTAACAACAATTATTCGCAACTTAAAAATGTAAACATACATTTAAATCCCATATAATGGGAAAGTATTTTTTGCGTTTTTCTCAAAATGTGATTTTTTCATGTAATGGTACACTTTCTGCAAAATCTGTTGCAAGTACATCTCTGTAATTTTAAACGTCAATAGAATAAGTGCTCTTGTATCAATATAATCTATATTTTTATTTTTAAACCTTAAGATATTTTTGTAAATGGTGAAAATGTATGACAAAAATATGCATATTTCTGATAAGTGAAATTTATAATTTTTAAAATTTTTTTTAAATAGTGTAACAAAGATTTAAATGGGTTAACTATATAAAATAAACTATGTTTAATCATCACACAAGATTTCAAGGTAAGATTTTCACTAAATTTTTGAAAAAGTGTTACAAAGTGAATACCTCAAAAATTTCAGGGGGAAAAGTATGTTTGTTTATATTGTTATTTTAAATTTACCTTTCAATCCAAAAATAATTTTTTTATCTTAAAATATTCATAAAGGTCTTACTAAATTAACATAAAAAATCATAATGATACATGCATATTTGTATAAGATTTGGGCTTTAAAAGAATAGCCCAAATTTCCAACTTCTTAGTTGTCGCAGACGTCCCAGTCCCCTTGCAAATATCGATATAAATAAAGTAGTCGGCTGCTCAATAAAGTAGTCGGTACCATTCAAATTTAAACGTTCATTTGTTATTTTGTTAATGGTGGTTAAAAACTCCAAAATTAAAAGAAAATTTTTAACTTTTTTAGAATTTTTAAAAAAATTTATTTAGAAGCCGCATTATCATTAAAAAAATGAACAGAAATATTTATTTGGTCATTTCAACGAAATATATTCTTTATCATTGGTTGTTTATTTCATGTTTCTATGGTGACATACGTCACTCTCTTTACATTACTTATCAAACAGCACTACATCGATTAGTACAGGTTATGACTGTTACACTTAAAAATATATGTGGGAGCACCAAATTGCGCGAATTTACCCATTATTTAATTAAATTTATCTAGATTCGCAAATGTGAACATCGCCTTATGCCTACAATTTGAATAGTTTTCATATGAGGGAGGTTTTTGCATTAACCCTTTCAGGTGTGCAATTTAATTATTATAAATTTTTTTTAAAAAGTAAGAATGAGGTATAGTGGTCCTACAAATAAAAGAAATGAGATTTAAAAAATTAGCAGAGCAAATATAAAAATAATACATTTTGTATTTTTGTAAGTAAAAACCTGAGTGCCATGTTATGATGCTTTCTTAATTCTATATTCCCCTACATCATTATAAATCAAAGACCAATATTGTGTTATAAAATTGGTGTAAAAGAAAGGTATTGGTAGAAGAAAGGTATAATATTTAAGCTAAAGTTTTTGAAATTTAAAAATGTAAGGAGGGAAATCACCTTAAAACCTTAAAAAAACTCAATTTTTTATTATGATTTAATTATGAAGAATGGAATAAAAGGAATCTTATGAAAAAAATGAAGTCGATATTACAACCGATTTTATGGCCAAATATATAAAGCTAATAGTAAAGTAATTTATAGAAAATTTAAACTTTAAATGGCTTTTTCTAAAAACTGTTATTTTGAAACTCGTGCGCACTATTTCTTCAAAACTAATTGTCCCAAATTGCTAAAATTTTGTATACATGTATATCTTCTATGTTTATACAATTTCTATCTCAATTAAGTTAAGTACATATCACTAATTTTTTACAGCAATTTTTTTTTTCCTGTGATATTTTTTGTAGATTACAATACATTTGCCTGAAAAATATTTTTATGGGAAATATTGTAATTATTTTAGGTGTAGATTAAAGTATGGCCTATGGATAGAATATATACACATAATTTAATGTAGTAAACTGTCTTCTTCCACATCATTTTTCAGTCGCGTTTTCGCCTGCGTCTAGCTGCTGACGAAGCGTTGCCACAACCCCAGAAGAGAATTTTTCGCCTTGAATTGGGCACCGCGCCTCGTGTGAAAAGAACCTCACACGGCAGTCAAATACATGAAAATAAACAAGGCAAATCAGTTGAATCAAGAAATGTGCCTCGTCTGAAAGAGGCCTTATGATCACACGCTCCGTGAATATTCTAGAAAAGATTGTACAGAAAAAGCGTGAAATGATGTTGCACGAGAAGTCTGACAAGTAATGTATTTAATTACAAACTTTATTAATGTTACATAGTTTAGTTAAAAAAATTTATTACATTAAAGTACACTGCTGGCCACCCAAATTGCAACACCAAGAAAGACAAGACATATCACAACAAAATTTATTTTGTAGATAACATGTTGACCAAGTATCAAATGATTATATTTATAGACTTCTGTGAAGTGTGGTTCCTGCCAAAATCAGTAGCCAGAGTAGCCGCCATTGTTGGAGATCACCGCTGCCACACGCCTCGGCATTGATTCAAAGAGACTTTGGATGAGTTCTTGGGGTACAGCAGACCAAGCAGCTTCCACACGTTGCCAAAGTTGATCTGCTGTGGCAGCTGGGGATGGAATCTGGGTCAATCGTAGATCAACCATCTACCACATGTTTTCTATTGGCGAAAGATCCGGAGAGCGAGGCGGCCAGGGAAGCAATTCAATCTGGCGATTGACGAAGAACCGTTGGACAATGCGTGCCACGTGTGTTCGCGCATTATCCTGTTGAAATATGGCTGTGGGTAAGCCCTGAAGGTAAGGAAGGACAACTGGCTCCATCACCTCGGAGATGTAGCGCTGGCTGTTTAAAGTACCGGCAATGCGTACTAGAGGTGTGCGAGAGTGATATCCAATACCGCCCCATACCATAATACCCGGTGCAGGACCAGTGTGGCGGTGCATAACGCAGCTGTTCAGCATCCTCTCTTCACGGTGTCTCCAGACTCGAATGCGACCATCGTGGTGTTGCAGACAGAAGCGTGACTCGTCAGTAAAGACAATTTCATTCCATTCTGCCGTCCACATCCTTCTGTCATCGCACCATTGGCGGCGGAGACGTCTGTGGTTCTGCGTCAAGGGTAGACAAAGCAATTGACGTCTTGCGGACAGACCACTCTGCTGTAAACGGCGTCGAATGGTACGCGCAGACACTGGATGATGCTTTACAGACTGCATGTGCTGTGCTATGGTTCGTGATGTGACTGAGCGATCCGTCACTGCCATGCGCACAATTTGCCTGTCATCACGTGAAGTGGTGCGCTGAGGTGGATGCGATCGAACACGCCGGTCCGTCGTACCCTCCTGCATCCAACGATCACATATCCGCATTACAGTTGTTTGGTTTCGTCCAACATGACTACCGATTTCCCTGAAAGATAATCCACAATCTCGGTAGGCCACTATCCTTCCTCTGTCGAACTCGGATACTTGATCAAAAGATGATCGCTGTTTTCGATGAGGCATAATTGATCGTTTTTTTGAAAAAACCACAAGAAAAACACAATTGCCGAACTTGAAATCGTCGAAATCTCCAAGCCTTAAATAGCGCTTTGAAGTGGCGCCACAGGCGCTCGTGATGTGCGTCTGCGCTGAAATTCTAATCATTTGCATATCTCACCTCCGCTAATGCATGTTGTAAATTTCATGTTATTTGCATGTTTCTTTCAGGGTGTTGCATTTACAGTGGCCAGCAGTGTATTTCTTTATTAATTACAAAAACTTATTACAATCATTCATTAAAAAATCTTATTACAATTTCACGAAATCTATTCTAATTAAATACATAAAAAATCATAATAATCGAATACAAAACACAGAGCGAAATTCAATATATTCAATTTTTCATATCAGTAAACATAAAAATTATGTTTTTAGTTTTGATGAAAAAGTGTCCAAGCCTGGACAGTGTCGTGGTGATTGCTACCAGAGTCCCACCGTCTCACCCACACAAACACAAGAGCATAGAACAAACTTTTGTATCTTAAAAATTATATGCATTTATAACTCCAATTGAAAACGAAATTTCAAATAATTTTATAATTAACCAAAAAAATTTATATTTTTATAACATTAAAATATACCGAACTGAAATTTTTTTGACATTCTTTCGACATTCTATAGAATGTTAAAAATTTTGTATCACTTTCTTGTAACTATTGTGGCGCAACAAACAGCCGATGGTGAAAATTCCGTACGGATGTACTACAAGTACATCCGTACGGAGGAGAGTACAAGTACGGATGTACTTCTACTCTCCTCCGAAACCTCCTCCTTTTAATCTTACGGTACCAATATAACGTAAGAATGTCCTCCTCATCACTGGAGCTGCTCATTTTAAACACATAAAAACAAGAAGTATTGTACTTTGAACGTTGAAGACATTCAACCTACAAAGAAACATATGGATTCGCCATCCCGCTTCGAATTCGAGACGAAACCACTTCGAGTGCGATTCGACCCTTGTGCGGGTAGACTTTGCATAGTTCATGCAAGACGCACTTCTCGCTTCCAGTTCGAGCCGAGTACGAGACGACCCGTGTGCGGATGGCCATAGAGTCGAGGATCACAACAATATAGAGAACACATACGCAGTCACCCGATGAAATGTATTTAGAATCGTTAGGACAGATATTTCAGGAAACAGCAAGGGAGATTATTTTAACAGAGTGGCCACATTGTAGAAAGCATAAGACGCGCGTTTACAAGGCACGAAATATAGAACTTTACAAAGCAGCTGGTAAAATTAGAAGTGCAGAAATGTCTTCCGTTCAGGCAAGTGTAAAATGGAAATTTCCCTGTTTCAACCCTAGGGATAGAATTTTTTAATTGGTTAAAATTAATCACATGGTCTATACCCTCGTGTTTTTCCTGTGGCTTCAATTTATGATTCCGGCTGATAGATCGCGCTATAGGTGGCTCTGAGTAGTGTCAGTTTAATAAAAATCCCCCTACAAAGAAACATATGGATTGTAGCTCTCGACTCTACAGTATATATATATATATATATATATATATATATATATATATATACAGTGGGGGAAAAATTATTTGAACACAAGGAATTTTCGATGAAATTGTAAGGAAATAAAATGTGTGAGAAAATTCAACGAAAAAACATGTTTCTAATCGAAAAAAATGATGACGGAAAAACTATGAAATAATATTTCACTTATAACAGAAGAAAAAATAACACCATTTCACGAGAATAAAAAGTATTTGTGCGTTTATGATCTTCAGTTGCTTTCACTTATTATTAGCATTTAGTATGTAATCCACTGATATAAATAATTTCTTGGTGTATCTTCTCCGTGGAATAAACTAGATTTTTAATTCATTTATTAGCTATTTTGGCCAGTTCACTTTCGATTGTTGACTCCAACATAAGGCTTCTGTGTACTAGCCCTATCGGATTCGCCCACCTCAATGTTTACCTATGGAGAAAATTTGTCTACTATTTACAGTTACATAAATGCTGATAATCCAATGAAAATGGTATTTTCAGATATCCTGATCTTTTCTGCACCTTGCGGCAGGATTTATTTTATAAATTTCGTCCACCGAAGGAATTTATTAGCGTTTAAAATGCACTATGTCAGATCCCCCTCGAATAATTTAAATTTTAAAATATTATTTGCCTGTTTTTTAACAAAACAAAAAATGCCCCAAGGTGTAAAATTTCTTTCACTATTACGGAGTACAATTAAAAAAAAAACTTTAAATGTAAGTCGGCAATCTTTGGACACATTTTCTCCCTAAGTTAACATTGAGGTGAGCGAATCCAATAAGGTTAGTAGACAGCAGACTTAATATTGCGCTATTGTGCCACCCGATACTGTGTAGAAACGTATTATTACACTACATTTTGAAGGTAAAAGTTATCACGACAACAACAAAGAAGCAGGAAAAAGCTTTTTAACTGTTTGAAATGTAATTAAAAGGTAAGAAGCCCATGAAACTGCAAACAATATATCCCTTTCAGGTCGCCTTAAAAAAGTTGACAAAGATCGTAAAGGTATTATTACACAAGTGCAAAACATATAGGAGGGCCCAAACATGTGCTGAAATAATTGCTAAATCATCAGGTAAACGTGTTTGTACTCGAAATGTTTTAAAAGGTGTTAATTATCCCGATAAAGTACCGACGAAAAAGACATATATTACTGATTATAACAGGAAAAAAGCATTTGCTGTTTGCTAAAACGTACATAAAATACCTATTAATATTTAGAGAAATATATTATTCTCTGAGGATAGCAAATTAACTCTTTTTAGCTCAGATGGCCGTAAAACAATGCTAAATCAATCGCAGACAGAGTTGAAACCAAAGAACATTTCACCTAGAGTTGTTGTTGTTGTTTTTCCTAATGCTCCCTGGCCGGGAGTTCCAAACCAGGTCCATATAGGCATCGGGCTGAGTAATGCGGCTCCAGTTTATAATAGCACTACAAGGGTCAGAGCAGCAGCGTACGCAGAAATTTTCAAAGGGGGGGGGGAGGGTTACTATGAAAGAGTAGTTTTGAGCAATTAGTGCAAAGCTTAAACCTAATTAAATAATATATGTAATCAGAACCAATGGAGGGGAATTAAACTCCCTCAACCCCCCCCCTACATACGCCACTGGGTCAGAGTCCGACTTGGCTCTAGGTGCCACCACAATTTGGACCTAGCAATCCCAGGGGCGACATCTGGGGGATCTTACCTTTCCCACCCACTGACCTCAAAGAAGGACTCCTAGAGTTAAACATGGATGCGATCGAATTATGCTGTGGGGGCTGCATGCCATATTCTGGAGTTGATAACTTACATTACTTTGTTAAAGCAAATATCTCTCATCAGAATTTTCCTAGTTCTCGAGAACACTTCATCTTCTTCTACCACAGTGGGTTCATTGAAAGAGAAATACGGGGGAGGGGGGGGGGGGGTAACATTCTTATATCGAACACATGCAGGGAAAACTGAGGTCTAGCACTAAACGTTATTCAGTTATAAGACATTAGGCCAAACACTGTAGATGAATAGTAAAACTCATGAGTAGCGTAAAACCCATTGCACGTATATTTTGAACAAGTTAAGATTGTAACGTCCCATTGTACTTACAATGAACATAGCAAGGCTATATACACCCATTGGTGCGTATTGCTATGTCCAGCGCAAATTCTTAGGAGATCTTCGTATTTACGTTACATGTAAGAAAAAATGCCAAAAGCCTAGTTCACGCGTACCAGCAAAAATGTTAAGACAAACTTTTAACTCTAGTGCATGTAAACATTATACTCAATGCTCTTTAGTACTTATGTATAAATATATTTAACGTTTAAATATTATTCACAGCTCTCTTCACCCTCCCTCCCCTTCATACTTTTTTCTTTTTGAATGCATCTTATTTTGAGCCTGATAATTATTTACTGGCAAGACCTTTACGATGGTGCTTTCTGCAATAGAGCTGACGCTGATCTGTTCATATAACCATTAAAAAGATATGCGGAAGAGCACCAAACAGCTTAAAAATAGTGATTAATCAGGTTCGGTTTGTATATTAACCAGTGAGTTTTTACAAAGTGTACTAAAAGTAGATGCGTAATTGAAGTTAAGGTGTTATCTGTTTGTTTAGTTCGTCACCTTTACTTTGCCCTAATTAAACACTAATATGGGGGGGGGGGGTGAATTTTTCTCAGTTATTGCTCCTGTGCTTTGTCAATGATCTTACTTCATGAGTAAGTATTACCCAAACTGTCCTCGTTTTTGTTAATTTTCCACAGCTGCTTCCTGCGAAAGCAGGTGATGCTGATAAAACCATTGATTGATTTATTTAGTTTCATTGTTATAAAAATTAATCCTACTGATTCCCATGAAAACGTTCTTAAAAATTGTTAAAAAGTAGAGCTGACATAGTATTAAACTGTATAGTGAAGAAATTGTTGCAAAGAAATAAAATTTAGAAGGAAAGTTTTTTTTTGTTTTTTTTTTTTTGTTTTTTTTTGTGTTTTTTTTTTTGTTTTTTTTTTTGTTTTTGTTTGTTTGTTTGTTCAAATAACCTACGTTTATATGAAAACGAGTACATTTTTTTTTCTCGGGGGAATTATTCCCGTGATTCCACGAAAGTTAAATAACATTTCAGTATTAATTGCTCTTTCATGAATTTTCTTAAAATCATAACACTGAATTGTACTATATAAGAAGTGGATTGTTTTAATTTTACATGAAAAATACTGATGTCGAAATTGCCCCGAAGTGACTTGCATTATCATGGCTGGTCACCACAGGAATAAAATGTTTTGAAGGCGAAGTGAGAAAAGTGCCGTATCGTTTCTGTTGTAAACGTTTCTTAAATACCAAATCATTTACGCGGTGGAATGAGGTATTTAAATATTGGGTGATATAATATGGTGTAGTACTGTACCTCCATCTTCTGGATTTTTCCTGAGCTGCCATACATCTTCATCTTCTTGGGGTGCGTAAATAAGGTTGATCGAACTGTAGGAAGATGCCATATCATTGTTCTCCCACATTTTTATGTCAGATTTGTTGTTCATTGTCATCTTGAATCCAGCGTTATATCCAAAGTTAAATGAAATGGGGGTTAGGAGCTGAAGCCTGTGCTTCAATTGCTACTATTTCTGAAAAATGAATGTTGTGCAGGTTATCGGGTGATCTTATCTTTGGACTCATTGTGCAGGAGAGTTTCTTAGAGAGAGGAGAAATAAGTCATTTTTTATCTGTAAAGTAGTAGACGAATGTCAACAAATATCACTCGTCTCTCTTATGTTTTATCTTGACATTCAGTGGTTTAGTGTCAGAAGCGCGTCTCTGAACATTTATTTCTTTTACGCATATCAAAAGAAGTACATACTTCCTTTGTTGTGAATAACTTTTCGTAAAAGATTTTACTGTTACCATTACTTTACTGAATCGAATGATGTAACTCTTATGCCATATTGTTAAAACAAAGAAAAAAAATTGTTTTATTAAAAAATAATTAAATAACGATATTTTATATTTTGTTCTTATGCATATATTTTCAATGTAACTTAGTCCCTTTTGCTCTTAAATTAATCAAGTAAAATTATTCTAAATAAATCCCAATAAACCAGTTTTAATTTTGTAGTTATTAATTTTTTTTTTAGTTTGAATAATACTTATGACCGTAACTGCCACCTCATGTGGTTAATAACTTTTTTTCAGTTTATTTTTTTTATAATTTTTTCACATGTTGCTTAATTTTAACTAACATTTATTTAACTAAAATAATATTTATCTTCATTGTTGTCTTTTAAAGAATTATTAAGAGTTTATTTTTTAAATCGAGTTTTAATAGTAACAGGGCTTTTTATTAATTTTAAGCATCTAATGTAACCTTTTTAATTCCATGTTTTTCACCACTCGGCTATATGACTTAACTGTGTTAAACTCATCAATATAATTTTGATGACTTCGTTTGGCTCATTTTTTTAAAAATACATTGTTTTTAAAAAAATGTCTACTGTAACGGATATTAAGATTAATTTTGCAAGCATCCCACCTTTCTGGAACAATGCTCATGAAGAAAATTCCCCTGACTTTAAAGTGATATCTCTTTAGAAATATTGCCTTGTTCTTCATTTGCTCATGTGCTACTAACAACGGAACTTGAGTAAATGGTAATTTGTGTCCATACTCTCACTAAGGGATGAAAGGAAAGTAAGCGAAGCTAAGAATTCCCAATGGTAGCTCAATGGGTAGAGTATCCATCTCACGATTAGAACAACTTGGTACTCATTGTCTACGCTGAAAATTGTCGTAGGCATTTAGATTACTAACCCTTAATGCATTTCTATCATTGTCTAGTGGGTATTAAGGCTTGTTTCATGTGTGCGAACTAAGACCAGTATTGCTTGCTGAACAATAGTTGCTCTTTTTCAAAAATTCGTTGTAGTCTTAATATCTATACTAATATGTACTAATAGGAATATTAATTATTATTATGATCATATCCACCAATGTTTAATGTTCAGTCAAAATGTTACGAATACCCATTTACCTAACAATGATTTGCCCCAAACAGCAAGTGTCAAAACCTGAATTGGTAAGAAAAAGGGGAAGGAATTGCTAAACTGAGGCAGTTTCGAGTTAAATTGGGTAAACGACGTGATGCAAGAAAATTATAGTGAGAAATTGTGATTCGCTACCAATTAAAATCTGTTAATGCTACAAAAACTTTGTTAGATACATTTAGGGTGCTCGTTGTGGTAATATTTAAGAAATGAGAGGACATACGTCATAAGTACTACAAGCTAATCTCTACGGGGCATGAAAATTTATCCGCAATGACAGATATCTTGCCTCGCTCGGATGAATAAACAGATCAAGGTGAAAAAACTGATCAAGGAATAAGACTAAGGGCCTGTTCACATAGGAGTCCAGTAGCGAAGCGGAGCGTTAAAGAATTGAAATATATTTAACCAATGACAAACCTCTAAACGATTAGCAACGATATTTTTAACGCTTATGATTGGTTTATTTTCGTCTTAACGTCATCTTTCCTTTAACGCTCCGCTACCGGACTCCTATGTGAACAGGCCCTTAGGCACATCATTAATCGCATCGGAAACCCTGATTCATCAAACTCTTTTTCCCCATAAGCTTCCAAACTTGGCCGCAACATATTACGTATAGTCAGTGGCTACCTACGCTCAAGGCAAAACCAGGAATATATTCCGTAGTTTCTACTTACGAGCTACATACACTCATATAATCTTAATATTTAGTTTCTTGTTCGACATGCTGAGAGTACATTCATAAATTCGGAGATATACAATTAGTCTATAAAATATGTTAGAGTCTCACCAACTGAATACTCTATGTAGCACTGAATGTTGAAATTACAGTTAGGTTTCGTGAGGTAACAGGCTCAAGCTTTTAATGCTAGAGGAGAGACAGAGATAAAGGCAATGTTTAGGAGATGTTAAAATTCGACACTGGTTTGATGGCAGTAAGACGAACACATAACCTTTCACGTTGGCAGGCTTTCCACTGCTATTAATGTGTATCAAGTGTTTTTTAAAGACATCGTTTATCTACACATTCATTTATTATTTATCAAAGTTTCATTAATTATGCCTTATGTGCTTTAATTATCTTAAGTTCATTGATACTCTGATGGCCATTAAAATTGCAACACCATGAAGGAGGGATGATACAAACGTCAAATTCTCATGAAAGGAAGAAGATGCTAGGATATGCAAATGATTAGCATTTAAGTGCAATCGAACGACGCTGGAGGGAGAAACGGCATCTCAAACTCTGTATAAAAGGAAAGTTACGCAGCGGATTTCTCATTCGAAAATCGCATTTGAATGTTGGTTGTTGTGGTTGGTTGTTGTGGTTGGTTGTTGTTGGAAGAGCGTGTTATGCCACGTATAAGAAGGAGAAACGGCTACCAGCACGTGTCGGAATTCGATAGCGGCAGGATCATGACCTATCGAGAGTGCAGTTTATCGTTCCGCGATATTGCTACTAGCATTGGTCGGAATCCAACGACTGTCATGCGAATATAGAGTCGATGGGTTCAGGAGGGTCATACTGAATGCCATGCAGGATCTCAACGACCTTCCGCTACTAACGCCCGAGAGGATAGACATGTTGTCAGGTCAGCCTTGCAGGATCGTACAGCCCCATCACGGACCTTGAATCGGGAAATGGCTTGTTTGGAGCACGACAAATATCCACACGGTCCGTGCGACAGCATCTGAAGCAGCACGGACTGTCTGCACGGCGACCATTATTGCGGCTTTCCTTGACGCTACAGCATAGAGACGCGCGGCGACAGTTGTGCGCCCAACGACAAAACTGGATACAGGAATGGCACCACCTCGTCGTTTCAGACGAGTTCCGGTTCTGCGTGCAACATCATAATGGGCGTATCCGTGTCTGGATTCACCGAGGAGAACGCACGTGGCCTACTTGCATTCGATATCGTCATACGGGCCCTGCACCTGGTGAGATGATATAGGCAGCCATTGGATACACGACACAAACACCTCTTGTTCGGGTCGTCGGTAATCTGAAAAGCCAGTGTTACATTTCTCAAATCTTAAGGCCGGTGGCCGTGCCCTATCTTCGAGGCCTCGGAGACGTCATCTTTCAACAAGATAACGCAAGACTGCATGTTGCCCGTCGTGACCTGATCTACCTCGACACATAGGGTATTAAACTGTTGCCCTGGCCAGAACGTTCTCTAGATTATTCACCTATTGAAAACATCTGGTCATGGGTTGCTGAGAAACTGGGCCGCCACTGCTCTCCAACCACTACGATTAATGAAGTATTACATAGACTTGAAGCTGCATGGAATGGCTTGCCCGTATTTGTCATCGTATCTATCCAGTTTCACTCGATGCCTAACCGAGTTAGAGCCGTTTTAGCTGCTAGAGTCTGCAGCTGTGTGCACTAATTTTGGACCCTGTATACCCCCAAACAGCCTACAAATTTAATCATGTTTTCTTCCTACTATGCTGTATACGTACAATAAGTAAAATTTTGTTATTTGCTATACTTCCTGGTGTTGCAATTTTAATGGCCAGCAGTGTACGAACCGGATCTTACTTGCCAAAAGAACTTTATTTAATAAAAAATTTTCGTTAAAACCTTTTTCTAAAAAAACTAGAGATTAAAAAGGGGAAAAACTTGCTTTGAATTATCCCATTCAAAAACCTAGAACGAGGACCAAAAAAGAATAATACATTTGTCGCTTTTCTGTCTGTCAGTATGCGATTGAATTTTCCTTCTATTAAAGGTTAAGATAAATTAATTGAGCTTTACAGTATACCCTATCCAGGGCCTTTTTATCGCATGGGCAAATCAGGACTTTGCCCAGGGCCCCTTGATTCTAGGGGCCCCCAAAACTGTCTTCTTTAATGTGCAAAATCTCTTTAACGATGTTTCTCAACACTAAAATAGATAGGGTGCCAGATAAGTGAAAGTTTTTAATTTCGCTTTTTGTTTTAAAAAAATTTTAAACTATCACGTTGTATCAGGCGTACAGCAGAAGTTAAAAAGCGTTTTCAATTTGATTGCAAACTTGTTTCTGAATGCTTCATCTTATCAGCCATACACTGTTATAGCAAATATAGGGTTATTTGTCAATTCAGTTATTTGCATATATAGCAAATGTATGCATACAGGGTTGTTTGGTTTAAATCGTTATTTGAATCAAACTTTAAATGAAACAATTTTTTTTAATCGTGATTTTTAACAACTTTACCTCACACGTTTGGTGTATGCACCTAGTACTTCTTATAGTATAGTCCATGGATATTCTTATTTTTATAAATGTTCGTAAGGGAGGGCCCCAAATAGCATCTGCCCAGGGGCCCCCAGTGTTCATAATCGGGCCCTGATCCTATCTGTTGCCTAAATATAATGGAGAATATAGACTACGATTACATACATTTAGCCAGTTGTTAATTTGAACAAAAGTCTGCTCAGCGAGTTACATTTTCTGTTTAGCCAAGTGGGGATGGTGAATGGAGAGTACAATGGTGAGAATTATCTGAATATAAAGATCCAGGAAGCACGGAACAGTATACTGGAGTAAATATTATCTTCCAGGACATTCTTAAGCTCTGTTTGAAAATAATTTTTAGTAGCATCAATTGTCCAGCATAAATTTCATTAATACGCATGTCTTCAAACTTGATGAGAAAAGAAATTATTTTTCTTAGATTAGCCGTTTTGCTAGAGTCACATAACGTATGCCTTATCAAATGTAACACAGAGTGTTTGTACTGACACGCGAGGGTAGCACAGCTGAAGAGTAGGAAGACCGCAATTCACAACTTTCAATGTTGTTCCCCTTTAACATAAAATGGAATAGTAGAAAAAGAAAAAAGAGAGAGAGGAAGAGCAGTTTTGAAAAGTCAGATGAAAGCATTTCTCAATACAAAGAAACTTAGTTTAAAGATGCACTTACCTCTTTTGACACTTTGAATCGTATTTGCTTAAGGATAATTTATGTGAGGAAAAATGGTACAATTAACTCGAATAAGGAATTTATCACTGTTAATGCCAGAAAACCCCAACAAAGCAAGATTTCAAGCTGCTTTTTATTTCTAAGTTAGAAAATGAAGAATTTCAATTTTAATAGGTTATTATTTTAGTTAAAATGTCAAATATATTTTTGGTATATTTATTTTGGAATAATACAGAATATTTTTCGATATTATCGGCAAAATATTTCATATAGTCAAGTACGGAAAGTTAATTAATGTGAAAAATTGGCGACTTTATTTAAAATTGGTTTAGTCAGTAGTGATTAATTCTTATAAATGCTTATTTCAACATGAAAAATAAATCATATTTTTTGGTCCAACTTAACTTAAATAGCATTTACAGTTTTAATACCTGGCCCCACCATAAGGGCCTGTTCACATTGGAGTCCGGTAGCGGAGCGTTAAAAGAAAGATGACGTTGAGACGAAAATAAACCAATCATAGGCGTTAAAAATTTCGTTGCCAATCGTTTGGAGGTTTGTCATTGGTTAAATATATTTCAATACTTTAACGCTCCGCTACCAGACTCTTATGTGAACAGGCCCTAGAAGTAGAAGTGATTTTCCACTGCATAGTAAATTTCCGTGTTTGTACTATCTGAAGTATTCATAAGTATTGCTTCAAAAATAATTAATGATTACATTTCAAGTGTTTAGGACATGGTTGTTAAGCGAGTGTCAGTGTATACGATTTTTTTTTCTAGGTGAAGATATTGTTGCGTATCTTCTTCAAAATAAAATAAAAAATTCTGTTGTAATGGAAGTTTTTCAAAAACCATTTTCTCACATCAGATAAATATTTAAAGCTTCTAAAATTAAAAAAAAACTTTAGATTTCAGCTAGTAAATATTTCTTAATACTTCATTTGTCTGATAAGATGCTCAGAGTAAAGTTCTCTGTAAAATTGGGGTAGGGCTTGGAGTTCCTACATCAATCCTTAAAACATATATACAAAACAAATATAAGTAACTCACATATATTTGTTTGCTTTTAGTTTGAAGGCTTTCTGCAAGGTGTTAGCGAAAGTGAAGGAGAGTATACTCACCCCAAGCCCCACAATTGATTTTAAGAATATTCGACTTCTCTGTTTGATGTAAAATCGTAAAATAATTAATTTTTTTAAAAAATCATAATGAAGAATTTAACTTTGTTTAAATTGACCGTTAAACTTCCCTTCAAGAAATTTTTCCTTTCTTAGGGCCTGTTCACATAGGAGTCCGTTGCGTAGCTTTAAGGAAAAGATGACGTTGAGACGAAAATAAACCAATCATAGGCGTTAAAAATTTCATTCCTAATGGTTTGGAGGCCTATGATTGGTTTATTTTCATCTCAATGTCATCTTTTCCTTAACGCAATGCAACGGACTCCTGTGTGAACAGGCCCTTAATGTTTCAACAGCATGCTGCTGTAATTTGTACCTATTAAAATGGTGCATTTGATTATATTTTAACACCACTAATATCTTGCTTTCATAAACCATTAACTTGATATATTGCCGATGCCAAGGAAGTAAAACGAGGCAAATGAAAGAGGACTTTGTAACAGTTCACGACTAAATGAGGTTGTAATCTTGTTTGATAGATATTACTTGCTGAATTTAGAAGATTCGAATAACATCAAATCTTTGAAAAATAAATTTTTTTTTGTTTTCTTCCAGTTTATATTTTTAGGGATAATTATATTACTCATATGTATACAACATGAAGATACAGACAGATAGTAGCCCCGTATTAAAAATCTCATAGCTTCATGGTATACAAAAATATTTTATACGGATTATTTATCGATCGTCAAAAATTTTCGATATGATTACCTGTAAGTCTAACTGTAAACAGAAAAATACAGCATACACGGTAAACCAATTTACAGGCGTTTTTCTACTAGTATGTGAATTATTAAGTAGTTTTTACATAATAATTTTTAAATAATTTGTTAATTTTATACATGTTTAAATTTATTAGTTCCCTTTTAAAGCAAGCAGTGTTTTATCTTGTAAGTTACGGATTGGTTGCGAGAGTGATAATCAAATGTGCTCATTCTTGTTGGCCTTTTAATACCAAGTTCTTTACATAAATTTCATGAAATCAGTGCCATTAAATACACAAATTTAAAAATATTTAATTTAGAGTGTTGTGTTTAAATAATTTTAAGTACTTGTTTTATAAACACGATGGTTTTGTGTAATCAGAGTATATAAAATAACTACTTACTAATGACATAATTTCGAAATCGCTGTCATCTGTATATTTCGTGCGCGAATTTATTGGTTTTCATTTGTTGCAATGTTTAGTATTTTCATTTCAGCCATTGATATTGAAGTCTTCTATGTGTGTTGGAGATTTTTTTCAATATAATCGTATATTTCGTTATTTTTCAATTTGCCAGTAGACTATATCGTTTTATATTTTTTGTAGTCTACATGAAGCATTTAAATTGTTTACATGAAATATTTAAATTGTTTACATGAAACATTTAAATTGTTTACATGAAACATTTGAATAGTTTATATGAAACATTTAAATTCTCTCACCAAGAATTTAAATTTTTCACGTAACTTTAGAAGTGTCAGTCGCATTTATAAATATTTTTAGCCATCATGCTACCATAAAACTCAATGCTATAAATTAAATTACATAAATTAATAAAATATTATTTGATATAACAGTGATTTTGTCTATGTATAATCTAATAACAAATGAAAATGAGATTGAAGGTCATGATATTTCAGCTCTAAAACTTTCAGAAAAATGCGAGGTTTTTATTTTATATGGGAGAGATACTCAGAACTATTCCTACAAGATTATTGAGGGCTGTAATAAATGCATTATTAATTAAGAGTATTTAAATTTGATTGTCAAATGTAGTCTCATACTAAAGTTGTCAGGCTCAGTTCATGTTTATGAAAAAAGCATTCCTAACTTGTCGTATCTACAGAGTTAAATTTCTGAATTCAGATGATCTGATATGTTGTTGTGTCTTGAGAAAGGAGAGTACATAGTTTATGGAGGATCTTTCCCTTTTAACAACTAAAGACAGAAACTATCGTAGCAAGGCACAAAACCTTCTGGTGATAAAATAAGCTGTCATATATACATTTAGTTTTTTTTTATATGACATTTTAAAACCTTTTCTAATGTTTTAGTTAGAATCCCTTTTGTAAAAAATAGATGGTTTAATTTGCTTTCAGCTCAATGAACTTGTTAGGGCTGTGGATATAGTTTACTGTTCGCTTATAATTTGATAATAAATATTTAGATTATGCTGGAATAAGATCAAGTTTATTAATATTGTGATATGTTTAAAATTTCTTAATTTAAAGGGTAAAACCACATGTCTCTGCTCTTGATTTATTTGAAATGTTATCCCTCTCTCTATCTCAATTTTCCTAATTTTGTTATTTATACCCTCTAATGTTTTTATACCAACAAGCTTTTGTTAGCTTCTGACTTTTACACAAAGTGACACATTCTCTTTAAGCTTCTTTTTTAACCTAACTTTTTTTAAACCTTTCGTTGTCATTCTGCCTTTTTGTAAGGTCTTTGTTATTTAACATTTTTATCTTGCAGTTTATTTCTAGTTGGTATTTTAATACTGTAACTTCAAAAAATGAAAGTGATTTTCTAAAAAACATTATTCTTCAGTTTCTTACTTATGTGGTGTATATGGGTATACAGATAGATATTTATTTGGCATCTATTAAGGCACATATAAAAATACATTTTATTGCAAGCATAGAAATTAAAATGTATTATGTTTTCAAAGAATAACATAGCATTATCTACTGATTGCTTTCAAATATTTTGTTTTTATGCAGAATAAAGTTTTGTCATCTAGTTATCTTTTAGAAAACTTGAAAGAAGCATTTAGTTAATATTTCAGTTTTGCTATCCTGATCATGATATTAAGAGAATAGATTAGAATCTCTTAGACTACTGTCCCTGTGAGATGAACATTAGAATTGTGATAACTGAACCTTGTTTGCATTTGCAAAATTACATTTCATCCAGCTCAAACTTAACAAAAAACTTTGTATTGACTAAATTGAATGTTTGTATGTTTAGTTATTATTTTTAAAGATTACTATAGAACGACTCTGTCAGTAAAATATATTTATTATAATTTTGCAAAAGCAAAATTTTAATGCAATAATTTTCCTTTAAAGCCCTTCAATTATGCTTTTAATAACATACTGTTTTAACCTGAGCTGAATATTCACAACTTCCAAAAAATGGAGCATCCAGAAGATGAACAGTATATTCAAAGGTAAAGATTATCTGAATTTTTAAAGTGTCTTTTATTTTTATTACCTAAAAAAATTATAAATTATATATTTTTATTATCAGTTTTTGTTAAGAGTAACGAATATATCAAATGTGGTATTTACATGATAATTTTTAAATAATTTTCTGTTATATTTTTTATCATACATGTAGCCTTAAACTATTTTTGTCAGTATGCCCCTAATGGATCTAGTGCAGCATCATTATCTTATTGTTTTATTGCTAGAGTTTCCTTTAATAACAAAATTGAATATTCAAAAATAAAAACTATTTTTCTAGAGCTGTTTCATGTTTATATGGCAATGCTTATAGTAATATTCATCAAATGTTCAAAGGATAAGATAGTTAAATTTTACCAAATTGAAAACATGCTGCCTTAAGCAGTATTTTTTTCTATAAAATATTTAGTAGATTTAAATTAAGTATTAATAAAAAAATATTTTCAGTATTTTTTGTGATATATTTTATAGTAATATCAATTTTAAAATATGCAGCCATAAATTATAATTCAAAAATTTCAGACTTTTTAGATTATTTAGTTAAATAATTCAATCTTATTTCATTCCTGGAGTAGTTTTTCCTATTAATTCAATTTTCAGTTAGTGGAAATGATAGGGATTTTTTTCTTTTGTTCTGTCATAAAAGGAAATTGTCTATATTTATAAATAGTTTCATTAAATTTCAAAATATTTATTTTCACTGATGTATTTAGTTTTTGTACCTGAGAAATTGTGAGTGCTCTCTGAAGTTTAAGTAATTTTCTCTATTTTTTTAACTAAAAAAAATTTTAACATCAGTGAAGTTTGCATCAAAGTATAGCTGACATATTTAAAGTGTTAAAATATGTTATAAGGACTAATTTATTTCTTTAGTACTGTAGAACTTTAAATATCTGAAACATAATTTTTTATCATCAAATTTCTATGTAAAAGAGCTCTTTTTTAAAAAAGTATATAAGCTAATAAATGAATTTTACTACATTTTATATAAGTTTAAAGAAAAAAATGGTGATATTGCAAAGCATTATCACATTAAATGCAAGTCAGAATTACCCACTTCTCATAAATGATATTTAGATTGATCTGAGGTTAAACATTGTGGTCAAAGTGCTTTTGCTCAAATCATTGGCCAAACTTTTTAAAAGTATTTTCTCTATTTTTTTAACTTAAAAAAAATTTAAATCAGATAAATATTGACTTATATTATGTGAAAACTTTACTAAGCATGCCAGACTCAAAAGAGAAAAAAAAAAGAAATTAAGCTTGAGAAGTAAAATCTTTAGAAATATTTGAAAGAGTCTGCAAGTAGATGATGTAATAATAAAAGGGTATAATTTTGGTCTTAGATTAGTGAATATATTGTCTCTATTTGCTTAGATAATATCAAAATGAATGAACAATATTGCATTGTTCATTTATAATGTTTTAAATGTTATAAGTGTATAATTTAAACATTTCTTTCACTGTTTCTTTTGGCTGTTGTTTTTTATTTTATGTTTAATATAATGAACATGATGTTCACTTATATTGATATGAGTTTGTAAATGCTTTGTCAGGGTTTTTCATATCCAGGTATTACATGCATAAAAGTAAAGTTAGTGAATAAAATACAGCAGTTATAAAGTACTAACTCAAAGTTCAAATATTTACTAACCTTCATAACAGAGCTAGTTATTTTATACAGCAGATAATTCTGATGTAGGTCTTTTGAGATAATAGCAATAATCTTCAAACTTGGCCTTGTCTGATTAGAAATAAATTTAATGTTGACTATTAGTAATTTTATTTGCTTCTAAAGTTTCATATTTTTTAGGTACATTCGTTTCCAGTCGCTTGATGTGCATCCTACTAAGAGGGCCATAATTGTTAATTATGATGTGGACCCAAATGTAATGTCCCAAATGGGAGACTTCATGCTAAAGGAATCTCGGGACTGTCAGAAATTGTAAGATATTATGTCATCATCTAATAAACTGGCAATAAATTTTTTTTTCATCTTTTTATAAATGTTTGCATAGCATGCATATAATAAGTACAGAATAGAGCATTTTCATTAAAGGCATAAAACATCATGCATTTCATTGTAATATTATTATATATATTTGTATTGTAATTCTATGTTTTTATAATGTTTTAGGGTCCATGTAAAAGGTGCTTTTAGCACTGATGAAATAAAAGTATTAGCTCAAGCTTTGCTTGACCGCATTCCTTTAGTGCCATCATCTAAACAGACTGAAATGGAACAGTTGCTCTATTACTTACAGACTCGAAAGGGGCCATCTACAGAGGATGGTATGTTTGATTTTCTCTGTCTCTCCCCTGTAATGTAATAAATTAAAGAACGCCTTTTGTTACAATGAATGTCAAGAAAGTGTTAACTTTACAGTGTTTCACAGACAAATCACATTAGTGCTCAGTTAAAATTACAAATTATGCTATTTATATAACATTTGTTAATAGTGTAGAATGAATTATACCATAAGGATTTTGTATTTTACCTATAGAGAATGAAGAAACTGAAGACGAGTTAAAAGATGCAAGATCAAGTTATACCTCTAATGATGAAGAAATTGCTAGCTTGGCTAATGTGGACAGTTACATCGAACTTTTATACGAAGAAATACCTGAAAAAGTTAGAGCTTCTGGTTTAGTTTTACAGCTGGCAAGAGACACTGGAAACTTAAATGTTTTACGAAAAAATGGTATCTAGAATTATTTTTTTAATGTGTTTGATTAGTTGTTGAACTTTATTAAAATAAAAAAGCTTGATTTCAAGATCTGTATGTATTCTTGATGCTATTACTACCTAATGTATATTATTAACTTATCTGAATTTGTATTAAGGCTGTCTCAAACACACAATGCAATCTTCTTTAAGATATAACAAATGAGGGTGTTTTAAAACTAACATTTCGTAAATGTTTGTAATTTTTTAGTTATATTGAAGATTAAAGTAAATTTGTCATTATTATTATTTTTAAATTTTTTTAAATTATGGAACAATTTATCATTTTAAACAGAATTACCAAAATATAATTTTATCTTTTTTATCTGAACACATTTATTAATTTTTAGGCACAGTAAGGAGTTAATGTCTCTTAATTGTGTCTTGATTTTCTGAATAAATACCCATGTAAAGAGTTGTTTAGCTCACTTGTCTTTATATATTATTTTCAGAAATACTTTTAGGTGCTCTGGCTCGAGTTCTTCGTGAAGATGGTAGAAAATCAATTGAACTGAGCACTAACATAGTTCATATATTTTGCTGTTTTTCTGTTTTTACACAGTTTCATCAAGTAGTGGCTCAGCATAAGGTAATGATCTAATATTGTTTAATGATAAAATAATTTATTATTATGAAATTAATTTTTAAGTTACAGAATATTTGTATTAAATTGTTTCAAGATTTCTAAATTAATGAATTTTACTAGAAACAACAAAATTCATTCAATTATCTCTCAATGTAGCTATAGGCATTAGATGCAAGATAATTTTTGCTATGAAGAGTTCTGGAATACTTGTTATCTTCGGTCACTTTTAATGGTCTATTAAAATTGTCTCTTAATTCTTATTATTTGTCATGTTCTATGAATCTTTACTATTTGTATTTATTGACTGTTGAATAATACCTTATTTTTAAGTTAGATTGTACATTTGAACTTTGTTTCATTTTATGCTTAAATGCATTGTGGAAAAAAAGTTACTGCACTGTTATTAGTTCTTCTAGTAATTGTTTTAAATTGCTATTAATATGTTTACATTTTATCTTTACATATATTTAAGAAGGTAGTAATATTTTAATTGATAATGTTTGTAGCAAAAATTGTTTATGTAGCTGTATGTAGACATATGCATTTGAGTGTAAGTGTGTGTTCATTTGCATATATTAATAATTTTGCTTTGCAGTGATTATTTAATACTAATCATATTATGATAGCATTGTAGTTTCATGTGTTATAATTTTATTCAGGTTGGTTCTTTGTGTATTGATGTTGTTGACAATGAGCTGAAACGGTTTGATCAGTGGAGAGAAGAAATGGAAAAAAAGAAAAATGCAAATATCCTTACTACTGATTTAAAAAAAATATTAAAAAATCAAATACTCTTCCTTATTATAGTGATTTTTGAATATAGTTAACTTTTTTTCATTTTCTGTATAATTTCAATAATCTGTCTTGAATCTTAATTAGGGACTAACTGCTGGGATAATGAAAATATTTTTCAAATCTTAATAAATCTCTATAAATAAAATGTAAAATTTTGAATTTTGAGTGAGTCTATTTCATACCTGTTTAAAACACACAAAAATAAATTTTATTGTTGTTTATTTAGCATTTTAAAATGAAGTCCTTAAAATTTGATGACCTGTTACAGAAAAAAGGACCAACTTAATTGTCTCTATTTGCTTGTTTAGAAAATTACATTAAAAAATTGTTTAGAATATTGAATTTTATTTTATTTTATTATCATTTTAAATAGCGCATTTTAGTTTTAAAATTCTCCTTAATAAAGTGTACTAGATTCTGGAAAATCTAATGCTGTATTGCTAAATGATTATGAAAAAAGTTTGCAGAAGTATCTAAGTTTAGTAAGAAAACAAGATCAGTTATTGAGAGGTATGTAGATTGATAACCACTTTAATTTTATTTCTTTTAAAGTAAAGATATTATCTTCAATAAAGGGTAAATACTTTGGTGTTATAACAAATTTTTATTAAAAAATTGTTTCTCCTAGTGAAGACAGCAAAATAATTTAATTTTCTAATTACCTTTGTTACCATGTGTAGTGTGCAGGTAATGTCATAATTTTAGCTTAAATTTCAAATTTTTAAACATTTCCAGAACTCTAAAAGTCTTTTTTTTTCAAATAAAAAACTTATTTATCTGGAGTTCATTTTATCTTAAAACCCTAATTGATTATTTTTCCTTAAAATTTACAAAAGACACATATTTGAAGCTTTAATAGCAATTAAAAAAAGAAAATTGTTTACCCCTCATTTATATTTTTATGTGTAGTAATGTTCCATTTGTGAGTAAAATTTACAGTTTTTGAGAAAGGTGAGGGTTGTGCTTAAATTCTGAATTTGATTTTGGCATACACAGTTCACCACTGTTTGTGAATTTTTTTTATCACACACAAGAAACAAACATAATGACTTCAAGCCTTATGTGTTTGTCTACCCCACCCCTGGGAATCTGGGACAGCTGCTGGTTTAAGGCTATGGTACAAAAATATGTTATTCATAACTCTGATGGACCTAGTATGCCTTGGGTAAAGAATGGGCAAAAGGTATGGGTGCTGATCTTTGGGACTAGAGTCTGTGGGTTCAAATCAAATGGTACACTTGAGTGTTTGTAGTTTTCAGAACTGGCCATATGTTGTATGTCCCAGTCACTTTAGCTCTAGTATAACAAAAGATAACTGAAGTTTTCCAAATTAGTGAACCAAACATCCACCATGCCATGAAACTAATTACATAGCAGATTTGTGGCAAACAATACCATTACACATGCAGAATAACAGCAATGTGAGACAGCATCTTGTAAAAAAATTGAACTAAAAATTTTAAGTACTTGTATCTACATATACAAAAGTATTTTTTTCTTGCTTGTGTTTTATTCCATGTAACACATGTAAAAAAAATTATATTCACACATCAGTTCTTTAAAAAAAATAATTTTGAGGGATGAGTAAGGTGCCTCAGTTTGTCATGCAACTTGTCATATGGCCTTTTTAGTTGCAATTATTTAAGAGTTAAATAAATTTTGTTGTACAAAAATATTTTATTTTATTTTTTCATCAATGAATAGTGATTTTCATATAGCTACTTTTCTGAATCAATATTTCTGCAATTTTCTTTTTCAGTCTGTTTTCTGTTACTACTCCACATAGCTGAAGATCGTAAAGTTGAATTCAAAATGGTCAACAGAGGAATAATATCCTTACTTGCCAAATGCCTTGGACGTGAAACAGCAGATTTATTAACTGTTTCAGTTTTGTTTTTATTGAGGCTTTCTATTTACATCGAAAACAAAGAAGAAATGGTTAGAATATTTTAATATTATCTGATATTAAAAATTTACAATAGAGATATCCTTCATCTTAGTTTAAGTCTTGTAACACTTTGTTGTGACTTCAGAATGTTTTACCACATTATTTTCCACTTGACAATTATATCCTTTATAATATTAAACAATTTTATATTTTTGATATGCATCTTTTATAAAGATGCAGACCATGAAGTAATTTACAAATTCTTATTATCATATTTGTATTTTCATAGACTGGTTAATAGATTGTTTTCTTTGTTTCTAATTTTATTTTTAATTCAAAAATTTTTTCACTGTATGCATAGGTTTGTAATTTTTACTCTAAAACATAACTATTAGTTGCAGTGTATATCGAGAATTACAATAATGAGGAGAAAATACCCTAGTATTTGCATATTTTGGCTAGTAGCTTTCAAATCACAGAGGAAAAAAGATATAACTAATAATCTCAGTGAAAATAATCTGAATTTTATTACCTTGGCCTCTAAAAATTATAAAGGGAGTGAAAAAACATATAATATCAATACTTGGCATTTCAAGCAAAATGCAACTTAAATTGCTAATCTATCAATTTCAGGTTCTGATTGGATTCAAATTTTTTATTTGATTTATAAAATCATGTTTATATTGAACTGTACCAGTGGTAAGTTATAAGTGTATGATGAAATCAAGACTTCCAAGATATGCAGTCAGTATGATAATAGAACATGTAATGAAAATGTCCGAAAGAATCTACTGTGTGTTTATAATACATATTTATTAATGCATGCATGCTAAAATTTACTTCAATCTCATATTCAAGGATTTCTTGTTAAAGGATTTTGATAAAAAGTGGTATACAAGCATAATATGTCCATTGTTTGTTGCAAAGCATATTTCATGGAATTAAAATTTTCTGTATTGTCCAGTGTATCAATTTATAGGACTATGTATGCATATTTATATATGTAAAATTTTTGTGAATATGTTTGCTCTTATTTGTACACATAGATACATAATATTCTTAATTTACAGGATTTTAATAATATTGTAGAAAAAGTAGCTTGTTTGATTCCTCATGATAATTCAGAACTCTCCGATGCTGTTCTTCGACTTTTATTAAATTTGTCATTTTCTATTGAATCTCGAAATTCTATGGTGAAATGTGGCCTTCTTCAAAAGTTAGTTAGCTTAATCTGTAAGTATCTCTCTTCTGTTTAATATTAATGAAGTTCTAAGTTCCTCACCATTTTTCGTGTGTAAATGCAAACAGAAAGGGTTAATGAGGTTTTAATTGAAAAAAAATAATTGGAATACATTTTCCATATTTTAATTTCATATATATTGATACTTATTAATGAGTATATATTATTCCTATAAAATAATACAAATTATCTTTAGAGAATAATGAGATTATATATGTAATTTTATACCTCATAATACAGGCTATGTATTGGATGAGTAAATTTTTGCAATTTCGCATATTAACATATATTTGTTACAAATAAGTATATTGTTGATATGTATTCAAACCATATAATATTCTTATATTTAGTTCTTCATATGTATAATTTCTGCAAAATTGAATATCATTTCTTCATTATAATTAATTTTACTTAAAAACACATTTTCTCTTCTAAGGTTTAGTTCAGTTTTTATTTATTTATTTTCTAAATGAAATTTTCCCTTGGTGTCTGACTCCAAATTCTTTCTTTTGTTTTCTACAATTTAAACTATTTTTCTTACTAATTTTCCTAATTTTTAACAGCTGTTAAATCTCATCAGAATGAAGTTCTAGGTATTTTATATCACATCAGTTATGATGATAGATGCAAATCTTTGTTCACTTATACTGACTGCATTCCTTTAGTAAGTATAATTTCATAATAAAATGAATGATCATAACAATTAGCTTTTAAATGTTGTTATTATTAACTTATCTGTCCTAATGTTGTATTATCATGAATATTAGACCTTATTTCTGTAATATTCTAAATAATAATAGCTTGAATATAATTTTGACATATATGCAGTGTTATTTGTACTTCCTTTAAAACTGATACTTTATTAAAATTACATAGTTTTTATCTAAATTCTTTTAATTCTCTTAATTAGAAATCTTTATTTTTTATTTATTTTTTAATCATTGTTGATGATACTGGAATCTCTAATGCTTCAATGCTATTTTATAAGTGTCACTCTATTAATCAACATGTGTTACTCCTCTTTATGAAGGTTAAATTTTGTATTAATTTTTCTTTACTCAAAATTGTTATTCTTTGAAATTTTTGTAATATGTAGACATTTTTTTATGTATTCTATGAATGTTTTGATTATGATTTCAGATAATGAAAATGATTACTGAGCACCCTGATGCATCTTTGCCTAAATATTTAATTGCACTTGCTGTTAATTTGGCTGCAAATAAACGCAATGCCCAGTTGATGTGCGAAAATGATGGTTTAAGAAGATTGGTAGAGAGGGCATTCCAGTATCAAGATTGTTTGCTTCTTAAGATGATACGAAACATCTCACAACATGATGGTCCTACCAAGATACTGTTTGTTGTTAGTTTTTAATTTTTTCATTTCTGCTCTTTTATGTAGAAATCTGTTGATTTTAATAGTCATTTAACAGTGTATTGTTTAAATACTGATGCCCGGTGGCACAGTGGTTAAAAGCTTCAAGCTGCCACATGACATGTCCAGGGTTAGACCCTGCAACTGGGCAAGGTCTACTCAGCCTTTCATCCCTTGAGTGGGTTGATAAAATGAGGACCAAGCATGCTAGGGAACTAACTCTGGAGGTCCTGCGGCAGGCTGACCACCTGCCCGAGACATATGCTGTATGGCATCCCAAGCCCTCAATCAAGAAAGTGGAGATGGGCACCACCAACCTTGGTCCACAATGGACTGTTGCGCTATTGGTTAATTAGTTAGTTTAAATACTATATTGTATTTTTGTTGCTTGAGTTTTCATAAAATCTATACTTATATATAAAGAGAGAGCGATTTTGTACGTGGAGGGTAATCTCCAGAACCACTGCACCTATTTGAAAAATTCTTTCACTGTTTGAAATGTACATTATTCCAGATGGACATAGACTATATATTATGTATATCTGATCAGTAGAAATATAGTTAGGGGCTTAATCCTAACGATCTCCATTGTTACCGCTACTGTCCTCTACCGCTTTTTGTGCGAAGTCTTCAACGATCCTTAGCGTGGTGCTATCACAGTGGGTTTCTGTTCTGACGTTAACGGTTCGAAACTATCCGTTCTCCGCACGCTTTTTTCTTTTAAAAAATTAACTTTAATTATTAACTAACGTATTATTAATTTGAATATTATTTTAAGAATATTATTTTTAAAAAAAATTGAATATTTAAAAAAAAACATTCTTTACTTAAAACCTTTTTTTATTTTTGTATTTTTATTTCAACTCTTAACTTCTTTCTATTATCTATCTAAATCTATACTTATATATAAAGAGAGAGCGATTTTGTACGTGGAGGGTAATCTCCAGAACCACTGCACCTATTTGAAAAATTCTTTCACTGTTTGAAAAGTAGAGATTATTCCAGATGGACATAGGCTATATATTTTGTATATCTGATCAGTAGAAATAAAGTTAGGGGCTTAATCCTAACAATTTCCATTGTTACCGCTACTGTCCTCTAACGCTTTTTGTGACGAAGACTCGAAGGATCCTTAGTGCTATCTCGGTGGGCTTCTGTTCTGACGTTAGCGGTTCGAACCTAGCCGTTCTCCGGCAGGCCTTTTTCTTTTAAATAATATATATATATATATATATATATATATATATTTTTTTGCATTATACATTGACTGTTGTTTTTAATTTGAGTGTACTCCGTAGCGAAGCGCAGGTTTTTTGCTAGTATTATATAAAAACATTGCAATTATCAAAATTTAAGGACTTTTAAAAGTGTTTTCTGAAATTTTTGAACTCACATTTTTAGTTGCGAAAAATTATTTAATAGTTGCTGTTCCATACATCCAAAGAAAATTTTGCAATCTGATCAGATTTGGAAGAGTACTTTTAATTTCTCAAATAGGTAATTTAGGTTCTTATCAGTTTTCAAACTGATAATCTTCTCCTTGTTTACCATCTGTTTGTCTGCTGATGAAATAACTTCTTATTCATGAAAATGATGTGTGAAAAACATTTCATTCATGTACATTGAATCATTTTTTAAATGAAATTTTTTCATTGCAGATTTAAAGATTGTAAATTAGATCATCATATTTTCAGTAAAATGAGAAAAATTTATGTATACGTAGTATTTTTATCTATTCTCAACTCTTAATCTTAACCTGTAATTAATTTTTTTTGGTTAAATGGACATATACTGACACCCCAAAAAGCATTTTCAGACATTTTTACTTTTTTTCTTATGCTAGCAATGTAAGTATGTTTTCTGTTTTTAGTTTATTCTTATATAGTTTGAGAGTTTTTTTTTTTTAAATTTGAACATTTTATGTCCTAGCTAAGTTATTATATGTTGTACTTGAATGTTTCTTAGTTATAGAACTATATTTGATAATGATAATTGCAAATCAGGCACTGCATTAATCATAGTTCGTATTTTGCTTCCTTTTTGGTGGAAAAACTAAATTTTTTTTTGTAGTTGGGTCCTCAAGCTTCTGTTCTTTACTTCTTCTCAACCATGTATATAGTACTGATTGTATAGAAATGCAATTATTTACATTTTTGTTTAAGAAATCACTCATGGAATTGTGATAGTTTGTGCATTTGCCTAAGAGCAAAGTAAGAAAGTTCTAAACTCCTGAGTTGTACAGAATTTTTTAATTGAAATGCGTAAGTACTGGTAACTATTTTAATGAATATAGAAATCAGCAGTTAGAACTTTTAAATAAAAACCTGTAAATACATGGAAAGTTTATGCTATCACTTTGAACTCCCAATTACATAGGCTAATTAATGAGGAAGTGGGTACAGAAAATCCAAAACTGACCCTTATAATGTAAAAATTAAATTACTGAGGGATTTTAAATGAACTACACCTAGTGATTTAAACAGCATTTGATAAAAATAATAAAATTTCATAGATTTTCAGTTTTTTCTGGAAAATACTTGAACTAGTTTTTTTATCTTTGTTAATAATCTTTGACACAATTAACAGTTTATTTTTAGCCCTTTTCTTTTGTAATGTGTGGGTAATCTGTGAATTGGATAATCTAGTATGATTAAAATAATAAGCTTTACATTTAGAACTATTTTGTACAAAAATTTTCATATTACTTTATTTTTTTTTAAAAATCTGTTTTGATCTAAATTCAATATTTTACTTTCATAAAGTTTATTTTTTTGCAGCATGCTATTAGATTATTATTTTTAATAACTTAATGTCCTATTTTAATTTAATATATAATTTAATATATATTGCTGCATTGCTTCTTGTTTATTCTACTCCTTTTGAAAGACATCACCTAGTCCAGTCTAAATGATGGCTGAATGACTAGGGTGCAGGCTTTCAGTACCAGAGTCTGTGGGTTAGAGTCCCACTATTGGCATGAATATTTGTAGCTGTTTGGAATCGGCTTTAAGCTGTAAGTTCGGGTCTAACTAGCCTCTGTGTAGCAAAAAATGACCGTAGCACTCTTAACCAAACCAAACCAACCTAGCCCAGTACTCCAATATGAAAACTATTTTTGTAGGGCAAAGGCATACTTATTGCTTATACCCAGCTAATTGAGCTAGCCTAGGTCTCTAGAGCTCATGATTGGCCTATTTATTCCTGCCTGAGAAATACCTTAGTGCACTGATCCTTTGTCAGAATAATTTATTATTATTATTATTATTATTATTATTATTATTATTATACTGGTACCACTGTTTTGTTTCCTGTTCATTGTCTCTACATGGCTTGAAAAGATATTATCTGGCCAGAGAACTGAACCCAGGATCACATCTAAGCATGACAGGCATGTTTATAATTTAGTAGCACAATTAGACCCTTTTTCTAAAGATGGGTTGAGGTTCCCTTTTTTGAGGGAGTGATTCTTTATTCTATGTAAATTTTGATGGAATCACCCTTTTATTTCCTCATGTAAGGCTATGGTGAGTTTTGACTTTAAAACTTCCCTTCTGGTTTCACTACTGTTGTCATTACATCTTTAATATACATATATATCCATCTTCCTGATCTTCATAAATTATGTAATAAATTAATAAATTTATGAAATAGAAAATTACTATATATAATAATATCTGAATATGTTCTTCAAGACTTGGGGCATAATTATTTTTATGAAATCTTATTTACTTTACAGGGTTTTGCTGATCTCTTTTGTGAAGCTATCCATAGAAATACTGGAAAAAATGATGATTTTATCATAGAGTGTCTAGGCATCATGGGAAATCTAACTATTCCAGAACTGGATTATGAAATGCTTCTGTTCCAGTATGATTTGCTTGGTTTTATGAAAAAGAAATTATCACAGGGTAATAGCACTTTCTGCTCTTTAAATGTAATTACTATATCTTTTTCATGAGTGAATTTTTCTAAATGTTTATCAGAGACTTTTCAGAGACTTTTTTAAAACTCTTATAAAAATTAATAGTAAAAGAAAAAGAGAGCACATGTGTATGTTAACTGCCAATTCATACATGGTATATGTGACAAATAAATGTACTTATCTATATATATAAAACAGTTCCATAACTGATTGACTCACAGACATACAACTCACAGACCAAACAGCTGGATTTAAAGGGCTGAAATTTTGCATGGCGATTCTTCTTATAGTGTAGGGGTGCACTAAGAAAGATTTTTGAAAAATTCTTCTTAGATTTTTTACAATTAAATTTTTAAGCTGTTTTTGTAACTTTTTTCAAGTTTGCATTTAAAATAATAATTTGAGGGTTATAAAATTTATATCACGAGAAAGATCATAAAAATTCCTTTAAAATGAAATCTTTTTGGTATCTTTACCTCCATTTTCTGATTTTTGGTGAATTTTTAAAGATTAAATTTTAGAATTTAATTTATTAAATGCTGATCAAGTGATTTCTTCTTCTGGTACTTTAAATTAATTTATCGTCACATTCATAGCAACGAAATAGACAAAAAAATATTTTTTTTTCTTGCTAATGCGGCAGACAAGTGAAAATTATCCAAAAAAAAATATTAAAATACAGTAAAAGATATGTTCCTCAAACTGTACTATATTCTTTAGTATGTTCTATTAGATTTAATTTGAATATTTTCTTCTACATTATTTTGTCTATAAAAATATCCCTTTCAATTTTTTTATAAATATATTTTTTCGTTTTTTTTGCATCAATTGCATACATTGATTGATGTATTTATTATAAATATATTTAAGCATATTTTTGGCATTAATTGCATACATTGACCGTTGTATTTAATTTGAATGTACTCCGTAGTGAAGTACAGGTTTTCATCTAGTATATGCATATAGAATCACTTGTAATGAGACTTTTAACAAGGTTTATGTCATTAATTTTTTTTTAATATTCCTGGAAATTTTCATTGAAATCTTTTTCTATTGCCATTTTGAAACTGATTATTCTCTTTAATTTAAGTGTGAATATAATGCTGTAATTAAAAGTCTAGTACCTTAATATTTGTTACTTACATTGGAATTTTATCATCTTCACTGACAAACTTTTTGCAATGAAAATTTAAGTGATTTTTTTTTTTTTTTGTGATGTTGTTGAGCTATCATAATGAATCATATTTAGCTCCATTGTTGTATATAACATTTTGTACTTTATTAGATGGTTTTAAAAACTTGTTTTGAGGAAATCGCACTTATTAGAAATATTTTTATGACAATATTCTTTGTGAAATCTCTGAACATTTTTTTTTTTTTTTTTTAAAACATGCTCAATGCTATTTTCATCTGAATTCTTTTGACCCTATTTTAAAGTTAATGTTTCAAAATTTTCAGCTTTTCACACTATCTATTTTTGTATTAAATAGACATATCTACAGAAATGTACATGTATTTTTATATACCTTTATTTTAATTAAATGCTTTGAAGAGGAAAAAAAAAATTCCGAATGACTAACTAAATGGATTCCTTTTTCGAAGTGTTATTTTACAGTGACTAAGTTTGAAAATAATTTTAACATGTACTATGTAACTTATTTTTTTATTAATAACACACCAGAAGGGGATTAAATGCATCCTGCATTATTTCTAATCAGCATTGATCTGCAGTTATTCATTCTACCACTGTTTAGACTTTAATTTAACCCTAGGTATTGGTTGAAATAGACACTAATGGTTTCACCCATTACTTGAAGTTATTTTATTATTATAGTTTAGAACTTTGCCCATAAGTGTTTATAACATTATGTTGGATAATATTTAAAATACTGGTTTTCAATTAAATTACCCTTTTAATTGATATATTTAAACTTTTTATATGCAAAATAAATGTTTAAATTTTATGTGTTTATTATTTATTTTTAATGTTTAGAAAATTGTGAAGATGATATGATATTGGAAGTAATAATCTTAGCTGGGACATTTTCTGCTGAAGAGGTTTGTGCTACAACTTTACTGGAATCTGGGATAATAAAACATGTTATTGATCATTTAAATGGTAAATATATCATAATTTTAGCATCTTCCAATAATATGCTTTGAAAGTTTTCTAATACATTTATTTTGAAATGTTGTGCTTTTTTATAAAAACATTTTTACTAGTATTTTGTTTTGAATATATGCTAGCATGATCACATTTCATGTATGTAGGTTACATATCCACTTATTTTGGCATGCTATTCAAAAATACTTACTAAAGCCAATTCAGGCAGTGGTTCTACTTTCTTCATATTATACTCAGATTTTTTCTATGTGGCTAGGTTTTTTTTTTCTTAACACATGGTAAATATCAAAGTGTCTATATAAATACTATATCCTGTCTTCTATACAAATTTTCAACTAGTAAGTGTAAGATTTGAGTGATGAAATGCTAGCAAAGTAGAATTAAAATTAAATTTTTTTAGAGATGTTAAAGAATTCTAAAATCTTAAATGAATCACATTTTGTTAATTTTTGTTGCAAACTCTGAAATATGAGATCGTATGCCATATTTCCTTCTTTCATTGTTATTGTCTGCTTCTGTAACAGTGTGTATAGATAGAAATATTTATCACCTTTGAGCATTATTAATAAACCTCTTCTAGAAATTTTTTTTTAATTGGTGCCTTTTTAAAAAAAAATTAAACTAATGTGAAAACTTGTGTAGTTGCTGCTTTTTCAACTTACAAAATTTAAAAAAAATGGTGTTTAAGAAACTGCCTTTTGCAATGTGTTTTTAATACTTTTCAGCCAAGCAGGAAGATGATGAAATCGTGTTACACATAGTATATTTGTTCTACCAACTTATTTATCACAGAGCCACTAGAGATGTAATCATCAAAGAAACTCGTATCCTTCATGCATTCTTTAACTCTGTTTTTTTAAGCAAAATTGACTGAAATATGACTGTAAATTAGCTAAAAATTTTTTAGTTTTAGTTTGCATTTGGACTTGTTGATTTATATTAAAAATACTCGCAAGCTTTTCCCTATGCATTAAAGAAGGTTGAAGGTCCTCATCCCTTATGAATTCCTAAATAAACTAATGATAAATGATATTGTGATAATGATCCACAGCTGATGGTTAAAAAATTGCATGATATGTAACATGCAGTTGAGAATAATTTTTTTATTAGAAAATTCTTTAATGTGTTTAAAAAGTGTAGAATTCCAGATTGTAATTCAAATCTAGAATAAGTTTGAGTCACTTGTGTTTAATATCTGTAGGCTTTAATTAAAAAAAAATTCAAATATATATGCATTGAAAAGTAAATTGTTCCAATTGTTTTCTCCTGATGGTTGAATTTTGGTTTTGGTATAAGTATCTTAAAGGATTTTAATTTGAAATAATTTTTTTTTCCCTCAAGGTAATTGTTTAGAGTAGTTAATTCAGTATTCTAAATGGTTTTTCTTACATACTTTAACAAACTTGGGCATTCCATAATGATTGTAATGGAAACAGAGCATAGTATTGTAATAAATAATATTGTTTTTTTGCTTCAAATCTAACACTGGCACACATAAACACTTACTATTCAAAGGCAGTAACTATATTTTGTTGTAGTTCTTTGTACATGAAAGGTATGTTACTTTTCAATTTGTGTTTGAAAAATATTTTACACTCATAGATACACATTTTATATATATATATATATACTAGCTGAAAACCCGCACTTCGCTATGGAGTACATTCATATTAAATACAATGGTCAATGTATACAATTGATGTAAAAAGAAAAAAAATTATAAAAAAATCATTAGGGATATTTTTATAGACAAAACAATGTAGAAGAAAATATTCAAATTAAATGTAATAGGACATACTAAAGAATATAGTACAGTTAATTTAGTATAGTTTGAGGAACATTTCTTTTACTGTATTTTAATATTTTTTTGGATAATGTCCAATCGTCTGCCGCATTAGCAATGGAAAAAATATTTTTTTGTCTATTTCATTGTTATGGACGTGACGATAAATTTATTTAAAGTACCAGAAAAAGAAATCATATGATCAACATTTAATAAATTAAATTCTAAAATTTAATCTTTAAAATTTCACCAAAAATCAGAAAATGGAGGTAAAGATTCGAAAAAGATTTCATTTTAAAGGAATTTTTATGATCTTTCTCGTGGTATAAATTTCATAACCCTCAAATTATTATTTTAAACGCAAACTTAAAAAAAGTTACTAAAACAGCTTAAAAATTTAATTTTAAAAAATCTAAGAAGAATTTTTTAAAAATCTTTCTTAGTGCACCCCTACACTATAAGAAGAATCACCATGCAAAATTTCAGCCCTTTAGGTCCAGCAGTTTGGTCTGTGCGTTGTATGTCAGTCAGTGAGTCAGTCAGTTACGGAACTGTTTTATATCTATAGATAATGTGTAATATCAGTTACTATATCTATCTCTCTCTCTATATATATATATATATTCTGTTACTGACTATTTGATTGAGGAATCAAAGTCAAAAATAAATTATGTGTTTCATAACGAAAAAATATTATAATATTCCATCTTTAATTTTCATCTTATACTAAAAGATATTTATTCATAGTCATCTGTATTGCTTAGGAAGTTTCTATATTCTGATAGAAACTTACATGATTGATAGATTAAGGATACTTGTTGAAAATGTTTGTGTTTTGTGCAAAATGTTATATATTTAAGATGTGTAGAATAGTTATGTATTTTGTATAAAGCTCTATATTTAAGCTATAATTTTAGTTTGCCACATGTTTCTCTTTTATTTTGTCAGAATTAGAGTAGTCTAATATATGAGGATTGATTTATCTGGTTAAATGCGTGAAAAGCTCTGTTTTCTTTAACTTATATATTAGAGATTCCCGGTTATCTTCTAGATCTGATGCATGATAAGAATACAGAAATCAGAAAGCTGTGTGATCAGAGCTTAGAAATAATTTCTGTGAGTACTTTATTATTGAACAGTGTAAACAGACCTAAGATGTGCTTACTGAACAGTGTAAACATGCTTAATAATGTAGATGCTTATATGATTTATACTTATTGTCAAATGCTTGATCCCTTGTGTTTGGTTGTACTTTTATCTTTTATTTTAACCTGCCAATACTTTTTATTATGTATTTAGATTCTTGTTAGGAATCCTACTTTCTAATTTTTATGTCCTCTTGCCTCTATTATTTAGTGTTGAAAGGAACAAACTCTCAAGCACAAAGCTGAAGTTAAATTGTCATTCCTGATTGTCATTGAGAACACTATTGATGCAAACCTTTTTCTGAGTATTCAGACAGTTTTTGGTTCTGAAATATGAGTTTTGAATACCTATCAATCATTTCAAAAGAGCTTTGGATTTATAATTAACTGTTATATTTTCAGTCTTCTTAGTGTATCTCTTGAGACAAATAAAAAACTGTTAGCCTCTAGAGGTCAACTTTCTAATGCATCATTTTTAGCTCTAAAAAGCATAATCTCATTTACAAGATAATGTTTACATATGTAACTTTTATTAAACAATTTTTTACTTATTTTTTTCTATTTGAAATAATGGAGAAAGTCTCAACTAATATTAAAATTGTTTTTACTTTGAAGAAAAAAATATTTTTTTATCCCTCTCAAAATTGAAGAATGCTAGTTTTGCTTGACCAGATAATTTTTAAGTGCTATTATGTATTAAATAAATTAAAATTGAAGTACACATTGGAGTATAGTTCGCTGATGGCCATGCTTTGAAACCTATTGATTTAGTTTCAATAATCTAATCCAATTAAACTTAAGAATAATTATTTAATTAATAAAGTTAGCAAAGACACTGCATTATTACTGTTGGAAATAAAATGACATGTGTTTAAATTTGATAAATGAAGGTGTACATTCTGGTCTTCTCATATGCTTATAACTGTTACAGTAGAATGTTCAACTGCATAAATGTTTGCATAAAATTTATGCTGTTTTGGTTTATCTTGACCAAATGAATTTTTTGAAGTAGTATTTGGGACGAATGCATCCTAATTTTTATTTAACGTAATATGAAGGCAGTATAATGTGTTATGTACTGTGATCTCCTGTCAATGCACTTAGATCTACAACTATTCCTGAGACTCATTAAATACTTTTCGAAATGTAATTTTATATTTAATAAAAATTATGCTTGTGAAAATCCCAAGAAAGGCTATTAACTGACTGCTGTTTATGTAGCTCTTGAAACTGCTATTTGTATACCTGATTTTTAGTGGTACGTAAATTTTGCATAAAAAATATCGAAATTTTGCAAAAAAAAAAAAAAAAAAAAAAAAAAAATTACAATTTATAAAAATTTTGCATTTATTCGTAAATATAAATGTTTATATATATATATATATATATATATATATATATATATATATATATTCAAAAATTCAAAAATTTTGCATTTATTTAAAAAAAATCCCAAATTTACTTACTTGGTAACTATCAAAATTCTTAGTTAAAAGCTGACATTGTAGTAGTCTCTACATTTTCTTTCTTAAGTCTTTAGCAATAAGTGATAAGCAATTTTTGAGAGTGAGATCTCTCAGTTAAAGACTGTGGATGGTCTTAGTTAAGCAATTATGTTAATAAATTATTACTATTATTACCTAATTTCGCTTAAAAAGCTGTTTATCACCGAATTTTTTTCGAAAAGTAGTGAACTTTTACATTTTATTTTTATTTTATTTTTTTGAAATAGCATGTCATAAAGAAATATTTAAACAACCCATTTATATTTTTAAAAGAGCCATATTCTATTTTTAATTATTTTATGTTTAACTTAAACTATCATTTTAGCCAATAATTTTTACATATACTTGGTATTTGGTTTATTTTTTTCCTATATATATATCTCTGCAGGAATTCAATGAAGAATGGGCAAAAAAGATTCAAGTTGAAAAATTCCGATGGCACAATTGCCAGTGGCTGGAGATGATTGAGTCACAACAAATGGACGAGGCAGACTTTTTTGGGGAGGATTCTTATACTCCAAGAATTCAAGATTTCCTCAATCCCTCTGATTTGTTGTATGGTAGTGGTATGTATTTAGAATTCAGTATCATTGCTGTTAAAAACGTAAAAGATAATTATATGGCAGAGAAGTTCTTCCCTCCTCCTGCTTAAATTTGTATAGTACTAGTAAATTTACATTCCATAACATTTCATGCTAGTCATCTATAAATTGCTAAACAAGACACAATTTTCAAAACTGCTGCAGATACTTTAAAAATGCTTAATTTTTTTTTCTAAATGTTTGTTATCCCTTTATTTTTGTTTGCTGAAGAGTACATGAAACTTAAGAGTTGCAGAGCTGCAGCTCCTCAGAAATAGCTAAAAACATCAATTTTTTTAACTATTTATATTACATCAATTTATATTAAAGCTATTTTACAGTATGATAATGCACTCATTATCGTTCAAAATTTTGAGATATTTATCAGAAGTTTGTTGTTTTAACAGCTACTATGTTCTAAATGAATCCTTTTATTACTCAAAGAGCTGAATTTCTGAACAACTGAAAGATTTTTTTTTTATTACAAGACAGGGTAAGAGTTCCCCATTATATCACCTCCTTTTTTCTACTGAAAATCATAACTTGTCTGGGGCAGCTTTTGTTGTAGATAGTGCGAAAAGGGAATTTTCTCACATAAGAATATAACATGCATTCCCTTCTGCCTGCTAGTGTTGTCTTATTTGGGACTTTTGAAGTCTTTTTTTTTTTTTTTTTTTTTTGAAAATGCAAAAGGAATGAAATTCTTTGTAATACATGGTTATTTAGATCATTTTTGCTAAAAGATGGATAATAAAAAACTTAAGCTTTTCTAAAATGGTTGGAATTTAGTTGTATGTTACTTCAAGAAAAGGCTAATATAAAGTAATTTGGCAGTTTGTGTTTCATATACGAGTAACTGGTATGATATTTTCTATATATATTATTTCTAGAAGGTAATTTTTTTCTGACAATCCCTTTTTCTCCCTTCATACTGAACCAAAATTGATAAATGAGGTACCATTTTAAAGATTAAGATCTCTGCTTCTGCTGACGAATTGTTAATTAGGAATTACACATCTTATTGTTTATTTAAAATTTAAAGTATAAATATTAAAAACATTTTTTCTTCTGTTAGATGGCATTCACTCTCTTTTTTTCCAGCGTTAACTAAATTTTAAAATCGTCTTCTTTTACTATCATTCTGTGAATTAATAAGTTTCTATATTGGCAATATTTGCATAGGTGTACATTATTCTTTTTGCATGGATAAACAATTTGTTTGGACTAAAATCTATTTTCTTTCCCCCTGAAGAAAAATTTATGAGTGATATTTTTCTTTGGTATGCCTTTTTAGAGTTTAATTTTATTTATTCAATTCTATGTACACAAATGAATTGCATATGACAAAATTCTACCAAGCTATCAAGGGAAAACTTCTAATTTGTCTCATAATTAAAGGCTAACCTATATATTAATTCTATAAGTTTTTCCCCCTTATATGGAGAGCTATTTTGAGAGAACAACCAAACATAAAAATATGAGTTGGATGTCAGAATAAAGGACTAAGTAATAGGTGTGGTAATAAGTATAGATGCGTCAGTCGATGAGAAAAATACGATTGACACAAGGGTTTGGGTGGGTCAGATCGACAAAGTTCCGATGCAAAGTCTATGGGAAAAGTGTGCATGCATACTTCTTTGTTTATATTTACTTTGATTGCTTGCACACTAAACTTTTAAATTTTAAAATCACACTATTTGTAATACATTTTTAACTGTCGTTGCCTTTATCTACATAAGACACTCATTTCATTGGCACATTTTAAGTGTTCATGGTGTTTTATGATCAGTCTTATAGTAAGTAAATACTTCATCTATATATAAGTTCTATGAGGTTTTTTTTACTTATTTAAACCTATTTTGAGAGAACTGCTGAACATAAAAAGAAGGTTGAAATATCAAAATGGAGGTCTTTGAATAAATTTGCAAAATTTTTTCAGTCATCTGAAGTTTACCTTTGTTACTTGATATTAATTTGTCCTTTTCAAAAAGATTAATCATGAATTTTGACGGCTTTCTACTATACTATTTATCAGCAATAATTTTGTATAAACGAAGTCAATCTGAAAAAAGTTATTGTCCCCACCAATGAGATGTCTAACAAGGGGCCATAACAGTTTTGCCAACAACATGATTTGCTATCAAGTTGCTACATTGAAACTAAACAAAATGTTTTTCCTGATTGTTAAGCAACCAGTAGATACTGCACCAATGGAAGAGGAGTCTTTGATAGAAGTTAAAAAAATTTCATTACTAAGAGGCCCGCTTGTCTGTTCAGTTTGAGTGCCCATGACAATTAGTTAAATTTGATAAATTAGATGCAAAGACTGAAATGCACAAGTACAATAAGCACTGAGCTGCGTAAGTTAGAACAACATTTGTTATTCTGAAAATGAAGTGAAATTTACTTGATTTTGAGGAATGGAACCACTAGTTTTTGTTATTTTATATTGCCATAGTTTTATCTTTTTTGTAATAATTAATTTAAATTAATATCATTATTTAAAAAATATTTTGCAATATGCATATGACTCAAGACTCCTAGTTTAAAAGTATTATATGATTGTGTACCCATCTCTTTTTGCTTGTAATTCTTTCTTTGCCATTATAATGTAACATGCAGTCCCCTGACAAAAGACGGTTACAAGCCACTCCTGTTCAACTGTAAAAAAAAAAAAAAATTTCAAAATTTGGTAAAGGTAAGGAACATTTTCAAGTGTTCAGAATTTGACATCTAGTATATTTACCATTATGGGCCTAGGTTTTACACATTTTTGGGGCTCCTCAGCATGGTATCACTTATATATGATGAAATATCAAAAAAATGAATTTTTCTAAATTTTACTTGTGATTTACAATTTTTGTTCAATGTAGCCCAATAGAAAGAACCAAGCATCATTTACAATTAGTACTGCAGAATTTAGACAGCTAGATGATGACAAAATACTATGAAACACACCATCACAGGAGGGATCATTAAAATTTCAAGATAAATATCTTCATTACCACCTGCTTTAATTATATTTAATTTAGAAAACATTTTGATTCCTCCTGCCTAGAAAATATTGAACAATCCTTTACTGATAAATTATATTCTGTAAGATGGGGTTACTTTGTGACGAATTTTAATTTTTTTCCTATGCCAGCCAATCAGTTTTAAAAGTAGCCCAAAACAAACAATTGCAAAACATTGGTACATCCTTTCCTTATGTAGTAATGTATTGTGTTAACCCGGATTTTTAATTACCATTGAGAAATTAAAGTTAAATGTGTCACAAAGTTGTCTCACTGAGTGGGGCTACTTTGTGACATCTGTGTTTTTGCCTTGAAATCGAACAGAAAAAATTAGTTGACACAAAGTTAGACAGTAAAACGCTTATAAAAAGCTTGATACACAATTATGTATACCTATAACAAATATTGGATAGCTTTATCTATATCTTTGACATCAAAGAGACCTCGGGTGCTAAGGGCAGCCATCAGTTCTTTGAGAAGATGAGGAAATTCGTCTTTTGGCACATTCTGCTCCTTTGGGTAGTTTCTTTTCCAGATAGTCAATACTTCTTTCTCTCTAGTGGTATTTTAGAGGATGGAAAAATGTAACATCGAGCGGCTGAAGAAGGTGGGTTGACTTTGTGGGTTATTTTGTGACAGTGTCAATGTGTCACAAAGTAACCCCGTCACCTTTTGATATTTAGTTATGGTCTCATATCTCTCAGAAATATCACTACACAAAAGTTATATTGCTCCACAATCTAACCAACATATTGATAATAAAAAATAATTACCTGTGGTAGTTGGTTGTATAGGGTGTTAGCCTTCAGCACACAAAGTTTCCGAAGTTGAGTCAATAGCTTGACAACAGGTTTGAACAATACACTGGCCAGTGAAGACAGATGGCATGCAAAAGCTTTGGACACTGACTACTAGGTGTCTCTGTATGTCGGACAAGTTGTTGGTGCTGTTCTTTGCCTTCCCGGTATCATGGGCATGGTGCAAGATCCGAAATACAAAAAAACGATACAAAAATACGATGTGTCACAAAGGTACTCCTGCAGTTACAAAGTCTTACGATAGTAAAATTTGTTAAGAAATAAAATAAATATTGTGTGCTACAGCTGAATGAAAGTTGAATACACTGAATAGATAACCTCATTTTATGTGAGATATTTAATTTTTCATAGCAGGTCTACTTTCCATCATGAAATAGGATGTTCAATAAAATTTTTATCTGTTCTTATCTTTACTTAAAATTATGTTTTCCAGTAAAAATTTTTATGATTTTGTGTTAGAAATTTATATTTTACAAATAAATTTCATAATAATTAAAATTGGTCAAAAGACTAGTATCAATTATCAATCTAATCGTTATGACTTTTACGGAATGTTTAAAATATTGAAAAAAAATACCTTTCTGCCTTATAAAAATATTGATGTTTATTATATCTGTACCTTGGAACAAAAGGGCCAATCTCCAAACTTTGAAATTTGAGTAACAAATGAAAAAAGAAATCAAAATCAATATAATACTAGAATGTAGGCAAAAACTATGTCTAAAATTGAAAAATAAAACTTGGAAAAATATTTATAGACAAACCATTAGTAAAATTTGTAAACTGAAACTGATGTTCTCTGACATTTGATTAAAATTGACTTTGACCCTTTTTGTTTCAAGGTACAGATATATTTAATTAGACCAATAAATAAAAACTCAGCTATGCATTTTTGTAAAATTTTTCATTGATATTTTTTGTTAATATATTTTTACCTTTTAAAGGAGCTTACGAAAGTTTACTTAGTGATGAAAGCCTTTCACCTGATGTCTTGGACGATTTACCTTCTCAAAAATCTGTTGAAAGTGCATCGTGCCGTCCAAAGTCTCGATACAAAAATAGGTAAAAAAATTTTTGATAATGATAAAATAATTTTTATTTCTCCTTGAAAAGGAATTCTTTTCTGCATTTTTTTATGTATTAAATGCCGTATATATTAATTTATCTAAATAATTCTTTAATATAAAAGAATATTTAGAAATGGTAGTTGATAATCTCTTTAATAAGTATTGCTAGTTTCATTCTTTTATTTCACTGATTAAAAAGTTCACTAAATATAAACAAATAGCCTGATTAGCTTAAAATATGGATCCCAAATTTTTAAAATGTTTTGTTTAATGACATTGATAATTTAAAGATGTTTCTCTCTTTAGCAATCTTTTCTCTATAGCATTTCTTTTCCGTAAAGATATAAATGTTAAAAATATGAAGCAAAAATATTAGAGAATTAATGCAAAAAGATAAAAGTAAAAGAAAATGATTGCATTGTATTTATATTTATGTTCAATGACAGGAAAATGAAATCTATGGAAAGACACCTCTAAGTATTAAGCTTTTACAAATTTTGAACAATTTTGGGTTACTTGCTGGATCACATATTTTTCATTCAAATAATATAAATTTTATTTATTTTCAGTTAACACTTTATTTATTTATTACTTATTTTTTTACTAAATAAATTTTTTAATTATATATTTGTGCAATGATGTATTAAACCTCTCTCCTGCTATTCCTAGAATTCTAGTGAAACAATTAAAAAAATTCCCATCAAGTTAGTTTGATAACTTCTTGATAAAGTAGAAAGTAATATAATAAAGTAATCGCACTGTATAAGAGTGATTATAATAAGGCTATTTAGAAATTTGTTTTATTCTTTGATATTATAACATTTCAAGTATGTAGCACTTCCTATATTATATGACTATCAAATGTTCCTGTATTATATGACTATCCTATATTATGACTTCCTATATTATATGACTACCAAAATATTCCTATCTGATTATCAAATGTTCAAATTTTTATTGAACTTTATAAATCTTTTCTTATGGCTAAAAGGTGAGAACATTTTGTAAACTGTCCTCTTTTCCTTTGTGTTCAAGAGCTACAATACTAATAACAGACATATACTTTCAGTTAGACGATTAACAAAGAATGGTTCAATATTTCATTAAATTTCTTCCTATGTCTGTCTAGTTTTTCCACATCATATGATACTCTGATTAAATTTTGTAGCTTTGTACGTACATTGATCAATGATTCAAAGTTTACCTTCAGTTTCTTTCAATGTTAGTGTTAAAGTATGTTTGTAAAATAAAGTGAAACCTTTAAAAATTTGCTGCTTATTGTTTTTTTCATCTTTTAATATTATTGGAAATTGAATTAAATATTTTCAGCTAAAAACCAAGTCCTAAAAGACAGGATTGCTTCTGAAAATCATAATCATTTCAAAATATGAATTCTCCAAAACCTCTATTGTTTATGTTGATTTTAAAATACCTTGTATAAGGTGATTTAAGAGATTTAAGAGTTAATTTAGCAGTGCTGTTATGAATGCTGTTTTATAAAAGATAGTTTAAACTTATTTTTACTTTTTGTTACAGTTCATTCTCTTTTAGAAAACATTTTTTGAAAGAAAAAATAATAAATGTTATATAGGAATGAATACTGAATTTTACAGGTGTAGAAAATTTTATCAATGGGAAAAAATAAATGAAAATTTTTTAATCCACCTCTGAATTTGAAAAATAGTAATCAATTTTCAATTCCTGTTAATCAATTTTTTCATGTATTTCTAAGTTATCTCCTTCATAATTTATTGCATTCTTTTTCTGTCTCTTATTTTGTAACATTGCTTTTGACTAAGAAATTTCTTTGCATTTAAATTCTATGTTATCTGATTGATCTATTTGTATGCTTTGTACAAGGAGTGTTCAAATGAAAAGGTACGAAACAACATAACATCCAAACTGGTTGAAATTTAAATATGCCACTTTGGGATAAAGTAGTGAGACATCTAGGGATGCGAATGTAGTGTCTGGTGTGGTTGTACGCACGCACAGGTGCCCACACATGACGCAGGAGAGAAGCAGGCAATTGTATGTTCCGTCCAATTGACACGGCAGTGCATATGAGGGCATCATGGCATTCATATTGCAAAATTCGACCTCAGCAGACAAGGTGATGCTCACCATATTTTTAGATGTCCGATATTAATTGAATTCCTCAAGCACGGAAAAACCATTAACAGTGATGTGTACTGTGACACACTCCGTAGCCTAAGCAAGTCCAAGAGCAAACGGTCTGGGCTACTCATGAAGGGAGTGATTCTGCTCCACGATAACGCATGTCCACATGTCACCAGGGTCACACAAAGTGTACTGGCCAAGTTCAAGTGAGAGCAGCTTGAGCATCTGCCCTACAGCCTAGACATGTCGCCCTGCGACTTCCATCTGTTTGGTCCACTAAAAAAACATCTCTGAGGGAGGCACTTCAACTCAGGCGACGAACTGAAGGACACAGTGAAGGACTAGCTCTTGTCACAGCCACAGAAATTCTGGGAACAGGGAATCCTTCAGTTCATGAAACAGTGGGATAGTTGTGCTCAGGCTCTGGTGATTACTTTTGAATAAAGACTTCATTTATACCTACAGTATCATTTCGTACCTTTTCATTTGAACACTCCTTGTACAAGGTCATTTTATATTAGTAATAAATTTGTTTTGCTTTTTGAGCTCCTGAGTTTTACTTGGAGTAATAAGATGTTACAGGCATTTCAAACAGAACACATGATTTTTATTTTCACTAGTCCCCCAAAACAACTTGTAAATTTCTAACTCTAGGACTTATACAATTTTTTGAAACTTCCTTCTTGTTGAGTGTTAGTTTCTGAAGCTATACTGTATATTTATTAAAGCTTTTTGATATACATCGGTGCTCAAGAATGATATAGCCTTCTTGTTCACAAGTAGCATTTGTAGATTTCTAGAAACTTTAATCAGTAGTAATTTTGTGTTGATTGTTGGATTTTATTTGCATCTGAATCTTTTCTTGTTATCTCAAAAAGAACAATCCTGTAATTAATTTTTTTTCCGTATTTGATTTTATAAGTTTTGTGTATTCAGTTTAAAACTTTAACAGTTTACACTAATAAAGTCTAATGATATTTTTATTATTTTTTCTCTTACAGGTTAGTGCCATCAGAGGGATGAATAGTGTCTAACAACTCTGTTTGTTCGTTATGTTATTTGTGGTCGTGGACGTTTCTTTCAGCCATAATCTAGGTTGAAACATAGGACTTTTTTAGGACAGATTATTTTATATTGATTTTACATCCTATTTATTTAAGCAGCTTTTTTACAGTTTTATTGTTAAATTATTTTATTTGTTCATGTGCAATAAAAATTCCTTATATATTAACTCTTGAGCCTCATTATTTTTAGAGCTTCATTTTTATCGCTATAGTTTTTATTTTGTCAGTTCAATAAATAAAGGTGTTTGGGACTAAAATTGTATATGTTTGATATTCAGACTGAGGGAATGTTTTTTTTTAGGAAAAATATATTAGTTTTAGTTGAAGGTGATTAGGTGGTTGAAGGTTTAATTCTTACACAGGAAAATTATATGATGCTTCTTCCTGTTAATTATGTATCACTTTAGAAAAAATTAGAAAACTGATTTATGTTAAATTTTGTATTACTTTAATCCAACCTGACAGTATTTGCTTTTCATTGATGTTTTAGATCAGTGGTTCCCAACCCGTAGAAGTTTGGGGACAACTAAGCCAGAAAATGAACTATGTGCGGACCACCACCAGCACCCACCAACTTGAGGGGGGGGGGACCTTCCGGGGAATATGGGGTATAGAATATCCCTCAGGCAAAAGGGATACAGGATTAACGTACTCACATTCTAACGTATCATATTCTAATAATAAAATAATTGTTAACTTTTAAGAAATTTTAATTCAACACCTGATAGTCATCGGATATATTTGGCCCATCTAATTCAATGAATATTGCTTTCAAAATCCCAATATATTTGGCAATTTTTTTTATATGTGGTGCCGGACCACATCGGAGGCTCTTGCAGACCGCCTGTGGTCTGTGGGCCACTGGTTGGGAACCACTGTTTTAGATGAACATGTATCAGTTAAATAGATGAAGCTTAACCTTCTAAACTAGGTATCAGAGGATTTTTAAGTCTTGGAAATATATGGTTTCCTTTTGTGGAAACCATATATTTCCCAGGATTCACAATTGGATTTCCTATTAAAGATGTTTAATTTTATTCTTTACTTTATGTCTTTATAATTATAAATTCATTTTAATCAGTAAAATTCTTCAGAATTTTATAGTTTTACTGTAGAAAGTTCTAAAGAATAGAACTGATAAAAGGTACCAACATCATTCCCTAAGAGGCGATGACATTGGAATACCCCTGCCTTATACAGGATTCGAAACAGAGCTGTCTCTTTGGAAGCTTGCAAAGCTAGCCTCTATACAATGTGGGCGACTACATTAATGTAATTACCCAATTTTGGAGAAATAGAAATAATATTATTACAACTAATAAAGAAAAAACATCATAAATAAGAAAGTAAGAATAATAATAGTTGTGTGTTGAGCATTTTCTTTCATTTGACTGAGCACAAGTATTCTTTTGATCAATTTTAATTTTTCAAATTTGTTGCTCGTTAGCACAGAGAACAAAGGCTTTTAATCAAATTTAAACCTTTTGCATTTTTATGGCAAAACAACGTCTTCAAAATGTCATTTCCCTCCTCTGACCTAAGGATGCTGTGTGCTAACTCTATTGGATTCGCTCACTTCAATGTTAACCTATGGAGAAAATGTGTCTACTATTTACAGCTACATAAATGCTGATAAACCAATAAAAATGGTATTTTCAGATAGCCTGAACTTTTCTGCACCTTGTAACAAGATTCTTTTTGTAAATTTCGCCCACCAAAGGAATTTATGAGAGTTTAAAACACTATACCAGATTTCCCCCCCCTGAATAATTTAAATTTTAAAATATTATTTGCATTTTCTTTGAAAAACGAAAAATGTCTCAAAGTGTAAAATTTCTGTCTCTATTATGGAGTGTAATTCAAAAGAAGAAAAATCTTTAAATCCAAGTTGGCAATCCTTGGACAAATTTTCTCCACAGGTTAACATTGAGGTGAGTGAATCCAATAGGGCAACTTTAAGGTAATTTAGAACATTTAAATGGTGTCAGTGATCAGTGTATGAGCAGTGAAACAGCATATTGCTTCATATGATGCATAACATAATTTTTACTTTAAAAGTGTCATTGTGTATGAGTGTGAGTATAGTGGATTGAAATTTATCATGCTGGAAATAGAATATCATGTAATTATGAATTGTCAATGAAACAAAATCTTTTTAGGCATTTGGTGTGCACATTGTCTTAGACAAACACAAATAAACTTTTTTTCACTCAACATATGAAAGTGTTTAATTTATGCAATGAAATTTACTGTCGAAAGGAACAAGAAACTTTTTCATAATTTGGAGATAATTGCGTAGTCCCTTCTGTTAAGGTATTAAAAATTAATAGGCTGGTTGGCTATTCATTAAAAGGTTGCAAGCATGTGAAACACACATATATTAAAAAAGTTGCATAAAAAAAGTTATTTCTTTGCAATTTTAGCTATGCAATTAATAATGACCATGGTATTTTCATCTGTAAAGGTCATAGTGTCATTGTGCTGCTATTTGTCAGGGTAAAGAGAAACTAAATATTCCATAACTTAATAGGTTCTCGACGATCAATCCTTTTAATCCTAAAAACCCCATAAACAAGTGGTTCTTAGGAGCAGTATATTTTATTTTGTATTATTTATTTTAACCCCTGAGAAGGTTAAAAGGATTAGTAGAACCTCTCACGATAATCTTAAGTCTGCAATAGTCTGTAGTGTAACTTTGAGTAGTTGGCGTCCAATAGAGAGGATTTGCTCAGAAATTTCGTTTTTGACCTTTCTCTTGACATTCATACTTTTTTAAAATTTCATTGTTATTTTGGCATCCTCATCCGACGAAGATGAATCGGTTAATTCGGGCCGTAAGGATTTGTTTGTTGCTGTCCAGTTGCGGTGCCATCATGTTTGTTCAATACTAACTTTGGCGCGTTGCCCGCGATTCGTGTCTTTGAGCGTGCTTTTCTTGTATTAGCGACTACCCGTGTTACTTCGCACTGGAAATCAGCATTGGAAATAAAGCAGTCCCGTTTTATTTGAAATACTTGTCTACTTGGTATGTAAGTTGTGTTGTCAATTGTGGGATTACAAAAGGAAGAATTAATAACAAACTAAATCTCTTATAACGAAGGAAATTTGCGAATGGGGGATTTAACAGGTAACGAAAAGAAAAAAAACATCTCTGCAATCTGATAAAACTATACTTATTTTTTAAACGAAGATACTCATTATTTGTGAGCTAATCAAAAGGCTAGACTGTACAATGTAACTTTATTTTATGTAAAGGTAACAAGACAACAATGCAAGTTCATGCAACAATGGCCTGCGGCTGACTAGTTCTTGGAGAGGAGAGGTAGTGTTTAGATTCGATGTGCCTGTGCAAGTCTATTTTTCTTTGAAATGTCCTGGAGCATATGAGGCAGGAAAAAGGCTTGAAACCAGAGTGCTTCCGGCTGTGCGTGATAAGATTTGATGACTGACTGAAGGCTTTCCCGCAGATGTCACATTTGTGGGGTTTTTCACCTAATGAAAGTAAATAAGAACTTAATGCATAGAGAACCAATTTATTTTCCATGAACATGCATAGCCGTAAAAATAATTATTGCATGTGAAACCAAATACCTTTATGATACCTACGTAATGACCTAACACTAACATCCTACTAAAAGGTGCGTTTAAATTTACTACCGGAGACATTTAACGCATTATGATCGACAAATTTTTAATGTCAAATTTCTGAAGTTTTTAGGCTGAAATTAATTTCTAACTGCTTGTTTTTAAAAAGCTGTTTAAATTTCATCCGTAAGCTATTCCATAAATTAAAACGAAGTAACTGTCCACGTGCATATGTGTGTGAGAAAGGGGAGAAAAAATTGTTCTACTTCTCAAAGTTTCGATTTTCTCGTGATTTACATTTAACATAAAACATTTTAGAATTTTCTATTTGGGAAAGTTAAGCGAATTGCGAGAGCAGGAATCAATTTTAATTGCTTGTGAGGCTAATAAATGAAGTGGGTTTGCTTGAACAACTACAGCCAAAACCAAAAATTGTTTGCGAGCCGAACTACCGAAGTATGGTTATAGATTAAAATGATGTAAACACAATCGTGGAATCTACCTCATTTTATCTTTTTTAGTAGCCTGCATTACCTTTCTTCGGATTTATGAATGATGAGATCCACGATAAATTTCTCTGTTTATGAGAAGTCTATAACGTCTAGCAAACTTTTCGCGTAAATATTATTACTGAAAGTAAATTTAATTCTATCGATAATACAAGTTGAGTGTTATTTTTCCGGAAGTCATATATCCGATATGCATCGAAATTCGGATTATTTTGAGCACCGACGTGTCGCCACAAGAAGAAAATTTTATATCTTATCACATTTATTCTTACTAACCGATGATACTCAAACGGTTTAGATGCTAAAGAAGTTTGACAGCTTGCTAAAATAGTCTCCGTCTACGCATGATGCAGGAAGGTATATTCTCCGGAAATTAATTCCTTAAAATCTGTGATCATTGTTGCAAATTTCTCCTCCTTTTTTTGTTTTTGTTTTGTCTAATAGAAACCTTTAACCTCCGCCTAAAATCGGACGCTTACCATGAAATTTGTGTCGATGGTCAACGAACTTAGATATTTCATGTAGATTTCACTCGTATTTTTGAATGGAATCGTCCATTACCGACAAATACCGATGTTTATCCTTATCTCGCTTCATTCGGTTAATACTAAACTCGAAAGAGTCAATTGTGTGGAGACAGTGACTATTAAAATTTCTCCTCTAGGAATTTAAGAAAACTATGTTAAATGTTATCACGGTAACCCACTAAGTTGAGTCACTTACTAGAACATAAATTCCATCTTTGGAGGTATCAGCATTTTGTCTCCCAAAAGTATGAACATACTCATGAAGACATCTTATGATCTTTAAATCGTACAACATTATCAGACTGCACCTGAACGCGGGATTTCCCTACGCATAGTGTGTACAAGTCCCATAATTTGAACATCAGCACTTATATTACCGGCAGCTTGCTAACTCACCTGTGTGTATATAGGTATGCTTCTTCATGTCTGACTTCTGATGGAACCTCTTTCCACAGTAGAGGCATGGGTATGGTCTGATGTTGAGGTGAATAAGAAGGTGAGTGGACAGCGTGGATGACCTTTTGAAGGTTTTTCCGCACTGGTTACACGAAAAGGACCTCGGGTTGCTAGAACTCAAGTGGGACCTGTCCTGAGAGGCTTCATTCTGCGGAGAAAAGAGATTCAAAAATTGAAAAGATGTTTTCTCTTGCACAAAGGTAAAATCAAAATCACTACGACTTTAATAAAACTCGAGTCAACTATAAAGATATTTAGCTCCTATTTCGCAAACATAAAGAAAACTCGGTTAAAATTGTTTCATATTTTGACTGAGCACATTTTCCCCTTTCAAATGTGAAAGCTTTGACAAAAGATTATTCGCCTTTTCTCTACTGCACTTTATATGTTTAAAATGAAAAAATTTTAATCATCATGCACTGTAAAACTAATTAGAAAACTTAATTAAATTATACTTAATATTCTTAATTCAAAATAAACTTACCCATTCTGGCAGTGGGGCTTTCTTTATGCCAACTTGAATGTGTTTTTCTATTTGATTAATAGGTAATAATGGTTTCAAGTTGTTTGTTACAGTTTTCTTTTTTAAAGCACTGCCCTGTATTTCCTTCACCGTGAAAGTTTTAGCTGTAAGTAGTCTGTCCGTATTCCACACTTGGTTGAGAGAGTTTAAATTTGTATATACGACTGTCTGATCTCTAAAATTATTGTTTTGGCTTCCAGGCTTTGTGTAATTTCCGTTTTCCGAAAAAGAACCGAAAATCCTTGATGAAGACTTCTCCTCAATTGCAGGTCTCCACAGTGAAACTTTTTGTTCTCTTTGGCTGTCCGGTAATTTATTAGAATTATGATCGCTCTCTGTAGCAAAACTCTTTCTTTCATTGGATGATCTACTCGGTAAATTTCTCTCATTCAAACGTAGAAATGTCCAAGATAACTGCAAAAAGTTGTGCAAGTTTTTTTCCGACATCGGAGACACATCGTGCGAATATGATGATGGCGAATTGTAGATTTCACTGCTTCCGACTAGCATCTGGGGATTACCTGACAAGGAAAAAGAAAATATTAGTTAGCTACGACGATCGCTTTACAGAATTTTTCTGTTTTTATGTTATGGGCATGAAGCTACAGCTCTGTAGCTTCATGGTTATGGGATTAATTCGTTCGCATGTTTTCCCCCTTTTAATTTTTAATAGCTCTTCTCGGTACACGGCTGTGGTTATGAACACGTGATCGATTTATTGGCATCAGTGACCTTATTTTTTGGTTAGGATGGACGATCTTTTCCAAAACAAGGTGTACATAGACAAATTTTCAACTGTTTTAGTGTAATTTGATTAAAATACAAATTGTATTTTCAGTTCGAGAAAAAACTTCAACACAGTATATCTGCAATTTTCTTTCTTTTCGTTTAAAAATACACGCAACGTAAGCAATGACTTCAGACTGAAAGCTATAACTTCTTACCTCCCTTTCGAGTCTATCATGAATCTCAACGTCTCAATCTGGATGGCTGATCATTCAGTTTAGATCGAAATCAGAATCTAGCGTCTATCGTACTAATAGATTATTTTCTATTTTGTACGTGATCTCATGTGAAATGTTACTTTATGAGTTCATATATGAAGGTGAAAATATTTGACACAGATCGACACGGATTGACACAGATGACACAGCTGGACCCAGAATGACACAGATGGACTTTCTGTACGTTCAAAATTTTATTTGTCATCTATGAAATTATTCAACAAAGTAGAGCATAGGTTAAAGACGTGATAATTGAAACTCCATAAATCCGCGAACAGGTCACGAGTTCGAAGACAGTAATGACTCCAAGTAAAAACCTCGGTTCCTGAGAGATAAAACCATGATGAGCCATAGGGGATGTCAAAATGGATAAGGTGATAAAAATAAAGAGATATCAGACTTATCTGGGAAACTCAAATATAAAAAAGATTAAATAAAAGGAATTTTAAGAAGATCCAGGTTTTGGTTTGATTCCTACCACATTCAAATAACAACTTAAATCGAACTATGTGACATTGTGCTTGAAAATAATGCCCTGATATCAGCAAAATAAAAGGAACACCAGTCACCGTGTTGTGCAGGTAACGCTTGTAAAAGAAAAAGTTTTCACCGAAAAAGCTGAAAAGTTATAAATTATACTTGACTTGAACAAACAAGTTGAAGTCATCATTTTACGCTGAAAAATAAAGTCAGGAACATCCTCTGGCAACATCGCTTAGCATACATGGCAGACGTATTTTTTTGCTAATCAAAGAGTTATATTTTTGCTTGCAGTGGCAAAATAAAAACATAACTGAAGCAAGAAGAAGAATTATTGCGCTGTAGAGAAAATAGTCATTTAATGAATAAGCAGAAACAGGTCTGAACGTTCCGGAACTCTTAATGAATTATTCTAACTAAACGAGTTAAATTAAACAATTTAAAACGAGACGTACCCCAGTGCTAAAGATAAATAATTTAATCTACATTGTCCTCAAGAACGCGGAAAAAATTATTAAACTTATCTTTCTGTGCCTTGAACACTAAAGCAGCTAAAAGTAAAAATTTTAGCTGCTTTAGTGAAAGAAAGTTTTTGGAATAAGTTACACAGATATTTTAGCTCTGTACCAACAGAGAATGAAAAATTATCCTCAATCGTCTAATAAGGCAATTGCACGTAGCATGTCACATCTCAACTCGTTCATAAACGAAGGCAAAATGTTTCCAGTTAAACGCATAAATTACTAAAACTCATCCAGAAATGCATAATAGAGTCCCACGTTAAACGCATGGCATCCATTTTCTGCCCTTCTTTTTCAAGACGGTCAATGAAACTGCCTAATTGCTTTTATTTTACATCACACGAAGTCGAGATTACTATTTATAGTGTGCTAAACCGAAAAACTCTTCGAACAAAACGAGTTAAGTTAAACAATTTAAAACGAGACATACCCCAGAGCTAAAGATAAATAATTTAACTCACATTTTCCACAAGAACACGGAGAAAATTATTAAATTTATCTATCTGTGTCTCATACACTAAAAGCAGCTAAGTTCGTACACTCACCTAAAAAAATCGTCAAATTTGCATGAAAGGAAGAAGATGCTGGGATATGCAAATGATTAGCATTTAAGCGCAATCGAACGACGCAGGAGGGAGAAACGACATCTTAAACTCTGTATAAAAGGAAAGTTACGCAGTGGGTTTCTCATTCGGAAATCGCATTTGAATGTTGGTTGTTTGTGAGAAGATCGTACTATGCCTTGTATAGGAAGGAGAAACGGCTACCAGCAGGTGTCAGAATTCGATAGCGGCAGGATCGTGGCCTATTGAGAGTGCAGTTTATCATTCCGCGATATTGCTACTCGCATTGGTCAGAATCCAACGACTGTCATGCGAATATAGAATCGATGTTTTCAGGAGGGCCATACTAAACGCCATGCAGGATCTCAACAGCCTCCCGTCTCTAACGCCCGAGAGGACAGACATATTGTCAGGTTGGCCTTGAAGGATCGTACAACCACGTCATGGACCTTGAATCAGGAAATGGGCTTGTTTGGAGCACGACAAATATCCACACGGACCGTGCGACAACATCTGGAGCAGCACGGACTGTATGCACGGCAACCATTATTGCGGCTTCCCTTGACACTGCAGCATAGAGACGAGTGGCACATAGAGACGCGCGGCGACAGTGGTGCGCCCAACGACAAAAATGGATACAGGAGTGCCACCACGTCGTCTTTTCAGACGAGTCCCGGTTCTGCGTGCAGCATCATGATGGACTTATCCGTGTCTGGAGGCACCGAGGGGAACGCACGTGGCCAGTTTGCATTCAATATCGTCGTACGGGCCCTGCACCTGGTGTGATGGTATGGGAAGCCATTGGGTACACGATACGAACACTTCTTGTTCACGTCGTCAGTAATCTGAACAGCCAGCGTTACATTTCTCAGATCTTAAGGCTCTGCCCTATCTTCGAGGCCTCGGAGACGTCATCGTTCAACAAGATAACGCAAGTCCGCATGTTGTCCGTCATGTCCTGACCTACCTCGACACACAGCGTGTTCGACTGTTGCCCTGGCCAGCACGTTCTCCAGATCCCTCACCCATTGAAAGCATCTGGTCATGGGTTGCTGAGAAACTGGGCCGCCACCGCTCTCCAGCCACTACGATTGATGAAGTGTGGCATAGACTTGAAGTAGTATGGAATGACTTGCCCATATCTGTCATCCAAGCCCAGTTCGACTGGATGTCTAACCGGGTTAGAGCCGTTTTAGCTGCCAGAGTCGGAAGCTGTATGTCCTAATTTCGGACTCTATATACTCCCCAATTGCCTACAAATTTAATCATTTTTATTTTCCTACTATGTTGTGTACGTACAATAAGTAAAGTTTTGTTATTTGCTTCCCTTCCTGGTGTTGCAATTTTAATGGCCAGCAGTGTACATAAATATACGGTAAAGATAGGTATCGTATCTTTAATAACTTTTATGATCAAGGATTCAGAATTCAGGCTTCAGGATCAAGGATGATAGAGGGATCCGAAAAAGGTTCTGAACCTCCAATGTAAGGCATGCCTGCTTTTCCATGAAGACGATTTTTAGTTTGATTTTAAACCATGGATCCATCTAAGAAATATAAAATAAGTTCATAAGATACTGAACAAAGTTTTAGTCATGACTGATTTACTCATGACAGATTGAAATGAATGCTGTTAAGAGAGACAGATTGTTGAATGTAACTTTGCGCGTTTAAAAACCTAATGTAACTATTTAAACAAGTTCTCGATAGTTACACAAGGGAAACGAGCATGGCTCCTAATTATAAGTGTAGTTAGTTGAGGGGAATATGAGTTAAGGATAACTTTTAAAATTCTGTAAAGAATGTATCACAGACTTTACACACGGAAAAGAAATACAAAAGAATTCAAGTTTTTAGGATAAATATACATTTTAACTGTGTTTTTGAATTAAATTATGTTACGAAATCCTTTTGATTCTCAATGCACTGGGCAAAATAGGAACATATTTTTAACGAATTCAGATCCTAATCTATTTAAAATTATTAACTATTGTTTAAACTGAAGTAGCTGTAAACTAAAGAAAATGCTATTGCTTCTAATTTTCCTAAACCTCTCTTGCTATACTTCTGTGATATGCAATAGTATACGCTAAATGGAGTTCCTTTGAAGCTAAATTTAGATAATTCAAAGTTTTGATATTTTTTAATTTAAATATTAAATAATGAGTGGTCTACGAAAACAGGAAAAAATAAGATAAATGAAATGGCATTAAAATAGTTTATATTTATATTAATTGTATTTTCCTTTTTATCCAGAATTTTATTTTTATGTTATTACGTGGATGCAATGAATGTAAAAAAAAAAAAAAAAAAAAAAAAAAAAAAAAAAAGCATTATGTACATTATATTACACACTCTTCTTTTCCTTCATTGTTATTATTTTTTTAGTATTCATTAATCTAAAGTTGTAAGTCGAAAGGGTTATCAAAATTAAAACACTGCAATATCAAAACACCCTGGGGAAAAGTTTCATTGACGATCACCACTTGAATTGGTGGTCTCTTAATAATCTATATATATATATATAAAATAGTTCCGTAACTGACTGACTGACTGACATACAACGCACAGACCAAACCGCTGGACCAAAGGGCTAAAATTTTGCATGGCGATTCTTCTTATAGTGTAGAGGTGCACTAAGAAAGGTTTTTGAAAAATTCTTCTTATTTTTTAAAATTTAATTTTTAAGCTGTTTTTGAAACTTTTTTAAAGTTTGCATTTAAAATAATAATTTGAGGGTTATGAAATTTATGTCACGAGAAAGATCATAAAAATTCCTTTAAAATTAAATCTTTTTTGAATCTTTACCTCCTTTTTCTGATTTTTGGTGAATTTTTAAAGATTAATTTTTAGAATTTAATTTATTAAATGCTGATCACGGGATTTCTTTTTCTGATACTTTAAATTAATTCAACGTCACGTTCATGGCAACGAAATAGGCAAAAAAATATTTTTTTTCTTGCGGCAGACGATTGGAAATTATCCAAAAAAATATTAAAATACAGTAAAAGATATGTTCCTCAAACTGTACTATATTAACTGTACTATATTCTTTAGTATGTTCTATTAGGTTTAATTTGAATATATTCTTCTACATTATTCTGTCTATAAAAATATCCCTTCCGATTTTTTTATAAATATATTTTTTCGCTTTTTTTACACCAATTGCATACATTGATCGTTGTATTGATTATAAATATATTTAAACATATTTTTGGCATTAATTGCATACATTGACCGTTGTATTTAATTTGAATGTACTCCGTAGCGAAGTACGGGTTTTCATCTAGTTATTCATATAACTGTAATATCTGGCACACTCTTCGTTGTTTTACTTTACTCGCATAAAATGTACCTCAAGTGAATATCATAATCGTGCATGCTCTCCCACGCAAAGTCTAAAGGCCCGTTAACACTAAATCCAAAGCGTTACGTAGCAACAAAGTTAAAAATTTGAGCTAATCACAGAGTTCAATTCTTGATATGACAAACCAATCACAGATCATGTCAACAATCTCGGAGCCAACATAATAACGTAACGCAACGCTCCGGATGCAATGTAAACAGGCTTGAAGGGTCTGTTCACAGGCTTTAAGGGCCTGTTAGAGTCTGTCAGCGTCAGCGTTACTCGTATCGACATATTTTAAACCAATCACAGACCTTAACAATTTCGAGGCTAATCGTTTGGAGGCTTGTAATTGGTTAAATATATTTCAATACGAGTAACGCTGACGCTGACGGATCCTATGTGAACAGGCCCTTAGTCTCAAAGATATCAGGACAAAAGCTTGCCGCGTAGGAAAAATAAAATTAACGGGTTTTATGATAGGAGGAGAACATCTTCCCTTGCGCTTGGAGGGTTCTTTTTTTTTTGTTGTAAAATATTTTTAATGAAAGAGCATAAATGATACAAACTGAACTCACTACAAGCCGATAACAAGGTGCTTTCTCAGTAGATATTCAAAATGAGACTCCTAACATTGCCAGTGGGAGAAAGCCTAACACAGTTGTTAACATAGTAGCTTAATTGAATAGATCAGTGATGGTCAGTTTTAGAAAAAACCGAGGTCTACTATGCTATAAAGATTAACTAGAAGACCGGCTTACAAATGCTTTGTAGCTGGTTTTTGAAAATTAGTTTTAAAAACAAAAGTGCTATAAATTAATTAGTATAACCGCGTTTAGATATTGTTGATAACATTTTAAATAATAGCCCACGAAAATAAAAAAAATGCTTTTACACCTTGTTTCAACTCTAGAAAACAGATTTTTGCCACTATTCACGATAGTAAGGTTACCTAACAAATGGTCATCGTATTAATAAATTTCAACTTCTGGTATGCGAGCTATAGTCACTACTTTGGCAGTTTTTGCATGATAAAGTTAAAAGAAATCGGCTGATCGGGTTTGGTTCTCGTGCCGCCATATAGTTTTAGGTCCCTGGAATTTCCATGGGATTTCTATGGGTTTCAGATACTCTGTAAATCTTATTATCTTGCCAATAAACAATCCTTTTCTAAGAATGTCTTATACTGGATGACATTTCCTCACAATATATGCAAGCTATAGTTCGGTCTGTTAGTATACTGCCTTCTGATTTGGATCTCTCGGCGTTTACGTACGCGTATAAATACATATTTCATGTTTGATAATAATTCATCAAAGGCTTTGATATGAGCTGATTTCGTAAGTATTCATAAAATAAATACTCAGTTATTGGGTGCGAACATGATTTATAGATCAGAAATACATATAAATAATTGCAAATTAGTAAAAATAATTATAGATTATTTTCGCATTTTATAATAAGAATTGTGAGCCCTATGTGACTGCAACCTTCAGAAGTTTTTATAGAACATTCCCTTAATAAACACAGGTAAAATTTGCTTTACTAATTCCAAAATGTGTAACTGATTCTTTTTTAATGTTCTGAGTTTTAGATCACGTTATTTAATCCCCTGGAAACCGATTTCCATGATAATTCTATTACGCATGAATACAGTGGTGTAACCAGGATTTTTTCTTGGGGAGGGGAGGAGGCGAGATGAACGGATAAAAATTCTTATAATGCAAAATCAGTATTCATAATGCAATTTCTATTTCTTTGGGGGGAGGCAGGGTCCCATCCCCCCCTGGGTGCGCCACTGCATGAATATACTGTTGCTCCAGACTCAACAATCCAACCGCATCTCAGGGAGCCAACTGCAAGGTTTTAATTTTTGTAGCATGCACTTAAATAAAACGTTTACGCCCAATATCCTCTTTAGAGGGTAATGTTTCTCGGGCGTATCATTAGATATGATTTTTGAATTACAAAACGAACGAGAAAAACTGAGAGATGAAAACAAGAAATTAAATTAATAAATATCTTCATAGCTCGACAATACCCGCGTAAACATATTTAACCCTTCAGCGGACGCGCTAATTTTTGGAATACTAGCAGGCGCGCGTGGCACGAAGTTCAACGTCTCTTTAAACCTTGATTATTTATTTTGTAATAAACTTTTTTTTTTCAAATTGAAAATAATAATTCTGTGTTTTATGACACGATATAAAATGTTGATAATATTGCGATATATTTATAATTAAAGGCCAAAGAATGCAGATACAAACGCCTTATTTCAAAAGTGTCCGGTTTATTGGATCTAAGGCCAACTTGCGATTTGATTCCTATTATGTCCCAAAACCTAAAAAACAATGAGATTGTCCAACTTCGTGATATGCGGGATACCGTGTAATAGATGCCCATTTGGTCGACTACAACTTCTCCTGCTTTTGTGATATTGTAATCCAGTATAATCGCTGGATTACAACGGTTAAATCACGACTAACAATCAATGGAAAGGAATACAAGGGTAAAAAAATGAGACCTGCCTTAGAAAGGGTGTAGCTACAAATAGAAACTGCTTAGAACATTCAAACCTTACATGTAAACACAAACCATTCAAAATTACGAAAATGTTGCGCTTTGTACACGAACGCGCCCGCTGAAGGGTTAATAGAAACAACAAAACTTCTAAATTATACATGGAATGACTTGTTCATTTGTATGATAAATAATTTCAACTTAAAAATGCTTGAAAAGATGCATTCAGAATCGGATCAAGGATCAAGGAATTTAAGGTTGTTGGAGCTCCATGGTCAAAGACTTTAATTCAGAGGCGGGACATCGGTTGCGAATTTTTATATCATCAGTTGTGAGCATAGGCGTAGCGTGCTTCTACCCTTTTTTTTTTCTTTCTTCTTTGGGGGGGGGGGGGGCACAAATTGAATTCAGTTAGGGACCTCCTCAGTGCATTGACTACCGGACTGTCCTTAAAATATGAAATATTATGATTTTTTAAAAATTGAATAACAATAGAATTGATGTTTGAGTAGTATTCAAAAGTTATACAATGAGAAAAATAAATATAATATAAATAAAATGAGAAAAAAATATAGCATCGAATTTTTATTATGGATCCAATCATTGTTAAAAACTATGTTAAGGCTAAAGACATAATCGGAATTTTCAGTGTCACAGTTTGAAAACGCGGAAAAAAACCAACTTTCTACAATTTTCAGTGTTTAACTGAAGTTCTATTACCGTTTTAATTTATTTCAAGTTAAGGAACATAAAATTGTCTGTATTATTTTTACATTTTAAAATTTCTCTTAGACTGTAGGTCATTTTGAAGATAACTATCATATGTATCATGTGTGAGAAGGAAATTAAAATAGTAGCATTAGAATTTTGTGCAGAGTGATAGGCGTTTTAGCTAAATTTCATTAAAAATTACTTCATATTCACCAATTTATATAAATGTATGGTATTTACAGGTAATTTTTTGTTCATTTTTTAATTTTTAAGTGATAGTTTACCATAAAAGAACAAAGAAACCTTAAAAAACGGATTTAAAAAAAAAATAGGCAGTCACCTTAATATGCATTTTAGTTCTTACTCATTCCAAAATGTACGATATAATGCGCTGGAATAATCACCAATAGTGAATTAACAATAATAATTATTTTAAATTGAAAAAGCTTCGTATTCCAGTGGGTAAAGGAAATGCTCAGACAACTAAAAAACTCTTGTGAGTGCAACAATACTCAAACCTCGGGCAAAAAAATGTAAAAATGAGATGACAGCATAATATGCATTACAAAATCATAACATCCAAATTCAAGCGATTATTATTGATGCGAAAGAAGGGGTGCACTTACCGTTTGGGTTTCCATCGGCATGGGCACGATCCGAGCCCCGGTCCCCTTTCCACCATGATTTCTTTTTGATGAGGAAAGATCGAGGCATGTCACTGCCGGCCGGTCGAGCGCGTTTTCTCCGATTGACAGCTGGAGGTACCGATATAAAACTTGACTCTCGCACTCCAGATGGGACCCGGTTGCGTCATTGTTTTAGAAGGGATTCTCCGCGCTCTCAGCGCCCTCACGCGCTGTAATCGGGGAGTCAGGGATAAATCGTCCTTTTGAATTTACTCGTTTATACACTACTAGCTGAAAACCCGCACTTCGCTACGGAGTACATTCAAATTAAATACAATGGTCAATGTATGCATTTCATGCTAAATATATATATATATATATATATATATATATATATATATATATATATATATAATAAATACGACGACCAATGTATACAATTGATGCAAAAAAAAATATACAGTGATTTCCGCTTATAAGAATCACGTTTGTTATTACTGTTTTTGATTCTTATAAGCGGTTGATTCTTATAGCCGAAATTTAGGTTTTTGGACAGGCACACACGCATCTATATATACATATATTAGATAATTTACCATAAAATAGTCTTTAATTTACGTTAATTATCTTTTATTATTTTTTTTTTATTATAATTTTAAAATGCAACTTCTTTTCGAGACCTATAAGTAGATACATATGATTATAGTAAGAGAAAAAAAAAATCCAACATTTGTTACAACATACTTTCTTAACAGTTTAACATTTCAACTACAAGTAAAAGTTTTCTATGGTAGTTTGAGGTAATGAAGTTTTCAGGAGGCGGTTTACACCTCTTTCAATACCAATAGTCTCAGACGAAGATTCACCTTCTAGCTTGCTTTTCACGGTTTGATAACATGCTGAATCTATTAATGGCATGTTTGCCTAAGTGAAAGTGGACACTTCACCGAAAATTTGTGTGTTTCAGGGTCCAGGAAGCCGCAACCAGGATGTGGTAGGTGGGAAAAAAGAGTCCCTGTCTTTGTTTGTCAGTGGTGAAAAATGAAATCGGACCCGGACGGGTGAAGATGCCCCTGGGTCAAGCTAATAGGACAGTGTTTAACTAAAGCGTTTAAGGGAAAACTATTATGTTATGTCTAACAAAGAAAGGGACGTATTTTACGACTGTATTCCCTGCCATCTTATCATTCTTTCTTTAAAAAAGAATGAAAAAAGAAATTCGTGCCTTTTGAACAGTGGCGTAGCTGGCGCCCGGGGCACGATATCTTTTTGGCTCCCTCCATGGTCTTGAGGGACTAAATGGTACAATGGTCTTGGGGACCATTTAGCGTCCCTGTGCGAGTGGCGCCAGGGGCATGATGGACCCCCTTCCACCCTCCTCGCTACCCCACTGCTTTTGAGGGTTTGAGTGGTTTTTTTGGAAAAATGAAAGGAAGGCGAAGAGTGTAAGCTGATTCTTAAAACCGGTGGATTGATCCTTTAAAGCGAAAATTTTAACATGGAAATAATACATTTGTTTTTGTTTTTGCGATATTGATTCTTATAAGCGGTTGATTCTTATAACCACTGATCACTATAAGCGGTGGTTACTGCATATATATTTATAAAAATATCGTAAGGGATATTTTTAAAGACAAAATAATGTAGATGAAAGTATTCAAATTAAATCTAATAGGACATACTAAAGAATATAGTACAGATAATATAGCACAGTTTGAGGAACATATCTTTTACTGTATTTTAATATTTTTTTGGATAATGTCCAATCGTCTGGCGCATTAGCAAGAAAAAAAAAATACTTTTTGTCTATTTAGTTGTTATGCACGTGACGATAAATTTATTTAAAGTGCCAGAAAAAGAAATCACGTGATCAGCATTTAATAAATTAAATTCTAAAAATTAATCTTTAAAAATTCACAAAAAATCAGAAAGTGGAGGTAAAGATTCGAAAAAGACCTCATTTTAAAGGAACTTTTATGATCTTTCTCGTGATATAAATTTCATAACCCTCAAATTATTATTTTAAATGCAAACTTAAAAAAAGTTACTAAAACAGCTTAAAAATTTAATATTAAAAAATCTAAGAAGAATTTTTCAAAAATCTTTCTCAGTGCACCCCTACACTATAAGAATCGCCATGCAAAATTTCAGCCCTTTAGGTCCAGCGGTTTTGTCTGTGCATTGTATGTCAGTCAGTTACGAAACTGTTTTATATATATAGATGACTAGCTGAAAACCCGCACTTCGCTACGGAGTACATTCAAATTAATTACAACGGTCAATGTATGCAATTAATGCCAAAAAATATTTATATATATATATATGTATGATAAATACGATGATCAATGTATACAATTGATGTAAATATATATATATATATATATATTTATAAAAAAAATCGTAAGAGATATTTTTATAGACAAAATAATGTAGAAGAAAATATTCAAATTAAATGTAATAGGAAATATTAAAGAATATAGTACAGTTAATATAGTACAGTTTGAGGAACATAAGATATTTTACTGTATTTTAATATTTTTTTGGATAATGTCCAATCATCTGCCGCATTAGCAAGAAAATTTTTTTTGTCTGTTTAGTTGATATGCACGTGACGATAAATTTATCTAAAGTATCAGAAAAGAAATCACGTGATCAGCATTTAATAAAATAAATTCTAAAAATTAATATTTAAAAATTCACCAAAAACCAGAAAATGGAGGTAAAGATTCGAAAAAGATCTCATTTTAAAGGAATTTTTACGATCTTTCTCGTGATATAAATTTTATAACCCCCAGATTATTATTTTAAATGCAAACTTTAAAAAAGTTACTAAAACAGCTTAAAAATTTAATTTAAAAAAATCTAAGAAGAATTTTTCAAAAATCTTTCTTAGTGCACCCCTTCACTATAAGAAGAATCGCCATACAAAATTTCAGCCCTTTAGGTCCAGTGGTTTGGTCTGTGCGTTGTATGTCAGTGAGTCAGTGAGTCAGTCAGTGAGTCAGTTAGCTACGGAACTGTTTTATATATATAAATAAGAACTGATCCTATTAGAGCCAATGATTCGAGACTAAGAATGTCATATAGATAAAATGCTACTGTTTAATTAAATGGAAAGAGTAACATAGTAGCTTAATTCGTTAGATCAGTGATGACCAGTTTTAGGTAAAATAGAGGTTTACTGTGTCATTAAGAACAACTAGAGCAAGGGTGGGCATTAAGTCGATCGCGATCGAGCGGTGGACCACCAAGACGTTTTGGGGTGACCGCCTTCACTAAGACTCAAGCCGCGCATACTAAAAGAAACATATTTGTGGAACACCGACGCGATTTTCTTTAAATGCGGTTTTAAAAGAGTAAGTTTTCTTTCTTGTAGTTATGTAGGTAAGTACATATTCCGTATTTATTATTAGGTTATAATAAATATTGTAGACCTTTTTTTTAGCTCACCACACCTACGTCACTGGGTGGACCGCAACACCTTGAAAAAATTAGAAGTTGCCTGTACCCTGGAAAAGTCTGCCCACCCCTGAACTAGAGGGTGAGGCTTACAAACTTTTTCGTAACTGCTTTCTGGAATTTAGTTTTAAAGACACAGATGCTATAAATTAATTATAACCTCTTTCGGATACTGTTGATTATATCTTAATTAATAATCAAAGACAATTTACAAAACAATGATTTTACATTTCATTTCAACGTGAGCAACGAGAGATTTCTCAATTTTCACGATATTAAAATTGCCTATTAAATGCTCGCTGTACCAATACAGAGTACACGTTCTAGTCGTTCTAGTAAACTCTTTTGAATTTTGATTGAAAGTTTTTTCTTTCATTTGAACGTTTTTCAGATAAGTGGAATATTTCTCCAAAAATTCGATTTAAGTACAACAAAGTCAGTACGTAGTAATTTTTTATCTGTATCAAGATCCCCAAATTATGGTGCCAGATTTCAAGAATGAAGATGTGCCCCAATTTGAGGAAAGTCTTCTGAATTCTTTAACTCATTATAGGTGCAGATGACATAAATCCCTATTTTTCACAATAAAATTTTGATATTCCTTAAGAGTTGTTCGGGCCCTGTTCCCTGGTATAACGATTAACACAGCAGCCCAGTGATCACGAGGAACGGGTTCAATTTGTGAACGAGCCCAATTATTGTTGTTAAGGAGAAATGAAGAATGTGATTGATCGTTTGGCAGAGATCGAGAACTCATAAAGTGATTCTAGGATCCTGATATTTTTAACGTAGTGTCTTTGCATTATCAACGTTGTTGTTGTTGTTTGTTTGCCAATGCGGGGCACTTGTCAATGAAGACAATCTCACTTAATCCTTGAGAATCGCTGGTTGCAATCAATGCGGGCACCGTATAGATGAACGAATACCACCCCCTGATGCCACCTCAATTTCGACCGAACACCCCAAGAGACGATATCTGGGGGGGGGGAGGGCTCGTACATTCTACCACCCTCTCTGACTTCGTAGGGATATCGAATCCGAACTGAGCACCCCAACGCGCTACCACTAGGTTACCTCGGGCCCTGTACTATTTATGTTGAATCCATTAATGTCAATTGCGATCCTATGTGTAATGTGATCTAATATTCTTTTGTTTTACATTCATAATAATCGTCCAAAAATAAGCAATTAAGTATGGTGATATATTTTAGGCAAAGGTTCAGAGTATAAAATGTGTTGATAAAATTGATGACTATTCTCATGCGATTAGTCTCAGTTTTATGAGATCAATTGTTCAGTTTACGTGTACAAGGCCTGGGTTTCGCTTCAGCGAAAATGGGGTATTTGCTCATAACACCTACATTTTAGGGCTGGTGATGCAGGAAAGACGAAAAAGAATTTAAAATTTGTTTTTGTTTTTTCTTTCCGGGGGAAGGGCTTCAACCCAGATGTGTGCTGCAAGGTCTTCACCTTCTGTAATCGAGTCCTGTATGATTATTTCGGAAAATTCTGTATGAGTTAATCGATTGGTTGAGCAAGATTTATCAACTAGTATGACATGCTGCTTGTTTGAATCTAAATGATAAGTTGTTCCATTTATTTATAATTTTCGACAAAAAGACTGATGATCTGAAAAATGAAAGACATCAACATCAGATTTATTTGTAAAAAAATATTTTTATTAAATTGAAATTATGAGTTTGCTACACATGTGTGATCCCTGATGTGACCCTTTTTCGGTTTTTATTGTAATAATTGAGTATTATAATGCCCTTTAGCATTAATTTTATGATTTAATTGGCCTCTTTAGAGAGGATTCTTGCAGTAGACTTTGCTTTCTTATTCCTGCCTCCATATATCTGTACATATTATTATATCTACAAAGAAATTTACATGCAAAAACTTATATTTTTTTTCAAAATTTGGCGCATATTATAAAATTTTCTTAGGAATTCTGTGCAGTTTTTAGACTATTATTAAACTATTACGAGGTGCATTTTGTTTTATAGAATTCGCTCATTCAAAGATTAAACTGTGTTTACAAACCTATGGTAATGGTATACGTTTCTGACAATGCGGTGGTTTGTTTTGAAAAAAATGTTTTATATTTTCTTTCATTCGGTGCCGTCCATCAACATGAGCGTCTTTTAAATGGTAATCAAAATAATTTAAAAAAATTTTATAAAATTTTACGCAACTTGGCAAACACGACCCCAATTTTTGTTATTTTTCATTTGGTTTTTAAAAATTAGAGCCATAAGTTATGAACAATATTTACTTCCTTATACGCAAAAAGCCCAGTTTTATGTGAGCTCTCATGAACTAGGAGGCAGAAAATTAAAGAGATGATAAGACAAATCTGATGAAATTAAAGAAATATTGCACTCAGAACTCATCTAGTGAATTTCATTATGGACATATCTTAAAATTACCCAGGAACGAGAAAGAAAAAGTTTGCAAACAAAGTACATAAAGGAAACAGAAAACTACAACAACAACGTTGGTTTCTGAAAATTGAAAACTAACATATCAAGATTGATATATTTTCACATTTAATATGCAAAATTCAGAAAGAACCGGAAATTTTGCCCTCTACAGGTTTCTCATAGAAAGCGCTTTGTTCAGAAAGTCGAAATTTTCAAAATTGTAAATATCAAAACACCTTATCTGTAACACTTTCTTATAACAGTGATCCCCGTTAAATTATTTCTATTGCTGTATATGGAAAAATATTAATTAAAAAAATTCAAAATATCTATGTAATAAATATTTTAATATTTTTTTCATAATATAGGGATATACATATCTATATATGTGTAGACATATGCATGTATAGTACATACATATTTAGGTTATCTCTCTCTCTCTCATATATATATATATATATATATATATATATATATATATATATATATATATATATATATATATATATATATATATATATATATATATATATACATATTGGTGTCCAAAATTAAGGTCACAAACATATTTTTGATAACAAACTTTGATAAAATCGATAAAATTTTTATCATATATATTTTGTGAAATGGGTAACATAATGTTAGCATCCAGTTTTGATTCAACGGTGTTTAGCGTAAGTTTGGTAGCAGAACGTGAAAGTGACCGTTTCAGCACCATTTAATTTTTGTCTGCAGAGTTGTGATTCTTGCATTAAATCCCTTAAGTTTTATTGATTTCAGTGCTAATGAGTCGTCATAATCGTTTAGACGATTCACTGAGATAGAGAGCCATAGGTAGGCTTGAAGCTGACCAGTCTCAGACGGAGGTGGCTCGATGTCTACAAGTGGCATCAAACGTGGTATCCAGATTATGGCATCGATCCCCAAAAAGTGGCACTATCATCAGGAGGTCACAAACAGACCTGGCCAAGGCCGCGCAAGAACGACGACACCTATACAAATAGACCATTACATGCCATTAAATGCGTGACGATAGATGACGGCTAGAGAGCTCTCTCAGAACCTTGTGGCTGCGTCTGGAACAGCAATTTCCAAGCAAACTGTATACAGACGCTTAGCAGAGAAGGACCTTTACGCTCAGCGACCAGTGGTTAGTCTCCTTCTGATCATATCGCACAAGAGAGCCCGTTTGTCGTGGAGCCGAGCACATTATTCTTGAACACAAGAAGAGTGGGGCGTGTTCTTTTCACTAATAAGTTCAGATTCAGTACTCAAAGTGATTGCGTACGAGTCTTCATCTGGAGACAGCCTGGGACCCGCTATCATCCCTCCAACTTAAGAGAAATCTAACCTTTTCGTGGTAGGGGAATCCTTGTCTGGTGGGGCATCATGTTAGGCAGTAGTACACTGCTGTTCGCCTTGGATGCGGGCACTGTCATAGTATAACGCTATTGGGATGAAGGTCTTGAAGCTTATGTGAGGTTGTTCCTGGGTGCTGCCAGTCCAGACTTCTTTTTTTTTATGGACGACAATGCGAGACTACACAAAACTCCCCTTGTCGTCGATTTTCTAGAGGAAAAAGATATTCACCCTATGGACTGGGCAGCTATGTTTCCTGACCTATACAGCATGTTCCTATACAGCATGTTCGGGATGATCTAAGAAGAGCCATTGCACGATGTCACTCTCCTCTCATCACCACAAAGGCGTTAAAATCCGGGCTTTTAGAAGAATGGAATTTGTTGCCACGATCATTAATCGACACCCTCATTAACAGTATGACATCTCGTTGTGCGACTTCTACACCTGTGCATGGTGACCACACCCCCTATTGGTCACCGATGGGGACCGATCCAGAGATATGATGCATCATAGTTTGACCATTTTTGGTCAAATTTGTATCTCGTGAAGAATTTATTACTTATTCTTCTTGTTATGTTGCTATATGCTTTCTCATTGTATGAGCCATCTCTGTACCAAATTTCGTTGCAAAATACCAATAATTTCTCTAGGTATTACAAATTTTGTGTTTGTGACCTTAATTTTGGATACACACACACACACACACACACACACATATATATATATATATATATATATATATATATATATATATATATATATATATATATATATTGGAACTGCTCTAGACGGCCATCTATTGTTCTGAACCGATTCAAGACTTTCATTAGGAGCTGAATTTAACAATTAAAATGTCAGTTTTGCCGACTGATACAATAATGTATATATATATATATATATATATATATATATATATATATATATATATATATATATATATATATATATATATACATTTTTCCATTAAAAAATTACAAATTTCATCAATAGTTCCTTATGTAATTGAGTAACTGTATTAATACTCTCACATAGAAGTATTTCAGATATTCACATAAAATTAATATTTATTGGTTGATATTTCATTGTCAGAGCAAAACACTGTAAACAATGAAGAAACAAAACACCATTTTCATTATTCTAGATGGAGAGAAACAGCTAAATGTCGAAAATCCATGAGATATAACCGAAGCAGGTGGGAGCAGTCCCCGAATCTCAAATGTAACCTTTTGACAAGACTCAAGATTATTTAAAAGTGGTCAAAGGCTAGGAGCTAGGTTTGATCTCAGGAATACTGATTTCCTGATAACAAACCCTTCAGTGCAAGCTGAGTATTCCGTGTAAACCACATCACCTGCTACGCGAAACAACTTTCTTATCAGGGTATTCCAGCGACTAACAACAATATTATCGCGAAGATCACACTTCTGGGAGCAGTATGTGTTTTAACAGAGTAACTGGAGTTAAACTTAAAATAAAAGTACCCATATATAAAAGCACTGTTGAATTTCATACATAAAAAAATAATAACAGCTTAAAACAATACAAAAGAATAAAATACAAAAGCCCTAAACTCAAAGGAAACAAATCTAACTAAACGTTATACAATGACTTTGTATCTCCTGCGAATTCAGCAATAACTATGGACCTAAGTTTCCTCTTCATAATTAGCTGCTTTTCATTTTATCATAGTTCATAAATTTTGTTCGGAAACTCTGGGATGATATAATTATCTTTTAACTGATTAAGGACGCTAATCAGTATAAAATTAGAGAAATGTCGCGCTGGGACATTTGTTGTCTCCGGTGTATTCTGTGACTATATCATTCTGTAGAGCTCATAACGAGGGGAATGTGGAGCCCCCTTCCAGTGCTTTTTGGTGCGGGCAACTCCCCAAGAATCTTTATCTGCATTTCTAATCTTATCAAGGGACTTAGAAATGTCGGACTTAAACGTGTATGTACTCCACCTAGACATAACGATTTTCAAGCGGCTCTCACATAATCTGGACAGCGACTAATGCATCTCTGTATCTCGTTTATGAATTGTTATCAATCGATTACACTATAAAAGCCATTTAAAACATTAGGTTTCTGAATTCATTATTGAGATTTATGCTGGTTAACTTCAAAGCTGTCACTATATTTTAGTTTTCTTTTTAACATAAGACATGCACAGGTGAAACAAGGAACAAAAAGTCATAAGAGTTAACAGATATTTAGTCAAGGTTCGACAGACAATCAATTAATATTTCGTAAAGGCACGAAGAGAATCATCAACGGGGAAAAATCCTAAGCGAAGACACGATATAAACTAATAAATACTTAATTAATATCTAACGGCCAGTACCAATGAAAAAATGCTTATACATTTTGCAAAGCTTTGATGCAAATTCAACAAAATGAATAAACAGTTATTAAAGTAATAGCTGTTTGGGCAGGAATTATTAAATCAACTACAATCACAAAAAAATAGAAAAATTTGGTCTAATCAATGACGAATGATCTCTAAACTTAGAAAATATCTTGTCAAGCTCTTGATGAATAATCACCTCCAGAATAAATAAATATTTGGTTCATATCGCATCTTTATATATATATATACAGTTGGTTCTCTGTTTAACGACGCTCTACTTAACGACGATCTCTATTTAAAGACGATATTTCCCGGTCCCGGTCCCTCCGACGTAAAAAAATTCTATTTTAAGACGATTTTGTTTCTATTTAACGACGATTTTTTCTTACATGATAAACTTTTTCTTCGACATTTTATATACAGGAGGGTTACTTTCTGAGGGGGAGTTTGGTTTCAATAAGAGACCCGGAATTCCCTTTATGTTTGTCGCAATCATAGACTTGTTGCAGTGGAAAAAACCGGGGGAGGGGAGGGGGATCACTGTTTCTCGGAAGATCGAATATTCTTCCCTGGTGGATCGAATTTCTTAGTGCTGGTGTGGAATCACTCTATTGTACCTACCATGTTGTCATGTGATTTACGAACTGTCCAAAAGCACCCCTCTCTCACTCCTTCTGGGAAGAACGTGTTCATGTTTAGAGAATTCATGGTTGTGTGTAGGAGCTCATTCCAGTACGAATACGAGGTCAGCAGAGCAAAATTACATCAAAGCGAAAGCATCTTACGCTACACGAAAAAGTGAAAATTATTGAAAACTGGGAAGAAAGTGTTGGAACAACAAAAGTCCAATTCGCAAGACAATTTCAGCTACCCGAGTCTACTCTCAAAGGTATTTTAGCAAGCAAAGAGAAAATTCTTGAAGGAACACAAAAATTTGGTTTGGGATCCAAATCCAAACGGCAGAAAATTCAATGTGGCCGATCAGAAGAGTTTGTGAAGGCAGTCCTGCAATGGTTTCATCAAGCAAGAGCATCTAACATTCCAATTTCCGGAGTGATATTTAAAGAAAATGCTATTATTCTGGCAGAAAAGCTTGGAATGCAAAATTTTCGGGCTTCGGCCGGTTGGCTAACAAAGTTCAAAGAAAGATACGGGCTTGTATTTAAAAGCATATCTGGTGAAAGTGGTTCAGTAGATGCAAAAATAGTGTATGAATGGAAAATAGTGCTGAAGGGGATATTAGATGGATATGATGAGAAGAACATATTCAATGCAGATGAGACGGGCCTATTCTACAATATGGTGCCTAATAAAACCTTAACGTATATGGGCGAAAAGTTTTTTGGTGGAAAACACAGTAAGGAACGATTGACTGTTTTACTGTGCACTAATTCGGATGGACCTGAGAAATTTCCACCACTAGTTATAGGCAAATCAAAGCAACCAAGGTGTTTTAAGAATATCACCAGGAAACCTTGCGAGTACCGCAATAACAATAAAGCGTGGATGACATCACAAATTTTTATTGACTGGATTAGAAAATTTGATGCAAAAATGCATCGAGAAAAGAGAAAAGTTTTACTTTTAATCAACCGATGCACTGCACATACTCCAAATATCTCTGGACTTAGAAATTTGACTATCCATTTCTTACCAGCTAATTGCACTAGCAAGTTGCAGCCATTAGACCTGGGTATCATTCACAGTGTGAGAGAAAGTCTTTAATTAGGAAATTAATAAACAATTCGGCTGACAGTATAAAAATTAGAAAATTTACAATCTTGGAAGCAATTCACATGATAACATCAGCATGGAAAGAAGTTTCTTCATCCACAATAAAAAACTGCTTTCGCGTTGCTGGAATTCACAAAGAACTTGTAGTGTAACTGCAAAGTACGGATGTAGAAATCAACGAAGATGACATTACTCCTGAAGAATGGAGAAGTCTTGTTGAAAATGAGGATGTTTCAATTCAAGATTTCTACAATTGTTATAAATATGTTTTAACAACAGATTTCAGAAATGTAGAACAAATTTATGAAGATATTGTAAACGAAAACACAGTGTCAGACGAAGAAGGTGAAGTTGAAGACACGGAAAACGAGACACTGCCACCGTCTTACACAGATGCAATTTCTGCTCTAGATGTTCTCCGACGCTATATTACATCGAAAATGGAAGGTGGCTCATTTAACATTTTAGAACATCTGGAAAAGAGAATAACGAAAACAAGGCGAATAAAGCAATCAACACTTTTTGAATTTTTTAAAACGAAATTTATTGTATTGTTTGTACTCTTTTTTTTTTCAATGTAATTTTAAATAACTTTTTGTGAATAAAATAATGATGATAATAAAAATAACATTTTTAAACAAGCCAATATATTAAGAAATATATTGACAGTCCTAAGCCTGTAAAGTGTGAAGGGAAATGTTGTTTTTTCACAAATTCTGTTTAAGGACGATCTCTACTTAAGGACGATTTTTCAAGGTCCCTTGAAAGTAGTTAAACAGAGAACCAACTGTATATATATATATCTGTGGCTTGGTTCTAAAAGGGCCATTGTCAAAATTGTTAGTTTCGAGAAAAATGCATTCAAAGATATTGACACATTTTGCTGAATGTTATATCTTTCTTATACTACGCGTCACATTATTTTTTTACTTGTTCATTGTTAGTGTAAAAAACATTTTTATCATATAAAAATTTTCATATGTTACAATTTTATATAAAACATATGCATTTGGCCCTTTTTGGATCTAAAGTTACTGCATCTTCAATATCATTGGCTGATACGTATTATAATGAAAATATAATCTCTTTCTGTTTGTTATTTGACATTGGTCTTTTTAGAATTGAAGATTTACCAAAATGGAAAGTTCTGGTATAAATAACTCAAAATCTGAAAAAGTTGACGTTTCCTCTTTTAGAACCAAGCCACACACACAGATATATATATATATATATATATATATATATATATATATATATATATATATATAACATACAAAACCCAAAAACCTTAACTAATTTCTAAATTCTTTTAAATTACTTTGAGCTTAAAGTTAATTTCGTTTTCGTGTTAAGACCAAAGGAATTGTAAGTTTCCTAAAAACTAAAGTTGGTAATCAATATATCTTCTACTTTAACCCTCAGTCTCATAGGCTCCAAACCTTATTTAACAGGCCACGGGACTTAATACCAGAGAACTGGCCTGGGGCCCTCTGTCCAATCAATGCAAGAGTGCAAGGGTCATGTGACTACGACCTCATGAAGTTTTAAAAGACCCACCAAGGTTTTGGCCGGGGATTTTGTGAATTGTCGTTGCTCATGTAAAATTTGATAGAATAAAGTTTGTCCGAGATTTGAGGTGTGTTTCTCTGTGTCCGGGACTGGAGGGACCTGAAAAGAGATCTTCATGAGGGCTTTCGAGTGCCTCAAGCCACCAGCGAGCCGTACCGGTCAACACGACTACTATTCGCGGGAAATACGTGGACTAACTAGGAAATAGACTTCTGTGACGCACGACCGGCAATCAACCTTTCTTCTCCCTCACCGCCGCCGCTGATGTTACTTACACTTACTTACACACACACGCATATATATAGATATTCTCTTTTTCCTTCTCAACTCGACAGGCACTTGTCCTGGATTATTTGCTACACTAAACGACCAAGCAAAATAGTACTTCGTGTCGTCTATTTTGAATCGTTTCTGTGTCGTTTCCCTCATAAGGAGCAACGCTGGCTCACCTATATGGTGCTCCCATAATAAAGTAGCCAGTAAATCGCGGTGAATAACAAAAGGCGAATGTCTCACGATAAAGTGTCTTCGCATTAGACACACACACAAATTCTGTGTAAAACTGAAAAGAAATTAATTTACAGTTACGATTGTAAAATTATGAAAACAAGGTTGAGGCGACAACCTGGCAGTCGTAGCATATTAAGCAGATAATTCAGTTTCCATGATCTAGGCTTCCCCCAAAACTTAGATTCCTGCAGGGATATTTATATTTTGGGAAGTTTCGCATTGCTATACCTGAACTAGTTTCATTGATCAGATAACTATGGATGAAAACTGTATTTAATGCAGTATGTTAAAAAAAAATAATTATGCTGAGCTAATTACTGTTTCGCCTTATATGCTTCCCCTTTCAATCAACTTATTGAGAGCAGTTCGTTGGTAGGCGTCGCCAATGCTTCATTTCGCTGTTATTTTGAATTTCTGGAGTAGGTTGGACCTAAGCAGGTGACGGGAAGTGCGAACTATCGGCAAAACACTCGAAATCTGGCCGTTTCGGAAAGTCTCAAATCATGGAAAGCTCGCCCTACACCTGTTGCGGACGCACGCGATACGTAAACTATCGGCTTCTCTCGAGTGCCTCTCAACCCTCAAACTCCGATATCCCGTTAGGGAATAGTGGAAAGAACAGATTATTTATTCCCATGTTCGTTCATTCTTCGGCACGAAAGGTGGTATGATGCAAAAATTGTTTAATCACGAATCGAACGGGAGGATCAATCAACGGGGCGAAATGTCTACCATTTCAGCCCTGGTGTAAGATTTATCTTTGAATTTTTTATTCCATTCAGAAAGTCACGAATCTTTTGATATTGCAGTGGTACAAAATCGCTTTTGGGGGTTTGTATCTAGTAATGGGGCAAGGTTTCTATCGGCTAATTTATTTTCACATTTTTTTTTCTCCCAAATGCGGAGGCACTTGTCGTCAAACATTCCCCATTACTACGCAGCAATTTTACTGCCCATTTTACTGTAGGAGCACCATATAGGCGGACAGCATTACCCCCTATGAAGGGACGACACGAACGGAGGCATTTTTCGTGGCTCGACGCCAGGATTCGATCCGAGCACTCTCAGCACCGAAAACCAGCGCGCTGTACCACTGGGCCGCCACAAGCCCATTTTCATATATGAAGTGCAGATATTATATTATAACGCTAAAGTAAATACGGATGTTGCGTCATATATATTTAGACAAAAACTTTGGATATCTAAAAATATAATATTCTGCTTTGAAGTGAATTAAACTTGCTGAAAAAAAAATCCTCCTTCTGCACTGCCTTCATTTTAAATCTAAAATTAATAAGTTAACTTATATCCAGCAAGTTTTAACTCGTCTATAGTGAGACAGTACTTTTGAAATCTCAAAATTTCCAGGGAAACTCAATTTTCGTAATTTAGGATGACACGAATGTAAAAAAAAAAAAAATACAAATAAATTAAATTTCTAGATTAACTGTATACACTTAACGGTAGCAAACAGAATTTCTCAGAAATTGACTATCAAGAGAAAAGTTAACTTTTTATGAATAAAGCTCTATTAAACTATCACATTGTGCATGCACAGGAAATAATATGCAATTTAACTTCTAGGTTTCAAGAATTCCTCGAGTGCATTCCTAATTAAGCGTCTTATCTTAAGCAGCAAATTTAATTCATTTCATAAGATATGCAATCATACTCGGGTGTCATGAATAGACTGATATACCATTCTTTTGGTATCAAGATATTAAATATTAAATACCCTAAACACTAAAGACATTACAGAAATTAAACACTAAAAGTGTGCACCCAATATTTCCAATCAAGTTTGGGAAATTAAACCACATAATAATGGTTAGAAGGATTTAATTAAAACATTTTTTGTCGCATTCTTTTTGTTACAGAGATTCTTAAATTATAATATCTCTAAGGTACTCTTATGAAAGTTATATTTTGGAAGATCTCTATTTGGGATTTTATTAGTTTTCAGTCGGTGATTAATACACTTCAATAATAATGAACGTCTAAAAATTTTTTTAAACTTGGAAAAAAATATTTATTTTGTTATAAAAATATCGCATTTGTTTATAATATTTTGATAGTAATTTCCCAATATCGAAGTCTTTCCTTTAAGAGCGGTAGTTAGTTATAAAGGTATACAAAAAGCATAATTCTTTTTAGTACCTGTGCAGAGAATGACGGTGTTTCTTTACCGTAGTATCAGACCGTGTCAAGTTTTGACAAATTGACTCTCGAGTAATGGACAACACAAAGATGGTTTTGTGATTTATATTTAATATTTAGTAACATGGGTAGAGCTATCTTGAGAAAAGTTTTACCAAAGTGAAGTTAAACATGGAAGGTCTCCTTTTCTGATAATTCTGGATGATAATAAAAAATAAATTTAAATGACTGTTTCTTTTACGAAAAAAAAATTATAAAATGCATATCACGATAGCTTTTGTTTCATAATTGTCAATTTTTTAAATACATGATTGTTTTTTTTCAGTTAAATGAATCCGCAATCCAATTTTTAAAGAATTCTTTTTTTCACTTGTGAGACCCTGACACTGACAATTCTCTGACGGACCCCTGTGTTCTACGAATCACAGCTTACACGATTATTGTGTAAGAAAGGATCCTCGCTTAAACATAAACGGACATTAGATGATTTTGAGTTATTTTAATCCCTTTATTCATGGAAAATTCCCGATTAGATAGCCGAACATTATTTATATCAGCACATTTGATATTTTCAGATACATCTTATGAGTATTTTATATAGGAGCTTTTGCATATTAAACTGAAAAAAGGGTTCTTAATACAACAATATAGTAATAATTTATTTTTCCTTTAAGACCTCCATCTTGTTGGTTTATAATCTGAGGAATCTTTCCGCATATCTAAACTCCTCTTCAGGGACACATGCCGAGGGTAAGGCCTATCTAGGGGAAACTCTCATCAGTATTCTCCTTAATTTTAAGATTAATAGAGGCTTACAGTCCTTCAAAAATCTTACGTATGTGTTTGCTATCCCATTTGAGCATGTGCCGGGTTAAGTGCCCCCTCTGGCTTTTGGTGCACTTCTGCTTCCCCCCCTTCCTTTAAATGTAAGTGCACATTGTAACCTTCAATGTTTGTCTGGGGGGGGGGGAGGAACGAACATCCGTCTCCGAACTTTGAGGCTGCTATTCCTCCAGTTCAACTACTCCGGCGATGAGATTTCTTGTGACTGTTATTTCTTAAGACTTTTGCTCACAACATCGAATTAATAAAGATTGTTAGAATTATTTTATTGAGTAAGCTTCTCGGAGATTTCTGTTTACTGGAAAAGTGAGCACGTTCTATTTATATTTAATAATCTTTTCTGATAACTTAGCACACACGCGTTCACCTATTTTCCCTTTTTATCACCAGCAGAGAAAAACGAATTTTCTCTCTTTCACAATAAAAGATTGATGCAGATTTAACCCCTCTCTCCTTCTTCCATTTTATTTTGTTTGGATTAGTGGTTCCCAACTGGTGGTATACGTACCAGTGGTAGTATACGTACCACTGGTGGTACACAGAAGGGTTCAATAATAATAAGCACGATATATGTATAAACGGCTTTTTCTAGTTTTAGGGATGTATTTTCTGTATTTTTATTTTATTTAATACTCAAATGCATTTTGTAAAGTTCTTCATATGTGAATAGAATTTATTTGACCGCCTTTAAAAAAGTTGTAACATAACCAGTGGTACGCCATGACCCTAGAAAGTTCTCAGGCGGTTCGCGAATATAAAAAGGTTGGGAATCCCTGGTTTAGATGGAAAGAGTATAATCATATAAGAACCATATGCTCATATCATGTGCTCAAACGGATTACATTTAATTTTGTGGCGACCATGTCAGATAAATTTTCTACAGCTACCTTTTTTTCTCATTGAAGCAGTTGTGGGTGGAAGCTAATTAATTAATAACCTCGCATTCAGACAGAGAGAGAATAGGAACACAGAGACATTAGAAAATAAAGCATAACAGGAAAGCTCAACTCATTAACTTCTGCCGCTCTAACCTCATTTCTTCTAAAAGCGACCATGCTGGTCGCGCAGCGGCTAGTTCAGTTAAAAAAAGGAACTGTATTTAAGTCACAAATTAAGAAAGTCATTGATCGGTTTTAAAAAAATGGCGGGAGGGAGTTTACAACTCCGTGAATCAGCAAATTCTCTAAACTGAATTCTTTGCATTAATTAGCGCCCTTTACACGTACGTTCTTTCCCGCGAGAAACCACGATCCCGCGTGATTGATTGCATGTGTGAAGGTGTCGGAGAGGAAGGGAAAGCTGCTTTGGAGCGTACTGCAAGTTTTCCCGTCCGCAATCCCGTACGCTCCAAGCACTCCAAGAGAGTACGTGTAAAGGGTGCTATTAGCGCCCTTTACACGTACGCTTTTTTGCTAGTGCTTGGAGCGTGCGCACATTCCCGTTCGCTCCAAGCACTCGCGAAAGAACGTACGTGTAAAGGGCGCTATTCTCCACCCGCGTGCGATTTTCACGTTTTAACGTAGGATTACGTTCCTCAATAATGGTCCTCCGGTGAGAAAAAAATTGTCCGTCCTGCGTTGCGAGTTATAATTTTGGCAGCGTGCCAAACCCAGAAGCAGTAAACAGTTAAACAGGAAAGTACCAAAATGCACCCTCCCCGAAAAAAAAAAAAGAAAAAAAAAAAAAAAGAGGTAAGCAATGATAAGTAAACCTACGTTAATAACCCGCGGTAGTTTCGTTAGAAGAGACTACCTAAAATATTTTTTCTGTTCAAAATCGCGGGCGAAGTTTATTTCTTGTACAGGTTTATCATAAGGAGTCTTTTAATGAAAAAAAAAGAAAAAATAAGTGAAGAATAGGAAATACTTTTGTTGATTAACTTGCAACTCGTCAGAAGCGCGAGTATCCCGTTTAAACACCTCAATTACATTGGGTGAGTTTACTAGCTACTCGCCAGCGAATTCAGTAGTTGCTAGTAAACTCACCGAACGTAATCACGCTGACGAGCTAACTAGCTTGTAGCTCAGCTAGTGCGAAAAAAGTTAAACGCCAAGCTACTTTACTAGCTGACTCGCCCGTTACTTTTCTCGCCGGCTTGTAGCTAGTAAAGTCGCCCAGTGTAACTGAGGCTTAGCAGATATACAGAAAACAATTTAACAGGATCAGTTATTACAGCATCACCCGCGGCTGGAGGGTTAATCACTATCCCACGTAATGTAATGGTCCACTGCAGGCAGAAGTGTTGATTTACGTACATGGAGCTCCTATAATAAAGCAGCCAACGGAGTGGATTTCTTTAGGATATGTGTCTGACGCATTGGAAAAAAAGTAATATTCGTTGAATGCAAAATAATAATAAAAAAATGAACAATACATAAATACAACGGAAAAATTTTTCGAGGCAAAAACTGTACCGTTACCATATCCAGCGAGAAAAAGTTCTAAATCGCAAATCCATTTCGAAATTGTGTGTAATCCAGTAATTAATTATAGCATAGAGACTTGCAGTGAAGGAATCAATGATCTTGCTCCTACTTTGTTTATCGGCCCACACTTGTTTTTGAGTTGTTATTATCAATGTCGAACAAATCGATACGAGGTGCATTCGTTTCTTTCTGTATGAAGTGTCACGACAGGATGTCTGTTCAGTTAATTTCTAGCAGCCGCAAAAACCAATAATTGCTCAGTTGTGTGGGCGTGCAAATTCTCGGACGTTACTTGTGATTTTCGAATTATGGCATTACGGAAAAGTATCGTGACTGCTACACATTTCATGATTTTGATGCTATAACTTCAGTGTAATCAGTGAGTGTATTTTCTATTATTGATTTTAGTTTGCCTGTTTCACAAGTTGCATTAAATATCAGAAACTATGAAAAAGATCAACAAGCTATTCGCACTTTTTTTTGCCAGTAGATAATACTATAGAAAAAAGTATTCCTGAGTTCCCCAGAAACTGTTACATTTAGTAGATCTACTAATTTTGGATCTTTTAAATGAGCCTATAGACCTCGTTTAGAAATCTGGACAGACTCTAGGAAATTGGACCAATAAAATAGATTTCAAAATAATGCATGTGTTATACGGTAAGCTTGTGATCGTGCCAATATTCTTTTCATGCAGTTGATTGATTGATTGGATTAATTTTTCTGGCTCAAAATATACTAGTGACATATTTCGCAACACCAATTGAGGTGCACATAGGACATAAGTGAATAAAAAAAGTGAACAAATTATAAGGTGTATAGCATTGCATGTAAAAGTGCAAAAGTACATTCCGCTCAAAGTCGTGTTAAAATACAAACGAATTGATGCAGAAAAAAGTTAAATATGGTCAATAAAGCAAAGTCAGAAAATTCACAAGAGCGTAAAAAGCGTAAACTTGAGGCTAAAAGGCCAAAATTAAAATCATTATCCAGCATTTTAGTTGGATTTGGTTAAACTAGCGTGGTGAGGTTAATTGGTAACGAAGCCTGTATAGCTGCCTCCCATTCTATTAAAGCGGAGTTTATTACTTGTGAACTGAAAGGCACAACGCCCCTATTCTCTTTAATTTATTTCGTTTATTTCAATAGCAGGAATCCGAGTAAATATTATGATCAGTTGGAGCAATAATATGTTTCCTCCAGGTATCATTTGTCCCCTCATCGCACACATATACTCGAATCTTGATGTTCATCACACCTATATCTCTCAAATTCCCGGCAAAGCGCCACTAAACTGCCTCCGTTCGTGTCGTCCCTTCATAGGAGGTAATGCTGGTCCGCCTATGTGGTGCCGCCATAATAAAATGGCCTGCAAAACTGCGGTGAATTATAGACGAATGTCTTCACGACAAGTGCCTCCGCATTGGTTAAAAAAAACTTTAAAAAGAAAAAAACTCTCAAAAGAGAGACCACCGTTCAGTCATTAGATAATAAGGTACAACAATTGCTTTTTAACATCCTTTATCATTCATAACAAAATAATTATTTTCCCTTTAGATTAGGTCGAAACATATTTTGTTACGAATTAGGAGTTAACAGACTAACGACAGAGGGTACGATTTTGGTAGTGTTTTGGATATTACCAAGCCAAGATGCTCAGTGTTCTGTAATAACATATTATGATATGGAAATTTTAGGACTACTGACGTATAAACCATTTTTCATGCGTTTATGCAATTGTATATATGTATATGAATAATCTCTTTATCACATTCAATCCCGCAGACGTTTATATGTATATGTAAATTTGAATATTTATGTTAGATATACATACATACAGACTCTACCTCATTATACTACTTAAAAATATCTGGATGACCAACAATCGGCAGTTGACTTTTATTCATGCACGGTTAGATGTACAACACACTTCAACTGCGATTTTCTAATAGTTAAATTTGGTCACGGTAAAAACTGTTCCTACGATGGGGCCAGGCTGATATAGTTTCCGTTATACATAAGTTATTTAATCGCGTTCTTCATTAGCGTGGGCTGACTTCTTGTCTTTCTACACAATGGGCTGCCGCGATTGCCTGCGACCACCGAAGCGTTGCGCTGCCGCGTGGACCCAAGTTAATGATTCCCCGTCCCCTGATTTGAACATATGGGAGGCACGAGCCGTTCCGCCACTTGCCCCCGCATCCCATCTTCTGGTATCGGACCTTTAAGCGGCTTAGCGTCAGTTGGGGACTTGATTTTTAACTTGATGTTAAAACATTTATTCCTCAATAGATTTCCTACGCTGTGGTGAAGAATAAGTTTATTTTCTTGATTTCATTTTCAAAATGCCTTAAAAGGACGATATTGCATGCACATTATAAAGAAGAAGAACATTATTTTTAGCCTTAAGTTCATTAAAGGCCTTAATCAAATTAAAGGCTGTTTTCGTATGGTTTGATTTGTAATAAAAATAGCTATTTTGCATGTTTTTCTTTTTTTCTATTTTATGATTGAAGATACAGTTTTAAACATATCGCTCCCTCCTTTCACCAACGTTATACCTCAAAAATTGGCGATTTTTAGTTATGCCTATTTTCAGAATGCCCTAAAAGAGTAGTATATCCCTGTAAGATCGTCAAATCTCACCTCTCAATATTTAGCCGCTAGAGAGCAGAATTAAAATTTATTTTCAATACATTTTAATGTACTTTCAAACTTTAAAATCACTCTCCTGAAAAATCTTGTTTTTTGAGATATGACGTTGTTGAAAGGAGTGAGCGATATGTAAACGATAAAATGACTAAGACCTATTTAGCTGCATTGGTTTAAAACCTGAATAAAATTTTCATCATTTTTTTTTAAAGTACTGCACTACACCATACTTTCATTAGCAATGCTGGATCATGTTATATTAATTATAAAACTCCGACATTTATTGTAGTTAGTTTGAAATTTCTTAAGGTGTTAGCGACATAAAATCTTATTATAATTTTTTTTAATTTATGCACATTTTGTTACGTGCCTTTTTGTGAGTTTCTTTCAGAAGTGGTTTTACATAATTATCATAATTATCATTTGTGCATAAAAAAAGAACTTGAAGAATTAGAAATTTTGTTCAAAAAATTAAAATTTAAAGAATGTATTATTTTTAATATACAAGGTGTGACCATAAAGTAACCGGAATAATTAAAAAAATCAAACGATAAAATAAAAAAGAGAAAGAATAATCACCTGGCTAGAAAGAGTGACATCTCAACTCTTGTTAAAGCCAGTTTAAACTGGTTATTTAGTCGTTTGCCTATCAAAACGCCGTAGTTATTTTCATTTACTGAGAAACCATTGGACAAAAAAATTTCCTTCGGAATGGAACAACGTTATAACATTAAATTTTGTTACAAATTAGGCAAATCTGCTACCGTAACTTTAGAGATGATTCTAATAGTATATAGTGATGCATCGTTATCAAGAACACAAGTGTATGAGAGGTACAACCGCTTTAAATGTGGGCGAGAAAGCATTGAAGATGAACCAAAGACAGGGTGCCCTTCAACTTCAAAGAACGATATCAAAAGCAAGGATGTCAAAATCAAAGACTAATGTAATACTGATTGCATTTTTTGATTAGAAAAGACTTATTCACCACGAATCGGTTCCTGAAAATCAAACAATCAGTATTTTTACAAGGAGGTGCTTTTTCGATTAAGAAACAGGATAAGGCGAGTTAAGAAGGAACTGTTTGATTCTGGCCAGTGATTTCTTTTACACGATAATGCTAGGCCCCATACAGCAATTTCTGTACAACAATATCCCGCTAAGCATTCAATTACAGTGATAAATCACCCACCATATTCTCCCGACTTATTGCCAGCTAATTTTTTCCTTTTTCCGAAGCTTAAGATGGCCATGAAAGAACAGAGATTTGAAAACGTCTCGGATATTATATCAAATGTTACGCGTATTTTGCGAACGGTCAGTTCCAACGCCTATAAACAGTGTTTCGATGACTTGAAGAAACGTTGGAAAAATTGTATAGACTCCTTTGGCGATTATTTTGAAGGAGATAAATTTATTTGAAGGTGAGTAATATTTTTCTTATTTATAAAAAAATGTCCGGTTACTTTATGGGCGCACCTTGTATTTGCTGAACTTAAAGCATAATTTACGTAGTTTTATCTTCTTAAACACAAGAAATTTTTAAAAATAATTTGCCATCAGGATTTATCAAAATTTTATTTATATAGTTTTTAGTAATTTTTAAGAAAAAAATTGTCTTTTTTAGAACAATTTTTGCTTACTGGAAAATGTTTTCAGAATTTTTATTCTGAATCAAAAACCCTGAAAACCGTTTAGTGAAATGAAAACAAAGAAAACGTCTTGCAAAATTTCATAGAAATACCTAGTAGAGAATTTTAGATATATATTTTTAAAAATAGGATATTTCAGGAAAAGTTTCTTTCCGCTGTCAATAGATTTAAAATAAATATATTCTGCAAGGTACACATAGACAGTAGCGCTTAAAATTGTTTTTTTCTGGCAATATAACTACTGTAGAAAATGCGGTTCTCGTTATTTGATTCTAAAAGCTCTATGAAAAGTTTTGAACCACGGAAAGAAAATTGCTCTTTCGATAATCTTGTACCCTGGGCTGCCTAAAATATACAGTAAAAGTGATGTACTTTTGTATTTTATATTCAAAATGAAAAATAAATATACTATGTATTTTTATGGTGTATTTAGGAAAATTTCAATTACAATCAATATATATATATATAAATATATATATATATATACACTGAAGTGCCACTGAATTAGGGATAGCAAAGCCTATGCAAATTGTGTAGCGCTGCGCATCATGTATGCGCAAGTGAGGGCGCTGTGGTAACTGCATATATAGCGCGTACTGTGGTTGTTCTGAATTAGTTGTTGGAATTGCCAGTATGGGTAAACTGCCTGATTTAGACGCCTTCGATCGCGGACAAATCGTAGGTGCGCGACGCAAGGGCCATTCAATTTCCGAAATCGTCAGACAGCTAGGATTTTCAAGGTCGACAGTGTCAAGAGTATACCAAGAATACATGGATGGTGGAAAAAAAACTAGCGATCAGGCAAACTGCAAAGGACAATTAGCCATGACAGTGCGTGGTGAGAGACGGCTCAGGCGTATTGTACGTAGCCAGCGAAGCCAAACATTAGCTCAAATTACCACCCAGTTTAATGACGGTGCCAGTCGTACAGTCAGTAAACGGACTGTGCAACGCTCGCTTCACCGTATGGGTTTCGGGAGCCGTCGACCTACGAGAGTACCATTGCTCTATACTCACCATCGGGCTGCACGTCTTGCCTGGGGAAGAGAGCACAGAGACTGGAGTGTAGAGGACTGGAAACGAGTAGCATGGAGTGATGAGTCTCGATTCCGACTACTTAACGCCGACGGGAGGCTGAGAATATGGCGTCAGGCTCGTGAAGCCATGGATCCTGCATGCCTGGCTGGAACTGTACAAGGGCATGGTGGCTCAATCATGGTCTGGGGTGTTTTTTCGTGGCACAGTTTGGGATCTTTGGTGCGTGTACCAACCTCCCTCAATGCAATTCGGTACGTAGAGTTGCTGGGTGATCACCTCCGTTTATGCTGTTCTGTTATCCGCACGGTAATGGAGTTTTCCAGCAAGACAACTGTACCTCTCACAAGTCCCGGTTGGCTACTGGCTGGTTGGATGAGCATTCCTCTGAGTTCTCTGTCATGAATTGGCCATCTAGAAGCCCAGACTTAAATCCTATTGAGCATCTTTGGGATGTTTTGGAACAAGGCGTGAAAGGCCATCACACAGCACCAAAGAACCTTACTGAATTATGGACAGCTTTAGCCAATATTTGGCAAGCCATTCCCGTGGAACGTTTCCAGAAACTTGTTGAATCTATGCCTCGTCGTGTGGCAGCCGTTATCAAGGCCAGAGGAGGCCCAACTCGTTACTAGGTAGGTATCCCTAATTCAGTGGCACTTCAGTGTATATATTTGTTGTGGTTATTAAAATCAATATCATTAGCATAAATGGATTCATTGTGAAAACTACATTAAATTAATTCTGAAAATTACAGAAATTTTCTTCTGTTGAATCACTACATATTTTTTCTTGTTCAGTCGATTATAGCCATTCGAGAGGACACATCCGTAGCAAATCCCACAGGTCATCTGGCACAAAAATATCTCAGCATCCTCGATGTCATACCAAACGCAGCCATTTTGCAGAGCAGGTTTTCCTCCAGAATAGATCATAAGCAGACTTGAAGTCCACATAAACTGCCAAGATAAACTGCCAACATCCATCCTTAACAGACTGGCTGATTAAATCTACATTTGGTTCTTCTGAATCCAGCTTCCTCAAGAAACAAAAGATCAAAACGTTCAAGTTACCATTCTAGTCAATTCACAGTCATTCTTTCCATGGTTTTACGAAGTAAGTTATTATGGGGGTTGGTCTAAAACTATTAATTAATGTTGCATCCCTATCCTTTATCGCCCTCGTGTCACATTCAACCCACATCCTTTTTTTTGTAGGCGTATATTATAAATCTAAAAAATACAGAATATTATTTTTAGATTTATAATATTACGAAAGGAATAGATAAGTGATGAATAATAATATCTACTTAATTTTTAAAATGATCAGTAATTTATTTTTTGCTAGTTGAAATATTTTTCGCTTTCCTCTCTATCCTATTTTCTTGCTGCCCACGGCAGTTTACCATGAATCAATATGGCCCTCATCACATTTCGAGTTGTGCAGGCCAGCTTTATCAGGAAGGGTCGAATCACTTCCTTCCTCCACTGCATGGGCAAAACACTTGTCTCTAAAATGTAGCTGAGGAATTTGAGAAGAGTCACTTTATCAGTATTTTTAAGGTGTTTTAAAAATTCTTCATGATTACAGTTGCTACAAGGGGCCTTTTAATCTTAGATAATCCCATGTTTAGCTCCATCACACTGAAGGGAAACTCGAAAATTTTCAGAGCATCAGATGAATTTGTAGAATATAAAAGCTCCTTGATTTGTGACTCCAAGCATTTTTTAAACTTTCGAGTAAAAGGGATCTTTCTTTGGGTTTGAAAATAAGACCAGTTAAAAAAGTTTCCAACATCTTGATCTAAATAGGGCTCTCTACTTCCTTCATAAATCGGTTGTTTCCTGGGGATCGTTGTCTTGATTTGAATATTAGCCAGGGAATTCCACGTCCTCCAGGGAAAATTTCACGTCCTCAGTTTACCCTTTTTATTATCAATGTTGACTATACCTCCCCCCCCCTTCAAAGCTATTAAAAACATTTTAAAATCATCAGTACTATGATTCCTAACTCCAATAAATTATCCATTAACTGCTGCCAATATTTAGGTAGTAGGTAAAGATCATAATCCTGGGAAATAACATAATTTCACGGGTTCCTTTGTTAAATTCGCTTCCAAAATAGCAAAAAAAAAATTTTTTTTTCTAATGCCGGGGCTCTTGTCATGAGATATTCGCCTTTTGTAATTTACCGAGTTTTGCAGTATCAAACTCGGCTTAGAAAATTGATGATATTTGTAAAATTCTTTTTCGTTCATTGAATGATTTTAAATGAGCACAAACATTAACTGTCGGAAATTCCCGAGGCTACAAAGAAAAAGTACTTTTTTGTTTTATTAAACTTCACTCAGACAATAACTATGAAACAGTAGTTTGTTTATATTTTTACGAATTGCTACAAAATGAGGGAAACTTTTCGTGAAAATTTTATCTTTGATTTTCCATATTGGTAAAACCTTTGTTTAAATAAACTCGTCTTTCCTAGCTACTTTATTATGGGAGCACCCTACTTTGTTATTGGAGCACCCTTCAGGTGAGCCAGCATTGCTCCCTATGAGAGGACAACATGGTAACGACCAAGGCCTATTCAGAATTTGAACCTAAGCCCACTGTGAGGAAGCTCAGTACGCTAACTACTACATCATGTGGGAGGAAAATAGCAAAAATGTCAATATCAAAACGAAAAAGCGAATGAGAAATCCCGATTTCTTTGACAGGGGCATTCTAGCAGCATTCCACTGCAAAATGCTCAAACTCACAGTGCCCTTTGTAGATCCAAAAGAACCGAGAATGCATGCCAAAAGCTGTAGATCTCATAGCCGTGCAGTACTGTAACGACTCCCGTACAATAGGGAATTTTTTGTGTGTGGAAATTCCGGGAAGACAACCCAACGCGCGGTTTGTGCATATAGTTGATTTGGACGGCTAAGACAGACAGTCGCCTGGCGACATAATGGCCGGAAGTGCTACCGACAGCTCACGGAACAGTTCGTCAGCTACAAAAGGAAAGTTGCCGACCGGAAGCGCCTTGTCGTCTGGGAACATAACTGAATGAAGAAAGCGTTTTTCAGACCTTTCGAGAACGTTCAGCGAAGGTATATAAAGTCGCCGAACGCGAGCTAAAAAAAGGTCAGTAATTCAGGGATTAAGTTATTCAGAGTGACGTTGGAGCCGGAGACAAGGAGATACTGTCGGGCCTAGATAGATTTGAATGAGCGCAAGGACAACTCAAGTCTGACCTTCCTCGTCGATGTCGTGAACCCACGAATTTAATTTATATATATATATATATATATATATATATATATATATATATATATATATATATTGTAAATAGCCTGTATTTAGTCGAGAAATGCAATTAAAGCATGAATACAAAAAGGCTGGCAGTCTTTTATTTAAGGCAAAGTCCGTACAGTACGTTTCCCACGAGGATATAGATCCACGTTGTAAACCATGTTAAATAACACGGAGTGTGTGTGTGTGGGGATGTCATGTGCTAAACATATGCCAAAGTAAAATGCCAAGAAATGTCATGGAATATCTTCAAGGATATTTCATGACGTCATGAAATATCTCCAAGGAGTGAAGAAAAATATTATTTCATTCCTCCCAAGTTGAATTTTCTTCCCTTATTTAATTTTCATTAGACGAGTTAAACAAAAGATGATACGGTGTAAATAATTTGGATTCCAATCACCAACGAGTTGAGTTTCGTTAATGCAGTGTTATGTGGAAATAGGTGACAAAAGTGGATGCCTTAAATATCCCTTTGAGCATATTAGTGCACACCAACATAACGTTTTGTTTGTACTTCACGGGAAACAGCTTTACCTGAAATAACGTGCATGAGGTGAAATAAGAGAGGGGGAGGAAATCCACTGACTTGTTACAAAGCCAAAATAGCGGCTGCGTGGCTTGCGCCGACAGACGATCGGCGGATTCACCCGAGCAGAGAATTCCAGCCCAACGTGTCAATTTGCTATCCAATCTCGCCTTTGTCTCGCGTGATCTTCGCGAGAACGGGCACGTGCACTGCACACGACAGTTTTTCTTTATTTACGCGTATAAATATAAAAGCGTGCGATCATGCATGGGAATTAAAGCTTTTTAACATTAAAGCAACTTGATGTAACAAAAAACGCGGGTTTTAGTTTTTATGTTACTTAATTCTTATTCTGCGCAAAATACTTTTCATATTTTCAAGGCACTGTAAAAGATTTCAGTATGCAAAAAATTTCATTGTCATAGCTTATATATTTTTTTGACAACTAAAAAGAGTGACTGAAGAGGCTAAACTCAAAAGGTATTGTATGTTGAATGAGGGATAATTCCAATCATTTTTAAAAGGGAGAATATGTTTATATATATATACTGTGGAATCTCGATCTATCGTTTTCAAGGGACCGACTGAACTGAACGATAAATGCGGGAAAACGATAGATGCGGGAACATAACAAAGCAATATGATCGTCGGGACTGGATGGAATAAACGATACATACGGGAAAACGATGAATCGGGGAATGATCGATCGAGATTCCACTGTGTGTGTGTGTATATATATATATATATATATATATATATATATATATATATATATATAAATAAATACAACGGCCAATGTATGCAACTAATGCCAAATATATAAATATATATATATATATATATATATATATATATATATATATATATATATATATATATATATATATATATATTTATTTATAAAAAAAATCGTAACGGATATTTTTATAGACAAAATAATGCAGAAAATTTTCAAATTAAATACAACGGTCAATGCATGCAGTTAAATTTGTATTTTTAATATCCATAAAGCGTAATAATTTGAATTAAATCCTTAAAAAGCTTCCATCTCAATTAGTCTAGTGGTCAAATTTGATCTTTTACCGTATTTTAATATTTCTATTGTCAATTTATTTCTCTGTTATGCACGTGACACAAAATTAATATAAAGTATCACAAAAAGAAATGAAACCACGTGATCAGCATTTAATAAATTAAATTCTAAAAATTTATCTTTAAAAATTCACCAAAAATCAGAAAAGGGAGGTAAAGATTCGAAAAACATTTCATTTTAAAGGAATTTTTATGATCTTTCTCGCGATATAAATTGTATAGCCCTCAAATTATTATTTTAAATGAAAACTTTAAAAAATGTGACAAAAACAGCTTAAAAATTTAATTAAAAAATATAAGAAGATTTTTAAAAAATATTTCTTAGTGCACCCCATCATTATAAGAAGAATCGCCATGCGAAATTTCAGCCCTTTAGGTCCAGCGGTTTGGTCTGTGCGTTATCCGTCAGTCAGTTACGGAGCTGTTTTATATAATATAGATGTGTGTGTGTAAGTAATTTAATGTTATTATGATTATTATTTAATTCTCCATTAATGTTATTATGATTATTATTTAATTCTTCATTAATGTAATTATGATGACACGTTACTAAAACATTTTGAGGTCTTTTAATAGAAAAGTTTTGTACTCTTTAAAGAACTGTTTGAGAAAATTCATAAGAGATATTTATGAAAATGTGGGTATTTAAAAAATTCATAAAGGAAAATGTTTCTGAATGTAACTGAAACAAGTTATTTAATTATTTGTTAGTTACACTCAAAGATTTCCGAATTAACTATGCACTTGGCTACAACATCGTTTCACAGGGAACTATTATTAAACGTGTTTTAGTTTTGCAGTATGAAACTCGACTTAGAAAACTAATGATAATTTTACCATTATTTTTCGTTCATTGAATGATTTAAAATAAGCATAAATATTAACTGCTTTAAATTCCTGAATCTACAAAGAAAAAGTACATTTAAAAACAATAAACTTCATCCAGACAATTCTTTCTAAACAGATTGCTTTCATTTTTATGAATTACTACAAAATAAGGGATAATGTTTGTGAAACATTTGGCTGGAATTTTCCTAATTAATAAGACATTTGCTTAAATAAACACGTCTCTCATTTATGGGCTGTAACATTTCAATATCATACATAAAATAGAATGTATCTGAAACATCTCCGGAACAAACTTCAGAGTAAAGTAATCTGCATTCTGTGATTTCTTAATTACGGTACAATGAAGTTTTAAAGTTCCGTCACAATCCATGAATATGGGGAAGTAAAATGACCCTGGCCACGATTAAAATATTGAAATAGAAAGGGCAAAAAGTTGACTGCAGTATTACTAAGTCTGGAAACTAACTACAGCTAATACGAGTGATTAAGATCGCCATCTTCCGTTGTTTCCTCTGAGAAGTCACGAATTCCTGTGCGTTTTCCTTCTGGGAAACACAATAGCCTTGGCTTTAGTTAAGAAATGTCACTTTCTTTTACTGCGTTAGATGTGATTCTTTTACTCATCGGCATATATCTTTGTCATTATAAAACCGGTTTTTCTATGACTGACATTCGCTAATCTTATGAAGTGTTAGCTATGCGATTTTTATGATGATACTAGCTGAATGCCCGTGCTTCGCTACGGAGTACATTCAAATTAAATACAACGGTCAATGTACGTAGTTAACTCCAAATATATATATATATATATATATATATATATAAATCGTAATGGATATTTTCATAGACAAAATAATGTAGAAGAAAATATTCAAATTAAAACTAATTGAATATACTAGAGAATAAATAGTAAAGTTTGAAGAACATTTCTTTTACTGTATTTTAATTTTTTTAATAATGTCCAATCGTCTGCCGCATTAGCGAGAAATTTTTTTTTTGTCTATTTCGTTGTTATGCACGTGACGCAAAATTAGTTTAAAGTATCACAAAAAGAAAAGAAACCATGATCAGCATTTAATGAATTAAATTCTAAAAATTAATCTTTAAAAATTCACCAAAAATCAGAAAATAGAGGTAAAGTTTCGAAAAAAATTTCATTTTAAAGGAATTTTTATGATCTTTCTCGTGATGTAAAATTTATAACTCTCAGATTATTATTTTAAATGCAAACTTTAAAATAATAATCTGAAATGTAAACAATCAAATTAAGTAACGTAGTGAGAAAAGGCCAGAAAAAAATAGAATTGAGAAGATGGAATTATGAAGTGGAATCAAGGGATAAAAGAAATATTATTAAATATTGCGAAAGCCTGAAAGTGAGATATTAAGATATGCATTTATGTGAGAAATTTTATCCAGGCAGCTAATAAACATAAAATAAATAATTCATTGGCTAAAACAATTTCGATTTAATAAGCTTAACTAAATTTTCACTAAAGTGGAGAATATCACGATCATGAGAGGGAATGAAATTAAGAGGTACGCATTCTGTGCGATTAAATGTAAAAAGTTGGTCAACATTTAATGCTCCCTTTTACAGAAATAGCTATAAATATGGAAAAAGAGTAAATAATTTGAAAAATGTAAAAGCTTGAAAGTACGTAGTTGTTAAGAGTTCATCATCAATAAGAAACAGTTTGAATTCTTAAAAGATCTTTTTTTTTTCCAACAGGAGGGAAATTATTCCAATTTTTATTTCAACTTCATTTGAAATATATGCCGCACTATAACTCTGAATGTGCTATGTAATTTTTTTCTAATCTATTCAGATTTTAATATCTATTGTTGAAATTTGCAATGCCCATTCGAAATGCTCAGTTCTATTCATCTTGAAAGCGTGAATAAATTAACCTTCCCCCTTTAAAAAAAACAAAAAACAAACAAACAACAACACAGATTATATGACATCATTTAATACCAAGAAAAATCATGATAAATAAATGATTGAAGACTATATGCGCTTATCTATTCTTAGATGGCAAATAATGTGAAGCTTTATTCGGAAAGTGGCAACTGTTTTAATGAAATCAAATAAAACCGAAAGAAGTTAATGCCTTGAATAAATACCCTTGTACAGACAGTTTCGATTAAAACTCTTACCGGCGCAGACGAAACGACGTTATGAAATCTTAAATAATTGAGTACTTACTTTTTGAACTCATTTGCTACAAAATTATTTTCGAATCTTTATTTTTTTAAGTGCCTTTATTAATTCCTTCATAATACTCTATTTAATTTACTCTTGTACATTCTTTTTGAAAAATTCATTAAAGGTGCCAAAAGGGAAGCAATTTATTTCTTGCGTTTCTTTTTTAAATGTTACACGTTGGTAACTTAAAAGTAAGGTGGCCTCAATCATACAGACGCGGTGTCATCAAAGAATTTTCGAGCATACAGTTTTTTACAATTTTTTTTCCGGAAAGCTTGTATATAATTCTTTTTTGCTACTCTTGCTTAATTCTTCTCTCGTATTTTCAAACTAATTTCATTCAGTCATCATTTGTTTTCGCCTTTTTTTTCTTATAAAAGTCGATATTATATGTTTAAATGGAGTATGCCTAATTGCATAGCTTATTAATTATCTTCTTTTTAACTTTCTCCCGAATTTCTTGGCATGTTTCAATCAGCGTAAATTCGGAAGACTTTTTTTTATTTATTTTCTTCAGAGATCCTCTCTGTTTTCTACTTAAGAGGATTTTAGCAGAGGTACGCCCTGCTTACATACACAATGACTTCCTATTTATTCTTTTCTCTTTCCTAGGTATACAAGCTCTCTTTTATATCAAAATGGCGGCTTTCAAGTTCTCGCCTCTAAAATAAACGTCCATATCACTGAAATGAAATTTTATAAAAATTTAGAAATGAACTGTTTAATGGCATAAAATAATGAAGAATTTCATCGACATCTGCAAATGTAAGGCAAATGAAAATAAGTTTAACTTTTTTTAAATTCTGAAGCATTTAACTCAATAAAAAAATCGCAACTAGAAATCCATTTTTTTTTTAGAAAAAAATTATATGCATTTTAATTTCCAACAGAAAATATGGGTTCTGTTAAATCAAACATGGGCTGTATATAACCTAGGCTGTATATAAAGGCAATGTGATGAAAGAAACCTTTCAAAAATATCACCAAAAAAATCAAAATTATTTTAAGTGTAATTAACCAACGGATGGAGTTTCTCGGCTTGAAACATTATTATAAATAAATAACATTGGCTGTATACAACCTTCGATGTTTTTAAAGGTAATGTCCAGCAACGAAAGTTTCAACTTAACTGAAGGAAATAAAATGAAAAGTAAACAACAACAAAAAAATTAAGTGAAATTAACCATTAGACGTAGATTATGGGTTTGCAATGTAAAAATAAATGACAAATATTGTTGATTTTGACAGCTATAAAATTAATGTCGTAAAAATAAAGATTTCCTTCAGCTTTCGAGATAGTCATAAACCTTACGAGAAAAATGACTGTTTTATATTTGTTATAAATAAAATATTTAGTGTAATTAATATTCTAATATTTATTAATATTCTAATATTTTTCAGTGGTATCGCGACCGAGAAGTTTTATACTGCTATAATTTTATAACAGATACAAATTAATAAACACCTCTTCTTAATACATTTGCTAATACCTTTTGCTAATTTTTTCTTCTCATTACCTATCTTAATACCTTTTCTTAATACTTATTTACCATATAAAAAAGATTTTATAATCTGCTATCCCCATCACTATTTTGTCACTATTGTGTCACTATGGCTTCTTTCACACGTGTATTGTAAGGAAATTGCCTCAAATTGGATCATAACCACCCTTTAAATCTTCAGCTTCCCTCCCCCATACATTACAAAAGTATAATAAAATGAATTTCAAGATTAACTATCCTGACAGGAGAAATCTCCCTCTTTAGGAAAGGATTCTAATAGCGTCACTGTTTAAAACACAAAAAATGTAGAAGAAAAACTGCCTTTGCGAAATGTTGTTAATATTTCTAAATAATAATTAATATTTCAAGCACATATAGGTATGATACATTAATCTTTCTCAATGTTTAATGATTTCGTCAGTGATATAATAATTCAGTGTATATTCCGATTAGATAATTTTTAAAGTTGACAAAACTGTCAGTAGTGCTGCCATCTATAGATTTATTGTGTAATCTAAAGATTTATTTTCTATGTGGTCCTTGCTTAATAATGTCCAAATTAAAATAAATAAATAAATAAATAAATAAAATTATATCTGACTTAGATTAAATATATAGTATCATATTCCATATAAAACTTTTCGTGAACTTTTGTGTTTAAATTTAAAGAATATTATCTGTTATTGAAGTTCTAAGTTTTAAAATGTAAATAAAGATTTTCAGTAATATTTCTGTTATATATTCTTAGTTTATATTTAAAAATAAAGAATATAAATTTACATAAAAACTTATGTAGTTGGTTATTAAATCTGATAACTTTTGTAACCACGTAAGAAATTCTTTTCAACTCAATAAATGTTGAGAAATTCTTGCTTGCTTGTCACTGACTGATATTATTGCCCGTTTATAGATCATAATGTATTTTGGATTTTTCCACTAAAAACAGATTCTTATAGTAGTTTTACTAAATCAATTATATGTTTGTGTGATATTCAGGTTTTATATTTTATAATTTATGGTTTATAATGACTATCGGGATAACTTTTGGTAATACGTCTTTTAATTTAAAAGCGAAATCATTTATCGTTAAAATTCCAACTCCGTTTTATGTAACACCTTATGTGCATTATTTATGGCGTTTATATCGCAATTTTTTCTTTCAAAGAGCCCTAGACAGGGGAATTTTTTCAAGAATAGGTATTTATTTTCACATTCTCATAAGCTTTACATAATCTCTTATAAACGAAGGAGCTAATATTTTGCACATTTAAATAAATAGAAATTTCAAAATGAAATTTGTGAACAAAAATTTAAAAAATAGTTACAAGTAAACATTTTACTATCCTAAACTACCCGTTTACAGGTCCTTAGCAAATATTTGGTGGTAAGACGCTGGATATTTCAACAGTATGAATTAAAATTCTTATGGCATATTCAAATATGCTTCTAAATAATTAAATACATATTCTGAAGAGATTAGAAATAACCATCTATTGTGAAGTAAGTTGTGCCTCTTTGTTTTATAAATTTAACTAAAATTAATAAAAAAAATTTAACTGAAGATAATCAGAAAAATAACCATATACTAGGATAAAGCATAAAAATATTTCGATTTGTAATGTGGCAAAAAAAAAAAAAAAAAAGACCCTCAACATTTTTAAGAAAATTTTCTTAGTAAATTTGTCAATTTAAAGGTATTCGTAAAGTCTCATGTTCATTTAATATTTATATATCTAAATTCCTTCTTTAGTAATTGAGTGTTTTTTCCTTACATATTTTATATTTCATCAACATAGAATTTTGCATTGCAAGAATTAAAAGCAATCAATAAGAAATATAAATGACTTGAAAAATAATATTGGGTTAGATAATATTCGTGAAATCAATATCAAAACAATTTAAAAAGCTTTCTTTATTGTCATGGAATTACTTTTTACATTAGATGTTAGATGTCACCACTATCACACGGAAAACGAAATGCCATACGAAAACATCTAAATGTTGCTACGTAAGAATGGGCTAAAATATCTTTTGAAATGATTTGAAAAATTAGTAAGTGATAATGTCATAGTTGAGTTTCTTTGCTAATTAATATTTTAAATCTCAATTTTTACCAATTTTAAATATTTGGTTTTTAAATTTATTCCTACCTGATACAGAGAAAAGTTGTATGTAGAAATGTACGTATCTTACGTATTGACTGTTTTAAACCACAGGATTTCAATTCCGTTCTAAGTCATAAGATTCTAGGCTATCTAGTCAAGACGTCTTTGTTTCTCACTGTGCTTGGCATAAAGCTGTTTGTTCGAGGAAACTGAATAAATATTAGGATTTTATATTTGAGCTACACAGTATGAAGTATAAAATTCTTCGCAGAGAATAAATTTTGAGTGGGAAAGTAACATATTATGTAAAACCATTAAATATTACTCTCAAAATAATATAAATATTGTGTTGTACCCAGACAATATCAGTCATCCTAGAAAGGAAGATGTGGGTGGAGTTGGGGTACTGACTCTTGAAGGGAGTCTGATATAAAGCAGGAACCTTATATCTTTGACTCTGAAGTTGACAAATAGAACTATGAACACTCTGTAAGGTTACATAGTAGTTATTTTAGGAACTCAAATTTAACACTTTCTCTGAAAAGCCCATTTATAGCGAGTTTCACTGTTATAGTTTCTGCTGTATGAAATGTCTGGGAATGATCAGTGATATTGTATGTGTTAAATACATATTAAGGTGACTGCCTACGTTGAAAATGTCATTTTTTGACTATTTTGGTCAATTTTATTTTTTGCAAGAATCGAGTAATTCAATCTTTCCTCTATTCAAAACCGTTTTGATTTTCATTCTACATTAATTAGAAGCAGAGTTATAGCTATTTTAAAAAACATCGTCTGCTACAAAATTGAAGTGACAAACAACTTTTAATGCGTTTTTCTCCGAATTATGTTTTTTAGCACAAATCTCTACCGTTATCATGATATTTCACATAATAATGCATTTAATTTGATAAAATTTTTAGGAAATGTTTTAGATGCTATTGTTAATGAAATGACGCACAATAATTGATGTATAATATATAGTTTTTTATTTGGGGCTGTTTTTATCAGGAAAAGAATGACGATTCGGGGAAAATTTTCATATTGGAACATAAAATTGCCTGTATTATTTTTGCATTTTAAAATTTCTCTTAGAATGTGAGTCATTTTGAAGATAACTGTCATATGTATCATATGTGAGAAGGAAATTAAAAGAGTAGGATTAGAATTTTGTGCAGAGTGATAGGCGTTTTAGCTAAATTTCATTAAAAATTACTTCAAAATGAGCAATTTATAAAAAATTATGGTGATTACAGGTAAGTTTTTGTTTATTTTTTAATTTATAATCTATCAGCTTTTTTGGTTTTTTTTTTGCTATTTTACCATAAAACCCAAAAATCCTTAAAAAAAATTGGCTCCGAACGTAGGCAGTCATCTTAAAAGTTAAAATGAGTGTTATTATTACCTAACTGTTGGAAAAAACGACAGTTTCTCGGCTTATATATAAGGTCTGAAGATAAGCTCTGAACTGTTTCGACTAGAAAGTTTTAGCTATCCCTATTGAAACTACGTATATTTGAACACAAAATAAAGAAATGATGACGAACTATGAATTTTAATGAAAGTTATTACCAAATATACTTATGGTTAATCAGATCGAGTAACTCATACAGACAACTATGTTCACCGCACTTTCTTTTTTGGACTGAAACAAAGCTTTGAAATAAGATCAGCGTCAGTAGTTTAAACTATTTAGTGATAATGATCGAAATTCAATTGGTTACGCAAGAGCGTTTCCTGCTTTACACACACACATATATAAATATACATTTGGAGACCACAAAAACAAGCAAATTCACTTGTTTTGTCATGGGGAACAGATTCTTTTAAATATGAAAAGTACGAAGAAGAAACGTTTTATAACGTTTTATTCCTTTATGTGCGAACACTCTAGTTCGCACGGAAGAAGATTGGAGTTATTCAACAAATAAAGCATACGAAGACACTGAGTTAAAATTTCAGTTTTCATGATTATATAATGTTATGTTAGCGACAAAATGCACCTAAAATAAACGGAAAAATTCATTTCTGCTTATTTCAAATGATATATAAACATGTATTTTTGTACTGGAGGTTAGAAGGGGTGGTGAAATACTCCTGTTTTGGACCAGGAACCGGAACTGATGAGCTTTATGTGCGGATCATTTTAAGTAATGGCTAATAACTATTTTGCGTGGTCAGGCTACGAAACAGTGACATAACGGGCCCGCGTGTGTACCAGTGGGGCACTCGTGTCTACTCTGTTACCAGTCGTTTCTGGCGGTGAAAGGCACTTCGACGAGAGTCAGAGCCAGATATATGGGCAATCGATGTCCCCATATATCACGGGCGGTTCTTCTGTCCGCTTAATGTACCTGGTTTGCCACCCACTCTCTGTATTATTTATGGTGGTTTCCACCAGCCTCGTCCACCTTCTCTTTCCAGCCGGTCATTAGACTCTTTGGGACTCATAATACAGCAGGTTTATGTCGGGCAAATATTTCGTGGAATGGCGGTTGGGAAGTAAACGACATCGCCGCTCGGTATAAATCTTTTGCTCGGTGCAAGACTGATGCAAGATGGCTGATGAGCTGTGATCTTGTATCCATCTTGACAACATGTTTCGCTGAGTTGTTTGGACACTCCTGCTGTTTTTTTTTTTTTTTTTTTTTTTTTTTTTTGGGGGGGGGCGGCCATTAGTGGTTCTGAATGGCTTTCAATATGCTGTTAAAAGCGTACCAGTTGTCCCCGATGAGCTTAATGTCCCGTATTTATATAAACAAAAACAAAGGAAAAGGAAGAAATAACTTTTTTTTTTTAAATTTTGAAGGTTGATATTTGGAACATTTTCTATTCCAACCTAGAAAAGCAAGTTCTGGATTTGAAAAAGAAATCGTCAGCAATCGGCAAAAGGTATAGAACCTGGTAGAAAATAAATGACTTATAAAATATGTTAAATAAAAAGTAGTTTTTTTTTAGTTTTATATTTGTTAACTGTCACGGAGAGTGGCAATATGACAGAGTCTGCAGTTGTCTGGCATGGGGTGTGTTCATGAATAAGCAAGACTTAAGTTAAAAATATAAAGTTTATTCAGAACTTCAATAAACGTTAAAAATATTAAAAGCAATAAACTTAGAACAGTTGTATAACCAAAATAATCTCACACAGAGACTTCTAACATACGAATCTCACTAGCTCGTAAATCCGACCTGTGTATGCTGCTAGGGGCACCTTTGCTCTAACTCGAGCGGTATTTATACAAGCAAGTACGATAACATTAACATATATTTACATAAAATGCACTGGAAAGGAAAAATAATAAACCATGGGGAAAATAAAGGAAAAACTCTATTTCTCAGATGTATGACATTAGCTGTTAGGTAACAAGTGCTACGTCACTCTAAAACGATAGCATGAATGTCGGAAAGTAATACAAGTAAACAAAATCATATAAACTGAAGTTTAGACAGCCCTTTTAGGGTTCATTTGCCTAAAATTAACTATAAGAAATACCCAAAACCAGCTATATAAATAGAGAAAAAAAACTAGAATACGGGAACAAAGAGATAATGTTTTAAACATGCGACTGAATTTCACTAGTCATGTCCTATTATTCACAGTTTTTTTCTTTTTAATTGTTGCTTGTTTAAAGGTACATTGTACAGTGATTTCTGCGAGGAAATTTTTTACTGATGAATTATTTATTTTACTATCTTTAATCCTATTATATCTATCTACAAAAAGCAGAATTACTTTTTTTTAGTTTATTTACAATTGGTCAGTACTGTAGAGAAAAGTAAAAGAATAGAAAACTTGGTTGGTAGGTAAATAATTCGAAAAATATAGTCTAATTCCTAGAAAGTTCAATCACATAACATGTTCTTCCAATGATATTTTTCCACAGCCTTTTTTTATACGTCCGAGATTTCCCACAACCTATATTTTAAATTATTTCACATACTTCCAACATATTTCCCCCCCTTTACCTTTAAAACAACTTGGTCGGCTAGATTTACCCGAGATTAGAACTCTAGACTCTTCTGCTTTATGGATAGGTGCTCTGTTATATATAACATCATCATCAGGCCTTGTCGAAATCTCAAAATGTATTTTAAACAGACTGGTACACACTGGTACATCGTAATTGAGATTAAAACGGGACTGTTATTGGTTTTATTTCTATTATTCAACATTTTAGAGTTGAATAAAAGAAAAGTTGTCAAACCATTATTTTTCATTATTTTTTATTATGATATATAGTAATTTAGAAAATTAGTGAATTTTGTGCGCGAAGTTTGTTAAAAAGAATAAAAATTCTCAAATAATGTTGCCGGAAAAAGTATAAAAATCCATTGTAGAACAATGAGGATGTTGCAAATACAAGTAAATATGGAACTGGTAAACTACAGAAGAAATTATTTCTCGAATTTATCCAATCGGATACAGAGAAAGCTGGAATTAATACTTTGAATATTGTATGAATATCGTAAATGATCAACAGGAATTTGAGTTTTTGGGAGTATTGCACAACGTGGGATTTAAATTAAGGCACTACAGTTGGAATGAGGGGAAGTTTATGACACCCATATCAAATTCAACGCTGTATTAATTATTAAAAGAAATAGAGAAGAATAACTTTATATCTTAATCATAATAATGCAAAATTATTTTGAACATCGATATGTATGCAAGAAATTCAATTATATTTACAAATAGACTGCATATTTTCAATCACCAATATAGTTAGCATGAGTCAGTTTCCCTTTTATACGTCATAATATGTTTTGAAGAGGCATAGATGATGTGAGGAGAATAGTTTTATAGGGATACGACCATACAAAATTGAAAATCTATTTTCTACTTTTCTTGAGATTGAATTGCGTGCTGGAAACAAAAGTGTCTTTTTATTAAAGTCATATAATTTCAAGTATAAAACCTATTTGAAGATAAAACCTAATTTTACCTTTGCTTTTACTTCCTTTGTTTTTCCCAAGCAAAAAATAATGAAGAAATTTTGCAATTATATTTTCGGAATTAAAATGACATGCTCCATCATGATATTCTTCACTGAATTTTACATCCTTTTAATGTTTTCCCGCATTTCTTTTATTGGGCACCACTATAACCTCTCAAACTTTTCCAGACATCTCCTTGTTTTCTTTCACCTAAAATTAAGTAGATTCTATCAGAAACAGAGCCTGGATCTCTTGTTTACCAGACAGGTGTGTTGAACATATACGCTACAAAGTCCCGAAATGATTTTCCTCAATGAATCTCACATCTTCTGAAAATCTAGGATGATCATACGAAGATGTCTGATAATAACGTCAAAGACTGAGACTTTACTCGTTACTAGCTGAAGACATTTGAATAATTTCTCAAAATACCGCAAAATAACAGCTAATTGTTATATAAAATTCTGTATTGATTCATGTTTAAGAAAAGTGAAACTGTCACAGGAAATCCCTAAGGTAGAGTAATCCTCTATGGAAAATATTATACTCTGGTATTTCATACAAATTATTCTATAGATCATTCTGATATGCAATGATATTAAGTGAATGTATGTATTCACACATGTCTTTCTATGAGGTCAGTGGGTGGGGATGGTACGATCCCCCAGATGTCGCTCCTGGGGCTGCTCGGTCAAAATTGTGGTGGGATTTAGCCAAGTTGGATTTCGACGCTTGTGGCGCTATTATAAACCGGAGCCGTGCTACTCAGCCAGCAAAGCCTGGAACTCATTAGTATCAACAACAAATATTAGAAACAACATATCGGCATTAGGATCAACAACAACATATATTCGCACATACGCGTACAAAAAATCATTAAAATGTAATCTTCCTTTTGTAGATTATTTCTAAATTTAAAGATTTATTAAATGGGAACTCAATAGTAGCTCAATTTCCGTGCTTTTCTGCAAATAAACGCAGTTTAGATTTAAGTCTGCTCTAAAGTGAGAAATGAAAATCGCCTCATGACACTTAGCCTAAATGGAAAAATATATCTCTTTATGTATTTTATATATTCCTTTTCTGTGAGTCTTCGATTGATTTAAGAATGTTCCAATGATCTCATCAGTTCACATCTGTGACTGAAAAAAAATGGCATTCTGCAAAGTTTAGTTATTAGGAAGTTAAAGCTGTTCTTATTAGGCTCCTTAACTTCTGCAGTCGAGAGCTACTTTAAGTGGCAGATAACTAATCAACGTCTCTTACGTGACTTTCAGCAAAAACTATTCGCTATTCCACGATGTGAGATAACTAAGCGCAGGAATCTAATGCTTTGCAGTTAGTCTTTCAGTCGTTAAGAAATGTTCCGGCAACCTCATTAGTCCATATCAGGAAATGAATTTAAAATTTAAAAGTTTATTAAAAAGAATTGTATTAATTCAGAAATTTGAATGGTATCGAAAATGTTATTTTACTTGTTCGAATTTTTTAATTTCTGTCCTGTTGTTTTGTTTCTATTGGGTCCAATATCTACCACAATCGCTAGCCATTTTGAGTCACTGATCACTGTTCAATGTCTCTCTCGTGACGTTCAGCAAACACTACTCATCTTTTCACGACGTGAGATCATCTGGCGCAGGCGGGTCCATCTCTTACTGCTTGCTGGATGCGCGGGAAGAGGAGGGTTAAGTGTTTATCCATTGTGCGTGAGCTATGGGTGCGCTAATACCTGGCAGCAAAGAATTATATATATACTAGCTGAAAACCCGCACTTCGCTACGGAGTATATTCAAATTAAATACAACGGTAAATGTATGCAATTCATGCCAAAAAAATAAATATATATATTTATAATAAATACGACGATCAATGTATACAATTGATGTAAATATATATATATATATATATATATATATATATATATATATATATATATATATATATATATATATATATATATATATATATATATATATATATATATATATATATATATATATATATATATATATACATATATAAATCGCAAGGGATATTTTTATAGACAAAATAATGTAGAAGAAAATATTCAAATTAAATCTAATAGGACATACTAAAAAATATAGTACAGTTAATATAGTACAGTTTGAGGAACATAATATCTTTTAGAGTATTTTAATATTTTTTTGGATAATGTCCAATCGTCTGCCGCATTATCAAGAAAAAAAAATTTTTTTTGTCTATTTAGTTGTTATGCACGTGACGATAAATTTATTTAAAATACCAGAAAAAGTAATCACGTGATCAGCATTTAATAAATTAAATTCTAAAAATTAATCTTTAAAAATTCACCAAATATCAGAAAATGAAGGTAAAGATTCGAAAAAGATCTCATTTTAAAGGAGTTTTTATGATCTTTCTCGTGATATAAATTTTATAACCCTCAAATTATTATTTTAAATGCAAACTTACAAAAAGTTACTAAAGCAGCTTAAAAAATTAATTTAAAAAAATCTAAGAAGAATTGTTCAAAAATCTTTCTTAGTGCACCCCTGCACTATAAGAAGAATCGCCATGCAAATTTTCAGCTCTTTAGGTCTAGCGGTTCGGTCTGTGCGTTATATGTCAGTGAGTGAGTGAGTGAGTCAGTTACGGAACTGTTATATATATATATATATATATATATATATATATATACACACACACACACACACCCTAAGTTTCATAAAGCACCTATTGCTTTTAGAGCTGTCACCTGTGGTCACACCACTTATGCTACTATAAGGCAAGTGTTATACTATTAAATTACCTTAAATTAATCTATAAAATAATAACTTCTGGTGTTTGTGGTATAATTGATAATAGCTTAAGTCTGGTTAGAAAACTACAAACATTAAATAATTGTAAATCTATTGTCACTTTTGATTTTAAAGATTTGTTCAACAATATCAATATAATTGATTTAAATAGAGTAATTATAACGTTAGTAAAAAATAATATTCAATACTTAAACAAAGAAATTAATCTTTCTCATTTCAATAGGCTCTTAGATTTTGTAACTAAACATAATTATATAGTACGCAATAATAGTATATACTTACAGGTAAAAGGTTTTACCACAAGGTGGAAATGCTTCCAGTATGCTAGCCAATTTATACTTACATTTTTTTGAAGTTGATAATAATAATAATATTGAGAATAGCAATTACAAAAATATAGATATATTGATGACATAATTGTAATTAATAAAAGTAATAATAATATAGACTTAAATTTTTACCCTCTCAATCTAGAACTAGTACAAAGTAGTCACGATAAACTAAATGTAAACTTTTTAGATATTAACATAAAAATAAATTCTCATAGCAATTTTACTTTTGATCTATATGATAAAAGATCAGAATATGACTTTAATTTTGTTAAATTTCAAAATTACTTAACATGCTTACACAAATCTGTATTTAATAATATTATTGTTAATCAACTAGTAAGAATAAACAGGCTTTGTTCTAAGGGCAATAGGCATAAGCATGTTATAGAATTATTAGTAGTGCTAAAACGTAATAATTACCCTGATAGTCTTTCCAAGTACATAATTGGTTCTTTTAGATTTAATGAATAGCATGTTCTGTTGCTAATAATAAGTAATACAAAACTAAATGAATAATGATAGTAAATAACTACTAAAAAGTAAAATAAAAAATAATAAAACTAGTGTAATTAAAATAATAAATAATAACTCTTAGTCATAATAAATGTCTAAGTTAACTTAGGTTAAATAGTCCTGAAACACAGTATCCTTAGTAAGTCTGCTTCTGTGTTTCCATTAGCTCCATGGTTGCAATGTTTGTGACGTCAGTCTTCTTGCGGTCTCCTTAACTTAACTTCCACTTTGTCTGGCGCCGGGTTGTCTGTTCTATGATAAAGCAACTGATTATTCATTTTTCTGTTTCATAAGGATTGTACGGTGTCTAAGTATGTTTATTGCTCAGATCATACTTATTAGAAACAATCCACTGGTTTTTAGACATATCGGCACCGCTCATGAAAAGATGCTGTTAAAAACCTATTTTTCACTTATCTTTTCACGTTTTTAGTTCCTGGCTCTTGTGGTTCTGACCATATACTGTTTTTTCACTTTCATCTTTGTCTTATATATATATATATATATATATATAAATATAATATTCCCCATTTATATAAACTAAACTGGGAAATCTAGCTTATATTTCCTTGAATGTTAATAATAGAAATTTATTTTAGAAAAAGAATGACTAAATGTATAAAAGGTGGAAGGGGAGCGCAATAATACAGTAGAGAAATTTTTAAAGTTACTTTGATAGCTTTCATTGTTAGATGTGTAACTATTGATTTAAAGATTTCTTTGTTAAACGTATAATCATTGATTTAAAAGCTTTGTTTCAATATAAGTTAATTCTAATCCGAAGCTCTAATAAAGATTATTTCTTTTAAAAGTACTAGAAGAAGCTTAGTAATGAAATAATTATGTTCAGGAACCATGGGATAGAATAGAAACCACATTTATTATTCAATATGCTGTAAATATCGGCAATAGAAATATGGAAAGTACTTTCCACCTTCTTCTTTCAGTAATAAACCTGTAATAAGTGATTTTACACTCCGATTTTGTAGAAAAGAACACGGATATATAATTTTGTCCTAAAGACTATAAATTAACAAAAGAAATTGATTTAGTTGTATTAAGAGAGAAAATGATAAAATTGAAGATGATAAATGAAAATGAAAATGATAAAATTGAATTCCAGAGAACTGTGACGATTAAAATATAAATATAAGAGTCAGATGAAAAAATCATTTGGAAATAACTTTTTAATCAATAATATACGTATGATCCTTTTGAGCTAATGCATTAAAATATCTAAAAAAATTACTGTCCAAAGAAATCAATCCTTGTTATTTGATGTTATAAAGATGTTATTTAATTTACGAGTTTCCCTTTTCAGGTAATATGTTAAAAATTATTTCAAAGTTTAAAACTGCACTCCAGACAAATCGATCCCAATTTAAAGTGATATGATTATATTTGAGTTGATTTATGAATAACTTATTTGGGAACTTTTCTGGTGCAAATGATCTAGTTTCACAAATCTTGGTATACCTATACTTTGAGTCCAATGATTTCTTCAAAGAATATGCGATACATAAGCTATTTTCAATACTATATTAAAGATTTCACAAGTAGATTAACTCCTTTAAGTTTTAGGATTTACTCCTAATCCTAAAAGTTATAGGCATGTGGAGGAGTTAATTTACGAGTTATTTAATCGAGAATTTTGTTCGTATTGATGGTCAGTTTGGACAAATCTTGGAACACGTATTCTTTGTGTCTAATTATTTTCGCAAAATATACATGATACAGTGGAATGTCGATCAATCTTTTTGCAAGGGATATAGTGCACTGAACGATACATGCGAGAACATAAGAATGAATTACCATCATCGGGACTGGATGAAGTAAACGACACATACGGGAAAACGGTGATTCGGGGAACTATCGATAGAGGTTCCACTATATATATATATATATATATATATATATATATATATATATATATATATATATATATATATATATATATATATATATATATATATATATACATTAGTAGAATATGAAGTTTTAATAAGAACTCGCAGTTGTCTATTTAACATTTTATCCCCCTTTTTCATATCACGTTCACATTTAACATGAGGGTAATGCACAACGGGAAAGTGGTCTTAATGTTGGTTTCTTAGCATTTATACTGTTATAGCAAAGGAAATACATTTACAGGCAAGGTTAACCAGCTGTGTATCGCTAATTCTCAGAACACCCGATTGTCTGCGAATGGATAAAACTTTTTAAGGTAGCCGTATATTAAATAGCCAGAGAATTTTTCGATTATTCAGGCATTAATAATCATGGATAACCGAGATTTTAGCGTCTTTAGGGACCTTATCAGCTTTTCCAGGCTTTTATGGTTAATATAAAATGAAGAAAGATTATTCAATTGCATAACCTTAGGAAGTGAAATATCTGTCTTATTTCGTAGCCTGCCAATACTGTAAACTGATATAAACTCATATCTCCTCTCAGTTTCGCAGAAGGGAGTTGACGACGAGAGCTGAAGAAAGAACCTCTGCTTTTTGGTTGTCAAAATTTAAAAACTGAAATCGGAAAAGTAATTTTTCGGAAATAATATCACTTTGATACAAAATAAAATCAGTTAAAACTACACTGCTGGCCACCCAAATTGCAACACCAAGAAAGACAAGAGATATCACAACAAAATTTATTTTGTAGATAACATGTTGACCAAGTATCAAATGATTAAATTTATAGACTTCTGTGAAGTGTGGTTCCTGCCAAAATCAGTAGCCAGAGTAGCCGCCATTGTTGGAGATCACCGCTGCCACACGCCTCGGCATTGATTCAAAGAGACTTTGGATGAGTTCTTGGGGTACAGCAGACCAAGCAGCTTCCACACGTTGCCAAAGTTGATCTGCTGTGGCAGCTGGGGATGGAATCTGGGTCAATCGTAGAGCAACCATGGACCACATGTTTTCTATCGGCGAAAGATCCGGAGAGCGAGGCGGCCAGGGAAGCAATTCAATCTGGCGATTGACGAAGAACCGTTGGACAATGCGTGACACGTGTGGTCGCGCATTATCCTGTTGAAATATGGCTGTGGGCAAGCCCTGAAGGTAAGGAAGGATAACTGGCTCCAACACCTCGGAGATGTAGCGCTGGCTGTTTAAAGTACCGGCAATGCGTACTAGAGGTGTGCGAGAGTGATATCCAATACCGCCCCATACCATAATACCTGGTGCAGGACCAGTGTGGAGGTGCATAACGCAGCTGTTCAGCATCCTCTCTTCACGGTGTCTCCAGACTCGAATGCGACCATCGTGGTGTTGCAGACAGAAGCGTGACTCGTCAGTAAAGACAATTTCATTCCATTCTGCCGTCCACATCCTTCTGTCATCGCACCATTGGCGGCGGAGACGTCTGTGGTTCTGCGTCAAGGGTAGACAAAGCAATGGACGTCTTGCGGACAGACCACTCTGCTGTAAACGGCGTCGTATGGTACGCGCAGACACTGGATGATGCGTTACAGACTGCATGTTCTGTGCTATGGTTCGTGATGTGACTGAGCGATCCGTCACTGCCATGCGCACAATTTGCCTGTCATCACGTGAAGTGGTGCGCTGAGGTGGATGCGATCGAACACGCCGGTCCGTCGTACCCTCCTGCATCCAACGATCACATATCCGCATTACAGTTGTTTGGTTTCGTCCAACACGACTACCGATTTCCCTGAAAGATAATCCACAATATCGGTAGGCCACTATCCTTCCTCTGTCGAACTCGGATACTTGATCAAAAGATGATCGCTGTTTTCGACGAGGCATAATTGATCGTTTTTTTTGAAAAAACCACAAGAAAAACACAATTGCCGAACTTGAAATCGTCGAAATCTCCAAGCCTTAAATAGCGCTTTGAAGTGGCGCCACAGGCGCGCGTGATGTGCGTCTGCGCTGAAATTCTAATCATTTGCATATCTCACCTCCGCTAATGCATGTTGTAAATTTCATGTTATTTGCGTGTTTCCTTCAGGGTGTTGCATTTACAGTGGCCAGCAGTGTATATACTGTCCAAACAAGCATTCTTATGTACCTAGCAACTAAGGATTTAGGTTCGGACTGCTTATGGGTTTCTCCACTTGGGGCATATGGAGGGAAGAGAAATTCAAAAGTAGAATTGCACTAAATTTTAAGGTTCAGTCAATCCAGCCCACAAAGGCGAGAACTGATATTTTACATGAATAGTTGGCCAAATTTAAGATTGCTTAAAGAGGAAAAAATTGCATGGAACACATCATGATAAGAGAGGTCGCTCATGCAGTGATAGACATCACCATATTTTATTGACATGATTTATTCATTATTTAAGCTGATATTCCGCAGAAGTATTAGCACAAACATAAACATTCAACGGAACTTTTCTCATTGTCTCTGCAAAGAAATATATACTCGGGTAAATTTTCTAGAAAATATGTGTAGACATAAAATTTCCTCTGATCTTCCCACAATGCATATAAAAAGGGAATAAAAAATTTTGTTGCTCTATCTATAAAGAATATCTAACGAAATGAGCACTCAGGTGATCATTTTACCAAGTGCTGACAAAAACTCCGTCTCGTTTCCTCTCAAAAGAAGTACTCAGTTGATCTATACTCTAATCATATAAAAATAAATAAGAATTTTAGTTACTCTATGCGCAAAGTACAAGATACGGCCATTAATTTCCAGGACTGATCTAATAACTCCAGAAAATATTAAATTGGTATGTATTTCATGTAATATGTTTCAAAGTAACTCCCACCTGCCGTAATGAACTTCTGTGCTCGGCTGTATAAGTTTCGGAAACAACTTTAAAGTCCTCTTTCGGAATGCTCTTTAATGTGGGCGTCACCGTTTTCTTGTTGGCTTCGACATCCTGAAATCTTGTTCCCTTCAGCAAATTGGCCCAGCATGAGGTCGTGGAGATGCAGCATCCTCCATACTCTCCGAACTTAGCACCGGCAGAACTTTTCTTGTTTCCAAAACTGAAATATTTGCTGAAGGGAACAAAGATTTGATGATGTCGAAGCATCAAGAAAACGTCGACGTCTACATTAAAGAGCATTTCGAAAGAGGACTTTAAAAGTTGTTTCCAATACATATACAGCCAAGCACAGAAGTGAATTTCGGCAGGTGGGAGTTACTTCGAAACATATTAAATGGATTTTTATTTCATGTAATATTTTCTGGAGTTATTAGATCAGTACTGGAAATTAATGGCCGCACCTTGTAGTTCTAAGTATTTTGCTGATCATTCTGCAAAATATGTACAGAAAACACCATTGTTGTTTTCATAAAATATTATATAAAGAAATAAGTATTTGACTTTTGCAATGTAACTTCAAATAAATAAAAATTCAGCTAGTCTTTCGTATTTATGTTTTTCCCAAACAATCTGCAGCGACATAAGTACTCAGCCGTACTGTTCGTAAAGTGTCAAAGAATACATAAGAGCTACAAAGGAATAAATGCTCGAGTAACTCTCCTGCAAATTATCTGTAACGATAAAATATTAGCTGATCTTCCCATAAAACAAATAAAAGGAAATAAAAATTTTAGTTACTCTTCATAAAGCATTTCTAACGAAATAATTACTTAGTCGACCATACTTAAGAAAACACCGTTGCTTTTTACCCCCCAAAAATTATGCAAAGAAATAAATACTCCGTTGATCGATCCACAAAGTATTTGCAAAGAAACGAAAATTCGTCTGGTTTCTCCCAAAAGTTTCTGCAAAGAAACAGAATCTGATATAATCTGTCTATCTCAACAGAGGTAAACAAATAAAAACATACCAGGAAATACCCCCCCCCCCCTTGCCCGTTCGTGTGCTAAACGATGATTGTAGACAACAGTCAATTACATCTTTATTTCTCCCTCTTTCAATCAACATTTTAACGAGTTTCAGCGCGCAGGATCTACTTCATTGGAACATTACTTCATTGAAATCTCCCTTCGTGCTCGGGGATCGTTTGGCAAGGGCGTGTGTCTGTTGCATGGTGTCAAGGGAGAGAGGCATCATCGCTGCGCGGGATGTAACATGGTGTCCTGTCGGCAGGTCACGCGAATTGACGAAGGTTGGGGCACTAAAGGCAGTGGTGATAACTGACGTCACGTGTCATGATATCTGAGTTAAAAGATTTGCGTTGGATGATGTTTTGCCATCATTATTATTTAATGCTTTTTGTAGCGAATGAGTCATGATAAACCTCATTAAAAAGAGGAATACTTTTTCCACAGTACCATCAAGGTCAGCTTCTTTATTTTTTTCTCATTATGATAGAACATTAGCTAAAGACATCTTTCCACCAATGGACGTTATGTTTTGAACACTTAAGTAGTAAAGTTACTTTAGGTCTAGGTTTACCAATTTGCCAACTTCTGCCATCGACTTTTAATGATCTAAAAGTCTTTTGGATTGACTGATTCATGCTCTTGAGATTTACTTAATATTCAATGTTTGCAACTATATTTTTTAATATTCAAAGATTACCTTCGATTTATAAGTAACTAACTCAAGTTTGCATAAAAACTACTCACTTTTCTTTTTCTTCTGAATCTTTTTTGTGGTAAGGCATGAGACTTCAATGATGTAATTTCAATTTTCAAACGAAACATTTCTATTACTTCTATATTTATTATTTATTTACTATATTTATTATTTTGAATCAAAACTGATTTTAAACGTACTCAATTTATTCAACACCTTTTTTTATAACAAGTTATTAGAATTTTTACACTCCTACTTAGCATTATACCCATATTCATTGTTGTTTTGTATTCCATAACTAGATTTTTCATTGGCTTGAAAGCTGTTAAAATAAGTCAATGATAAAATCTACTTAAATAGACATAAGTTGCTAGGATTAGCGACTGGTTTCAGCGCAACAGTGTGATCCTTTATCAAGCACTAGGAGCATTAGATACGAATGTCTCCCCGGTCAAATCCCAAAGGTAATTAATAATTACTGAACTTGTGAATGACAAATGTATTTGTTGTAAGTCAATATTTTAAAGTAGTAAAAGAGAAATATTTTTGTGCCTTAAGCGGATAAGTTTATAATGAGCTCGAGGTTAGGAAACCTGGTTCCGAACCATGATATTTTAACTTCGAAACTTTTGAAGCCGGTTTCCTACCAACTGAAATTTACCGGCTATGTATTGGGATTTGCAACATCTCTCGTTTTTTTAATGCTAATAACAAATTCCATTATTCTTTTTTAAGCTCAATGATTTCTAGATATTAGTCCGCACACATTTACTTCCCATTATTTCATTTGAATTTGAATTTATTTTCTTTAATGCTGTTTTTTTCCACATCAGCATTTGTCATAGGCCTCTTAAAGACATCTTTATCGTTCTTTATAACGGTCGGGTACCTCTATAACGATCTTCTGCTAGGAAAAAGGCTGAACCCGGATCTCTTTGTATTATACCAATTGAGCTTTCTCAGTGACGTAAGAAATTCGCTTTTACGAATGTTCCTTGTCACATTCTTTAACCCATTGTGGGCACGGGTTATATAAATCTTGTGTTGCTTTCATCTAAATATATATATCGTTATTTCTATGAATGTAACATTCAATGAAGTAGATATTTTATGCTTGTCCCCCTTAACAACCTACTTTAAACTAGATTCTTGTGGTTTCTTTGGGAATTTACACTTCTTGTAACATAATTTGATCCAGTTTCTATTGGTTTCAGGATCAGATTCTGGGTCCTACCACTGCTGGCACGTAATTAACTCAAATGTATTGATCCCTGTCTTTTTAGCTCTCGCATAGCAAAAGACGACCGTAGTGCTCTCAACAAACCAACCAACCAGTTCTTATTAATAAAAGCAAATTTTTCCTTCCTCTCAATCCATTTCATTCCGCTGTTCAATCTCTCGCAATCATTCATTTGATTAAATTTAAATAAATTTTAAGTCTTCAGAATATGACTTTAAAATAGTTTGATGAACTAGAGAAGGACTGTTTCGACTCTGTAGTTAAAAGTTTTAAAGGGTTTAAAACAACGATCATAGAAGGCACAGATTTCCTACCTGACGGTAAAATAAAGAACAACGAAATTCCTCATATTTGAAAAGTATAAAGTTTTGTATTTTCTGTTTTTGGCCAAGAAAACAATCTGCCACATTTTGCACACTCTAAACATTCAAAAGCAAACAAGAGATTACTCACAAACATAATTGATTCAAATAAAATTAAACAAGGTCTGCTTCTTGAGCAGATATAGCTAAAATATTAAAACTTCACTAAATTTGATTTTGATTAAGTTATTGTTTGTTGTCGTGTCTGCGGATAGAAGCCCTATCCGCAGAAGAGGGGGCCACTGCCTCAAGAGAGGTTAGACTTTTATATGTCACCACCCAGTCTGGTGTACACATGAATACAAGGAAATAGAAACATAAATCACACAACCACAGAAGAATTTTTATTAACAAACGATGACACCGGCGCTGGACGATGGGTTGCAGATCCCCTTTCTAGACGGGGTTCCTTTCCTTTTGCAGGCGGAAGACTGACGAGTTCCCCAGAATACAACCAAGTCTTCAGCGGGAATCGAACCCGCGCCCCTGGCGTCGCAAGCCGATGCCTTAACCACTTAGCCACTGGGCAACCGTTTAAGTTATTAAAATTGTCATAAGAGAAACAAATAACGGAAATGTGTGTATATGTTTAAAAGTTTATTCTAAAGAACTCAAAGAGAAAAAAATGAACTAAAAATCTGTTTCGTAATAATAATCATTATTTATTATTTGTAATTACTATTATTATTATTACTTTGCTTAATAATAACAAAGCACATTCCTTAAGTTACGATGACACCAGGGGATGGCTGAAGGGCTTGGAAGCTAGCTTTCGTTGCAGAGGCTATGGTTTCGAGTCCCACTGTAGGCGTAGATGTTTGTAGCCATTAAGAACACAGGTCTGCATAAAAAAATTTTTAAGAGCTGTTTTGGTTATTCAACATATTCTTTATATTTTTCTGTATGCTGAATCTGAAAATGACCTCTGTTTTGTCATAGGACATCACGTTTCCTGACAATTCCGGTAACTATGTTAAATAAGGCAATCCTTCAAAATAAATGAAAACAGACTTAGAAAATAAATTTTTAATTACAAATTTTGTATGAAAATAATTTTTTGAATGAAATGAGCTCAATAAAACACACTAAAATCGTTTTTTTTCCCTGTGAGATTCCTCTTGGTACATTTACGCTTGTGAGTAGCATCTGAAATGTCTCTCTGAAGCATCCAGCAGTAGTCTGCCATCATTGTAATGCTCCATTTTCCCTGATATTATCTTCTTTCCATCTCTTTAATGTCCGGGTGGAATCGTTCAACTTGTTCTTCACTCGCAGCTCCTAAATTTTCAGGAAAGTAGTCAATGTGGGATTGGAGGAAATGCACTTTCAAACTCATCAGGCAACCTAAAGCTTACAAGAATTTCAGCATTCATCCGACGATCTTTTTGTAGTCAGGATCTTTCTTATTGCCTAAAAATTTCTCTGCGACCTCTTTAAATATAGTCCACCCTTCTTTTTGAAATTCCGTCATGGTATTGACAAACTCTTCATCAGCTATGAGCCTTCTAATGTTTGGTCCAACGAACTTCAATTTTACCTCCGAGAGGCCTGGAAACTTGGTAACTAAATATTTGAAGCATTCTGGAAGTGATTTCATTAATTGCTTCATCAACCCCAATTTTATATGGAAAGAGGGTAGAAGAACTTTATGTGGAGGTATCAAAGTTTCTCGGATGACATTGTTTTGACAGACTATGAGCACTCTCGGCTGCCAACTCTTCTTGTTCCAGTGATTTTGTCGGTCTCGACTGTCCCATAAACACAGAAAACAAGGGTATTTGGTATATACAGCTTGTTGCCCGAGCAGCATTCACAAGACCTTTAAATCCCCACACACTTGTCAACCATGGTCTTCATATTTAAGCTTACAAAGAACCAATTCCAAGTTCTCTTAGATTTCCTTCAAGTGTACGGAATGACCTACAAGGATGGAAACGTAAAAACCGCCGTTGTGGAGCAAAACTGCTTTGAGACTTCTTTTTGAAGAATCTATGAAAACACACCATTGCATTGAATCATATTGGATTTTGAATTGACCCATCAAACCTTCGACATCGATGCAATAAACCAACTTGTCTTCTTGGGCAAAGTAAGGAACGAACTCCTTTTCACGATGTATGAACCACGAATAAGACACTCCTGGTAACAATAAATTCCTACTTTTGAGCCTTGAACCAAGTAACTCAGCTGCATCTTTTGGAAGATTCAAGTCTCTTATCAAATCATTCATCGCCTCGTGGGAAAAAAAAAATTTAGTCTTGTATCATCTTCAAAGTCAGAACTTGATTCGTCATCTGGTTCAAGTATGACTTCACCTTCATCTGAGCTAGGTATCTCTTCCAAGGTAACAAGGGGCTTGGGTACTAGTATATTTGTGCCATGGAATATGGGACGAATTGCTGAGTGGAGATTAGAGTATGAAATGGAATGCTTCCATTTGGAATTATACCCTTTCTCATCGCATGAACAAAAGTAACAGTCTTCACTATGGTTCTTTTGCTCTCGCCATACCATAGGAATCCCATAATCACGGAAAGCTTTTTTCTTACTCTTGAACCAATTTCGAAGGCCCTCAACACACCGTTACACACTTTCTGAGGCACCCAAACTTTATCTTGATCTCCAAGTATTTGCCCGAAGTATGCGAAGTATACTTTTTTCACAAAGTCTTTGATATTCAGCTGTTGTTTCAACACTGTATATCCCCCACAACTGTCAGGCAAATTAATACACTTCCGCGAAGTCATAACGCTAACTTGGGGAAACATGATTTAAGAATGACGAGCTAACACGAAGTGAGATGAAAAAGTGTTAACAGGCGAAAACAAGTAAAAAACTGAATCAAGCCCGTGCATGCCGTGGCCGCGCGTTGAGCCTGCGCTGTCAGTTTGCAACATGTTGATTCCATTAGGTCAGCCTGGAAGTTCTTTTCTTTGAGAATTAAGTTTTATTTGGCATTGTATATCTTAAATGCACTGATGTGAATTAATTAATAGTAATTTTTACTTTAATTTAGTTAAAAACCCTGAGATAAAAAAAATACCAAAAATTCAGAAAAATTTGGTAAATTTGAAGAGAATTTTGCATTTTGTGTTAAATCCTGACGTCTAGGATTTTTTGAAATTTTTATTCGTATTCAGCACGCCAAAATACATGGAAATTAGTTGAAAATAATCAAACAGCTTTTTAGTTGCAGATCTGTGAAATCGGCTTTAAATTGTAGGTCCTGGTCCACTTAACCACTGAGTAGTAAAAAATTGAATGCACTGCTCCAAACCGACCAACCTTAACTTCATATGAATAGTAAACTGAATTCTGATGACTCTTCTGACGTTTTCATTATCTATACGTATAGTATATAAAACAATTCCGTAACTGACTGACTGACATATAACGCACAGACCAAAACGCTGGACCTAAAGGGCTGAAATTTTACATGGCGATTCTTCTTATAGTGTAGGAGTGCACTAAGAGAGATTTTTGAAAAAATTTTCTTAGATTTTTTTAAAATTATATTTTTAAGCTGTTTTTGAAACATTCTTTAAAGTTTGCATTTAAAATAATAATTGTAGGGTTATAAAATTTTTATCACGAGAGAGATCCTAAAAATTCCTTTAAAATGAAAGTTTTTTCGAATCTTTACCTCCATTTTCTGATTTTTGGGGAATTTTTAAAGATTAATTTTTAGAATTTAATTTATTAAATGCTGATCACGTGGTTTCTTTTCTTTTTGTGATTCTTTAAATTAATTTATCGTCACGTATTTAAAAAAAAAAAAACTGTCTGCTTTCTTAGACAAAATTATGCATGTTACTTGCTCTAATAAATATTTTTAAAACTTTCTCTTGATAAAAAGACTTGCTTTTAAAAAAAGTTTTCCCCAGAGAGTTTACTCATATTGTGTTTTTAAATATATTGCAAGAATGGTTGAATAGATCCTTTAAGAATTTTTAAGACTTTGCGAAGATTCATCAACAAAAATAAAATTGCCCATTCAAACGAACTTTTATAAATAAGCGCTGCACGCCTTTCATAAGCGCTAAATTTCATATACCAAGGCTTCATAACTAAAGACTGGTTTATGGACAAGCACCCGTCTTTTCAAAAACGCTTTTAAAAGCTTATGAATAATCATCTCCAAAAAATGATTTTTATTTTATTTGTTTACTTTTTTTCCATCTTTTTTTCCCCTCCCCATCTCGACCTGTTCAATAAGCTGCTTTCAATCATCGTCTGAAGGGTTATCTGGTTGCCAGATCGCTGAGGATAATTAATCATAACAGCTGAGACAGCGCCATCTCTTGGTCGAGCGAAGAATAATTTCGTAGCCTTGCTTTTTCCTTAATGGAGAGGCCAAAACGGCCGACTTTAATAACTAACTGCGGTGAATCTTTTATGGAGTAATATCGGAAGTCACTTAGAACGGGACAAAATCTTGGCTTATTTTTCAATCCCCCGTTTAATGGCGTTGCTTTAGACGGTGCGTTATGGGTACTTTAGAAGCCACGATTTTTAACTTGATGGGTTTCTTTGTGCACACCAACAGGGGCTGAATTAACAATTACCGATGATATGAAAAACGGCCTCTCCTTCAATTTTGTACCCAGCATAAATTACGGTGGAATATGAGTATGCCAGGCAATGTTTTGCTCTAAGGTTCTCCTCTTTAAGAATTTGATTTCTTTCCTGCCTTAAAAGATAATGGACATTTTTCAAAGGATTATGAGTTTATAATAATTTTGTTCAAAAGTTGTTTTGCTGTCTAACAAAAATAAGTACTTGGTAACATGCTTAGTTACAGCAATATCAAAATGCCTTGAAAATAAAGCACACATTTGTGAGATGTTACGATGAAAAATATTAGAAACAAAAATTCACCTCTCGATCATAAAACTTATTGTAAACTATTTTGATAGTTAATATGAGTTGTTACAATCTCCTTTGAGAAAGTACAAAAAAAAAGTCATGGTTTTAGTAATAGTTGGACAGTTATATAAACAATTGAAAGGAGGGTAAATTTAAATACAAAAATCTTTTTTAGTTGTTTGTAGTTTACTTTTAACTGCTGTTGTAAAGTACGACATGGGGACACAACAAATACTTTTCCCTATTTTTAGATTGTAAAGTTTTGAGGATTATCCCTAACTTTTGATAGAGATCATGAAATAAGTAAAAAAAAAAAAAAAAAAAAAAAAAAAGTTCGCAGCATTACATGTAAAACAGTGAAAAGTCTTAACACTTGCCTTTGATGGAGAAATAATGAAGCTTTAACCTTTAGCTTACGGGGCCCACTTCTCAGATTCCCTCTTTAGAACAGGAAATTTCATACTCCTCTTTGTAAGAACGGCCATTAAGGGGGTTATATATATATATATATATCCCACCCCATAGGGAAAAGGTTAACAATAAGGCCTATGTAGTTACAACAAACCCTTTTGTAAAAAAATATATAGCTATTTTTTCTTCATTAAGAAAACGATAAAATAAATTCAGTTAAACTTCTCTAGCCGGGCACCCCTCTAAACGGCCACTGTTTGTTCCGAACCGATTAAAGTCTCCATAGAGCCAATGTTCTGGAAGAGAACTCTTTTCCGTGGCCACCCCTCAAAACGGCCACATTTTTGGGGTACCGTTAGTGTCCGCTATAGAGAAGTTTCACAGTATTCCGAAATAAAGAATTGAGTTTTGAACTACAAATTTTCTCCGAATGGCGGATATATTTTTCTGGAACATTGCGCAGTTTTTACATAAAACCGGCCACACTTTTTATTCCTCCAAAACTACACGTAATCCGATTTGTAGAAAGGAAAACCAATCTTGGAAGAGAATATATCTTCCAATCACACACGAAGAATCTAGTTCACAAATAACTAGCTAAATCACACGCCAACCCACAATTTTTATCCTCCAGTATCTCTTTGCTGAAGCAAAAGCTCGGTTTTTATTCCGAGGAAGGAAGATTCTTTTTTAAGATTTTTCGAATGATTTCTCTCAAAAATACATCCCTCCCTCAAGTCCAATTCTGATCTTTGCAGAACCGTGGAAATACAATCACTTCGTTTAATTTACTATTCGGCGGAGAATGAAGTATGTATGCCCATAGTAATATTATTCAAGTATAAGAATTTTGGATTTGTTTTGAAAATTTTGCTTTTTGGAAAACTACGATGAAACGAAAAGAGGTTTTTTTCAATCGGTGAAGTAAGCTATTTTATTAATGTATTATTTATAACGTAAACGTTCGACCATGTGTCAAAAACTCATCCCCCCTCCCATTTGATGCTTTAATGCAGGCCTGACCAACATAACTTCGCGGCCACAGGGTGAGTGCTGGTGGGCCGCAAATGGCCCGCAAAGCCTTTCGTAAAGACACATAAAATTAAAAATCTATAATATATGGTGTACTATTTTTTGATTTATAATATTTCGAAAGGAATATATAAGCAATGAGTATAAATATTTATTTTAATTTTAAAATAATCAGCAATTTATTTTTTGCTGGATAAAATATTTTTCGCTTTCCCATCTATCCCATTTTCTTGCGGCCTTTAGTAGCTTTCCATAAAGTAATACGGCACTCATCACACTTCATGTAGTCCAGGCCTACTTTAATGTATTGCATTTATCAGATTTTACTCTCTTCCATAATTTCTTGAAAATCCTATAAAATTCAGAATTTTATAGAAGTGTTTCTGAATTGGGAATTTAAAATCATTTTAATAGGTAAAATTTAAATTACTGTCCAAATAAAAAAATTGGAATTTTTTTAAGTGGTGACATTGCAGATTGTCAACATGAACCAATATAATTCTGTGTTACAATAATGTATGCGTTCACAATATATTTTGTTATGCAGATTTACAAATACATAAAAAGGGTGAGAAATGGGACATATATGATGTTACAAAATATATGCTACGATATTTAATATTTTCACTCTTAGCATTCTTTGAGCATTTTACACTACATTACCTAAATTAATGTAATATAGTGTAAAAAAAACCCTCAAGAATTAAATTTTTTCAATGCCAAAACGCTAGCAAATATACACCATCCTATCAGATATTTCTTCTATTAAATTTTTAAACGAAGAAAAGCCAGGTTTTTATTCCGATTCTTGAAGATTATTTTTCAAGATTTCTCCGATGATTTCTGCTGAAATCTTTACCATCCGCATCCTGTTTTGATTTTTGCAGAACCGTGGAAAACGCAATCAGTTCGCTTGCTTATTTACTGCCCAGCTCAGAGTGAGGTATTCGTACTAATATTTTCGGGGATGCGATAAGGAGCGGATTTCCAATAAAGTTCATGGATGCGAACTATAAATTTTGATGATGCAAGCGAAATTCCCTTCATAAGGGGGCCGTCCCAAAAAACCCGGAATTCATTTTTCTGCCCCTGCAGCCAAGAGAGGTGTTTTTGAACGTTCGTACAGAGAATATAGAAAAAAATTAGGGAGAGTTCAATAACGTTATTATTTTCTCAGACAAGTTATAGAGTGTGCAATAAAGACATAGTCAATAGAGATTCCATTCTTTTTTTTATACAAATAAATTATCCTATTATGATTATCTGATTGATTTATTTTTCTTAGCTCCAAGTTAAAGAGATTATTTGTTAAAAATTAAAAAAAAATTACGGAATAAAATAAAGATATTCAAACCAGAGTTGAGATCGAATATGATTGAAAAAAATTTGTGCCAAGGGTTACGTGCAAGTTGAAGCACATAGTAGATTAGAGAAGTATAGACATTTTTGATAGCCAATTTATGCATATCATAAGCGCTTACTGGGAAGAAGTGAATTAGAATTAGAAAGTGACTAATTTGGTATACTCAAGTTCTTGCTTATGTCTCCTACTATCAAATAAATTAATAGCGATACTACAGCACTTAGACTAGTAGTAGCAGTTGTCTCTGTAAAATAATTAATATATATACAGGTAGCCCTCCTACAGCACTGCATCTTAAAATACGGTTCAGTCTAACACGATAAGATAAATTGTGGGAACCCTCGTATAACACTGCAACCTGTGACATGGTTTCGCTCTAACACGATAAAAAAATTGCGAAAACCTTAGTAGAACACTGTACTTCTATAGCACTAGATAAGATGATTTTTGTTTAATACATTTAAAAACTAAATTACCTAACTATAATGAAGGGAAGGAATAATGAACTATAGTGGCTTTACATGAAAATGTATAAACAAATTATAATTCATTCATTTATAACTCTATAAAATTACAAGAGGGCCTGAGCTTAGCTGAAAATCTTGAATCATTTTTCCTGAAGCAGACCCTTCCACTGAAAGAAACTGAAAATTCAAAAGAGAGCTGCAAAATTGTCCATCTCCATACCTTGAATCTACAATGACCTTGTAAGAACCAGCAAATAAACCAAAATTGCAGATTTTTAAAGAGAATAGAAGGTGCAAAAAATCTAAATGAAGAAAAAGGTTCTGAAAATGAAGGTGATATCGTTCAATCGAAAAAATGTTCTCGTTTGATTGTACTGAGCAGTGATGAGGAAGAAATTTATTAAATTAAGGTCGCATTAAATGAAAATATTTTTCTTTGTTTCTTTTCGTTTTGTGTTATACATACATTTATATTTTTAATAAAAATTCAGTTGCTTATATGAAATTTTAAAAACAAATATTTGTTTTAAATAAGTTTTTAGAACGTAACCCTCCTTTTTTTGAACTGTCTCTGGGTCTCATATAACACGGTTTCACACAACCCGGCATTTTCTAGGAACCTATTTACCGTGTTATAGGAGGGTTACCTGTATATATATATATATATATATATAATAATAATAAAAATTTGTTTTTGGTAATTGTTTCTCTTCTCTACCTCTGTGATGTGCCTTGGTAACACTTCACATCTAATTATAGATACTTTGTTACTCTTTGTAAGTCTCCGACTGTAGTATTCCAGATTATGTGAACGAAATAAATTTTAGACCAAGATGTGTATTATTTTTGTCTTAGTCTTCCTGTCCAGTGCAATCTAATAGACTAGATATGAGGTTCGCTTTGGAAAATTTGACGTGGCTTGATGGTGCAGTGATAAGTTTTTCGTCTGTAGCTTTTCCTCAAAGATTTAAACATGACTTTTTATGTCATGAAGGAATAAAAATATTTTGTCGAAAGGTACTGTGAACAATTGATTAATTTTACATGCAGACACTTTCATAAAGTTTTGGAACTCTAGAATACGTAAAATAATTAAGTTTTATATAACAGTACATAATATTTTCGTTTTTGTCTTCCCTTCCAACACAATTGAGACGACTATTACTTACGAGGTTCGTAAAGAAAATTAGATAAGGCTCGATGGAGCTCGAGGCTATGATCAGCACAACCTTCCGTAGAGCAAGTAGTCCAGTTCAATACCCGTGTCAATCTAAATGTTTTAAGACGAATGAAAGAACGTGGCGGAGAATTTCAGCCCAGAGTCTTCTTCTCTACGTGGTTACTTAATAAATTGGGTTGCACACAATTTTTTTAACTTGTACTAAATCATCTTTCTGAATATGATTGAAATATGGAGGTGTTCCGATTTCTGGTCAACTGGTAACGAGGACCATGTGGTATAGAATGATATTTTTAGAGTCTACCAAGGTTTAAGTCTCTAGAATCATGTTGAGTAACTTATAATTTCAGTTTATTTAAAATTCTGAAGTTTATTTTCAGTGGATGGAGCAAAATTTGTTTTTTTCACTGTCAGAGTCATTCTAATTTGATATATCATTGGAGCAAATCATTTCAGGTTTAATATCTGCAATCAATAGGATACTTTCTCGATTTTCTATATTATTCTTTAAATATTATTAAAGTTTACTAAAATCAGCTGTTCTGCATACGTTTTCTGAAAATTTAACGAATTTGTGGATAAAAAATATTCAAAGATGCACTTGATCTTCTTTGTCGTTTGACTGAAATAGACTATAGAATGAAAACGTATTTTTCCACGATGTTCATGGTGGTTTTAGAAAATTAAAACTCATTTACGGTACACTAATAAAGGGCACTTACAAAGTGTACACTTTTGAAGTACTTCGGAATTTGATATTTATGTTGCTGATCATTTTTAAGTATGTATCTTTAAATAAATAAATAAATAAATAAAACTTTATCCTTAAAATTTTATCCTTAAAAAATGTATTTTTCTTGCTAAAGCATCTTTTTATACGAATATTCAGGCTATGAGGGGGTATACTGGGATGCAACCATCCAGGCAGGTTAAGGACTGGGACTTTTGGAAATTATATTTAGGTAATAGGTAAGATAATTTAGCTAATTCCAATTAACCTGACGCAAAGTATTTAAAAATATGCAAACTTGCGAACATTTCCTTTCATCTCGAGTTGGAGACTCAAACATTTGACGTAAGTTCAAAAGAGGTTGTCAATGTTTGGAAATGTTGTAGGGTTCGCGTGTTGCTCAGATGCAAATTTCGGGTAGCAGCGCTGTACATGCCAAAGTGAGTTCGGCGCAGATGTTTGATCTATTTAAAGGGCACACGCTGAGTTGGCAGAAACCCAAGATTTTAGTAGCGATACGAGAGAGAGCCGAGGCAAGCTCGATGGAAGGTGATAGCGGTGTTTAACTGATAGAGCGTGTATTGGTATTTAGCCGAGGTGGCTGCACGACTTCGAGAATTAGCTCAGAGCCGAGGTTTACGGGTACTCTGCCTGAAGGATTCATTGCGACCTTTAGTTTCTTAGTACCGCGGGTTGCGGTACTGCTGTGTATTATTTTGGAAGCCCCAAGTCGGGCTATGTTAGTCTGCCTCTACGTAGAGAATAAAGGAGTTATTCAGAAGTAGCCCGCGTACTTTATAATGTGCCTGGACCGTTAGAGATATAAAAAGAAAGGAAGAACCACATAATGTTGAAATGATTAAATAAGGTAACAACAAAATTACATAAAGATAATATGTGGATATATAACCACCCATAAATCAATTCATTCTGATCGCTGCTGGTACTGAGTATCCATCCAATTAACAATGAAAGTAATTTTTCTTTTTAAACTCTCTGGTTCGATATAACTGTCTACTCTGTAATATTTATATGTCAATGGAGCCACCAGAAATCCTTTCCAAGCAGGGGGTGGTAGTGGATGAATATTTATCTCGATATTAACTTTTTCCCTACCAATTTTTACTCTCCTGGGAAAGTGTTAGGGTTAACCCCACATCCGAAGATGTGCCACTACTGTATATGTATTACTCTATAACATGAATTTTTAGAGGAAAATTAGTTTTCTGTGTTAGTTTGAACTTGTATGCATCTTCATTCTAGGTGGTCATAATCTACCTGACAGGAAACCCACACCCTTCATATCAATGTATATACAGTTGGCTCTCTGTTTAACGACTTTCAAGGGACCGGGAAAAATCGTCCTTAAGTAGAGATCGCCGTTAAACAGAATTTGTGAAAAAATAATATTTCCCTTCACACTTTATGGGCTTATGACTGTCAACATATTTCTTAATATATTGGCGTGTTTAAAAATGTTATTTTTATCATCCTTATTATTTTATTCCCAAAAAGTTATTTTAAATTACATTGAAAAAAGAGTACAAACGATACAATAAATTAGGTTTTAAAAAAGTCAAAATGTGTTGATTGTTTCATTTTTCACCTTGTTTTCATTATTCTCTTTTCCAGATTTTCTAAAATGTTATATGTGTCATCTTCCATGTTCGACATATTCGATGTAATATAGAGTTGGAGAACATCTAGAGCAGAAGTTGCATCTGTGTAAGACAGTGGCAGTGTCTCGTTTCCGTGTCTACAACTTCACCTTCTTCGTCTGACACTGTGTTTTCATTTACTATATCTTCATAAGTTTGTTCTACATTTCTGTAATCTGTTGTTAAAACAGATTCATCACAATTGTAGAAATCTTGAATTGAAACATCCTCATCTTCAACAAGACTTCTCCATTCTTCAGGGATAATATCATCTTCGTTGATTTCTACATACGTACTTTGCAGTTCCACTAAAATATCTTTGTGAATTCCAGAAACGCGAAAGCACTTTTTTATTGTGGATAAAGAAACTTCTTTCCATGCTGATGTTGTCATGGACATTCCTTCCAAGATAGTAATTTTTCTAATTTTCATACTGACAGCCGAATTGCTTATTAATTTCCTAATTAAAGACTTTCTGTAGTATGCTTTCACACTGCGAATGATACCCAGGTCTAATGACTGCAACTTGCTAGTGCAATTAGCTGGTAAGAAATGAATAGTCAAATTTGTAAGTCCAGGGATATTTGGAGTATGTGAAGTGAAACGGTCGATTAAAAGTAAAATTTTTCTCTTTTCTTGATGCAATTTTGCATAAAATTTTCTAATCCAGTCAATAAAAATTTGTGATGTCATCCACGCTTTATTAATATTTCGGTACTCACAAGGTTTCCTGGTGATATTCTTAAAACACTTTGGTTGCTTTGATTTGCCTGTAACTAGTGGTGGAAATTTCTCAGATCCATCCGAATTAGTGCACAGTAAAACAGTCAATCGTTCCTTACAATGTTTTCCCCCAAAGCACTTTTCGCCCATAAATTTTTATTAGGCACCATATTGTAGAATAGGTCCGTCTCATCTGCATTGAATATGTTCTTCTCATATCCATCTAATATCTCCTTCAGCACTGTTTTCCATTCGTCCACTATTTTTTCATCCACGGAGCCACTTTCGCCAAATATGCTTTTAAATGCAAGCCCATTTCTTTCTTTGAACTTTGCTAGCCAACCACCCGTAGCCTGAAAATTTGCATTCCAAACTTTTCTGCCAGAACTATAGCATTTTCCTTAAATATCACTCCAGAAATGGGAATGTTGGATGCTCTTACTTCATGAAACCATTGCAGGACTGCCTTATCCAACTCTTCTGATCGGCCACATTGAATTTTCTGCCGTTTGGATATGGATCCCAAACCAAATTTTTGTGCTGCTTCAAGAATTTTCTCTTTGCTTTCTAAAATACCTTTGAGAGTAGACTCGGGTAGCTGAAATTGTCTTGCGAATTGGACTTTTGTTATTCCAACACTTTCTTCCCAGTCTTCAATAATTTTTATCTTTTCTTGTAGCGTAAGATACTTCCGATTTGATGCCATTTTGCTCTGCTCACCTCGTATTCATACTGGAATGAGCTCCTATACACAACCATGAATTCTCTAAACATGAACATCTGCTTCCCGGAAGGAGTGAGAGAGGGCTGCTATTGGACAGTTCGTAAGTCACATGGCAACAGATGGTAGGGATAATAGAGTGATTCAGCTCCCGCTCTAAGAGCTCCATGGAAAAATATTCGATCTTCTGAGAAACAGTAATCCCCCCCGTTTTTCCAACTGCAACAAGTCTATGATTGCAACATTGCAAACATCAAGGAAATTCCAGGTCTCTTATTGAAACCAAACTTGTTTCCCCCCACAGAAGGTTTCCCTCCTGCACATAAAATGCTGAAGAAAAAGTTTATCATGTAAAAAAAAATTCGTCGTTAAACAGAAACAACGTCGTCTTTAAATAGAATTTTTTTACGTCCTAGGGGCCGGGACTGGGAAATATCGTCCTTAAACAGAGAGCGTCGCTAAACAGAGAGCCAACTGTATAAATAATGGATGCATGAGTGAACAGATATATGAGTTCTTATTCATGTTGTTATAGTACACATGTACACACTTATTGAAGTAAACATTTATTTATGACCATTGTCTGAGTTTACAACAGGCCTCACCTCAACAGGCAGTATGTTAATTCAAGAGCATTTTAGTGAAGTTGATAATGATTACTTTGGTTCCTTTCTATTATTAACGTTAGAATAGATGTTTAACCTTTCGTTTTCGAATCATAATAAGATTTTTACAAATTCATCTGAACATGAAACATGGAATGCAATCCAATGATATTTGTCTGCACGTTAGCAATGTCGAAGAAGGTAAGTCGAAATTTAACGGAACCAAGACAAAATTTCTATATATTTACTAGATAGCAACTAACGTGGAAATAAATTCATGACAAAACTTCACAAGAGCCCAGAAACATCTATCACACTGGAAAATGTATGTCTAATACTATTATAATCAGTTTGGAGGGGAAGAATGACCACACGAGGAGTCTTAAAATTGCAGGGCCCTCTCTTTAACGAATTCTGCACTTTTAAGATGTAAGTAATAAAATAGAAAATATAATTAATGGGAGTAATTAATACAACAGGGAAAATATATTAGTTAAAATATATATTTAAAATTTGGTCCAACACATACACACATGCACATATACACACTTACATATAAATATATAATATATTATATAACATATTATGCATTATACATAGTTTATAATATAGTCTATATAATATATAAATGCTGAGCGAAACATATTTTATTCTCTAAAGAGTTATTACAAATTCAAACAGCATATCACAAAAAAAGAGGAGAAGAATATATTTTGTCGTCATTTTCCAATCTGGATAATATTATTCTGGGAAAAAAAGTATTTCGGAAGATCGTTTGAAATCTCTTCTATGGTTTCGGGATATATATCAGGGCAGCGTTGGGGCATACATAAGAAATGAATAAAACGAACAAAAGTAGTTAGAATAGAGAAAAGAAAAAATATATATATAAAAGAACAGAGAGGGGTGTGTGGGGAGCAGGCAGGAGCACATCCCCAGCCAGTCTAACCATCTAAATCACAAGGCCAAAACCAGTTCCTTTCTGCCTGAAGTGTATATTCTCCCTCGGAATAAAAATAAAAATCTTCCGAAATTCACGTTTTCACTTCAAATCCCGAAGGCATTTTCGAGCGCTTGCAAGTGATCTGGATTTTTCATTTGGATTCAGCTGGGCCCCGAAAATGAAAAGGGGGGCTGCAGATGGATGGGCCGGGGCCTACGGGACTGGGACCAATTTCGGCATCGGGCCAAGATTGCCTGGGCCCTGCGCTTTTTCTCCCTTTTTTTTACGCCCGCACCCTCGGGTATTGCCGCCGTCCATTTTAAATTTTTTCCAATTTTCCTGGCCGTGCGCGTGTTTGTAATTTTTTTTTTCTTTGTGCTTCCTTATTCAACCTCCGCTATACTTTCCAGGAGTGAGCGCGGGAACGTCGTCGTCGCGCGGACGCTGCTGGCCGGTGATTGGCCAGGGACCGGCCTTAGCCCCAGCGAAAGATTCTCCAGAGGTTCCTTTCGAAATTCCGAGCGCGAACGGGAAGCGGAGGATTGCCGAGATGCAAGGTCTATCTCCGCGCTGGCAACGGCTGCTTCTCGCCAATAGCAGGGAAAAGTTAGAGGATGGAATTCTCGATGATGTTGAACTGTTCTCGCGATAAGACGGGGTTGTACGCAACCGGTTATGAATTGGCACCATAATTCACGATAAAGATGATGGACTACGTTTTCACTGATGCTGGGGTATATAAAAATATGCAAACTCTATGGCAAAAGGGATAATCTATAACGTATCACACCCTTTCTCTAACCTTCTGCGGCAATCCTAAAGCAATAATTCTATTTTATATGTTTTCTTTTCTACTCTGCATGCAAGAATATTTAGATGAAGGGGAGCAGGGGAATCTTTTCCCTCCTTCGAATATGTTTAACAATGCTTTATTAGATATCAATAGTGTGGAGAAATCTCGGTGTTTGTGTAATTCCCTGGTTTCCCCTACGCGTTTCCCTATTTATATCAGAATAACTAATACCGAATGCATAAACATGGTGCTAAATGGTACCAGGTTTACGCATTCGATAGTATACAGAAATAAAGTTTTTATTTGCTTCTGTTATACATCCGTTTTTAGAGTTCTTAGAACAAATAGAAATTCTAAAAACTAACCTGAAGTTATATATATATATATATATATATATGTGTGTGTGTGTGTGTGTGTAAGTAAATATATATATATACACACACACTAAAATCTTGACTATAATACGCAGGCTTGATTTTGCGCGAAAATTTCGGAAAAAATTAGAATTCGACTATAATGAGCACTCAAAACTTTTCAATACTTTGTTTAAAAATTTCACAAATATTTATTAACATAAATAAATTTTGTAATAAAAATAAATGAAAACGTCAAATTAGGTTAAAAAAACTTAAATTTTTAATTCAAAACAAACAATGCTGTGAAATTATCTTTCTTAATCACTTTCACTAGAATACAGCTCATCTATTGTTTGTCGTTTATTCAATGTTTAAAGCTACTTTTTTTTGTACACGAGTATAATACGCACCCTCATTTTTGCGGACTAAAATGTGAAAAAAGTGCGTATTATACTCAACGTTTTACGGTAATATATATACCGTAAAACGTATGTATGTGTTATATATATATATATATATATATCATAGCATAAGTGAAACATAAGAAACTTTTTACTCCTTTTTGACAGTAGTAAAGTTTGTCGACTTAAAAATGACTAAAGTGTGTATTTATAAAATTTAAACGGTAAAGTTAAAGTTTACAATATTTTTGGAATTATAGATATTATAACTTTGATGGCACAAAATTGAAAATACTCAGTTTTTCAACATTTTTATATTAGTTAATATTTTTCTCCTGGCGTTACATGAAAAATAATTTCTAAAATTTTTTCTACTTGGATATGTGCCCTGTAGCACGTTTCCCGAATTCCTGGTAATAAATCACGTAGTCTCGGAGATTAGTTTTGATTCTGCTCTTTTCAAAATCAAAGCATTATTATTACTCGTAGGATTTCGACTTCAGTCCAAAGGAAATTCGCATTGGTATATTAGTTAGTCCGCAATTTATTAGACATAGTTGTGGTATAGATGGGAAGAAATATCGCATCTCATCATGATTAAGAAAAATCTTATAGCTTATTGTATAGGAAATGCCGTGAATTGTTGTTGAGAAACAGATTTTGTTGAGAAACTGAGGCAAGGAGAATTTGAATACGTTAATATGAGTCACCTTTGACAAACATACATCTGTTCAAAAATAATTGCAGGTAGTCTCATCTAACGAAACTACCGCGGGCTATTAACGTAGGATTACTTATCGTTGCTTACCTCTGTGTACGTGTATATGTATATATATATATATATATATATATATTTATATATATATATATATATATATATATATATATATATATATATATATATATATATATATATATATATATATATATATATATATACACATATATATATATATATTTCACTAAAGATTTAGATTACTGTATTGTAAAATTAGCAAAGAAGCACAATTGGCCTATCGAAGGTTTTATGGAGTGGAAGGTGCATATTTTACAGGATATAAAAAGGAATTATGAAGAGTATGGTATGGAGGACAAGAGGTTTTTTTTTCTAAACAAAGTTCTATACAGTAAAATTAAAGGTTTAAAAAATAAGTTTATTATTACGGTTGTTGATAAGGCTGCAAATAACTTCGGTTTTATATATAAAGATTATTTTAAGTAGCTAATTTCTAGGGAATACAACTCAAATAATACCTATCAAAATATTAACCTTACCAAAAAAGAAATAGATAACAGGTTTTAGCTTTTAGCAAAAAAATTAAGTTTAAGATTAATAGCATAAAATACCCTTACCTGTTTCCTACAATAAAATTCCATAAAGTACCTACTAAATTTAGGTTTGTTACATGTAGTACAAATTGTTATAACACTTTGTTCAGTAAAAAGTTTTTTAGCTATTTAAAAATTTTTCTAAATAAAATTAAGGTTACCGAAAATAGCTTTATTATAAATAATAACCAGGATGTTCTACATTTTTTAAAAAGTAAGAATATAGATAGCATATACACGTTTGATTTTGAAAACCTGTTTACCAGTATTCCGCATGATAATTTAATGATTATCTGTTCAGAAATTTATGATGCTTATTTAGATAGTACTTAAATCTTAAAATGTGACTGGATTGATTTATGTAAATTTAATATTTTTGAAAACTACCTCTTTAATGGTTTATGTTTCTTTAAACAGATAAAGGGTATACCTATGGGAAATAGCTATTCTAGTGCATTTGCCAACCTATTCTTACATTTTTACGAAACTAAATTTCTTAACTCAAATAATGTTACCGGATTTAGGTATATTGATGACCTCATAATTTTTAACTGCAACGATTTGGAATTTCTTAATTAAATTTACCCAAAGGAACTAACTTTAAACCGGACTAACGATAATAATCATTGTGCGACTTATCTGGATTTAAAAATTAAAATTCAAAATAGAGAAATAAAAATAGGGATATATGATAAAAGGTTAGATTTTAACTTCGAGGTTATTACGTTTACAAATTTCCATAGCAACTTAAACTATAAAATTTAGCATAATATTTTTTACTCACAACTTTACAGAATAAAAAACATGTAACAACGCTGGGGATTTTTTGGAGGCTTGTAGCATTTTCGAGGAAAACTTAAGTAAAAACGATTTCCCTAAAAATTTCGGCAATTTAAAAGTTTAAAAAAAATGGCATTTAGACTCAGGAATTTTTAAAGATGTTTAGAATAGTTTTTATGTTTTCATTTGGTTAAGCTGTAATGGGGGGTGGCGCTAAAGTAATGTTACAATGACGTAACTTTTAGAATAGAATTGGCTGATGTTTCGCCATAACCGTCACTTACGGAATTGGGGTATGTTATTTGTGTGCTTGCATGCATGGTGCGTTGAGCCCATACTGTAAGTTGTGTTTGTCTTTTCATTTTTCTTTTTGACTTTTTGCTTCCTTGGGGGACTCGGGGCCTTGGGATGTTTTTTGGGCTTACCTGCATCCTATTCAGAAAGTTCCCCTTGAGGTAACTGATATGGTTAGGCTCCCTGATGACGAGACCTGTCGGTTACCTCTATGTTGTTTTATGGTTCAGTTCCATAAAACAACATAGAATCTTGCCACCACCGGCAACCAGAATCTTGCCGTTGGTGCGTGGATGCCCAGAGTGCTTGATTTCTGTTTGTTTTTTGTCTATATTCGTATTATTTTTATCTATCTCTGTTCGATTATTTATTTGTTTTTTCATTATGGGGATATGAAGCTTCTGCGCTATCCTCTATTGAAAATGTTTTATGTTTTCTATGCAGGATATGTTTTATGTTAAAGTGATTTAGCAGTCTATGCTTGAATTTTAATTTTTGTTTATTTCTATTGTTTATATTTTACTTACACACACACAGACACACACACACACACACATATATATATATATATATATATATATATATGTGTGTGTGTGTGTGTGTGTGTGATAATATTATTAATAACCTTTAATCGCCCTTTCTGAACTTTCTTTCTCATCTGGTAACCTTTCCGATGCCTTGGCGAGATGCTACGCCTTTGCGAATACTAACATTCTCCGCCAATTCCTGGCAACCTCTCTTTGGCCTAATTCTAGATTCGCGCGCTACTCAGACGGCGGGCTGGCTCGATGCGAATAACATGTCACGTCGCTGTTCTCGTGAAATAAATTCTTTTCTTCATGATTCCAACTTTCATTATTTCGGCCATGATGTATGCTTTTCTTCAAGAGATGACCATTCGGGACATCTCATATATATATATATATATATATATATATATATATATATATATATATATATATATATATGTACGTATGCATATATGTATGTCAAAGTTTTAACGCATTTTGATACTTTTCTGTTTAAGGGCCTATTCACATAGGAGTCCGTTGCGTTGCGTTAAGGAAAAGATGACGTTGAGACGAAAATAACCAATCATAGGCATTAAAAATTTCATTGCTAATCGTTTGGAGGCATATGATTGGTTTATTTTCGTCTCAACGTCATCTTTTCCTTAACGCAACGCAACGGACTCCTATGTGAACAGGCCTTAACTGTCTACTGCTTGTCGAAGCGTTACAGACTGGGTTTGGCACACTGCCAAAATTATAACTCGCGTAGACGGATGGACGGACGATTTTAGCGTCTGAAGTTTTGCTTTCCGAAGGACCATTACGGAAGAACGTAATCCTACTTTAAAAACCTTAAAATCGCACGTTTCTATGCATAAGTACACTAGAAACTCAAAATTTATAAACGGTTAGACAACGACTCTGGATATGTTTGGTCATGCAATTTCTGTTTCTAAATTTTTTTTGGTTGACGGTATATATTAGATTTAAGACAGTTCATGTCATTATCTGTATATTTAAGTTGCTAAGCCGACTTTTTGGGCAGTCCGTGAGAGAAAACTACTGCGTCAATTTACTTCGTTTTGGTCTTAAACGAAAGATTGCAATCTGTAGATTTGTCAAATCTGGTTTTTGTAACATCAATTTCTATTAATTAGCGCTAATTTACAATTAAAAATTTATTTCTGCGCATGCTTAGTGGCGTGTTTAAAACTGGCTTTAGAAACTCACTGTTTCTGCCCCTATCTTGATATTTTCATTTTTCCCCCGCGGAAATCTGCAATTATCTCATTATGAATTGTATGACCCTGAAGAGAACATTTTTTTTCTTTTGCTGAAGGCCACCTGATCTTATACTTGTTTGTTTTTTCATCTTACCTTCTCTAAATTTTTAATTTAACTTTTTAAACTTAAATTATTATTCTTAATAATTGCTTAATTTATTTTCTTAAATTTTCTCTTCCCCTTCAACTATTGAAGGTGTGAAACTTAAAATTTTTGTACAATGATTGCAACAGTAACTTTTAACTTTAACCTAGCCTTAATATTTTAACTTCTGAGCACATTATCTTTGATTACATAACATCTTGCGTACAGGAGTTAAAACCTGCTGGTCAAGGCACTCCGGTCATCATATTCAATTCTGCTCACTGTTTCTGCGCATGCTCAGTGACATGTTCTAATGATAAACACGTTTATTCCGAAGAATTTCTCTAGATCTCTCTCTGCCATTTTTATTTTTATGATAATTATGTTTGTGAAATATAAGATTAAACCTGAAGGAAATTGTTTATTTCACGCTGTTTAATTAGCGATAATTTACAATTTTAAAAAATTGCTTTCTGCGCATGCTCAGTAACAATTTTAATTTTGGCTTTAGATACTCACTAAGCACGAGGCCGCTTAAATACATTTAGGGCCTGTTCACATACGAATCCGGTAACGGAGTGTTAAAGGAAAGATGACGTTGAGACGAAAATGAACCAATCATAGACGTTAAAAATTTCGTTGCTAATCGTTTGGAGGTTTGTCATTGTTTAAACATATTTCAATACTTTAACGCTCCGCTACCGGACTCCTATGTGAACAGGCCCTAATTTGTGTCTGCGTATTATTATGAGTCTCAACATTTGGCAATGATGTATTGAGTATAATTTGTGCATTAGTACATTTATTTACTACCTAGCCGTCATGTTTTGACATGTACCAACTAGTTATATTAAATTATACTTGATTTTCTAAGGTTTAGAGTATTCTAAACAAGTCTATCATAATCTCGCTAAGGGTATGTTATTTGATAAAGGAACCTTAACAGAGTTTGAGATTATCTGGTGTAGATTTAAAAAACAGAATCGCAAGCTATCATGTTCCTTATATGGACAGCATCCTTAACCTTTAGCTTACGGGGCCCATTTTTCCAATTCCCTCTTTAGAGCGGGAAATTTCCTACCCCCTTTGTAAGAACGGCCGTTAAGGAGGTTATATATATATATATATATATATATATATATATATATATATATACTGATGAGTCCCGGTTCAGCCTAAACATCGATTCTCGCCGTACGTTCATATGGAGAGAACCAGGAACCTGCTACCTACCCTCCAATGTCCGCGAAATCGACCATTATGGCGGAGGAGGTTTAATGGTCAGGGCAGGCATCATGTTGGATGGCCGCACACCTCTCCATGTCTTTGAAAGAGGCACTGTGACTGGTGTGAGGTATAGGGATGAGGTCTTGGAGCCCTATGTTCGCCTTTACAGGGGTGCAGTTGGCCCTGAGTTTATTTTAATGGACGATAACGCGAGGCCACATAGAGCTCTTCTGGTCGACTAATTTCTAGAGAGTGAGGATATTCGCCGGATGGATTGGCCAGCCAGATCTCCAGACCTTAACCCTATAGACCATGTCTGGGACGCTCTGGGGAGGGCAATTGCAACTCGCAACCCCCCTCCGAGAACCATCCAGGGAATGAAAACAGCGTTGCTGAACGAGTGGGACCAATTGCCACAGGAAATGATAAACTGCCTTATTTCAAGTATGAAATCACGCTGCGAAACCTGTATATCTGTAAGAGGGGACCATACCCCTATTAACCCATCTATTAACCCATTTGTTTTTTATTCTGCAACCGCTGTTTCATACTTTCCGACTCCAACGAGTGTTACGCACGATCATGCGTGTGTATTACAATTATTGAATGGTTATTTGTTTTGTATTGTATCAATGTATGTACATATCAAATTTCGTTAAAATCGGTACAGTAGTTCTAGAGATAATCGACCAAGTCTGCAAATTCTCTTAATTTCTTACACCAGTGTGTATATATATATATATATATATATATATATATATATATATATATATATATACAGTGGAAGCTCGTTAATTCGAACTCAAAGGTTCTCAGAAAAAAGTTCGAATTATCCGATGTTAAGAGAATATATATAACTTTAAATGTGTATCACTGAAGAAGAAAAATCTCCTAGTATGTATAACCCCAGAAAATATATTATACTACGTTAACTAAAATTAAAGATATTAAAAAGCAATACAGATTTACCTTAATCATAAAATGAAGCAGAAGATATGCAGTAGAAAGTAAACTTTAATTAAAAATATGAATTACACTTTGGAGAAAAACTGTAAAATGGATGTTTGGTTCTGTTTATGATGCCTACATTGTTCAGGCAGCTTCTCGATTTGTAGTAAACATTTCAATTCATTTTCAGAGGAAGGTTCCATCTGAATAAATGCTTTCAGAGTTTTAATAGAGTCCATTATAGCTTTGTCCATCATGGCCGCATTAAAAATATCTTTCGGCAGGTAAGTAGAAAAAAGCCCTGGCAGTTTCCTACCGAAATTAGTGCATACGTCTTCGTTCACATCAGAGCATTGGCCACATACAGTTTTATAAGAAATATTGTGCCTTGACTTAAATCGAGAAAGCCATCCATCACTGCATTTTAAATCTTCAATACCCATTCGACTTGCCAATTCATCAGCCTTCGTCAGCACTAGGGGTCCATTTATCGGAAAATTTCGACATCTAACATCCTGGAACCATAGCAGTAGAGCTTTTTTTAGATCTTCTTGGGACACATTTCTCATGCGTTTCCTTCCTCTAGCAAATTTTGATTTTTCCCATGAATCTAAAATTGACTCCTTGTTTTTCAAATTAGTTGACAAGGCATTTTTTAATTCCACAGTCAGCTGCTAACTTTGTTTTACATTCGCCATTCTCTACTTTCTTTAAAATTTCTACTTTTGTCTCCAAAGTTAGGGTTTTGTACTTTCCACGTGTAGACATCCTGAATTTTTACACATTCACACCACACAATGTGAAAGAAAAACTAGACCACATTAACTTGTCTGCACTGCAGTTATAACTGACGCAGCTCCCTAGAATCTGTAGCAAAGACTGGTTTTTCTGAAATTCTAAGAAAATCGATACAAATAAAGGAAAATTGCTTTTTCCGTTTAGCACTAATAAGAAGGACAATAGCTACTAACGTTCAGCGGACATGCAATAGTCTAGGAAAGCAGGCATGTGCCTCTTTACACAGAAAAGAAATACAGATGATTTTGACACACAAAATAATAAATACAGTGTGTATTTTCTCTATTAAACGAGGAAAATGAATTTTTTTGTCATATTTTTAGTTCGAATTAACGAGCGTCCACTGTATATATATATATATATATATATTCATTCTTGTGCCCGTATTCTTGGGATACATGCTATCCCACCCCGTAAGGAAAAGGTTAATGAATACATGTCTAAATTCGTATGTAGGATGTTTGATCTATGTTTGGATATCCGTGATGGTCGCCGAGTTCCCGCCAAACTCGTCTTGACTCAATGCAACCCTGATATGCTCTTTCCACCTCTGCAGCACCTCTTTCATCAAGGTCGTAGTCCGTCCGGTAGAGTGCGAGTGGCGGCGACTCCTGTTTACGACTGAACACAAATAAAAAGCTTTAAGCACCCAGGAGAATATAAGGTGAATGCATTGCATAGCCGCTCTTAAATGTAAATGTCAGCCCACAGTCTGATTTGCCGAAATCTCAAGCTGAAAATGCCGGTTCGAAATGAATTTCCAACTATGATATAATTTCAAACTTTGAAATTTTGACAGTCAAAAATTGAAATGAAATTATGAATACCTAAAATTAAAATAATTACTTTCGTAGATGACGATCAACGTGAACTACCTGATTAGTATGGAAAGGGAATCGAAAGAAAAAACAGGGTGTCATTAGGTTACTTTAAAAAAAATATTTTTCAACGATGAAAGCAAACACATTACCAACACATGTAAAACACTATAATAGTCCTTTAGCTATTAGAATTAATTTACTACAAGGTTGCAATCTGACCAGTCTTTTCTCTCAGTCGTCATTGTAACAGCTAAACTCTTGCATGTATGCATACACATATATTAATTCCCATGATGAAACTGCAACAAACACTTAGAAGGGATAGAAAATTGTTCATTTTTGAGAAATAAAATCTTTTTTAATCATTTTTATTAAATGCATTTGAGAAAATATCCATCATTCATACGTGTACTTTATAACAAAATGTCCGTCATGATGCATTTATTTACATCCACACATACAAAGAGAGTTTATATTGATATAAATATATAGTGTATACATATACAATAGAGCTTCCATATAATGAAGCTCTCATGAACAAAGTCCTTTTTTCAACGAAATTTTCAGCAGAGCTTTGATATTGAACTATTTTTCACATAATTCTATACATACATATAAAAAGATCTCAACAGTTTTATTTCTCCTGCATCATGTTCAACGAATCGGAAATCTGTTAATTTTAGGAGCTTCTAGGCAGTTAACAGTTTCATAGTTCTGTTATAACTTAAATATATATTCTTCACAACGTTATTCATCTTTTGTCTCTTACTCTTCAGTTATATACACTGCTGGTCACTGTAAATGCAACACCCTGAAGGAAACATGCAAATAACATGAAATTTACAACATGCATTAGCGGAGGTGAGATATGCAAATGATTAGAATTTCAGCGCAGACGCACATCACGCGCGCCTGTGGCGCCACTTCAAAGCGCTATTTAAGACTTGGAGATTTCGACGATTTCAAGTTCGGCAATTGTGCTTTTCTTGTGGTTTTTTCAAAAAAACAATCAATTATACCTCGTCGAAAACAGCGATCATCTTTTGATAAAGTATCCGAGTTCGACAGAGGAAGGATAGTGGCCTACCGAGATTGTGGATTATCTTTCAGGGAAATCGGTAGTCGTGTTGGACGAAACCAAACAACTGTAATGCGGATATGTGATCGTTGGATGCAGGAGGGTACGACAGACCGGCGTGTTCGATCGCATCCACCTCAGCGAACCACTTCACGTGATGACAGGCAAATTGTGCGCATGGCAGTGACGGATCGCTCAGTCACATCACGAACCATAGCACAGCACATGCAGTCTGTAACGCATCATCCAGTGTCTGCGCGTGCCATTCGACGCCGTTTACAGCAGAGTGGTCTGTCCGCAAGACGTGCATTGCTTTGTCTACCCTTGACGCAGAACAACAGACGTCTCCGCCGCCAATGGTGCAATGACAGAAGGATGTGGACGGCAGAATGGAATGAAATTGTCTTTACTGACGAGTCACGCTTCTGTCTGCAACACCACGATGGTCGCATTCGAGTCTGGAGACACCGTGAAGAGAGGATGCTGAACAGCTGCGTTTTGCACCGCCACACTGGTCCTGCACCGGGTATTATGGTATGGGGCGGTATTGAATATCACTCTCGCACACCTCTAGTACGCATTGCCGGTACTTTAAACAGCCAGCGCTACATCTCCGAGGTGTTGGAGCCAGTTGTCCTTCCTTACCTTCAGGGCTTGCCCACAGCCATATTTCAACAGGATAATGCGTGACCACACGTGGCACGCATTGTCCAACGGTTCTTCGTCAATCGCCAGATTGAATTGCTTCCCTGGCCGCCTCGCTCTCCGGATCTTTCGCCGATAGAAAACATGTGGTCCATGGTTGCTCTACGATTGACACAGATTCCATCCCCAGCTGCCACAGCAGATCAACTTTGGCAACGTGTGGAAGCTGCTTGGTCTGCTGTACCCCAAGAGCTCATCCAAAGTCTCTTTGAATCAATGCCGAGGCGTGTGGCAGCGGTGATCTCCAACAATGGCGACTACTCTGGCTACTGATTTTGGCAGGAAACACACTTCACAGAAGTCTATAAATTTAATCATTTGATACTTGGTCAACATGTTATCTACAAAATAAATTTTCTTGTGATATCTCTTGTCTTTCTTGGTGTTGCAATTTGGGTGGCCAGCAGTGTATGATATTTATCTCTAATTAGCCACCACTCTTGCTCACTGGTTACGGCGCCTGCCAGCGGGCTCGAAACCCGAGTTATACATGGATGTTATTAGTCGTTAGGAATCACCTTTAAGCTGAAGGTTACAATCCACCTTAGTGATGTAAAATGACCTGAGTGCTCCAAACCAAGCCTAATATCTTGTCAACTCTTTCTCTTTGTCTCTCTCTCTTAAATATGTATGCATATTTGTAAGTGGGTGTGTCTAACTACATACACCAGATTATATGAGTAGACTAGCTGAATACCCGTGCTTCGCTACGGAGTACATTCAAATTAAATACAATGGTCAATGTATGCAATTAATGCCAAAAAACATTATTTATAAAAAAATAGTAATGGATATTTTTATAGACAAAATAATGTAGAAGAAAATATTGAAATTAAATCTAATAGAACATACTAAAGAATATAGTACAGTTAATATAGTACAGTTTGAAGAACATTTCTTTTACTGTATTTTAATATTTTTTGGATAATTTCCAATCGTCTGCCGCATTAGAAAGAATTTTTTTTTGTCTATTTCGTTGTTATTCACGTGACGCAAAATTAGTTTAAAGTATCACAAAAAGAAAAGATACCGCGTGATCAGCATTTAATAAATTAAATTCTAAAAATTAATCTTTAAGAATTCATCAAAAATCAGAAAATGGAGGTAAAGATTCAAAAAAGATTTCATTTTAAAGGATTTTTTATGATCTGTCTCGTGATATAAATTTTATAACCTTCAGATTATTATTTTAAATGCAAACTTTAAAGAATGTTACAAAAACAACTTAAAAATTTAATTTAAAAAAATCTAAGAAGAAATTTTCAAAAATCTTTCTTAGTGCAGCTCTACACTATAAGAAGAATCGTCATGCAAAATTTCAGCCCTTTAGGCCTAGCGGTTTGGTCTGTGCGTCATTTGTCAGTCAGTCAGTCAGTTACGGAACTGTTTTATATATATAGATTGCTGTTTATCAATTTATAAATGCAGCGTATCACTATTGATTGCAAAAAAGAATACTCTCTGAATATGTTCTTATTTTTTTTTAAACTCTATCAATATATTTTATAATATCGTTCTGGTTTCATGAGTCCGCATGATGGTCTCCCAGATCATTCTTAGCAAGACAGTCCTTGTCACTTACCAGTTTAGCACTATCATATTTTACCGCCTGTGCCGGGCATGCGGTTTGCGAGCAGTCACGCGACATTTTACAAATATCCCTGCGCGGCAACAAACAGTTCCGACGAGACCCCGCCCAGACAACTCATTACGTAATTGCCGGTAGCGGGTTCAATAATTCACCGCCGGGCTTTTAGCAGACTACTAACATGAGGTGAGCACGCGGTAGTCATACGGTAATTGATCGACTCTTTACCCGCCAAGAGTGCCTCCCTTACTCGCGGTTCTCTGCCAGTGCTATCGACTGGGGAGGGATCATTATCAAAGCTAAAATGATCAGAACAATGATTGAAGTAAAAAATAAAAAAAAAAAATTCAAAATGAGATATGTCCTAGAAGTTCCTGATTGATTTTCTTCATAAGATATTTTGCAAAATTTCTTCAAAATAAGGCTATTGACTTCACATGACTATTGAGAAACTGTCTTCTGCACTCGTAGATTGACCAACACTATGGTGACTATGGAAACTGCTCTAATGTTGCTTTGAGTGGAATGCATTAAAAATAAAACATAACTAGCGTAAAACTTTACGCCTGCTACAAAGAAACAAATTTGAGTGTAATTTATATAAAGCAATGAAAGCCAGTGCTTTGTCAATGTATATAATGATAAATCATTAAAATGCATTGTCAGGTGATAAGGTGAATTTTTATTTTATTTCAATCCCGAATTAAGGGTTGTTCACATAGAATTCGGAGCGTCAGCGTAAAAGTTTTCGACCAATCATGTACCAATCAACGCCAAAGGAATCTTTAACGCTGACGCTGACGGATTCTATGTGAACAGGCCTTTGATGTTGTTTGTTGTTTCTAATCTGGTTGGAAGTTCCATACCAGATCCATATAGGCTTCGGGCAGATGTGTACGGCTCCAGCTTATATAGCACTACAAGGGTCGGAGTCCGTCTTAGCTAGTTGCCACCTCAATTTTTACCGAGCAACCCCAGGGTCGACATCTGGGGGATCGAACCCTCTCCCACCCTCTGTGACCTCGTAGAGGGACTTTACTGTCAGCGGATTCAACGTGTCCATATCCGGCCTAGACACGGAGGTATTTAATGGCGCGTGTAGGGATTCGATCTGAGCACCCTAAGCACCGAAAGCCGCCGCGCTATCACAAGGCTACCTCCAGCCCATAGGCAGTTTTTTGCCTCTGCTTTTTTATGATGATTTTTCTTGCGTTCTCTTTCATTGGATTTCAAGGAAGAATGATCTCTCTCACATTATCAACGAAGAAGAGCTTTGTAAAGGGAATGACAAAATCTATTTCGAGCTTAATGGGATAGCTCATGAAAGCTTCTAAGAAATCTGATCTAATCGGAAAAGATCGCTCCTGATTGACATGGTGGAAGATTTTGAAGGAAGGCATGAAGTTTGTAACAGTTTAGTTTCTGTTGAATGTATGAATTTCAGCTAATCTATCAAGTTGTATCCTGGAAATGATGTAAATGCTATCAAATCTGTAAAACAATCCACATGATATACTTAAATAAAATTTGTGTACATTTATCAAGTGACAAAATTGTACCGACATACGAGAAATATATTTAAGTATATATTTTTTTGTAGGGGGGAAAAAAGAAAAGCAGCTTTCTATTCCTTTGTACACGTAAGTCATTAAACATGGATACACTATTAATGTCAGGGTTGAGTTTGGAATGGAAACATCAAGATTGTCTTTACACTAAATGCTCGTTATCCTGTCTATTTTTGTTTAATATAGATTGAGGATTATGACAACAGTTTAAACATTGAAAAGATTAATCTGTAATATTAGATATCTTTTACTACACTTGCTTTAATATGCGTAATTTTCCTGATATTGTGTTATTAAATGTTAAGCCAATAATACCCAGATTATATCAGATCATATTTAGGCATAAAATATTGCTACTCTTTATGTAATATAGCTTAGGAATAAATAGTAACTGTTATTGCAATGAAGTAGCTAATATAAAATTGAAAAAAAAGATTGATAACTGATAGTGCTTAAGATGGGTAGTAGTCAAGTACTTTCTATGCCAATTCAAATCTCTCCTGTATTTTTAATATTCAGTATACATTTGGAAATATAGCTAATACAAAAACGAGCCATGGTTTTTGGCAATCGTTAGCAATTCAATTTATTCTTCTTGGTATAACCACTTGTAAGGTTTACATAAGATTCGACTCACAATAATCGAACTTTTAAGTGAATAAATTAAAGAAGCCGCTTGAGATATGCTAATTTCGGCATACGCGGTTGGTATAAATACCAAGCAGCTAGAAGTGAGAGAGAGAGCTACGAAGTGTTGAGGAAGCGAAAGGAAGTGAAAGGAGTTTGCGACTAGCAGCTCTAAGGCCGTCTGCACACGGGGCCGTCTGCACACTGCAAACTCGTCCGACGAGTTTGTAACCAGTTGCGCCATGTGCGTGGCTTCATTCAATTACAAAAAAATAACAGTTTTAGTATAATGGATCTGCAAAAGGAAAATTCTGAGTTCATTGCTAAAAACAACTGATATGTTTTCATTCAAGAGTGAGTAGAAAATACACAAAGTATCCTAATAGCAGGAGTTCTCAAAATAATTGCATCAATAGCGTGGGAAAGTAAAATATTCACCAATAGAGTAAGTAGTTTGAATGCATCATGAGAAACAAAATTTCCAAAATGTAAGATATATTCACAGGAAATGGAAAAGTGAGCGAATGAGATATAAGACAATCCGCAAAACAGCGTTGCTGAACGAGTGGGACCAAGTGCCACAGGAAATGGTAAACTGCCTTATTTCAAGTATGAAATCACGCTGCGAAACCTGTATATCTGTAAGAGGGGACCATACCCCTATTAACCCATCTATTAACCCATTTTTTGTTTATTCTGCAACCGCTGTTTCATACTTTCCGACTCCAACGAGTGTTACGCACGATCATGCGTGTGTAATACAATTATTGAATGATTATTTGTTTTGTATTGTATCAATGTATGTACATATCAAATTTTATTAAAATCGGTACAGTAGTTCTCGTCTGGTTACAAACTCGTCCGACGAGTTTGTAACCAGTTGCGCCATGTGCGTGGCTCCATTCAATTACATAGGTTACGACTCATCACGGTCTGGTTTGTGACTGGAGTCAGTTATCAGTTTCTTTTGAGTTGCCCCGTGTGCAGACGGTCTAAGTGCTAACCTAGTCGAGTTCTCGTTAGGCTCAAAGTTTACGTAGCAGCACTTCTGGTTTGACTTTCTAGTTTGTGAGTATTGCAAGGTGTATTTTTCTTGAATGCTAATATATATCTCGTACTAGTAGTACGTATGCTTATTGTTGAAAATATTTAAATAAACGTGTTTATCAATTTAGAACTGTGTTTGAATCTAATTCATTAGATTGCCACTTCAAATTATATACACCCAAGTCTGGGTAGAAGTAGCTATTCTCTATACACTTACATCCAGGTTTGACATATATATCTGATCGACACGGGCTGCAGTTTCTCACACATCGTTTACTAGTTAAATTCATACCCCAAACTCTTTTACAATTTATTTGTAAAAAATATGTTTATGATCGTAGGTATCAAGATTTGAGCAATTTTTTATGCAAAACTTTTGAGGAAACTTCTTCGGAGGAATTTTCTTAAAAAAAAAAAATGATAAACCAAAAATCCGAAATGGGATGTTTCGTGAAAATTCAAAGACATTTTCTTATTATTCTGTAGCTTTATCTCTTGTTAAAAAAGTATTTTTATAGAGATTTATTTTTTATGTGTGTGAGTTGCAGTTCCCTGTTTAAAATGAAAAGTGCTGAGACCATTTGTACACACCCGACAGAATCATGAAAATTCTTGCCTTCTTCTTTTATCGTGTACGAGGTAAATTTTATTACATTTTAATCCCTTTGCTGAGAAAAATATGAAAAAAAAAATTATATTCACCGAATTTGGTTATTGTTTTATTAGAAATATCCGAAGTTAATTTATCTAATTGAATTCTGCAGATGATTATTTGGAAATAAAAATTTAATTAAGAGCTTCACTGTTCAAATACTACGTTTACAGCAAAACCTGTTTTACAGGATGACAACACTTTTCTGCGAGTTATTTTTTCTTTTTAAAGCATTCAAAACATTTCTGTCATTTTGATTGCATGTATTTGTTACTTTATTAATTGAAAATTATTATAATTTGTTTCATTTTAATTTATTAACTGGACCATTGGTTCGACAGTTTGAATTATTTATAAATTTGAAACTTTAGTTTTATAATTTTAATTATTTATTGAATTATTTGTGCTATGATTTGTTTCAGTGGAACACTGTATAAGTTATATCATCATAGTTCATTAGTTGTACCGAATTATCCAAAGGCTGTATGAAAGGCGCATTTGCAGGTGCGTTTTAGAAATGGGTGATAATACATTAAAAATTCAAAATAAAATCTGGAAACTTTCCCTTAACCTGGCTGCAATCAGTCTATATCAGTTCTCAAAGGAAAGAAATAGTTATTATAAAACAAGGAGGGAAAAAGTTTTTTCTCCTTCTTAAGCGTTTGAAACATGTTCATAATTTTTAATTATATGTTTTTTATTTAATTATAATTTTATATATTCACACAGAAAAAATCGGAACATAATGAACAAATGATCAATAGTGCATGCAGCTTATGAGTAAGGGCCTGTTCACATAGGAGTCCGTTACGTAGCGTTAAGAGAAAGATGACGTTGAGACGAAAATAAACCAATCATAGGCGTTAAAAATTTCATCCCTAATCGTTTGGAGGCCTATGATTGGTTTATTTTCGTCTCAACGTCATCTTTCCTTAACGCAACGCAACGGAATCCTATGTGAACAGGCCCTAAGGCGTACAGGAAAATGAAGCAACGGACTATTTTCATTTGGTAAAGATGACCATAAGCAACTTCCAAGTAATACTTACCATGCTCCCGATCATTAACAAAAGATTTCACAGGGTAGTTCCACTAAAACTCTAACAGAATAAAAACTAATGGTGTTGAACTTTTGTATCTTAAGTTTGTCAAAACTTTATGCTCTAGCTATAAAAGACTGGCTGCAAATGTCTCATTTAGGACTGAAATATGTCCGTTTTGTCTTAAGCGAGTACTCGTAATATTGACATCACGTGACCACTACGTCATCTTCAAACAGTACTTTCCATGTTGTCTAATGCTCGTATCTACGTGGAGTTCAACTGCATAATGTGACCTGATTCCTTATCTGCAAATAGTTCATCATGCATGAGAGGCTCACTTGTGAAGATCGCAGTCCTATGGTATAACCGCAAAGCATGGTCATGCGAAGAACAGTAGATCTCGGGATTGTTTCATAAGCCAGTTAGATAATTCCTAGATTTCGTAAAAAAAAAGTCAAAAAGGGACGCCTAATGATAAAAATTAACTTTGACCGGAGTCAGTGTGTCAGGTGGCAAAGGATGTGATGTTGCATTTGCAGTGATGTGATAGGTAAACGAGTAAATCTGGAGAACAAGAAGTCTCAGATTCCTTTCCCTAGTCAAGCAGTTGCTTTTCAAGTAAGTGAAACATATGCAGGAAGCATGATTTTAAGCTTCTGTACACCATGAACCCATCATAAATATTGCTAGTTGTCAAGGGCCGCATGTGGTCCTATAAGATCGTAAACTTTATAAGATCTCCCCCCCCCCCAAAAAAAAAAAAACAACTTCCCTCTCTTCACAATCCCATTCTATTCCCATCGTCGTTTTTTTTTGGCACTAGCTACATTTGTTAACAACCATTTTCAAAGTCGAAGCACCCGAAGAGTACAATTAGATTAAAAATTTCAGATGGGAAACCTTAAGGACTCACGAAGAATTCTAACTACTTCCATCGAACTAGACACTGAAGCATTAGTGTCAGAAAAAAAATGTCAAATATCCCTCTTGTTTTAAGTTTATGTGGCTCTCTTTTTGTGAAATAGCAAAAAATAAATGAAATTTTGTTATTTATATAAATTAACTGCATTATATACTTTATATGCGTCCCAAGGCTATTCCTCCGCCCTCAGTGCTGCCCTAGCAAGCCAAAAAGGTTCGACACCTCTGAGCTACACTAATGTAAAAATTCTTTTTGTTGTATGGCAAGTCATTATCCTGCACCAGAGTTCCCTAATAGCATCTTTATGTTTGTGCTTTTGCTGACCAAATTCTTTGATCATTTAGATCATTTTTCAGTATCATTGTAGCCATACTCTAGTAATAACTAAAATGGTACCGTTTGGTGAGGTGTCGATATGTTGGGCGGGACAACAAAGGAGGAAGAAACTGTAGAGACAGTGGGGGGGAAACACGGTCGGTATCCTCCTAAAAGGGGTTCTGGAATTCCAAATTTGGTAGTCTCAGAATGCCTTCAATATACTTCTTTCATTAAAAGCAGCACCTCAGGTATAGTTGAAGAAGACAAATAAAAATTTGACCTCATTCGTAGCATTAAAGAGTTGTAGAGTATTGCTCAATTATACGTTTTTATGGCCACTGCCTTACATCTAAAAAAAAATTTCAGGTAGTCTCTTCTAACGAAACTACCGCGGGTTATTCAAGTACAATTACTTATCGTTGCTTACCTCTTTTGCATGTATATATGTATCTATATATTTATGTACGTATGTATATATACCGGGTGGCCATCATTAAACTGACAGTGCTCACAGTGTTCTGTAGCGCGATCTATTTGCGAGAATGACGCCACATTTTGTAGGAAGATTAAACAAGACGGGGGACGAAGGATTCCGCGAAAAAATAAATTAGTTCCAAAAGTCACCGCTAGGGGAATATTTGGCGCTGTGTAATAGAAAATAGAGTGTTAACAAATGAAAATCAATACGGAAATTACCTTTTATTTTGCATTCAAATGAGGTTCAATCTGGCTGCCGTTGTTGTGGACCACATATTGCATTCTGTGCACAGTATGCACAACAGCAGAAAGTAACATGTCTGCAGGAATCTCCCGTACAGTCCGTGATATGTTATCCTTCAACGTAGCCAGGTCCTGGACCACTCCTTGATAGACCTTGGATTTAAGGTAACCCCATAGCCAGAAGTCGCATGGGGTAAGATCAGGCGACCGAGGTGCCCATGCAGTTGGAAAGTAGCGTTTAATGACTCTTTCTGTTGTGAATTTCTGTCGTAGCAGCTGTTGCACCCGTACAGCAACGTGTGGAGGGGATCCATCTTGCATGAAAATGATTTCCCCCAGGCATTGTCTTTGCTGGAGTGCCGGAATGACAAAGCTGTTCAACATGTGGCGATATTTCTCTCCGGTAACAGAACAGGTTTCCGGTCCTGTCGGGGTAATGTTCTCATAGAAGAATGGGCCTACGATAAATTCCGCTGTGAACCCACACCAAACAGTTACCTTTGGTGAATGTAAGGGAATTTCTGTGACTGCATGTGGTGATTTGTCATCCCAAATTCGGCAGTTCTGGGTATTCACAGTTCCATGCAGGTAAAAGTGGGCCTCGTCTCCCAATAAGATTTTCCACGGCCAAGCATCATCCACCTCCATTCTGGCAAGAAAGGTGAGAGCAAAAGTCAATCGCTTATCATGGTCGGGGTTCAGTAACTTCTGTACACTGCTGATCTTGTACGGATAGAATTTGATAATCTTTCGTAAGATTTTCCATACCGTACTGTAAGGCATATCCATATTCCGAGCTAATCCACGAGCGCTAGAGGTGGCAGCAATATTGTCTGGTCCTCTGTCGACAATCGCCGTGGCAACTGCTTCGATTGTATCCTGTGGTACAGGTTTTCGTCCTCTGCCTGACTGAACCTTCAGAGAACCTGTTTTCTCAAACGTCGCAACCATTGCTTTTTGCCCATTGACTGTCACAGGACCGTTACCTTTACGCATTTTTTTGTGCGTTCTAAAAGCACGAAGAGCGGCTGACAAGTTGCACTGGTTGAGGTAAAAGAATTTGACCAGTAACGCACGCTCGACTAAAGAAGGAGACATTGTACATAAACTTTCAATCCGATTGATTCGAAACGTAACACATTGCCTTTTAAAACCCAAGCAGCTGGCACTGTGCCAATGGATGTAACGTGAAATTTGAATAAAGAACTTCTTCTTCTGCTCAGCGTACGTGATATTGCAGATCACGAGACTTTATCGGTGTTTATGTAGATTTTACGCTTTTTTAAAAGTGTTGCCATATTGCACTTGAACTATATAAGAAAATGTGCATAATAAAAGGTAATTTTATTCCGTATTAATTTGCATTTGTTAACACTCTATTTTCTATTACACAGCGCCAAATATTCCCCTAGCGGTGACTTTTAGAACTAATTTATTTTTTCGCGGAATCCTTCGTCCCCCATCTTGTTTAATCTTCCTACAAAATGTGGCGTCATTCTCGCAAATAGATCGCGCTACAGAACACTGTGAGCACTGTCAGTTTAATTATGGCCACCCGGTATATACATATATATGTCAAAATTTTGACGCATCTTGGTACTTTTCTGTTTAACTTGTCCAAGCGATAGACTGGGTTTGGCGCGCTGCCAAAATTATAACTCGAGAGGACGGATGGATGGACAGATTTACGTCTGAAATTTTCCTTTCCGCAGGACCGTTATGGAGGAACGTAATCTTACGTTAAATAATTTAAACTATTCCAAGAATTAGGCTACTCAAAAAATATCCAAATATATTAAAATATTCAAAATTATTTTATTGATTAGAGGAGAGCCTAAAATTAACAAATGTGTGTGAGGAAAAGTTTGTGCTTGGATTTCGGTTCATCATTTGGTCATCTTCGAATGAGGGACATATAAAAAAATAACAGTTTTAGTATAATGGATCTGCAAAAGGAAAATTCTGAGTTCATTGCTAAAAAAAACTGATATGTTTTCATTCAAGAGTGAGTAGAAAATACACAAAGTATCCTAATAGCAGGAGTTCTCAAAATAATCGCATCAATAGCGTGGGAAAGTAAAATCTTCACCAATAGAGTAAGTAGTTTGAATGCATCACGAGAAACAAAATTTCCAAAATGTAAGATATATTCACAAGAAATGGAAAAGTGAGCGAATAAGACATTCCGCTAACTTTACGAATTACGCTTTACATAATGCGTGTATTAGAGGTAGCCTCTTTTTACTTCCGAGAAAAGGCTGCTTCAGCGCTTGAGCAAGTAAAGATTATTGTTAAGCCAAGTAGACACATTCATAGTCCTCTAAAAAGAGTTAAAAGTGAAAATATTAGTACTGCTCGTGTGGCTAAAACAGTCTCTCACTTCTTTCAAACATTCCTATTCTTAGTCTTGTCACACTACTATCGCGATGATAGTGAGTATCATTCTAAATCCGTTGTCCAAGCATTGAGTCATGACTTTGGAATCTATTGTATTCAAATTCTGAGAAGTACGACGGCATAATAGACAACCTTTTTCTCTAGACCATTTCTAGCCACCTTTCTCCAATTCGTTAATTGCTCCAAAGATCTTGTAGGTGATCTACGCATGCTCACAACCTAATTAGCAAAGAACAACCACAAAAGCTCTCTGAATCGTTTTTTGCTCGTGATCTACGCATTCAATAGGCGTTCCGGGATGCACTATGGGATAGTTCTACGCACTTTCGTTGGCTTAATTGGGCGGGAACTTTTCGTATATCGGAATATTTTATGAAGGTGCTTACATTTTTGCAATGTACGATAAAATTGTGTTATACTTATTAGTTGTTATCCTTTGGAAATAAACTCTGAAACATACAGTCGATTCCGGTTAATCGGACCACATCGAGACGCGATCATTTTGGTTCTAATACCTAATTTTGGTAATAACAAATGGTCCGATTACACGAACATGCCCTATTAGGCTTATGCAATAGGATTTGTTTCGGTTATTTAGGATTCGGTCCGATTTACCGGTGGTCCAGTTAACCGGATTCGACAGTACTTGTTTAAGGATGATTAAAATTGGGGAAGCGTATCCATATTTAAGATGCCTGATGATAAATAAACACAGTCGATCCCGGTTAATCGGACCACATCGGGACGCGATCATTTTGGTTCCAATAACCAGTTGGTCCGATTACACGAACATGCCCTATTAGGCTTATGCAATAGGATTTGTTTCGGTTCTTTAGGATTCGGTCCGATTAACCGGTGGTCCAGTTAACCGGATTCGACAGTATTTGTTTAAGGATGATTAAAATTGGGGAAGCGTATCCATATTTAAGATGCTTGATGATAAATAAACACAGTCGATCCCAGTTAATCGGACCACATCGGGACGCGATCATTTTGGTTCCAATAACCAGCTGGTCCGATTACACGAACATGCCCTATTAGGCTTATGCAATAGGATTTGCTTCGATTCTTTAGGAATCGGTCCGAATAAGCGGCTGGTCCGATTAACCGGTGGTCCAATTAGCTGGATTCGACTGTATGCCATTTTATATTAATGGTCTGAATAAAACTAACACTCTAAAGTACAGTGCAGCTAAAACTATGGTTTAACTAACAAAGAAAATTAAGAACAAGTTAGACATTAAAATATTATCAAGTCATTTATGCAATTTTTATCGATACCAGAAGATTATCTTCTTGAATATACAAAGTATTTTAAACCCCCAAATTAATTTTCTCTATAGCGAAAAAAAAATGAAATTTTTTTACTGTAAGTCTGATTCCCTTGTAATTATTTTAAAGAAATATACCCTTTATGAATGATTTTACTAATGCGTCCCCCGTTATCAACAACGTTTTTAAGGGCCACGGTAAGCGCAGGAAACGAAATGGAATAAAAGAAATTCAGCTAACAAAATGACGAGATAAAGTAATAAAGTAAAAAGTACATAGAGTTTAACTTTAACATAGCTAATATATATATAAATATATTTCCTACCAGTGACTCCATAAATCTCTCGGGATCTCAATTTAATTGAATGGAAAGACGTTGCGTACACATGGAGGGACGGGAGCATGGAAGTAACATAAAAAAAGAGTCAATAAGGTATATCCCCTGCAGCGCGAGCGAAATTAATGCGTTGGTAAAGAGTCATAAGCGAATATGGTACGCAGCCAGTCACGGACCATTAAACCAAGGTGTGGGCGAATCTCCCAATGGATGGGGAGAGCATCATCGGTTTTGTGGGAGTGTAAATACTTTCTACCTGTATTATATTGTGTTTAGTATAGGCAGTATAGGAATTAATTTTAAATAAATTTTACTAAGTGCATGTTAAATGGAATAAAAAAAAATTTACTTAAGATTTTTGAAATGCAAATAGAAATTATCAAAAGTATATCAGTACTGATGATGAATTGCCCCAATGTAGGCTACAGATATTGGTTAAAGTTTTTTAAACTGAATATGAAAACTTCCATGTAAATTTTTCTCTAAGAAGCGCTGAAGATGTGAAATAAAATAAGTTTGATAAGTTCTGCATGAATTGAAGTTTATTGTTTTTGAAAGCATGATATAAAACAATCATCAGTGATCATTCTTAAACATATACGCAATCATACACAAAAGATAGACGATAGATGTCATATTCTAGTTTAATGTACCTCATAGTAAATACTAGTGTTCTCATTCGCGATGTTACAAAAGAGGAAGAAATTTCTTGTAAACAGGCCCTAGCTATAGCGCATGTAGTTATCACGCATGTCATACACGGTTTTTCTAGGTACTTTCTCAAAAACATCATCAGTAGCAAAATAGTGATAAAAACCCTGAAGCACTTAGAAAAAGATCTCAAAATATAACATTAGGTAATTTTGCATACGTGTAACTAAATTAAAGATCCAGACCCTTTCTGCAAAAAATTAAAAGCATATAAGGTATCCTAAGCGTTTAAAATTCGACATTAGAATTTCTGAAATTTTTATGAAAAGTATTCTATTAATTTCTAAGTTTTGTTTCCCATTAAACTCTTCTACAAAACAGCAAATGATCCCATAATTTATAACTAAGTATGCCTGTATTCCCGACAAAACCATGTTTACTCTATCCAACTGTCAAACTACATGAAAAGTTTATTCTATCATTCTTGATCCAAGATGACCACGTAGGTATTATTGAGTAATGGTAGAAAGAACATACTTTAAAGTTAGTTATCACATCCAGGTAATTCAGTATACTGATGTTATCTACACTCTTTTTTTATGCTAGTTGTATCTTGCGATGACGAACCTACGCAATTGCCTCTTTTGACCATAAGTATTTTTCTAAGGGTTAAAACAGCTCTGTGGTAGATATCTACTAAATACTCAGTTTAAAAGCAAAACTATATTACAAATATTCTATATTATTTCTGAAAAAGTCTGATCATTTAGTGGCATTCTGCAACCAAAGAAATAAATGTGCTATTGGAATAGGAGTCTAATAAAGCGTCACAATTAAACTAAATCTTCGATAAATGGACGTGATTAAATTATCACGAAACTTGAAAAAAATATAGAATTTTTTTCTCTAAATTAATATAGTTATTGATATATATGAACTTATTTGAAAACAAAATCTTCTAGAATAGCTAAGATTATAGATAATTTATATTTGCATATAATTCATTCGCCCTTTTAGCCTCAGGATTTCACTCTAGCTCTTCATTTTATCCCAATATGTTCTCTTTCGAAAATTGCAGTGAGCAGGATCATTGAGGGGTGACGGGCGGCAACCTGTTTACGAACGACAAGCAGCATTTACCACCTGTCTACGAGTCCCTAGACCCGCATCCCCTGAATTATTAAATGCTTGTTTCGCTCCCATTCTGTAGTCAATTACTTAATGAGCAAAGCGAGAGAACAAGGGATTGTGACCGAAAGTTTCGGATTCGAAATACAGAGATAAAGTGAACGCCTGATGAGATTGTGCTGATTTTTCGGTACCAAGCTTTCCAGTCATGGAGATTTTATCGCACTCCAGACATCACATTTCATACTGTAACCCCTCTTTGAAAATGAAATCATGGGAATAAAGTAAATTATTCAATAGTGAATTTTAGACCTTGATTTTTTTAAAAATTGTATGAATGATAAAATCAAGGCCTATTCATAGCAAACTTTTGTAAAGAGCATTATACGGTTACTTATTTTTATTGCCTAAGAAAAAGCAAAAAATTTTCTATCAGGAATTGATTAATATTCGGAATTTCGACTTGGAATATCTAAAGCGGGGATTCCCAACCGGTGAGACGCAAAATCGGCTAGGGGTGCAGCGAGAATTTTCGGGATGTAAAAGAAAAAATAATGACAGGGCCCACTTAAAATAAATATTAAGTAGATTGTCGTTACCTTAGGGTTAAGAAGCTCGTTTATGGTTTCCATAGACGCATAAACTACTCTTTCCTTACATATATATACATACATCTTGTTTATTCATATATATTTACAGCATCTATGATACAACATTTCCATTATCACTTGATCATTATCAATCCTAAAACAGAACAATCATCAATCGAAAATCAGCGAGAGAGAGTGTAAAGTCCAGCATAGAGACGAGAAGCACGTCCCATGATTCTCTCCCCCTCGTTATCTTTCCCATCTTTCCTTTCTATATCCCTCTTTCAGAAAATTCCGGAACGTTATAGAGGACTCCGTCACCGCGTGGGAAAAAGCCCGCGGCCTCCGGTCAGCCAGTATGTCGAACCATCTGGTCCCCCGGAAGTAGCTGTAATTATCTTAAATTGAACACTCCACTAACGACACATATGGGGAGGTTTTTTCCACTGAAAATTGGGCCCAGCACCACCACGTGTGCGTAGACCTCTGACATAGATATCAGACATTTGTGCTTTAAGATCAGTCGCAAACAAAACTTTTCTTAGTGATGCCCATTGTAGTCTTGTAGTGTATACTATACGGAATCCCATGGCTATTTTTGAAATTGTATTAATATATTCTATTTTGGTGTTTGCTACTTATACTTTTCAATGAACAAATAAAATCAGCAATGGAGTAAGTATTTATTTGAACTTAAATTTGACATGTTCCTGATATAAATTTAGCTTTTATTTAATATTTAAAAGATTGAAAAAGCAAGATTCTAACCAGGGTGTCTCGAGTTTCATTACCATCTCATTTCCAAGGGTGCCGCATGTGTAAAGAGGTTTGGAATCTCATATCTAAAGAATCTGAACATTTAGCTCTTTGTCTATTAATCTGTGGTCTTGTTTTCAGAAAAAAATATTTAAAGCTAACAAAGCCAAGTTTATGTCAGTATAAATTAGGGTATTCTCAAGAAGTTGACTAAACATGTATCTAAGGAAATGAAGCGAAAAGGAAGCAGCAAAAAAATCTCTTCAATATTCCTTAAAAATCAATTTTAGCCAGTATTAATTTCATGTTTATTATTTATATTTCATTCAATGTATTCAACTGAATGTTACGACTCTTATAACTTTAGATTCTTAAACTTTGAGCTAGGCTACTTTGAGTTGGGTGACTTTATATACAGTAACTTAAAAGAACTATAAATTTTAGGAAAGACACCTAAAGAAAGTTGTCCAACTTGTGTAGACCCATATATACTTTTTTCACACTTATGAGGTGATGAATTTCGTATATTTCAAACCTTAAACGATTTTGTAGTCTTGCATAAAAAATCTTCATTGCTTTTATTCTAAGAGCAAAAATTTATAGATAAAAGCCCACTTAAAAAGAAAAAAACACATCATATTATTTGCTTTTAATTCTGATTTAATTTCAGATTCTATGTTGTCGATTCATCCTCGGTAAATGATAAAATTTTTACTGTAAATAAATATTATAACACGTACAATGGTAATGAAATTTACCACTACTATCTAGATATTAAGGTTTTCACTGAACTTGTAATCTTTCACTGTATAAAACAAGGGCGCTTAATATCCTCAGTTATAGGAGAGTGTTTGATTATCTTTCATGACATGTTTACAAATATATTATTATCTATCATGAAAAAGAGGCTGAAATAATTCTTATTATTTCAAATATTTCAATCTTTTCATGAAGAAAAATATAAATTTATAACACCTATTCGATAGCGGTTTTATGGCAATTTTCTGAATGAGCGGCGACAATTTTATGATTTTTTTTCTCAGGTAAATTTATTGCTACAAAAAAATTTAACCAAAATAAAGGAAGGGGCAGCTATCATTTAAGAATCTCGTATGCAAGATTTTGAATTTTATTTTACGCTGCTATAACAGCCTATATGAAGGCCTTTTTATGGATAGAACAGTAAAATTTTCCAATATCTCTAAGCAAATTTGCAAAACTGGTTTTAACAACCAGTTCTGTTAAGCTTTCGTCAACTGTTTCAACATAAAAAATAATTACAAGATAAAAAAAGAACTTTTTATATACCATGTTTTTAAATTTTCTGTTGAATCATATAAATTTGACAATTCTATGCATTAATAAATACTTTTTAAAATTTTTTTAATGAATTATCCCATCAACTTGAGAGAAAATAAGGTTAATTGGAAGTTAATTTGCGTTTAACTTTTTGTTCCCGTTCCGACAGATAGATGGCTGCACCAGTCTACAAAACAAAATTAACTGAAAATAACAAAGTTAATTCATTTATGCTTAAAGATGGCTAAAAGTATAAAAAAAATGCATTGTCATCGTGTTCTGAGCTATTCTAAAAGTTTCAAATGTCTAGCTAGTCGGGAAGTTAGTTAAAAATCGATTGCAAGATTTGTACTAGACAAACACACAAACACACACACAAACAAACAAGAAAGCGAGTTAATAAAAACATGGAAATAAACCTGGTTAGCCCGGAAATAAAGCACGAGACATTCTGCTTACTAGAAGAATTTGCTGCATATTGCACCCATAATCCAAGACATGACCTTACTACTAAGCCTGATAAACTATTTTCACGCAAATAAACGCAACTGAAGATAAATTATTTATTTCAAAATGAATATTTTCCCATAAATGATTGAAATTAAATTGGTCATGGATTCTTTGCACAAAATTTACACTCTTAAAGTAAGGGAAGAAAGGTATTTATCGGACATTTTTTAGTTGTAATGAGTTTAATTTCGTTCTTCTTGTCTCATTTTATAATTTGCTCCTAAAGTATTAGTCGTAATATTCCGCACGTAGCATTTTACTGCATTCCTTGCATCTAAACATGGAATGCGAATGGCTGCTTTCTCCATCCAATCAACGGGAGCAAATATACTGCCTCAAATCAGACCTGTTCCCGAGAGACCTCCAAGTTCGGCCAATTCAGTTAATCAGTGATTAGGGCCATAGCAACATGCTTTGCCTCCGGCCCCCAAAACTCTGTGATTTCATTACGTATTTGAGAGAAGAACTGAAGGTTGCTCTATTCTAGATTCAGCATTCTCCTCTGGATCTAAGGGTTACTTTATTCGGATATGATTGCTTGAGAAACAAATGGACCCGAAACATGAGCTTATATACAGAGCTCAACTTTGGGAACTGACACTACTGATAAATCCTCCCCTGATAATGTAACAAACTTCAACTATGTAGGACGGCTTGAATTTTATGAATTTTAGCATATGAACAGCAATCAAGAAACTATATATGTATGTACTAGCTGAAAATCCGTACTTCGCTACGTAGTACATTCAAATTAAATACAACGGTCAATGTATGCAATAATGCAATATATATATATATATATATATATATATATATATATATATATATATATATATATATATATATATATATATATATATATATGTATGTATACAGTGGAATCTCGATCGATCGTTTTCGGATCCATCGTTTTTCCGCATGTGTCGTTCATTTTATCCAGTCCCAATGATCATATTGCTTTGTTATGTTTCCGCATCTATCGTTTTCCCGCATTTATCGTTCATTTCAATCGGTCCTTTCGAAAACAATAGATCGAGATTCCACTGTATATATATATATATATATATATATATATATATATATATATATATATTTATTTATAATAAATATTACGATCAATGTATGCAATTGATGCAAAAGACGAAAAAATATATTTATAAAAAACGGTAACGGATATTTTTATAGACAAAATAATGTAGAAGAAAATGTTCAGATTAAATCTAATAGAACATACTAAAGAATGAAGTACAGTTACTATAGTAAAGTTTGAGGAACATTTCTTTTACTGTATTTTAATATTTTTTGGATAATGTCCAATCGTCTGCGCATTAGCAAGAAATTTTTTTTTTGTCTATTTCGTTGTTATGCACGTGACGCAAATTTAGTTTAAAGTATCACAAAAAGAAAAGAAACCACGTGATCAGCATTTCATATATCAAATTCTAAAAATTTATCTTTAAAAATTCACCAAAAATCAGAAAATGGAGCTAAAGATTCGAAAAAGATTTCCTTTTAAAGGAATTTTTATGATCTTTCTGTGATACAAATTTTTTAACCCTCGGATTATTATTTTAAATATATATTTAAAAAAATTACAAAAACAGCTTAAAAATTTAATTTAAAAAAATCTAAGAAGAATTTCTCAAAAATCTCTCTTAGTGCACTATAAGAGGAATAGCCATGCAAAATTTCAGCCCTGTAGGTCTAGCAGTTTGTTCTGTGCGTTATCTGTCAGTCAGTCAGTCAGTCAATTACGGAACAGTTTTATATATATAGATAGATTACGAATGTTTGTAGTAAAATTGTAGGTCGCTGTCTGTTTTAGTTGTGATATAAAATAGATAATAAATGATCATAGCACACGTATAAACATCTCAAAATCTTTAAATAGATAAATTTAATCATTTTATAAAAATAATAAGTAATGGCACTATACAATAAATTACATATTCATTATGTCAATTAATAAGTCATTTGGAAATATCATTAAAATAAAAAATGGCTGATTTTATTAGCTATCATTAAAGAATACCTAGTGTAAGAGACTAAAATTTAGACTGAGATGAGGAGTTTTCCTCCTTAAAATATTAGTAATTTAACCAACCAACACTCTTTACTTGTAGTACTAATTGAGAAGGGTAATTTCGAGGATTTTTTATGTCTTTTCAACTGCATGTTTTCACTTGATCCTTATTTCCCGTTCACTTGATCCTTATTTCCCGTATTGTAAAGGAAGTTAAAAAACACTATGTTTCAATTATTCCTTAAAAAATTAGACTACTAGAGTACGTGTACTCAAACAACCTCGGATTTGTTACTCCTCCAAACACACTTACTTGTCTATTGATCAAATAATATAAAAAGGTACCTTATTATGATACATTTTTGTTGTCGTCAATTATAATAACTATAAAAATACTCTGAATGAGTTTTCATTTTTTTATGATAGCTTATATTATTTTACTAGCCAGTTGCATTATGTGTTTTTGTTTCTGTTAATCTATGAATAATTAAAAATGCCTCCGGATCAACAATTTTAGTATACCAAATAACAGCTGGAACTTATTTTTCCAAAATTGCTCTTGCTCCATCTTTACAGTATGGGAAAGGCGTTGTTACCTCGAAATTGAAAATAATCTTTTATTATTATTATTATTATTATTATTATTATTATTATTATTATTATTATTATTATTATTATTTTTATTATTATTATTATTATTATTATTTTTATTATTATCATCACTATTATTATTATTATTATTTGCCATTACAGAGAATAATGAAGGCCCGAGTTTGTCTGGATGTTTTTAAGAGGTATTTACCAATGCAGAGGAGTTCATAACCACCATCAGTGAAGTAAATCACATAAAGTTATCATTCCCATCTAAAACACCTTTTAGGGGGATGGTGGACCTTTCAAAACGATTTTTGAAATTTTTACCACAGAGATATGAAATTTTGTATATATATTCATTAAAGTATAACAATATTAAACACCTTAAAAAATTTTATAAATATTTTAAAAAAAATATTTTATAATTAAAAAATTTAAATTAAATTACCCTTCTTTAAAATGCTCCTTGCGACTCAATTTTAAACTTTTCCCCTTAATTTTGCATTTATATTGCTTATAAATACTTTCTGAACAAAGTTATGCATTTTTTTGTACTTTCGTTGAATAGTTAATTTTTAGAAAATATTTTTATGCTTGTACTCTGAATTTTCGCGAAATTTTTGTACTTTTCTACACTAAAGTTAAACTTTTATAACCTAATTGACCTCGAATCCTAAAATGGATACATAACTATATTTTGATGTATTACAGGAATCTTTATTATAAATTTCATAAAATTTCGTCAAAAATTATGACGCGAGGAGCATTTTAAAGACTGGCAAATCTGGAAATTTCTCACTTTGAGAAAAAGTCATTTAAAAGATAATTTTTTATTTACCTTTAATACTTACTACTCTAAAGCCACCAATTTTTCATTTTTCTTTTCACTACACATTTTAAATGCATTTCATTCCAATATTTACATGTTTTTAAAATATTAATACACCCCCAAAAAAATTCCAATTTTTGCTCGATTTTTGGTAATTTGAAAGTCCACCATCCCCTTAGCATTATTTTACATACTTCAAATGATTCTTGTTGTCTTTATAGCCCAATATGAACTTTGGACTTTTACAAGGAATTTTTAGATTCTTTATTCTATCATAGTTCTGCAATAGTTATTTAGTTCAAAAACTGTTGTCATTGTGATGGTATTTTCAGCAGAAAAATTTGGATTGTGTATTCTTCCTTCTCCATGAAATATATTTATAAAAATTCTCCACTTTTGATAAAAGTATTCAGTAAGAAAAAATGTTACAGTGATCTTTTCCAAGTCGTGATAAAATTTGGAGACATTTATGCAGCTCAGGTGCGTCTCCAGGAATCCAAAGAGCATATTATATTTTTTTGAGAGGTCAGCCATTTCAAGTCTAAAATCATCTTTCCTGTCGCCTAGTTATCATGCAATTTTCAGATTATTAAAAATTGTATCCGAAAAATATTGCTCACATTATAATCGAACACTTTGCTAGAAAATTCAAAGTTCCTAATTAGTCCTTTCTTTTAAACTGAGAAACTCCTGCTATGTCCATTGCTCACGATAAATTCATAGAATGAATACCTTCAGAAAGCCGTTCAATTTAACAATGATCTAGCTGTTCTTATGTTGGAATAGTTCTTGTAATATTACAGTGTAATTAAGGGAGGGGGGGAACTAATGAACACAACAATATTTACTGATATCTTTAAAAAGAGAATGCTTTAAAGTTTATGTGGAAAAGGATGGGATCTTGTTTCATTGTGTGGCGCTAAAATATTCTCTATTGGGAATGATCATCAGGCAAAGATATCAAATTACGAAAATATATACATTCTTTTACGTGGAATACACATGTGTGTGTAATAATGCATTATGGCATAAGAAAGAGTAAGGGCCTGTTCGCATAGAATTCACCAGCGTTAGCTTTACTCGTATTGACATATTTTAAACCAATCACAGACCTTAACAATTTCGTCGCTAATCGTTTGGAGGTCTTTAATTGTACAAATATCTTTCAATACCAGTAATACTGACTATGACGGATTCAATGTGAACAGGCCCTATATCTGTTTCCGACGTTACACCTATTGTTAGAGGGCAGTAAAAGCTACAAATTTACATCCATTCTTCAATTCATTTTACCTTTAAGTAGAACGGATAAAATTAATTTCATTAATTCCCATTCATTTAGTCAAGTTAGAGTAGAAGAATGTGAGTTTAAAGAGAAATATTAATACAGAATACAGAGATACACAAAACTATTGAGCGGTCAGATACTAAATTTTAATAGGAGGAATACGAGAGTTTTCTCTGACTAAATATTTAATTAAAAACTAATCCTCCAAAAGATCGTAAATCTAAAAATTATCGTTAATAAAATTAAATCTTTTAAATATGAATTATGAATCGTTAAGGTGATATCACAAATTTCAAGAAAAGTAAAAGTTTTCACTCTTTCGAAAATTCACTCAAAAAAAATCAGCTGTTAGCAACGGCTTAATGTCTTATTCGCTCCAACGACCAAACACTGAATGCGAGCTATTACTCATGTTATCCGAATGCCAATACCCAGTAAACTTGTTAAATTCAGGCTCTGGGATTGCGAGCTTAAAGGAAAATTTCCTTACTGAAAAGACCCAAGAAATCGCTGAAGGAATAACGCACATAAACACACTCGGTTATCGAACGAAGTATCGAATCCTAGTGGAATTCCCATACTCGACTTCGAATCGATCGGCACCAACGTATCTTATTTATATCGAAACACTTCAGTTCGCGACCGTAAATTCCGCCCCCAAGGACATCCTTCCTTCCCCTCTTCTCGAACAAAGCTCCATGCGGCTGTATCCACCCTAGATTCTATCGAATCGTTATATCGACACAGGGGTGGCATAGCCTCCGAGGGCCCCAAAATCATGGGGCGGCTGGCTGCCAGCCCCAAACAATCAGCTGCAGTCCCCAGTGGCGCGAAGCCCCTGCATTACGCCGCAGGCAGAACCACACCATGCTGGAATACTAAAAGAACAGCCGGATTTTGCATCGAGGTTGGACTCTGATGTTTTATCGTCTGCATTTTACGGAACAGAATCTATTTTAGGATATGGGAGCGCGGATATATTTTAACAATATAAAGCATCTTAAAAAGAGTTATTTTCATTCACGTGACGTTAGGTTGATGAATGCATGACAGCGATTTTCACTTGAGAAAGAATAAAATAAAAGCTAATTTAGTTATGACAAGACGAAGCAATGAACCTAAAAATTTATTCTGAAAGCATACATGGTCGGGTCAAAAGAACCCGATTGGACGATCAGATTTATATCTTAGTTTGTTTATAATTAAAAAAAAATTACGCACTGGTACATTTAATTTTTTTCTAGAAATTTTTTAAGATATGACCCCCAGCTATATTCTTTTAGATAGAATGTAAACGTTATAACATATTTCGGGATGTTATTTGCACGTAAGAGGGCTATCTCAGGTTATAAATCTAAAACTCCTCAACACGTTCACAGAATCTTAATTATCTGGAAACTCATGTCTTCTCGAATGAGACGTTTGAGTGAGTGGGGCGTATTTAGCCGACACATAAGAATGTCAGTCGTCAGTGAGTGAGCGCAAACGATTTTCGGATAGAGTTGTTCGAGCCTGTATTTTCCAACTCTGTGACTTAAAAGGATTAAATGAAGACTGTATGCATCAAATAAAGCATTTCAGCTTGTTTTATACAATTTTTTACTCGGCGCTTGCAATAACTCTTATGTTTAAGGTAAATCGCCCCAAAATACTTATTTTCAATAACTAATTTTATCTGCCGCTCTAATAAATATAATGTATTTTATTAAAAATTTCACCAAGTTTCTGGGTTTACTCTCATTGTTAGTATAGCCATTATTGCTGCTTTGGAATTACCTTATTCCTAAGTTTATTCCTAATGTAATCTGGTGTATTCAAAATGAATGCTGAACACAGATTCAATCCCTTTTTTCTCAATCCAAAACAAGGAGCCGAATGAAAATGTGTTTTAAATTTTCTTTTCAGGATCATATAGCCCTCAGATTGTCCAGGTAAACAAATAACAGTTGCAAAAAATATGTGTGCATGCTTCCAAGGTAATTTTTGGACAGATATCGATACGTAGAGACTTTTCTAGTACATATGTGATCGGAAATTCAAAACGCATATCGCTAAAATTTAATGCAAATTTGAATTTTAAATTGAAGTCAAATCTAAACTACATATTTAGAGTTTGCACGTATGTGTGCAAATTTTTCGCCATCATAGAAGATATAAATACAGTGCAATTCTTGCCATTTTTTATTCACGGCAAATACATAAGTTCAGATGTTGATGTAAAAGGGAATTATAGGGTATAAAATGGTATAAGGTGTATTTTGTTTTTAGAGAACACCCGTAGCAAAATCATGCCGCTAGATCAAAAGGTCAAATCTTCTTCTCGAGGAAATCGAGGGCATGGTTATAATAAAAAGTTGCTGCATGGAATGAGGAAAAATCGTAAGAATATTGTAATACTGTTATAATTGATTGGAATACTATAATAATCGATTGTATGATTTCGTAGTGTCTACTCTACAACAATTCTATTAAAACACTTAAAGGTTTACCGTAGACAGAGGAAATGAAAGAGACTCTTAAAGGGTCTTAACTTTGTACGATAAAGCAATCACTGAATAAGAGAACTACTGGAAAACGTATAGTATTTATATTTTACGGGGAAAAACTCACCAACCCCGTAAAAAAGAAAACAAAACTTCTTCTAAAAGAAGGGCTGTAAATTAAAAATCAAAAGAGATAGGAATTATTACTTAAAAATTAATTACTTCGTAGAAGAAAGTATTTGTTAATTTCTAATCCCATTTACGTGAAATATTTTATAGAATTATGCTGTAATATATAAGATTTTTAAGGTTTTCTCTGTCTCTTTATTATGTGTCATGGACCATTTGTGTCATAAATTTGGACTGGTCATTTTTAAATGATTTAAAAAGCTAGAAAAAAATTATTCTTAATGTAAAATTGTTGGTTTTTAGAATTTATATATTTTCTTTCCATTTATTAAATTATTCTAAAGATAGTAAGGACGATTTTCTAACGTTCTTGACTTTTTAACAACAGTTTACATTTGCAGGAAAATGGTTGGTTATTACTTTAGTACCGCTGATTAGTGCCTAACAATAGCTCCTACAAGCGTAATAAGGTATGTAACTGAACTTAAATCTCTTGTTGATAATATTTTTATGATTCATTTATTTCCATAAAAGCAAGGAGCCAATTATGTAAATTGAGATTACGTATCTAAACGAACGCTGCCTATTCTTAAATATTTGCCAAACATGTTTTGTTCAAAATCCCTTTCCTTTCTTCTCTCTGAAGCTGCCCAATTAATGAAATCACAGCTCTTCCTGACACCGTGTTTCCAGAGACATAATCATTCATTACCATCATTTAGCAGGGGCTGACCCAAGAACTCTCTTGGGGTCCCTTCCTGATTTGTAAATTCCTCTGCCTCTGCAACTCTTTTCCTGATCCCCGTCTCAGGCGACACTGGGTCCCGTATGATTGGACAGAACGATGCCACAAATTGAATTCGAAATGAGTGTAGTGCCCCGTCTTTGGGAAAAGCGCAGAAAGAGGGCTAGAAGGCATTGTTTGAGTTGCGAACGTCTGAGTTCGTAAGTCAAAGAGAGATTTTTCAGAGGAAGAATTTTGAGTATTATTTTGTGATTCCACGTCGAGCTTTGGCAAAATGATCTTCGAACCCGGGCAGGGAAGGAAAAGTGTTTTGGATCTATGTTTCTGTTCAATGACAACATTTATTTTTAAACTGATATTATTACAAATGATATTTTAGTGTTCCTAGGAAAATACCCAAACATGCGATTACGGAGATTCTCCTATAAGTGTAATAATTTTTAAAAAAATTGAAAATACATGTCTTACATTGCGAGTTTTTTTAAAATTTAAACAGAGATAATTATAGGTATTTTACTCGGTTTGTTCGTCCTCTAAGGTATCCATTGTTTAGCGAGCTCACATGTAAAAAAAATGATTGAAAATAAAATACCAAAAAAATGTCACCCACAGAGAGCTTTTACTCGAGAAATGACACAAAGTACCTTAGGTGAATACATTTATGTACAGATGGAGTACAAAATAATACGAACACCTGTGAAAAAGTATGACGTATTTCACACCTGCAGTACAGCCGCGCCACTTGCAACAGAAGTCTGCCACCTAGTGAGCGTGATGAGGAAGGTATCAGTCTCTCAACAGCAGTCATCTACGTTGCATGCTTCTATCGAACTGTCTGTAATAAGTTGAAATGTCAGACCTGTCAGAGTTCCAAAGAGGAATGATAGTTGGAGAGCGTTTAAGGGGAGCATCGGTTACGGAAACAGCAAACCTTTTGGGGTTTGCAAGGACCACGGTATCAGCCGTTATGACAGCGTACACGAAAGAAGGTAAGACGACGTCTTCAAAGCACAACAGTGGCCGAAAGTCCAAGCTTGCTGATAGGGATAGACGGGTCTTGAAGCGCATAGTAGCCCGAAAGCCCAAGCAATCGTTATCTGAGATAACATCCGAAATGAACAGTCATCTCCAGGACCACGTTTCAACAAAAACTGTCAAAAGGGAACTTCATGCTGTGAACATTTATGGCAGAGTGGCAATTCGTAAACCCTTGGTGACAGCAACTAATGCTTTCGAGCGACGCCAATGGTGCACAAAGGCTGGTCCCCACAGCAGTGACAACAGGTAATATGGTCAGATGAATCGTCATTCACCCTATTTCAGACGACCTGACACGTTTATGTCTGGAGAACGCCCAAAGAAGCGTTTCATCCTGAATGCCTCTTGTCGACTGTGAAGCATGGGGGTGACTCCATTATGGTATGGGGTACGATATCTTGGCGCAGTCTTGGGCCACTTGTTATTCTGCATGGGAGGATCAAATCCAATCACTATCTAAGCGTTCTAGGGGATCATGTCTATCCTTTTGTCCAGACTGTATTCCCTGGAGCGCGACCACTTTTTCAAGGCGACAAAGCCCCTATCCACACTGCTAGGTGTGTTCAAGAATGGTTAAGAGCATGACGATGCAGTTGAACATCTCGCCTGGCCCACTCAGTCTCCAGATTTGAATATTATTGAACATTTATGGCACTATTTGGAGTCCAAACTTCGTTCCCGATTTTCACCTCCATCCGGACTTTCGGAATTAGAGACCGCTCTGCAGGAGGAATGGCTTAATATTCCTTTAAATATTGTCCATGACCTTTATGCATCTATTCCACGTCGCATTAAATCTGTACTTCAGTTAAAGGGTGGTCCAACCCCCTATTAATAAAGATTTTCCATTATTTCACAGGTGTTCCATTATTTCACAGATCTGCTGTTCAATATGCTCAATTTGTGTTTATAATTTCAATTTTTTGACGAAAAATAGTGTTTTAATAGAGCTAAGAAAAGAAACTGTCTCTCTCGAAACTTATTACCATTTAGATTTTAGTCTTCGAAAAACTATAGAATAATCTTAAAATACGGTAAAGTATTGACAGGCGAGTTTATAGCACTATAATGGTATCAATTTTTACTTGACCGAGAAAAATACATCAAAAGAGAATTTAATATCAGAACTGCTGCTTGTAAGGAGGCCTTACTAATTGCGAGGTACTGTGTGCTACTGCCCATTTTATTTGTAACTAGCTGAATACCCATGTTTCGCTACGGAGTACATTCAAAGTAAATACAACGGTCAGTGTACACAATTAATGCCAAATATATATATATATATATATATAAAATCGTAGCGGATATTTTTATAGACAAAATAATGTAGAAGAAAATATTCAAATTAAGTCTAATAGAACATACTAAAGAATATAGTACAGTTAATATAGTAGTACAGTTTGAGGAACATTTCTTTTACTGTATTTTAATATTTATTTGGATAATGTCCAATCGTCTGCCAGGTAAGTAAGAAAAAAATAATATATTTTGTCTATTTCGTTGTTATGCACGTGATGCAAAATTGGTTTAAAGTATCACAAAAAGAAAAGAAACCTCGTGATCAGCATTTAATAAATTAAATTCTAAAAATTAATCTTTAAAAATTCACCAAAAATCAGAAAATGAAGGTGAAGATTCGAAAAAGATTGCACTTTAAAGGAATTTTTATGGTCTTTCTCGTGATATAAATTTTATAACCCTCAGATTATTATTTTAAATGCAAACTTTAAAAAAAGTTACAAAAACAGCTTAAAAATTTAATTGAAAAAATCTAAGAAGCATTTAAAAAATTTTTTTGTTAGTGCACCCCTACACTATAAGAAAAATCGCCATGCAAAATTTCAGGCCTTTAGGTCCAGCGGTTTGGTCTGTGTTTTATATGTTAGTCAGTCAGTCAAATAGTTACGGAACTGTTTTATACAGTATGCCCACTAAAGTCCCTTGCCACCCTCTTAACTTCGGAACGGCTGCTGCTATATTTATAAAAGTGGTATCTAGATATAGTAAAATAGCCATGCGCTACTGAATGAAACCGCCTACTGCGCCACCTGGTGGAAAACTGCGGAGTTAGCATTCCTACCTCGAAAACTGAACGAGATAGGAAAAAAAATTATTTATAAAGTTGTAGAGAATCCTTGATTTAGTACGAAAAGATACCTTGTGGACATTAGTGAGAAGAATGCAACGGTTAAAACGCGCATTTTTTTTCGTGATTTGCTACACTGTGACGTAGCAAAGCGATCTGAGAAAGAAAAAAACAGCTAGTTATAACAATATACCTTTATTTGAGATGTTCAAACTTCTCACCGTCAGCTGCAATGCACATTTGGATCCTCGTTTGAATGTCACGTTGCACACGTTGGAGCATAGAGCGTGACACGTTGGCACAAGCGTCCGTAATGCATCGTTTAAGGTCCTGCAATGTTTGTGAAGGGGTCGCATACATCTTCTGTTTCCCGTATCCCCACAGGAAAAAGTCCAGTGGAGTCAGATCAGGTGAACGTGGAGGCCACTCTTTGAAACTGCCATACCCAATTATTTGGTTCCCGAATTCCTTGAAGAGGTGCTGCTTCACTGGAGATGTTTTATCAGCAGACGCACCGTCATGTTGAAACCATACATTCCTAAGATTAAACAACGGCAGTTTCTCCACAAAATCGGGAAATACGTTCTGTAGCAATTGTAAATATCTTGCACCCTTTTAACGTGCCATTGTAAAATATTAGCTGGTCTGCCAGACCTTAGCTGGTCTGCCAGATCGAGGTCGACTAGAAACGCATCTTGTCTTCCTTAAACGTTTTACAACAGTTAGGATGGTTTGATGAGAAGGATGCGGAACTACAGGGAAACGTTGCAGGTACAACCTTGCTGCTGATCGTGCCTCGCGTCCACATTCACCGTACAGTAAAACCATCTCACAATACTCAGCTTTGGAATACTCAGCCATGACCATGAGCATCAACATACTACAACCTCAAGAAGATGTCTGTTTTATAGCTGTCTCAGGTGAACAGGCGTGAAGTTTCTTACGTATTTGCATACTGCAAAAATTTCGAACACCAAGCCCAAGTTGAGTTGAGTTGATGCGACACTATTTTACACGATCTACGTATTGTCTACTCTGTTCATAAAGACAATCAGTATAAGAATGCAACCTTCGGGATTTGAACCTCGGTCCTTTTGATTGGGGACCACAAGCGATATACCACTGTGCACATTGCGGTGTCGTGTTTTGCCCGAAGGATAATCATTTCTCCGTTCACGTTTCGTGACGTCACAGTGTAGGAAATCATGAAAAAACAAATGCGCGTTTTAACCGTTCTATTCCTCATTAATGTCCATAAGGTGTCTTTTCTTACTAATACGATGATGCTCTACAACTTTGTAAATCTCTTTTTTTCCCTATCTCATTCCGTTTTTGAGATAGGAGTGCTAACTCCGCAGTTTTCCACCAGGTGGCGCCGTAGGTGGTTTCATTCAATAGCGTATGGCTACTTTACTATACCTAGACACCATTTTTATGAATTTAGCAGCAGCCGTTCCGAAGTTAAGAGGGTGGCAAAGGACTTTAGTGGACATACTGTATAGATTAGTAGGAAAATTGCAATTCCATACAAGCATAAAATTACATACCTGCACTCACTCCTACCTACCACTCATTTTATTGTGCTTTAATTTTAACAGTTATGAGTAAAATATTAATTTATGCGAGTATTAGAATTTTCCTCAGTGGAGTTGAAATTGTATGCTATACTGTTTTGCTGTGGAAAACAAAGCTGTGTTGTACCAAGCAGTTGAATTAATCATAGCAAATCATACCTCTTGTTTCTCTAATATTAGATTTCAGACATACTACATCCATTTACTGGGAATGTTATTCTTTGTGTTCCTACAGTCATTTTCCTCCCACAATCATTTCTAAGGAGACACATAGGTCAATCTTTAGATGTAGTTTAATTCCTTCAAATACCATTTCATTTTGTCAATTGTAAAAGCATCATTTTGATTAGCTCATAATATTTGCGACTGAAAAAAATTTACAAACTTCGAATCTAATGGATATGCAACTACGAAAGGAATACTATATTTTCCGATTCATAAACATTAAACTTAAAATTAAGCAGCTAATATCATTTTTCTGAATTTTTAAAGAACTAATTAAAAATCTTGTTCCTTTTTTTTTCGTCATTTTTCTACACCTTTTACATAATGTTACTCTCATGGTTTGACCATCGCACAGTTTCGAACTAACCCAATGCAAAATCTTTGAAGTAGGTTAGCTCGCAATAAGTTGGCGAATGGACAAAAATTCTCAAGTGCGATAGAACTAAAGGAAGAGGTTTAACAGAGCATATTTAGAACAAATCCTGAACATTCGCAAAATATGGTCCACAGAATGCTTGATGGAATTTTCAAAAGGTTCTGAAAAAGGGGTTCAGTTATATAAAAGTAAGTTGAACTCTTTTAATGCCTTTTGTACTTTTATTTCTGTATTTTATTTGCAAGTCGAGATGAAATTGTGACCATTCGTATTAAAACGTTGTTCATATTCATCTTTACTAACTCAATAATAGTATGGGAAAGTTGTTTTCGATGCTCTTTCATATATTTTCTTATGCGGGATAAAATTGATGTCCCTGTACACTATATATATATATATATATATATATATATATATATATATATATATATATATATATATATATATATATATATATATATATATATATATATATATATATATATATATACATACATATATATATATATATATATAGTATATATATATATATATATATATATATATATATAGTATATATATATATATATATATATATATATATATATATATATATATATATATATATATACACTGAAGTGCCACTGAATTAGGGATACCTACCTAGTAACGAGTTGGGCCTCCTCTGGCCTTGATAACGGCTGCCACACGACGAGGCATAGATTCAACAAGTTTCTGGAAACGTTCCACGGGGATGGCTTGCCAAATATTGGCTAAAGCTGTCCATAATTCAGTAAGGTTCTTTGGTGCTGTGTGATGGCCTTTCATGCCTTGTTCCAAAACATCCCAAAGATGCTCAATAGGATTTAAGTCTGGGCTTCTAGGTGGCCAATTCATGACAGAGAAGTCAGAGGAATGCTCATCCAACCAGCCAGTAGCCAACCGGGACTTGTGAGAGGTACAGTTGTCTTGCTGGAAAACTCCATTACCGTGCGGATAACAAAACAGCATAAACGGATGGAGGTGATCACCCAGCAACCCTACGTACCGAATTGCATTGAGGGAGGTTGGTACACGCACCAAAGATTCCAAACTGTGCCACGAAAAAACACCCCAGACCATGATTGAGCCACCATGCTCTTGTACAGTTCCAGCCAGGAATGCAGGACCCATGGCTTCATGAGCCTGACGCCATATTCTCAGCCTCCCGTCGGCGTTAAGTAGTCGGAATCGAGACTCATCACTCCATGCTACTCGTTTCCAGTCCTCTACACTCCAGTCTCTGTGCTCCCTTGCCCAGGCAAGACGTGCAGCCCGATGGCGAGTATAGAGCAATGGTACTCTCGTAGGTCGACGGTTCCCGAAACCCATACGGTGAAGCGAGCATTGCACAGTCCGTTTACTGACTGTACGACTGGCACCGTCATTAAACTGGGTGGTAATTTGAGCTAATGTTTGGCTTCGCTGGCTACGTACAATACGCCTGAGCCGTCTCTCACCACGCACTGTCAAGGCTAATTGTCCTTTGCAGTTTGCCTGATCGCTAGTTTTTTTTCCACCATCCATGTATTCTTGGTATACTCTTGACACTGTCGACCTTGAAAATCCTAGCTGTCTGACGATTTCGGAAATTGAATGGCCCTTGCGTCGCGCACCTACGATTTGTCCGCGATCGAAGGCGTCTAAATCAGGCAGTTTACCCATAGTGGCAATTCCAACAACTAATTCAGAACAACCACAGTACGCGCTATATATGTAGTTACCACAGCGCCCTCACTTGCGCATACATGATGCGCAGCGCTACACAATTTGCATAGGCTTTGCTATCCCTAATTCAGTGGCACTTCAGTGTATAAATATATATATATGTGTGTGTGTGTGTGTGTGTGTGTGTGTGTGTGTATTTATTTATGTGCCCAATACAGATAGACTAAAGACTCAGTATGAAGTATTAATGCATAAAAATTGGCGGTATTGTTACAAGCATTAAAAGCTTTATTAATGCTTCTAATCTTTAAGATGCATATCAGCGACATCAAGGCAGGACCCCGCTGAACACATTCACAATCACTGAAAGTCGTGTTAACTTCGAGCCCTTTCTAATCAAGTTTCATCTCTTCAGATTCATGAATCTTGAGCACCTTTGCGCGGCTTTCTACAAAAGTGGCAAATTACACCCCCAAAGAAGACCCAGTTCTTTACCCCTCCTTAATGTTACACATGAAGTATACGCATCTTCATAATGTGCATGAGTACTGGATTTGTGCACGAATACTGGAATAATGTGCATGAATACTGGAATTGTGCATGAGAAGCAATTAAGACTCTTCTGAACATTCTAAGCAAATTTCGTAATACAAAATTTATGTTAAGTTTACAATTTTCAGTGGTCGAATTTCATGTATTTATGTTCCTAACGCTGTTTATACTTATGGTTGTTCTTAATATGACTGTATAAGATTACATAAAAATAAGTACATTGAAACATTGCCGAAAACAATTTTGTTGTCATTCCAGTTTCTTTCTTGGATTTATTCTTTCCCTTTTCTCAATCCAATAGAAACATTCCTGGATAACACCTCCTTCCGGCAGTAATATACTGGTCAAAGCCTTACAGCGGAAACAAACAGATGCCAAGAAGATCCAAAGAATGTCTGTGGTTCAGGTTTTTTTTATTTCCGCCCTCTCTCTTTTGAGTATTCTAGGCCTGAATCGCCAATCGAATTTGTAGAAGTGGACGTTCTCTTCCCACCTTCACTCTTCCTCCTTATCGAACTAACTCGCCACTCACGGCTGTCAACTTAAGTTCGACGGATGGTGAAGGCAGATAAAAAATAAAAAAAGACTATTAAAAAGATTTTTCTAATAGATTCAACAAACACCGCAAAATGTCGTAGTTTCCCTGGATACTTTGAGGATTTAATCCATTTCTGTATGTATTTAAATGTAAATTTTCCTATAATGAAACTGTTTTTTAAATTCTAAAGTAATTTATTATTTTTTTCTAATCCTCTCAAGCTAAAAAAATTTAAATGAGGTGCCTATAGATAAAGACTTAGTGCTTGGATTAATTTTAATCTATCTAAGCACTTTCTGTTAGTAGCAATTACAAAGAATATCAGATCGATCTGTATTTTATTTTTTTAATAGAAACTTATTGCAACTCATAGTAATATTATCATTTTTATCCCTTATTAAAATACTAGTTAAATTTATTTTAAAAATATGAAAATAATAGTAAAAAGTGAACAAATAGATTTAGCAATAACGAAGATGACTGCAACAAAAGTACACACAGTACACTGTATACAAATCACAGAAATATATATTCACCGTATGTATGTAAATAGTTGTTAAATTTTTTATACCTGCTGTCACAAAGCCTTGCTACTCATGAGCGAATCAGTTATTGAGAAGTAATTACCAGTAATGTCAGTATTCAATAAGAAAGAAAGAAAAATTACAACCTTGGAAAGCATGCATGGCCATTAATTACAAGATCACCAAAAATTAATTTGTATTACAGACTCTCTATGTAAGAAGGCATGAATTCTTTATTCGTGCTATATGATAATTTTATTTTCCAGGGAAAATGCATTGTAATTCTGCCCTTTCCTGAATATGACACACGGGAATTGAAGAGTTTATGCAGCACAAGCATGTTCAACTGGTCTTGAAACAATGAAATATTTGACCTCTCGAAATTGTTCATAAAATGTTGACCTCCCTAAATTATTCATAATAATTTATATAAAGAAAATTAAAAACTAGGCAAATTTATCATGAAAAACTATACAAAACATAAAATGGAATCATTTTGGAATTCATGTTGCTTCGTTGTATTTCATCATTTTCGTATGCTTACTAACACGTATGTCTACCGAATGTTACTAGGACAGCCCATATCAGGTCACGTTGGATAGACTGCATCAGGAGGTGCTTAGGGACTGCTTGAAATACATCAAAACGAGACACAGTTCCGAAAATGCGCCACTTTTTATATTATGTGGTATGAAACTATCACTTACAAGTATATTTCTCTCTATGGATAACTCATGAAAAGATACCTTCAATGGACAATAAACATTCAGAAAATACTTGAAAAGTTAAATTCAAAAATGTTTTAAAGCCACAAAAAAGTATATGTTCTATTTGTTTGGGTCATTCTTGTAAAATAAGACTTTAACCGAAAGTAGGTGATCAGTCTTATTTTACGACACGTAGAATCTCTCTGCTGATGTGTCTGTGATCGATTTGCAATCGTACAGTATTGTTCAGCCGAACGATTACTCTATGAATAATTTCAAAAGCTTAAGTTACATAAATCTTCTGCTCTCTAGGCTGTTAATACTCCAATAATTTAGCTCTTTTCTAACATTCAAATATTTATTAAGGCATTTGTTCGAAGTATTTGAAAGGAAAACAACGCACGTGGCACAGTTCGATTGATTCATCATATGGTTCAAACAATTTAGTTTAAATTTCCGCAACAACGAGGAGAGAGTAGACTGCCATTAAACCCTAAAAAAAAGATGTTTTGAGTTCGATTCGTTGGTATTTACCAATATTTCGATACTCAATCGATTTTCCTAAGACTAGCCCGCCAAAGACTACGGGTGCAAAGGCACGTCCGGCCTAGCCCCGGCGATATCTCGAGCAAACAGTTAATGAAATCACAGGGCCTCCTCCATGCCCCCGGCCAAGCATGTTGCCCGTAAGGACCTAATCACTGATTAGCTGCGCCGGCCGAAGTCCAGGTCCTCTTGGGGACAGACTTGATTTGAGGGGGGGAGGCATCTATTTGTCCTCAGTGATTGGACGGCGGAAAACACCAATCGTATTCTAGGTTTGGATTTCTCCTTAAGGTAAATAGGGAGAAACATTTCTACACATGTTACATTGGAGTATCGGATAAAGAAACTAGAGAAATGTTCTTCAAGGACTCGACTAGAAGAAAAAAAATCTGTTACGTTTGCAAGAGCTCCTCAGTTTTTGCGATTGCTTCAATAACATCTCAGCGTCATGAAATTAGGTTTTTAATTTAGGTATATCCAAACACCTAAGCTGGAGATGATTTCAAAGATGTTTTTAAATACAGAGGTCAATATAGGTTCATACGACTAATACATTTCTCACCACAAAGAGAAAAAGAAGGATGACCTCGCGTTTGAAACGAATGACGCTGTTTATTTTGTAACAAAAACTCATATTGAAGACAGGAATACAATAGATGTAAGCTAACCTTAGGTATTCGCAATAGATGTATTGAATGCAGCAGCTACAAATGAATGTAAAGATTTAAGAAACTTGAAGGAAGATTACATAGTTATTTCAAGAAGATTGGCTCAAGGAACTTTCTCTGCAAGAATAGCCGGGTCCAACCATTGTGAGAACTTACCAACTGAGGATCTCTAAAGAAAAATAGCGAATCACTAACAGGGTGTTGGAACGTCAAGGCACTTCTCTAAGATGGGTCAACAGAGACAACAAAACAATAGAAGAGTTAAATTGGTAGATATTACTGAAAATTTTTATGATGATGAGTAATCCACATAAGATATCTAATCGCGCTAAATATAAGTTGATCAGGAGCTGTAGGTTAGTCAGACTGTTACCTTTATCCGTACCATGAGACGAATACTCACATGCTAGGTTTTCAAATGTGACCCATACACTTGATGAGGAAGAGATGAAAGTCGTTGCGTATGCTTTTTGTTGCGGCATCTGGGCGAACCTCCACGCGAATATCGTTCACTAGGTTTAAATATGCCACTAGGATGTACTGAAGAAGAAAATAAGACATCAGAGGAAGTGCGATTCTTCAGACGATAAAAAAACAGATCTCTTGGATGCGGGTAACAGTCATTACATAGGTTTCGCTTTGATTATCTTCCCTCAGGATTGCATGCCTGATAACTGTAGATTAAAATACTACAAAATTAAAATTTCTTTACATTTTTATACGTATTTGACAAATCGCAGTCATTCCAACCTACAACAGAAATAACTGAGCACCATCTTCTATCTGTGCAGCAAAATTTAAATTTCTTAATGGTTACAAAATTGCATAAAACTCACGCACACAACTAGCGATGTAATACAATTGGTTTTTTCCACTGGTGACTGGGATGATTGTAAATTGTCAGTTAACAGTAGAGATGTATAGAAATTCCGCTCTTGAGACTGGTTTGCCTTCTACGTGCGCGTTATACCATACTCAGGAGTCCTTAATTGGAGTGAATTCCAGGTCCCTAGCAGCTGGCTACGTTGGAGATCTTACTTTTGCCTTAAAAGCACGTCCTACGAGGGGGAGTTTTATGTATTTGTTTTGTTAGCTTTAGACCATGTACGAGGAGGCCATGGTCCGAGGCCATGTACGAGGTTTGCCATATACCTCGTACTAATGGCAAATACTTGTCTCGGCCGTTTCTCTCTGCAATAATGTCATACGAGCCATCTGCTAGCCTTTGTAAGCAAAGAACAATCATGACAATATTACTGCAAATAAAGTGATCTGTTTCATCAAGGTAATGTGACATGCTACACAATATAAATGTTTCAGAAATAATTTGAGTTACATATCGAAGGCAGTTATGTTGTCTCCTTCCTCCTCAAATTCTACAGACTGCAAATCCAATCGATCATGCTCAAACGAGTCCCTTCCTTGACGATTCCTCCTCGCAACTTGCTAAGCAAACACGTCTGATAAATACCTGGTACAAACCATATGGAGACAATTTAAAGAGCCTTATAGAGTCCCTGCCTCAGAGAACTGTTTTATGCCCATGTTATGGGGCAAAAAATAATTCGTATAGTCACAAAATTTTGGCCTATTGGGTTTATGTATTCAAATGCACATAGTGCACAACAGTTATATTATATTCTTTAATAAGGAGTTACAATCGGAAACATAAGTACATTCATATAACTTTATCTATCAAGAGTCTTATTATTTGATACAAAAGAGTGAAAATGCTCTTAGAGAGAAAGGGGTAAAGGAGTCTTTATTCATTAAAAAAATTAATGCAAGTTCGTGAATTGAATGAAAACGCACTGCTACCTTCTAATAAGTTTATATGATCTAAAATAATATATGTTTTTTAATATTGACAGGTGATGCGGTGAATGGCTGATGAACAAGGCCAGGTGAACGAGGCAAATGGATATGCAGGCTAGGCACTGTGGTTGGTGCGTTCTGACCAAGTCAGCAGACTTCTTTAAAGTACTGAAGGTATATTCACCCAATGTTCTAGGACTTAACTATTTAAAATTGCTTGAAAAAGACTTATTGTTTCTATTCCTTGTTACTTAACTCATTTGAGCAATGAAAAAGACTTGGCGTTAGTACAATGAAGCATCATATACACGAGTTATTCCTAAAACATTAATAAAGAGGATTCAACGCCTATTCATCTTGAAACTGAAATGGAATTTGATCTTGGGAAAGGACCGTTATGTTCGGACATTCTTGAGTGCCTAAAGTAATATTCACAGTAAAGGCTGTTGTCGGATTTAAAATTGCATGTCGACGACTTTTTTTTTACTCTAATAATATTTTGCATGTTAACAGAGTTGGATCTCTGAAGCTTAAGGATTCTACTCCCATAGACAACACGCCGTAAGTCGAAGTTCTGTAGAAACTAATAATGTAAGCACTTGAGAGCAGGTTCTTTTGCTATCGTATTCTTCGAACGAGAATAAAAATAGAACTTTCGCGCCCCGAAATTTTTGAATATTAAGGTATTCCGATTTTGAAAAACTGAATTTTTTTTCTGGATAACACAGCTTAAGAGGTAAATGAAGTACGCATTCTTGAAAATTATCAATATTGAAATCACTTTACAAAAATCTCTGTTCTTAAAGGTAATTTCTTTCAAACTAAAGTGACTTTATAGCGGCATATTTTGGTAGCAATAGGGCCTATTTCTCTGATATCATTGGGGAAATTCTAGAAAAACTTATCATAACGACCTAATGACTTTAATTTAAATTTTAATCATTTTTATGAGTCCATGTTAATCCACGCCTCATAGAACAGTAATCTGTATTATCTTTGGCACCTTCACATTTTATGAATAGTTTTTCTTGGTGACAGTAGATGAGAATTATTTGCTTACTGTTTTTTATGAGCTAATCCAGACATAAGATGTAATGATGTAATTCTGAACTAATATTCTTGACAATGTTTCATGTGATTGGTTTGTTTAACTACAAAATTTTAATGATAAAAATAATAAGAGTTATATATTAGTATGGCTAATACTATGAGATCATCAAGTCGAAATATTTTGTTCAAAATGGTCGCAGTACATACACAACTGCAAAGGGTCAGGTTCTACACTTTCAACCAATAAATATTTGGACACCCATGTAAATGACGATATCTGCGGTCCTGATATACGTCACGCCCTCCGCCGTTTAATATCGTGTAGGAAACAACATCGGCATTAGTCGCATGCAAGATGCCACGAAGTGCAGAGTTATCTGATTTCGAGTAAGATGTAATCGTCGGGTATCACAGAAATGGCCGATTCTTAAGAGACATATCTAGCGAGCTGAATTACCCAAAATCGACAGTGGTGTGTGTGATTCAGAAGTGGAAGGTGAACGGTGATTGTCGGAATGTGCCCCGAGTCGGCAGACAATTGAAACTGGGAGATAGAGACCGACGGCTGCTATCCAGAGAAATTCGAAAGAAGCGCACCCAACCGATGGCCAACATACTCCAGGAGTTTCAACAGGTATCCGAGAGTGTTGTTCGATTAATACCATCCGTAAGAAAGCACATCTGTTTGGATTTCATGGTCGTGCTGTAGCCCATAAGCCTTTGATCAAAAAGTCAAACAGCGCTGTTCGGTTAATGTGGTACAAAGTACATCTAAAGGGGACTGTGGATCAGTGGAAACTGGTTCTCTGGAGCGGCGAATCAAGGTTCACCCTCTACCATTCGGATGGCTGGGTCTGGGTATGGCGTTTGCCTGGAGAACGCCTCCTGTCAGAATGCATTGCACCTAAAGTTCGGCGGAGGTGGAAATAGGGTCTGGGGGTGTTTCTCCTGATATGGACTAGGAGGAACGTCGGCGTTGATCTTACCATGAATTGGACCCTTGGTCCCAATTCATGGTAAGATCAACGCCGACGCCTCCTGCATTGTTTTGGATGACAGTGTGCTTCCTACGTTGTGGCAGATTTACGGGTTGGACCCATGTTACTTCCAGGACGACAGCGCCAGCTGCCATGTTGCGAGGTTCACCATAGATTGGTATGGTGACAATTGGGTTAACCGAATGGACTGCCCTAATCCAGAGCCCAGACATGAATCCTATCGAGAACCTCTGGGACGAGTTGGATCGCCGAGTTAAGGGGTGCAACAACTGTCCAAAATCGGTGAAGGAACTTTCATGTCTTCTCCAAGCCGAGTGGAAGAAAATACCCCTAGTCGTCATACAAGGACTTGTGGAAGGAATGCCCCAGAGGGTTGAGGCTGTAATTGCCTCTCGTGGAGGCTCTACCAACTATTGAATATGAATAAATTTTGTTTTTCCTTTTCTATCACAGGTGTCCAAATGCTTATTGGTAGATAATGTATAAAAATCCAATGATATCGTGTCTTAAGAAAACTACAAGACGAGACATTATCTGCAAAATAGGCTTTAAAAAAGCATTTAAAATAGTTACAAACAAAGTCAGTTAACAACAGAAATTACAATTCTTGATCACATAGATAACTCTAAAGCACTCAATATTGGAGGTTAATTTTCATTTAAACAAGTTAAAAACTTGAGTATTTTACTTTGAGAATGCCATCCACGCATAGTTAGCCCCACCTGTGTGCACACAGGAAATTTTTATCTGTAGCGAAATAATGACGTCATAAAAATTGAAATCTATTCTCTTGCTCAGCTTATGGGGAATGTTTGAACAGATCATCTCTATTTAGCGACATCTATTCACCAAAATACGTTGTTCCTCTTGATAATTAGCCAGTATAAGCATAGAAAGAACGTTTATTCTTAAAACTAATTATTTGTTTTATCGACTATCCTATTCTATAGAGAACCCATAAATATTTTATATCGAATGTGTTTATTTATACTCTGTTTTGAGAGTATGGCGATATAAATTTGAAAGGTATAAGCAAGGAGGCACTATGGTAATTTTGAGTCAACATTATATTTAATATTTAATGTAATACTCAATAAATCCAGTTTCTTTTTTTCCCAACTACATGCAATTTTTATTGAATTTGCAACCAATACTCTGAGGTGAAATACTTACAAGGTTCCTACAAGCAGTAGTACATTGCCTGTTGTTCATTGTAAAATATAAAAATATAAGCAACGTAAAAGGAAGCAATTTTATTTGCCTTATCTTCACTTCCTCAATTCCACTTTTTATTTTCTCTCTGTTGACTCCCAACTCGTGAATTGAGTTTTCTTCTGCTGCCAAGTGGACAGTACTTTGCGCCATGAACTCTACGCCGATTTCACGCTCGGCTCCCCAATTGCGACATGTCATTTAAAGTCCCATTGCAAATGCGGAAGAGAATACCGGGAAAAATACTTGCTTGACAGGGGAAAATTAACTGTTAACCACCGAGAGAAACCAGGCTTGAGAGCATGCAAAAGCTGCAGACGCAATGACATCGGCTTTTCTGCCAATTGAGAATTATATCAACAGAGAGGAATCACATTTCCGTTCCTAAATATTGTGCGTAAGCAGTTTATTTTAAGAATTTTAGTCTTAATCGTATCTTGTTTAAAGAGTAGCATTTTATTATATGTCAACAAAGATTTTATAACTGTGTTTGAAACCCCGTGTGTGTTTATTACAAAAATAGCATCCTGTGTACTCTTCAAACTTTTTTTAAGGTAACTTAACATTAGTAAGTAAAATAACCTTTGTTTCCCTTTCATGATACAGTCGAACCCCGTTATAGCCAACCCGGTATAGAACGAACTCATGGATATAACGAACGAAAATTTTGGTCCGCCGTTTTCCTATTGTACGTAATTTAGTTAGTATTGTGTCAGTTTAATGTAATCGATTTTAGTCGATTTAATTCATCAATAATCATTTTTAATAGATTTTATCATTTTTTACTTCATTATTATTGAATACACATTGCAAGTAATGAGTTATACATTTTGTGAACTCTAGCATTTTTCTTAACTGTTCAGATATAGCGAATCACCGGATAAAGCGAACAAACCTTTGGTCCCCTGAAGTTCGTTATAACGGGGTTGGACTGTAGTATTCATGATTCAATTTATAATCCTCAAATTCACTTTAAATCCCGATATAAAGTTTATTCAATTTTCTAGTTTCATTTATCACGTAATTATTTTTCATGTTAAATCCATTCATGCATACCTGAATGTAATGTAAAGAAAAATTGAATATAAATGAGATTTTTATTTCAGTAAACTGTATCTTGAGTGGAATAAACTGACAACAAATGTCTAGCTGATAAATGTCTTGAATAAAAATAGCACTCCGATATAAATATATTTCTGTTTTTTACTTTAATTATATAAAACAATGAAAAATATGAAATTGCTCTATTTTTTTCTTGTTTTCAAATTTTGATCTGTAAATATAATGTTATAGGACATCAAAATTTATGTAGATACTATTCTATATAAGCGTATATCGTGTACATATACGCATATCATGTATATAAATGAAACCAAGGATCTGACTAGAAAATGCCTTCAAAATCACTGCATTACTTAGAAGTTGAAACTCATTCTGCTTTCATTATTTTTTTTAATTACCAACAGAGTCAAAGGAATTGAATTTTTTCACCTTTATTCACTTAATTTAGTTTCAAAAATGAACTTAACATTGCGATTCGGTTCACGTTAACCCTTGGTAGTATAATAAACCATTTTAATTCCACCCTCCTTTAGGCTAACTAGCCACTGTGGCTATCAAAGGGTCGTAACCAGAGGGAACGGGACTAGGGGACTAAATCTCTCAGAGATGGTCCAAAATATAAAATGCATGAACGGTATTTTCATCACAATCTATTTACTTTTTTTCCCTCTGAAAAAAAAGCTTTTGTTAGCAATCAAGATTTCTCATCGAAATTTTTTATAAATGTATCAACCGTAATCTGTTAAATTCTCATGTTTCATTTAATCATTTGACTTAAGAATTACTCATTCATGAATAACTGAAGAAAAACACTTATTTTCTTATTTACTCCAAAAATTAGATATTTATACTGAAACTTTAGCAGTATATCTTAAGAGGATCTAAATTTCTCGATTACTGCTAAAAATCGCATCGTCTTGTAGCTTCCCATGCCCTTCTTGCCCGCTGTTCTTCTGGAGAAAATGCTTTTATTTTCCTCTTTCAAAATTACTGCAGTATGCTTTGCATTTGATGTTTTTAGTTCAAAATTTCTTTTAGGAAAAGAAATTTTTGTTTATATTTAATAGAAATAGAAGGGTTGAAAGCTGCATTCGGTGATAGTATTTTTTAGCTATATTATTTTGAATTAATTTTAAATTTTTAAAGGAGTTCATTGGTTCCTCCTGAATTTTAATAAAATTAATGTGTTTATATTTGTAAGAGTCCATTTCTCCTGTTTATCCTTTAGTTGTTAGCGAACTGCATTTATAGCAGTTAAATTTCAGCCTCCTCTAAAATATTAAGAACAATCCTGTCGACTCTAGTTTGTTACGAGTCTAGATCATAGCAAGAGGAATGTAAGAACTGCGTGTCTGAGGTATAGTGATAGATATCGGTTAGTAAATGTATGACTATATCTAAAAATTTGTGCGTATTATTCAGTGGCGTAGCGAGGAGGGGCAAGGGGGTCTATCATGCCCCGGGCGCTGCTCGCAGAGGAGCGCCAATATAGGATCTATATATTATTACTATGTTTTTCCCGTAGGTCGCCAAAAAGGTATTGTGCCCCGGGCACCAGTTATGCTCGCTACGCTACTTGTATTATTATAAAACAATATGTCACGAATTATCCCAAGTGCTCTTGTTGATTCTTTAACCTTTGGTAGTATAAAATACAAAAAGTAAAAATTTTAGTGTACAAAGTTTAGAATTCTAATGAAGGGAATATCATTTTTTAATATGCTAGCTTTTCCCTTTTTCCTACAGTGGATAGACTTTATGTTTACGGAACACATGTTCCATCTACATCTTCTATCCTTACCGACAACGGATGTGTAATTTTGGAAAAATTTCTCATTTTCGAGGCCTAATTCTGAGAGTCTAAAATCTTCTACCGCGGATTATGCCAGAATTGTTCAGTGTACGCACAATTAATGCATAACTTTCACATTCGGTTTTGTCAACAAAGAGGCTTGATAAAATATGTTATTGTTCCTCCAACCAAATCAATTAAAATTACAGTTTGAAGAGCTTGATATCAAAAATAATCACTGGAACACAGCCATTTGGTTTAAACAAGAGAGCTTAAATGGACAGTTTTATAAACAGGTGTGCAGGTTGTTTCATCCACCAGCACTATAGAGATTTTTGATTTTTTTTTAACTAATATTTTCTAAGGTTTCAATACTGCTTTCCCTTCAGGAATATAAAAAGCTATGACAAATGTAGATATGTATTCTATATAATGAAAAATAAAATTTTAAGTTACAATACTTAAATTAGGAATTTTCCCTAGACTATCCTTTTTCTCAGATACAAAAACTGCACAATTTGTAGACCGAATGAGAAAGAACGCTATTTCTGACTATCAAGAAAACTGATGGGCCATCAGTCTACGATATATTTACCTGACTGCATTCATAAGACTCTATTTAGCAAAAAACTGCCTGTTGCATAGCAACAAAATATCTCCCTCTATACAAAGAAGCGGAATGTAGCAATAATTAGCAAACAAATCACCCGGTTTGTAAAATCCTTATACAGTTACTCACAAAAGTACTTGAGACAATTTCAGCTGAACCTGTTAAAATTTTAGAAGGGATTTATTTTTTCGAAAAATTTCACAGAACGCAATTCAAGGCAGGAATATGGCTAATAAATAGGAAGCTGCCTCAAGGGGGCATAGATCGAATAAAAATCTCAAATAACCATTGAGCGTGATTAGAAATTCAAAACTCAATCACCCCATCAAATATGATAATCGTGATATTTGCCGAAGTTGGGTGGACGAAACTGCAAACACTTCCATCGATTTCCGTCGGCACGAGGACCGCATCAACCCGGACTCTGTTGAATCTAGTACTCTTCAGACGTAACATTCTGCAAGATCCCCGGACTCAGGTTGGAGTCGCAGGCCAACCGGCGAATGTATCCTCACCGCAAACGGTTAATGAAATCACGGGACTCTCTGCCCGCGGCGACGCGTGTTTCCGTGTTCCTAATCACTCATTAGCTTTGCTCAGCAGCGGGCCAACTTAGGAGTCCCTCGGGAGCTTTGCAGGAGAAGCGGGAGGGGATGATTTGGACCGCTGGAGAATGCTCGCCGTCCGTTGTTTTAATTGATTGGTGAGGAAGGAACCACAAATCGGTTTGCAGCCTTTCAAAATGCCCTTTGACTGTCCTCGGAAAGTTTCGGTATGAATGAGAATGATTTGATATGAACTAAAGAATGTGTTGCCATCTTTATTTTGGTAGCATTTTTAATTTTGACACAATCTATTGAATTTTAATGTTAGCCATATTTTCTTTTTGATTCATGGTACATTTAGAATCTAATGTATATATTCATCTATTTAAAGATAAATGCGTTGCATCTTATGCAATTCAAAAAGATAGAAATTCTCCCAATGGAATCGTCTTTTTATAACTTTAATTTGTGAACACAGGTTGACCATACGCCCCACACAGTCACACACTGTATGGTTAGTCAGATTGAGAGAGTAATTTAGGCCCAAATGGCAATAGTTCTTTGACTTTGCTAAAATTTGACCTGTAGGTTCCTTTCTCTTTAGACCTAGAATATCAAATGACGACCGTTCAATTAAGAACGTACCACCTCCTAATCTCAAAGACATCTCTACTAAATAGATTTTTATAAAAAAACTGTAGCTTTACTAGAAAATATCAAATGGATCTATCGTAAATTCTGTACGGTAGTTGTTAAAAAAGAAATGCCAGTTTGTCGACTTCACTGAAACAACCCTTGATTCAACAAATATTTTTGCCCTTTGCATTCATCAAATCGAGGATCAACGCTATATATCCCAAATTCAAAATGTTTACTGTCATTTGAGTGTTCAATATTCCTGTGTAATCCATTGTGTGAAATGCATTGTGGCAGAAGATTAAAATCCTCTTTTACCCTATTTTACTTGATTTATGAACTCGCTTTAGATATTTCCTTATATTTCTTGTTTTTCGTAAAACAGATTGAGTTGTGAATTATCTCAGTATAGGGCCCAATTTGGTGTAAATGGGGCTTTCGGTTTAAAACCGACCGGATGAAGTTCAACGTCTGGATCTTGAAATTCTTAACCTCATCATGAATATCTTCTTGGTCTAATGAAAAATTTAATCAGTTTAAATATTAATGATATTTAGTTTGGTTTTTGGTTTCTTTGCTTCGTTCTTTCAGATATATAGTGCAATCATGATATGTGAAAACTACATCGGTAACCTAGCTGACTTGGTTATTATATTTCTCATTTTCTAAGTTGCAAAAACATTTTGTCTCTGCTACTTAGTTTATCATAATCATCAAATTGAGTTTACTCGAGCAAGAAAATTTTTTGAACTGAAGTGGCAGCTCATGGAAGAGGAACTCCTATTATATACTGTATTTTGTTAGAAGTGTGTAAGATTGTTGAGTGTTCTGAAGAAGTCGTAATTATCACTTAGAAATGATATTTTACTCATAGGACTTTTTTAATAGATCTGGAAAAGATCTCATGGCAATATTATTGTCATCCGTTGTGACAGAAAGGAATCTTGAAGAATAGTTGTGAAATTCGAGTATCTAAATCTTAGTAATTACGAGAGTTGTGGATGACAATTTGGATTAATAAAACTGTTTTGAATTTGTAGCTGAATTTTGTAATACAAGTATTAAACCTTTTTAAAATAATAAAACTGATACTTTTATATCTAACTAAGATACTTTTATATCTTTTTAACAAGATATTAGACAGCAATTATCAAGGTTATGGTGTTGATTAAGATCGGGTCTTAGAGGAAGGCTTAATAGAATATTTGAATTTTAGAAATGCACAAAATTGTGGATTGGGAAATTGGGCAGATGAACCTCAAAAGAAAGAAGATTGTTAAATATGCACTTAAGTGTTACTATATATTTTTCGCATTTAAAAATTTAAAAAATCCTTCCTGCCATATTATCCTTTACTATAATTGTTTCATTGTGATTTTGCATAGTCAGTGCCTTAGCTATGATTTGCGAAGCCTTGTATGGGATCAGGTTCTGAGTTACCTTTTTTTAGGAATAATGAAAAGTAAATATATTGAGTTTGATAAGATATCTGGTGTCTCCTTTTTCTTAAGTTTCGTGCTTATATTTTATTTACATTTGATTCAAAATATCTTCTGAAACTGTTGTTTTTAAATTAAAAAAAACTAGATTTATTTTAAAAATTAACTGCTGATTGTTTGAAATCGCCGTTAAACAGCTATTAAAACTCAAATTTAAAACTTGAAAAAACCTTCCTCATCTTTCATTACATATTAAGAACTGTTAGTACCTCAACACAGATGTTTTCTGTACTTTTCTGAAGTGTTTGAATAGTTTTGTGCAATGTGTTATTTAAACAGAGAATTAAAGAAATGGTAGCTCAAATTTTCTTATATGGAATAATCGCAGCTAGCCGTGATTACGATATCAGTAAATTTTAACTGACAACATACACTTCGTTAGAAAAAACTAGAATGCTGATAATTTCGTAATATAGAGATTATAAAATTTTAAGTAATTTTATTAATAGGTAAAGAAAAGTTTGTCTCCTTCTTTAAAGTTTATAGAAAATTTACTTTTGTCCTTCAATTACTTTGAAGTTTCCCTCCTGTAGCATATCTACGAATTAATACACATTGAATTTATTCAAAATTTTAAATAACTTTATTAATAGAAGAAAAACAACACAGATCAAACAAAGTTTTATGATGCACCATCATAAAATTATGTTCATCGATATCTAATTAATAAAGAAATTAAAAGTTCAAAGTATTCCTTTTACAATTGCCTTGTGGTTTGCAAGTCTTATACACATTTTTTACATTAATTACAGCCAAGGTCTTCTTATAGCTGTTTCTGCTTCTCTTTTGAACTGCAAGCATATTTCCTTCCATAGCCTATCCCAAATTTCAACACAATCGTTTTTGTTTTTTTATGGGTTTCTATGAAGAATATATTTTATGGGAGAGAAACAGGAACTCGACAATATTCTCAATTGAGTATTTTGTTTGAATAAACTGTAGGATACAAAACACATCCATTTTGTCTTTCATATATATACAAAAACAGAACAACTCTTCGGTAACATCTCATATTTTAAAAAGTATTTAGTATTATACAAGAGGAAAATCCTTTTTGAAACAGCCTGCAAGCAGATATCAATACTAATAGTCTATACGCGTCATACATCGTCATAGTGATGTCAACTGAGTCTTCAAATGTTCCATTGTATTCTTCAGTTTTATTTTACACTGGAGTCCATTTTTAGTCTGATACTGCTGTTTCTTTATCACAAAAGACCGGTCAGTCGGTACAAGAAGGCAGTTTATAGAGTTTTCGAATTCACTTCATCGGCAAAGATTGTTTGACTTAACATACATCATTCGTATTTCCTAAATATGATCATGGTAATATTATTACTGCTAATACTTAACTGTCCTCCTGTTAATGTATCACATTTAACGAATTTTGATCAAACACACTGAATACACATTAATTATATAAACCCACGAATTTTATAGACATTTCACTTTTGTTCAATAAAATGTTATTTTACTTATCATTTACCTCTGTTCCTGAATATTAATATTTAAAAATTATCCTCTGATTTTTTTAATTTTCCGAAGTTATCCACTTTTTTTACTTTTCTCGCTATTGCTATAGTTTCATGAAGTTCCACATATGTTCTGGCAATATCAAATAGTGAGTTTTCAAAATTTATTTTGATTAGTCTCTTTCGTCTCTGAACATATGGTATAGCAATAACCTTTTCTGTTGATGACTTCAAAATTAAGTATGGTCCCAGTCTTTATAAAGCTTTTCGAGTCTGGTCAAAATGAATGAAAAATACCATCAATGTTCATGGTGGCAATGTGACAATTCAGTGACAATTTGTTCTGTGACTAATTGTCACAGAATTAAAACTTGTCACAGTAATACCATGAGTCTGAATTACATAAGTTTTAATTCTGTGACAATTTGTCGTCAGATGACAAGTAATTTTTTAATAAGTATTTATAATTTAGCTAAGGTATTGCAGCTAATTTCTCAGCAATTTAAAATGTAGAGAAAAAATAAAACATTTCAGAAGTGTTGGGCTGGATTGAAAAGAAATATAAGCTTAATGCTAAACATCCCCTTTCTAAATGAATTGTTGAATTTAGGGCGTTACACCATTTTCCTCTCTTCTGAGAATACTTCAGCCAAATGAACTTGGTTAAAATTTTCCCTGTTTGTTTTAAAAGTATGGATTTTTCCCCTTTCTTACAGATTCATTTCCATACAACTCGAAAGGTATCATAGAGATGAAATATGAGTTACTCTATAAACCACCTTTGTGTTTTGTGCTGACTAGTCTTTTTTTTAGCACATGAGTATAAAACGGAGGAGAGTAGGGAAACTGCTTTACAACCTTAAAAGCACACAATTTGAACATGTGCTTTTGTCTGAGCTAAGCGAGATGAGTTCATTGCAGCGAGATCTAGGAGTATTTGCTGTCAATTGCTTCAGGAACTGCAGCTGTTGGTCATCGTCAGGGCACATGGTGTATCTCTGCGTGTTGGGTCTCTTTGTGCCTACGCAGATCTACCTTGCGCTGGAAAGCCCGACCGCAGATGTCACATGCGAACGGTTTGAATCCCGTGTGCTTCCTGCTGTGGGTGATCAGATTGGAGGACTGGCTGAAAGCTTTTCCACAGACGGCGCACTTGTGGGGTTTCTCACCTAATAAGAAATAAAAAATCGGTACAACTAACTGCATATATAAAGAGCAACAATTACATCATATATTTAAATTACATTATGTCAAGAGGAGGGTTGGATTTTCTTTCCAGTTTTCAGCCTTAAAGCTAGTGAAGCAAAAAGACAGCAACGTTTAATTTTTTATATCTCAACAAGTATTTTGTCGCCACACACAAAACTTTAGATAAAATAAATGACTCTTAAAACAGTTAAAACTTTTCGCTGTCTTAGTGTTTGGCATTGCATTTATTTCCATTTCCTGTTTCCTCATTTAGAAATCCGTTTTGCAGATTGCTGTTCGTTAGAGTCGTAGTTAAGTACACAAATCTGGAGTGCTTTAGCACTGAATGCTGATTAGATCCCAGCTGGGAATCTCAGAAACACCCGAGAGTTAATATAAAGTTCTCAGAAAATTTTGAAAAATTGAAACCAGTTGGATACTTTTTGGAACTTGCTTGAAATGGTTTGTTCTGGTCTGTTTGGCCCTCCTGCAGTAAAATATAAATTTAGCGCTAAAAAACTCTACCAAACAGCTTAGGGGTATATTTCTTTCGTGACGTTGGAGGGATTTTATGAATCCAATTAGTGGCTAGATTTTAGTTTTGTGAATCTTTTTAGAAATTTCTTGCAAACGTAAAACTAAAGTAAACCAAGACAAACTACAGGATGCTGATAAACCGCTGATCATATAAAAAGGATTCTCATAGGGCTATAACTATATTAGTTTACTATATCTTAGTTTACTAAGAACTATAACCTCCCCCCCCCCTCCATTTTTGTAGCTTTTTGAGTGATATCAGTGTCAGCTACTTGTTAGAATTTTACTTCATTCCTGTTAGTTTTTTTTAAATTCAGAGCCACTTTGTCGGATAGACATTCACCTGTTGTTATTCCCCGCAGTTTTTTCTGACCATTTTATTATGTGAGCACCATATAGGCGAACCAGCATTGCTCCTTATGAAGGGAAGACACGAATGGATGCATTTTAGTGGCGCGTGCCAGAATTCGATCCGAGCACCCTCAGCACCGAAAGCCAGCGCACTTTACCACAAGGCCACCGTGGCTAATATTTTTGCTAGATGTCATTATGCAATAAAGTAGTAAATACTAAAAATTCATTTGATAGATTGTTCTAGCTCAGTAGGTAAAATCGCTTGCATTTATCAATGGCCAGCTTATTTCCTTATCACATTCATTTTGAAGGCTTTTAAGTATAGTGATTATAGATTGTAAGTATATAAGATTGCAAGTACACTGGTGTAAGAAATTAAGAGAATTTGCAGCCTTGGTCGATTATCTCTAGAACTACTGTACCGATTTTAATGAAATTTGATATGTACATACATTGATACAATACAAAACAAATAACCATTCAATAATTGTAATACACACGCATGATCGTGCGTAACACTCATTGGAGTCGGAAGGTATGAAACAGCGGTTGCAGAATAAGCAAAAAATGGGTTAATAGATGGGTTAATAGGGGGTATGGTCCCCTCTTACAGATATATAGGTCTCGCAGCGTGATTTCATACTTGAAATAAAGCCGTTTATCATTTCCTGTGGCAATTGGTCTCACTCGTTCAACAACGCTGTTTTCATTCCCTGGATGGTTCTCGGAGGGAGATTGCGAGTTGCAATTGCCCTCCCCAGAGCGTCCCAGACATGCTCTATTGGGTTAAGATCTGGCTGGCCAATCCATTCGGCGAATATCCTCAATCTCTAGAAATTCGTCGACCAGAAGAGTATTGAGGATATGTGGCCTCTATGTGGCCTCGCGTTGTCGTCCATTAAAATGAACTTAGGGCCAACTGCACCCCTGAAAAGGCGAACATAGGGCTCCAAGACCTCATCCCTATACCTCACACCAGTCGCAGTGCTTCTTTCAAAGACATGGAGAGGTGTGCGGCCATCCAACATGATGACTGCCCAGACCATTAAACCTCCTCCGCCATAATAGTCGATTTCGCGGACATTGGAGGGTAGGTAGCGGGTCCCTGGTTCTCTCCATATGAGCGTACGGCGAGAATCGGTGTTTAGGCTGAACCGGGACTCATCAGTGAAGAGAACGGTCGCCCATTGTTGCATACTCCAATCTCTATGCTCTGCACCATGATAAACGGATTCTCCTGTTCGTAGAAGTGAGCGGGACGCAAACAGAATGTCTTCTTGCAAACAACTCTCTCTCATGAAGTCTTTTGGAAACAGTCACCTTTGATTCACGGGTTCCTGTGGCTGCATACAAGTCACGAGAGAGCTGAGAAGCTGTAGCACTCCTGTTACGCCTCGCTATAATCGACAAATGGCGATCTTCTCTGGCCGTCGTGGCTCTTGGACGACATTGCCCAGGCTTTATCTCGACGGATCCGGTATCCTGGAACTGTTTTCATAAGTTACACATGACACTGGGCGTTAAATTGAACTCTCTACAAATTTGAACTTGAGATTGGCCTGCTTCTAGCCTCCCCACAATTCGCCACAACATTTCATCCTCTAAACGTTGGTGGTTACTCATTTTTACTGTTACAATTTGAAATTAACCGATTGCTGCAAAATAACACCAAGAATATACCCATTTTTTTGTTTATTCTGCAACCGCTGTTTGATACCTTCAGACTCCAAAGAGTGTTACGCACGATCATGCGTGTGTATTACAATTATTGAATGTTTATTTGTTTTGTATTGTATCAATGTACAGGGTGTCCATAATTAAAGTCCCACTTTCAGAAGGCTGCAAAAAAAGAACCACTGGTCAGAATGACTTCAAATTTGAACTGAATATACTGGAAGAAGGGGGAAACGATTTGGCATAATAAAAAAAGCTTCCAAAACGTTACAGCGCCATCTATTGATACATTTTGGCACTTATTTTTATTATGCCAAATCGTTTCCCCCTTCTTCCAGTATATTCAGTTCAAATTTGAAGTCATTCTGACCAGTGGTTCTTTTTTTGCAGCCTTTTGAAAGTGGGACTTTAATTATGAACACCCTGTATGTACATATCAAATTTCATTAAAATCGGTACAGTAGTTCTAGAGATAATCGACCAAGTCTGCAAATTCTCTTAATTTCTTACACCAGTGTATATTGTAAGTATAGTGATTATAGATTTCGGCACACATAAACAATTTATAGCTATATATGCATTTTGATACACGTGTAATTTGCAAATTCAATTCAAGTGTAAATTATGTTGTTGTTGCTTATGCCACTTGACCGACAGCAGCATCAGATTAAGTCCCGAAGACTATGGGCGATGAAGGTGCTGCTACTGTTTTAGCTGGCACCACAAGGGTAGGAATCTAACTTGGCCAATTTTGGTAAATTGTGCGTTACCTTACTGCTCTTCAGGTTTCAATAACATGGACAAGCCTTCGCTATTAGTTGTGAGGCAGAGTGTGTGTAATAAATAATTTCATTTGCAACTGGAAAAATTAACAAAAATTAAGCTCTAGTTTTCTTTTTGTATGTGTGCAGTGTATTTGTAATTATTTTCTTGTAATTCGACTGCGGCTGTTTCGAGTTCTAACCACCGAGAGTTACGACAATTTCAATTATATTTACCAGCAATAGGCAATGAGCAAAATAACCTAAGCGTTTCATAAATGTTTTATTATATTTTGTGTGGATAAAACAAGGATTCCTACTTATGAGGCATGATTTTTAACCGTCTAGTAGCTTCATGAAAATTAGGAAACAGGTGTTATCTGTCTGTATTAGACGGAAAGGGAAAAAAATATTTGTACTGTATTTTTAGTTATCTGTACATCACATGCTACTCTAGGGTTTTAATTACATAAAGTGAAAAAAATTCTAGAAAGAGGAAACAAAGTTGGGGAAATTTTGCAGTGTTTTGAGTGTTATGATTAAGAATATCTTATAGGTGTTTGACCAGTCTCTTAAAAACACCATATCGCAGTTCCAGACGACAATGTCGAAAAAAATGCGTTTGATAGCTTCTTTCTCCCAAAAAAATATTATAACAGCTTTTATTATTTTTTTTTGGCGGGGGGGGGGACAAAATAAACTCTAATTTATGCGTATAAATCCATAGACACACATATATATACTTAAACATTTTTGAAAATTCGTTATTTTAGAATTGGCAGGGGTTTTTAATGCACGTCTTTTGCAAACTTTAGAATGGCGAGGAGCAAACAAGATTGAAAAAGGGTACTGCGCGTGTGATGGGTCAAAAACATATTAAATTTTAGAGATTTGATCCTCTTAGAATGTCCTACGATCCTGTCATCGCTCTCAGTGGCGAGATGGATGTCCAGGGCTGTCCGCAGAGAACCAAGCGGAATCCAGGAGCAGGATAAGGGAAAGTACGACAAATGACCCGGATGACGAGGCGACCGCCGACAAGTAATTAGGTTTCTCCTTTTCCGCCCCCCGAGAGGCCATCTGCTTTGAATCAGGCCCAATTGAGGGGCCCATTAATGGGGCATCCGTCACTCCCCCCCTCCAGCAAAAATGCGTCCCTTAATCTCGTAACGATGTCCCACTCCACCCAGTTCCGAATCGAATTTTTTCCGCTTACCCCTTACTCCTGCAGTTGTGCATTTTGCGCTGCTCTCCCGTTTTATGCTGATTTAGAGATGGAATGCCCGAGCTGAAGGCCAGACCAGATACTTTTCGATGTGGAATGACAGTGATGTAGTATTTCGGTGGTGTGTTTGCAATCAAATATTTGGGCCTATTCGACCGGAAACTAGATCGATTATGGACATCTCAGTTTATTCCGAAAGGTTACCTCCAATATTCCTAGATTGATTGCTTAAAGGTATCTTATCGGAGGATTACAAACTTTTTGTCAAAATGATAGTTATGTCAAAGATGAGATTTTTTTTTCTCTTTGATTACGGAATAAATCAAAATTTATTTTTTGGTTGCAGAAATTTTTTTATTCTTTTGTGTAGGCGTATATTTCAAAATGCTGTCAGTAGGACACTATAATAAATTTTCTTTTACTTACGCTTGGACAAATACGATAACATACTTTTAGAATATACCTCGTCCAGTTCTAAAGGTATGTTATCGTAATCTATAATATGTTGTTGTTGCTAATGCCCTCTGGTTGGAGGTTCCATTAACCAGGTTTTAATAGGGTATTGGGCTGAAAGGGACGGCTCCTGTTCTTAATTAGCACCACAAGGGTCCTAGTCCGACTTGGCGAAATGACCGGTCCCGTAATTTCGAACCGAGTCAAGTGACAAGACCGGAACACTTGGCCCCGCACCTCCAGAAGTAAATTTGAGAACTTGGAGGACATTGCAACCACGACCTATTTTACGTGCCCCGGCCACTATTGGTGAACAGGAAAGTGGATTTGCAGCGACGAGCATCGAACCAGGGACGTTCAGATCACTAGCCCGCTGCTCTTGCCAACTGGGCCACCGCGCCCCTATTATCTATAATGTCAGTGATTTGTACTGAAAAATTCCGATAGGAAAAAAAAACTTGGACTGGAGGAATGTTCTTATTTTTATACCTTTGGTTAAAATATCCATCACGTGATTTGTCTGAAGTATTTTTTTTTTTTCTTCTCTAACACAGAAGGCACTTTTCTCGAGGCCATTCGGCCTTCCACACCACGATTTTGTTGGTTATTTTATTATGGCAGCACCATATAGGTGAAACAACACTATTTGAAAACAGCATAGGAATTTCCATACTTTAGTCTGAGTTCGACCCGAGCCCATTTTGTGGTTGGTCGCGATGTTAACCTCTCTAAATCGTGGGCGGCACTTTCGGCGTATAACTTTTTATGATTTCCTTTATCCTAAAATCAATGCGTGCACATCAGCTGTTCATAAAACAAAGGATGTATAAGAAAATCAATAACTGTAGTTTAAATTTCATTGCAACTTAAACAAAGACTGTATTGATTGCTAACAAAAAAAATTGACGTTATTTAAATAAAGATGCAAATAACATCCCCGTTTTCAGCGTGATTGTTTGAGGAATTAAAAGAATTAGGGGCGAATATCTAAACAATTTGATCTGCAAAAACAATTTCCCTTTCACAGTCGAATCACAGACGTACAGCTTGCATGTGACTCTGAAGTAAAAACGAAATAACTGAATTTTTATATATAATCTTCATATGTCGGTATTCTTACTCTCTACAATATTCATAATTTGGAAACTCATGACGTCAGATTTTCTTTTGAAAAATAAACTGTCAACATCGTAATATCCCTTAATGCTTTGATTCTGAAAATAAATGCCATAATTGCTTTCGCTAGTTACAAGTTTCTTGCAAGTTTTGCACTAATATCACAATGCATCAAACGACATAAAAATTTTGCAAATGGTATCAAATTTAACAAGGCGATCAGGAATTGCAAATGATATTTGGTAGGTTTCAGAAAGAATGTTCACTCATTCTTGATCAACTTCCCAAAGTAGTGAATGATATCAAAATAAGATGGCAAATGCTAGCAAATGTCATAAAAGAAGTAGCTAAACATAGACAGAAATATGTATGGTATTACGGAATGGTTTGTATTAACTTATGTGAACAAGGAAATTGAGATATTTCTCGTCATCAAAAAATGCTTCTAGAGAAGCATCAGTTGATGAAGAAATAATGCAAAAGTACATGAATTAGGGTATTAAAAATTTTAAAAAAATTGTGTGGTTGGGGAACCCCCGTCAGGAACGAAGTTCCTTACGTTATTTTTCAACTCTAAACGTGATTTAATATGTAGATTTCTATTGATCATATTAGTGTATTTTTGTCATGCCAAAAAACACAGCCCTCTTTTATTCAACCAACTCTCTCTCTCTATTTTATTAAAATTAAAAATTTTAATATATAAATTATTTTTATTAAAATTAAAAATTTTAATATAAATTATTTTGATTTAGATGTTACCTAGCATAATTTTTATTCGGCTTAATTTTATTATTTAATCACCAACAAACATAAATTAATGACACAATATAAATCCCGCGTGAATTAAAACAATAACAAACAATAAGTTTAAACAGAAAGACGCGATTCCATAGGGACGGTATAAAATCTTTCAAGTAAAGCATTTACAACTGGTCGAAGTTTATATAAACGATCATGCTGAGGGTCATCATGTGGTGGTTGTTTACTGTTGTCATTAAAAAGTAGAAATTCTCTTATCTTTTCAAAGCGTTTTAATGACATACATTCTTTTATTACATCATTGCCTATGGCAGGTGACCAATATGCCCTAGTGTTTGGTACATGTACAATAGACATCATTATACAAATACCAATGTATTGTTTAATTTCTAAATTCGTTACATTGACACACTTTTCTGGGTTTTTTTGCACACTGAATAAATTTGTTTCTTGAACTATCTGCTCAATCAAATCTTCTGTAAAAAAAATAACTAAAAAAATTTAGAGGTGTGTTTAAATTCATAATTTCAGGAGCGAGATTCTCGTCACCTCGGAATAAAATTTTATCATCATTTAGAAGTAAATTAGTTTTCTTCCAGTTGATTGCAGGCTTTGTTCTCCCTGTATTATTTCTATTAGTTTTTTGCATGTTCCCACCATTAGGCAGATCAAGAACATCGCTATTATCAAGTAATGATACCTCATCTTCCGAATCACTACTACCATAAAAAATTTCATCATAAACTTTGTTTGCTTTATAATTAGGATCACCTGTGCTGCCATCGCTTTCTGAATCAGATCCATCTTCACTATGATCACTCTACGATCTGTTCATAAGTTTCACAATTTCTTTCTGTGTTAAAATCTTTCTTCCCACCATTTCCTTAAAAAAATGGCGTAAGCACACCATGTATCATTTTAGATACATAAAATTGAAATCATACTCGAATTTTTTATAAAAGATTAAAGAAGTATTTTATTAATAATTATAAAGCTACGTACCTCTAAAATATATTTATAAAACTTTCAAAGATGTAAACTGACTTTAAAATGCTGAAAATATAGCAAATACTAAGGCAGGTCTGGTATGAATTGAACGGCTATCTTTTACTGAGTTCGCAGTTGTATTCCTGCTGCCATCTATACTAAATGTAACTAACAGTGATTAAAAGCTTTGCTATGATGTTTCAAAATTAATACAAGGTACACAAGTGGATAAAAAATATTGCTTTTGAATATAATGGGGAAAAATAATTTATGTATCAAATTTGATACAGTGTGCAGTTTTAAAATTGCCGGTAGCGCTTGTGTGGGGATTTGAACCGGGGACCTCTGCAGTACTGCGGAGCATCGGACTGCAGTCCGATGTCCGATGCGATAACCATTCAGCCACAGAGTCCTTGAGAAAAAGCTCTTATGAAGGGGGCATAACGCTTTTTAGTTACGTGACGATTCCTGCCAGTTCACTCTATTGTAAGCCGCGTAAAAGAACTTAGTTCCAATAAACTGCTTAAGTAACTGAACTACTGAAGCAGATGATATAAGAAACCACTTTCAATGTTTCTTGATAAAAGTTGTCTTTAAAAGTTACATCGAAAGTATATTTTCTTCATTACTTGCCCCCACGGCTGTCTTTGAACATTTGCCTTTAGGACTAATGGTTCTCATCCAGGCCACAAGCTACGAAAATCTACTCAACTCAAATAGTTTCCCATAAAACTACAAGACCATGTTGCAGGCTTTACTGAGAACAGCAAAGATTTTAATTTTCATCTGAATTCCCTAAGTCCATTGCGTTTGTTTAAGCTATTCGTATTTTTAATATAATTTGTGCCCATCAATACTGTTTACTATTTTTAGAAAAGTCAATATAAAATGTCTTTTTCTTATTCACAGTCACAGAAATAAGAGGTTAAGTAAAAGTTCACCTTTCAAAGGTACCCTACACATTTGTGTACCCTTGTAGTCAAGCATGTATGTAATTTCATATTAAAATAGGCTTTAATGTACTTGGTCTATAATTTCAGACGCACAGTATAAACTTAAGGATTGATTCCTATCCACTGAGGTAGATATCAAATTTATCATGAAATTTATTTACATATCTAATAATATACAAGCCATGGCTATAAACATAAGGTCCGAAAGAAACATTCGATTAAACAGCACATTTTAATGCTGGTTTTGGACAAATGACCAGGGTTTTCATCATCACTGAACACTAAAAATTGCAGTTACAGAGGCCAAGAATTAAAACCTATATGGCCACAGTTTTAGTGAAGTACATTTTATTTTGAATATTTTCTTCTAGATTATTTTGTCTATAAAAATATCCCTCACGATTTTTTTATAAATATATAATTTTTTTTACATCAGTTGTATACATTGATCATCGTATTTATTATAAATAAATATATATATATATATATATATATATATATATATATAGGCATTAATTGCATATATTAACCGTTGTATTTAATTTGAATGTACTCCGTAGCGAAGTGCGGGTTTTCAGCTAGTGTAGGTATAATTAAGTAGTGCAATGTAAAATATTTCTATTACTGAAATTCTAATCAATAATTTCATTCCAGTTAGTCTTTCTTGTAAATGGAGATAACTTTAAAAATGATTTTTATTAGTATTTTCCGTAGTTGAATATTCACACTCAATAAAGAAATAATATCGGGTGACATCAACAAAACTATAATTCGTGTGTATTTTCATTTTTCTATTGCATGGTAAATACTAAGCGGATTTTGAATTAAAATTAATTCTCAGGACCGTTATCAGAATTACTGGGACTTGCGATGATCACTGAGTTTTTTTTTTCCTAACCCGCGTCTGTCTCTTGCACCCCTTTTTTTCTACATATATATAATTCCAAGTATTCCATTCATTTTTTAGTTAGTCAGTATAGAGCATGACAGCAATTTTGTTATTTTTTTAGAAAATATTTCCAGGCATGGCTACCAGAAGTGGTATCTACTGTTACGATACACATTCGGATCACTAGACTACAATTAATGCTCTTCATATTTATCAATTATTGAAATCTTATAACTGAAAGGATTTGTTAAACACACTAATTATAACTGAGCCACTTGTCTAATAGTTGTAAAGTTTCATTTATTTCGCCTTGGAAATATTTAAACAAAGTAATGGCTAATATGGTTATCGCTGTAATTTATAATACCAGCATGTATTATTATTATACTTCAGAATTTAACTTTTTTCCAAAAAATAAATAAGTGTCTGTTTACCCTATATTCGGTTTCTAAATGAAATTTAATGGTTCTTATTTCACCATAGGCTCGTACTATATTTTTTGATAGATTTTTAAAGTAGTATTATGAATACACTACGAAACGCCAGTTTTCAAGTGAATTTGTTTTATCTTGTCTAAAAACAAACATTTTAATTAGTCTGCAAATTAAGTTCATAGTTTGATGCTCTAGATTTGAAATAAAGCCTTCGGACTATTTGGTTCTTCTTTTGCATGCATTTTTTTCATCATTTTGTTTAGTATGCGCTTCACCTGAAAAATAGGCTCTTTTTCTTTGCTTCCCACAACAAGTTTTCGATCTGTCTTACAATTACAATACGAGGGGGATGTGCTGTTTCAACGCAACCTGCATCATATCTTATAGAGAAAACAAAATCGAGGGAAAATTTTTTGAAGAGACGATTTGTGTGATATACTTAACTGTATAGAGAGTTTAAAAAGTATATTAATTTTCCAAATCAATTTTATGTAAGGCTTTTATTTAAAGTGAAGTATACCAACTTCCATTTAATGATCTTGCATCAAACTTAGAAATGCAGCTACAATTTATATCTAAATTTTATCTCAATTAAATTTGCGCATGAAAATTAATGAAATTTCATATCTACTCTTAAGTCAGTAACTAAATTTCCCCTTTCTTCTTTTGATTCAATCTAATATCATATGCAGCTATTTTTAAATAGAAAAGCCGACAAGATCCAGATACATCCCACTACGCTAGGCACCTTAGACATTGTGTTCTCCCAAATCACCAAGGTTCAAACTCTTGCTCCTCTAATATGCAACATCTTTCGAAATAAATTAATTGTGCTTATTGGAGATCCAGAAAAATAGCTAATCGGTTATATCAGAATATCCAACAGTAGAAATTAAGATTAAATTCCTACTGAACTTAATTAAATAAAAGATATGGCACATTCCACAGTAGATATTAGGGTAGATTCCCCAAACTTTTGAGGAGAGTTTCAAAACACAGGTAAAACAAAATTTAATCAGTGGTATAACGCATGGGTTTATTTTAATATGTTTAATGAGAAACTATGTCGTGGAATTTCAATTAATTTTAACCGTTGGTATTGTGGAATTTCACTGAATTTTATCGAATGTGTATTAAAGTGAAATTTTCAAGTGGGAAAATAATTTTGAAAGAAGACAGTTTTCAGCCGATTCCTCTAATTATCTGATTACGCAGTTGCGTACTCCATTCGAAAATTTCACTGTAAATGTCTCAAAACATTTTTGTGAGTAAGTTTTGACTCTAAGGATTTTGCTTCACAAAAATTTCGGACCTTAGTTTGATTCTTTTTTGTATGATTTTTAATAGGTATAAAATTTGTTTATACTAAAGAGAGGATGCCTCTCTGTTAAACATTTTGCACAGGAGCATATCTGCAGAAATGTATGTCAAAGAATCCCTCCCACTATCATTATACAGGTTTTCGTTCTGTGCCCACGCTCTATTATTCAGAAAAGGAAAATGTGTTGAAATTATACAAATTAAATTAAAAAATATGGTATCATTCCATAAAGAAACTTATACAAAAGTCGCACCATGTACGAGGCATGAACCCATCATAAAAATATTGAAAAATATTAGAAAGGACTATATATTTCGGGTAGGTTTTGTTAAAGTTACATCGCGATACAATGCAGAAAGAGGGGGGGAAACAGAAATTTGGAAATGCGCGATATCGAAATCACACTTTACATCGATTTTAACCCACTTTGAGCATACCTTTGGGATAAATTAAAGCAACGCAAATATTTTTCAAAGCTCTGTGCGAAGATTGTAGCGTTCGGAGTGTTTTAAATAGTTTCTATTGTTTTTAAAAACTTCTGGCAAAGATTATCACATTTTCTTTGGATAAAATGTCATATGCAATATAAAAGCATGCCCGTTGATCAGAAATGCTTGGAAAACACTACTCCCCCTAGAGATTTTTAAAGGACAAGTCGCGAATGCAAAATATAAGGTGGTCTGGTTTTCATTAATGTAATAATTATTAAATGTAATAAAATTCTTATCTACTATATCAGTGACAGGCTGAATCTTGAACGTTTCACAATTACATATATTCAAAATGGAATTTTTAAATTTTCCAGAATGATAAACAACTATATACAGGGTGTCCGGGGTAAAGTATCCAAAATGTATGACTTATTTTTACGGAACTACCCATTAGAATTTTTAAAAAATTTTAAATAGAACATCTCACCAAGTTTTAATATCAGTCATAAATTCCGATCATAGTATCATAGATTTCGATGTGTGCACCTTTTGTAGCACGACTACCGTTTAAATGGTAATCTAGTTTTCAAGTGTTTCAGGAGTTATTAGACTTTTTTGCTTGGGTATTCATTACATCCGTCGTGTAGAAACCAAAAATTGAAACTTTCGAAGAGTTGAAGAATATCATTCAAGCAATTCGTGTAATAACTCCTGATATGCTACGAAACACTTGGAGAGAACTGGATTACCATTTAGACGTTTATCATGCTACAAAAGGTGCACACATTGAAATCTTTGATACTTTGATCGAAATCTATGATTGATATCAAAACTTGGTGAGATGTTCTTTCTATTTAAATATATTTATTTTAATTCTAATGTGTAGTTCCGTAAAAATAAGCCATAACTTTTGGATACTTTTAGCCAGGACACCCTGTATTTATGTTACCCATTAGTATTTATGTCAAACGCAATACGTGTTTATTTTTTCCTTTGATTGTATGTGATTTCAGACTAAACTTTATTTCTTAGTTTCTAATTAGTTTATCTTGACTAATTCATGTCACTTTTTTACCATCTTTTTATTAACTTGCTTTCTTGTTTGTGTCTTTGTCAAGTACAAATCTTGCAATCGATTTTTAACTAACTTCCCGACTAGATAGACATTTGAAACTTTTAGAATAGCTCAGAACACGATGACAATGCATTTTTAAATACTTTTAACCATCTTTAAGCAGAATTAAATTAATTTTCAGTTATTTTCAGTTAATTTTGTTTTGTAGACTGGTGCAGCATCTATTGGCTGGAACGGGAACGAAAAGTTATATGCAAGTTAACTTCCAATTAACTTCAGTTTCTTTCAATTTGATGGGATAATTCATCAAAAAAAATTTTATAAAGTATTTATTAATACATAGAATTGTCAAGTTTATATGATTCAACAGAAAATTTAAAAACATGGTATATAAAAAGTTCTTTGTCTTGTAATTATTCTTCGAGTCTAATATATGTGTCTGTGAACAAAATTGTTAATATATTTTACATTATGATGTATCGCAGGGAACTGAAAAATTTGAGACCCTTCCCCCAAAATGCATACATAGCTCACGATAACTAAAGGGTTATAGAAATTCTGAAAATGTACAAATTTTGCTCTTATAGGAAAAAATTATGGCATCGAGATGTCTTTATACCAGAAGAATGGACCGGAAGGAAGGGAGAAGAATGCTGTGTTCAGAGTTGCGAAGCCATGACTCGAAATTAAAAGCGACAAAAATTATCGCATAGCCATTCCAGAGCTGTCTGCAAGGCCGTATCATAGCCAGGGGAGTCGAGTTGTTGGGATTCCAGCAGGGAAAGCCGAGCATTTATGCCATTCACAAGGATCTACGATGAGTAGAAGCGACACCTTCTACATCCTGGAACGTGCCGGAGGAAATGGCTCGGTTTTAAAACGTTAGCGTTAGTTTAAAAATTTCCTATATTTGAATTCCATTTGAGTACCTTAAAACTGATGTTTCACTCCTCGAAAGAAATCGATTAAAAAAAAAAGTACTCAATAGACATAAAAGCTAATATTTCTTTTATTGGTTGATTTTTATTTCTTATTCTCAAACAAACCAATATGCTTAAATTTCTTCTGAATAAATAACAGCTTACGCTAAATTCTATTTTTTTCTTCCATTTTATATTTCACTGTCACAGCTAGCAATCAAATTTTCGTTTAACTTTGAAAATAAAACTATAGTATCTAGTCATAATACTATAGTATCTATAAAATACTATAGTACTATATATAATACTAGCTGAAAACCAGCACTTCGCTACGGAGTACATACAAATACAACGGTCAATGTATGCAATTAATGCCAAAAAAAATAAATATATATATGTATAATAAATACGACAATCAATGTATACAATTGATGTAAAAAAAATATTTATAAAAAAATCGTAAGTGATATTTTTATAGACAAAATAATGTAGAAGAAAATATTCAAATTAAATCTAATAGGATATACTAAAGAATACAGTACAGTTTGAGGAACATGTATCTTTTACTGTATTTTAATATTTTTTTGGATAATGTCCAATCGTCTGCAGCATTAGCAAAGGAAAAAATATTTTTTGTCTATTTCATTGTTATGGACGTGACGATAAATTTATTTAAAGTACCAGAAAAAAATCACGTGATCAGTATTTAATAAATTAAATTCTATAATTTAATCTTTAAAAATTCACCAAAAATCAGAAAATGAAGGTAAAGATTCAGAAAAAGATCTCATTTTAAAGGAAATTTTATGATCTTTCTCTTGATATAAATTTCATAACCCTCAAATTATGATTTTAAATGAAAACTTAAAAAAAGTTACTAAAACAGCTTAAAAATTTTATTTTAAAAAAATCTAAGAAGAATTTTTCAAAAATCTTTCTTAGTGCACCCCTACACAATAAGAAGAATCGCCATGCAAAATTTCAGCCCTTTAGGTCCAGCGGTTTGGTCTGTGCGTTGTATGTCAGTGAGTCAGTCAGTTACGGAACTGTTTTATATATATAGACTATAGTATCTAAACTATATAGTATCTAGTAATAAAACTATATATATATATATATATATATATATATATAATAAAACTATAGTATCTAATCATTCCAGAATTTTCCTCATATTAACATGGACTGAGCCGTATGCTGCAAAATTCCCCTTAGAGGCTTTTTAGAAGCACAGTTTTTATTTTCGATGTATTTCACATGCATGAAGGTGTTTCACAAAACAGAAACTTTAAGTTGATGGACGAATGGTTTAATTTAGTATTTAAGCCCCTTGAGTATTCAGAGCATAATAAATTCTACATCGATGTTTACAAAAAGTGTATCCGCAAAATAGGGGGAGGGTTCTAATTTTTGTTAAAATCTAGTTGCAAATGTGATGAAAACGGAAGATATCACCTGTCTCTCCAGATTTTCACCGTATCGGCTCGGAAACATTACTATCTGGTGCCTAGGGAAACCCTGTTTGAATAAATGTTCATATTCAACGAACTGCATAGAAATTATCTAGGTAACGTATTTTTTGTTGCAGACAGCGTTAATAAAAGACCCGGCATAAACTAACAGGTTTAAAAATACTATACAATTGATTTGAAATCCAATCATAAAAAAGGGGGTCAGAAAAGCGTTGGCTACTCATAAGAAGCAAAGTTTGCTTACTTATAAGGTACTCTCATTATAAGGTATACCTTATAATGAGTTAACTATAGTTAACAAAAAGCGCAGTAAGTATAGTCAAATGCCTTTAGGACAAATGTCTGTCTCAGTGGGAAAAAACATGAATTAATACAGGAGGAACCTGATTAATTAAGGTCATATAGAAAGGGTCTTAAATAGAAGTTTGTCGAATATTAGAGCAGCAATTTAGAAAGTAAAGATGTAAGCCGGTCACGGACTCAGGAAGGACAATATATGAACACTAAAGTTAATGGCGTCTTCTCGTCTGATTTTCCTCTGAGAAATCCGCGTAACATTATTTCTCAACAGTTGTGGATAACGGCTACTAACCCCTCTACTAAACTTAATAACCGTGAATATATATAATCCTTCATATTTCTTCCAGTTGGTTCTGAACCCTCTATATCGCTTCGGAACCGGCACTCTGTTTTATGTCGAAATTCGAACTGTGACTGCCCAAAATAATTTCGAGAACTCGCGGCGGCCCGTTTGTCATCTCGGAAATCATAATTAATTAAAAGTCCTTTACGCGTTTTCTCATTAATGCTCCAAAATGTCCTTTGAGGTAATTAATTGGATTTTAATTCTATTTCTAATTTACTTAAAACATCAGAGTCCGCGAGGGCTCTCGTCAATGCCCCCACCCTCCCTCCCTCCTCTCTCTCTACCGACTCTGTATCACCAGAAGGTAAATACGTGGGCCCGAGTCTCCGATCGGAATTCGAAATACGCCACTTGGCTCTGCTACACTCGCCCCGTGCAACCGGAATAATGGCGACGCGATAATTTTTCGGCCCTCAATTTAATTCCACCTCGTTTGTGCTCCAATCCCGAAATTCCTCCCGCTCTCTTTGTAAGCATCGATCACTTATACCAGGAAGAAGGTTTGATTGTGACCTGCCCCCCCCCCTTCAGGTCTTTCTGTGAGTCACGTGGGGGGGGTGGAGGGGTGGCACCACATTCCTTAGATGGGGGTTGAACCCCTTTTATGGTGTTGCCCCCCCACCCGGTTTAATATTTGTGATAATAAATCACGATTAAAAAGATGGTTGTTTAATTTACTGGCCGTTTCTGTGTGCGGTTGGAATGGCGACTGATATAACGAGCGCTTTTGATGCTGTTCAGGCGAGAAATGGGTGCCGATATTATTTAGTGGGTGGGAGGGAAGCCTAAAGACTCTTTTCAAAACTCCACGATCGTTTTCCTGATAAAGTGTTGATTATTAAATTCTTGCTCTCGCATCGTTATGGATCATTCCTGGGACGTCGTTCTTTTGAAATCTGTTTAGAGACCCTCTTCCTATATGAGTTTGCTTAGGGTTCTTTTGAGAGTTGTAATCACCTCCCCTTCAAAAATAATTAAATGCGTTTTCAGCATATAACCAGCATATTACATAGAACTTTGACTCTCTTCAATTATCCAAATATAACACTGAAATAGAGAAATTTTTGCATAAAATTTTTATCAAAATGGGAAAAATAAACTTTATATTCCTGAGAAGTATTTTCAAACACTTTATAAGGATCGAAATAGACGATTGACAAATCATTTAAAATGTATAACTTTGAAGCTTTATTGCTGATTGTACGTTCTTCAATGATTGTTTCAGATTGATAGCTATTTTTCTTCTTGAATAATGTGTTACAGGAAAACTTTGGCATTCATAAAATGTTTCAGATAAATACATTTTAGGATTTCAGTAACGCAATTTATTTTCTTTTACACGGCATGATGGGGCTGATGATATAAATTAGCAGCTGAGCCATTCATAAGAAAAGAAATCCAGCATGTAAAGCTCGGGAAAATTTTAAGATATTAAACGTATTTGAGTGAGGGGAAAAAACGAATGAAAGAGTAATTGTGAAGTTTCTTGATTGGTTGGTTGCTTGGTTGGTTGTCGTGTCCATCGGAGAGGTCAAATTAAACCATGAGTTGTCAGCAGACTCTAAACTATAAATTAGTTTCTTGCCTAATCATAACGGTGTAATTTACACGATAATTTTAAGCGTATGTTTAAGAAGTGCAGTGGCGTAGCGAGCATAAGTGGCACCCAGGGCACGATACCTTTTTAGCGCCCCCAACTGAAATTTTTCAGAAAATCTTGTTTGTCTTGGGGACCATTTGGTGCCCCTCTGCGAGTGGCGCCCAGGGCATGATAGACCCCCTTCCCTCCCCCGTCGCTACGCCACTGAAGAAGTGAAAACTTTAAGTCAATAGTCCTCTATATCTGCTGGGTACATTCATTTGTTTCCAACACACTCCAGGAATGTAAAATATTAAAATAGAGAGAAAGTTTATATAAATAATTTACAAATAGGTGGTTACTCCCTAATAGAGTGATTTTGGACAATTTGGTTATAGTCCTTAAGCAAAAAAATTGCTTTTTTCTCTTCACATTCGACAGGGGCTTTGCCCTGAAGACATTATTAAGCAATTGTGAATGATGGGGTAAAAAACATAGGACATTCATCAAATCATATTTTAACTGAAAAAAACTGTTGGAGATTCTAATATTTACCATAGGTTTTCTAAAATAGTTTTCATCACTTTCTAAATCTCGTGAATTCGTTTCGGGGTTTTAAAAGGGCTCTTTGCCAAGAGAGAAAGATGAATATGCTAAATAGATGATTTGATTCTATGAATGCTGTACCAAAAAAAAGGGAGCAGAAGCTATAAAGTCTTTTAAAAGATTATTTTGGTGACAGTTTTTGTTATTGAAAAAAAAGAGAAGTTGCATACAAACGAATGTCTTTTATTATATAGACGACTTTTACATTTTTCTCAAAGGTATATTTTCAGGACCAGATCTGGTCGTAAATAAACGTACCTTTTAATGAGCCATTGGATCAAGATTTTATTTCGTAAAATTTCGTTGAGGGTCTATAATTTTTAATAACAGTATATTAATCACTTTCTTAAAGATTGAACAACAAATCTCGATAGGAAATATGAAGGGGGATCGAATTTTCAAATGTCATTGATATTTTTATAACTGAACCTTGATAACTTTTTAAAGCCACATTCTGACAGGTTTTGATTTTTTAATGACGTGTAAAAAGATATTTTATAACTAATAACAAAATTCCCTAACAAATTTTGTAACAGTATTCTATATTTTCATCTAAACATTTATAGGCGAGCTAAAAGGTCATACTTGATAGGCTTACCAGCAAAAATTTTCCCTAAAAACTCATCTCGATAACTTACATGTGTAATAGACAACTTGTTGTTAATGCCTTAAATGTAAAGCGTTCTGAACCAATTAACGGATATTTTTGCAAACTGCATAAGTGAGTATAATTTGTTAATCAGGCATATTGACAACCCCTAAATCAAGGTTTTAAGTAAAAATGTGTTTTCAACCTGAAATAAATTCCTTTGAAGGAAAATAGCATATATGTGGAGTTTTCAATGCTTTGAAAATTGCACTGTCCATTTGAATGGTATTACCTAAGGAGGCATTTGGACACTTGTAGTATTTCTTGTTCCTAAAAAAGTGAAAACCATAACCATACATATTATCAAAAATGTAATCTACAGCAAGAGGAAAAAAAAACGGAATTGTACAGAGATTCCGTTTTATATCGTTTCTCCTTTAGGGCATTGTGGAGATACTTGAAACTTTTTTCTTGTAAGACTTTTTATACAATATATATCCTTGTTTAAAGATTTTGGTAGTTATTAAAGCAGAAAACAAATGCATTTAAGTATTGCGCAAGTAAAATCTGTAGCACGAGATGATGTGATTTATTAATGGTACCGATTAATTCCAGGCACATATTTCTGATTTGTGAAAACTTTCACTATAGTGAGCAGTGAATATATTTTAGGCATTAAACCTCAAGGGTTTTAGGGGTGGATAACACTATAATATCGAAATATCAATCATAGAGAAGTCTGATAAAACTAATTATGGAAACAGGCTAGAAGAAGGATGATTTCTTCACTAATAGGTATGTGATCTTAAACTTTTAATTCATTTTTCAATCATATGTTTCATATTAATTCTGTCTTGATTGCTGAATTGCCCTTTTTCCATTTCGGTAAATGTCACTACAACTAGCTTGTCCAAATAGAAGATTGGCAGTTGAAACACAGAAAAAAGTCGGCATCTAGTAGAGGGGCTAATATTTCCCACAGCGGCTAATTTTCTGATGTGACAGCTGGCATCTTGCTAGTTAAGTAAATTCATTGCATCTAAATTGACTCTTGCTGATATTTCACTTGGAGGTGTTAATTCTGATTTGTTCTGAGCTGTTGAAATTAAAAGGAAAATAGGGACTGAATAAAACTAGAACTTTTTTTAATGCAGTAAAATGCTTATTAAATATCATTCCAACAGTGTCTGGTAGCACTTTGGCATTGAATCAGTATGAAAAATAAAGGCAGGCGAAATGTGCATTATTGAAAAAACTTTTTCAAATTGTCAAATGTCCTTGTAAATAGATGCTACTGAGGTTTAAAAAAAATTATGAGACTATGTCTAGAACATACGACCCAAAAGGCCTATCTTTGACCTTCAAAGTGTCTCCCCTCGACTCCCGTATTGTTGCCACTTAACCTTCCGGAAGTATTTACTCCTGACGCAACAAGCGACAAATCATCTTTTACGCGTGACAGCTCTCGCTGCCTCTCTGAACGATATCCATTTTTCACAATCCATGGAACACACTGGGGGTGGGGGGGGATGTAACAGAAAAGTTTATTATTATTAGCACCGCAGTGGTTGGTTCTTGACAATGACTCATGACTCCTCGGGTTCTAGACCCCCCCCCCCCTCGTCCTCCTAAAAGTCTCCCGAGGCCCTGAGCGACTCAGTCTGCGCGAAATCCGATTTTGACGGGCGGGTTGGGGTATGCCCCGGCAAAGTGGCCCGAAATTGGATCAGTGTGCTCGGGAGTGCGGACATTAAAAATGCAGGTTGAACGGTTGCAGGGAGGGGTGAAAAGTGCTGCTGCTACTGTTGAGGGAAGATTTTTCCCGGGTGTTTTGAGAGAGAGCGCGCGTATGTAACGGTGAGCGATTAGATGGCAAACTGTGATTCGAGTGCCCGATTTAAGGTAAGAGAAATAGTGTAGATGGGACTACTGGCGGGGAAGATGTGCTCATTGAAGCAGCGATGTATACCACGGTGGTATAGTGAATACTATCTTGCTATCTATCTGCTTGAAAAAAAAAAAACAGCCTCTGGTGCTTTCACATGTCAGGAGAATCTTATCGTTTTGTGTTGCTTCCATAGTATTGAGTTAGGACACTTTAAACATCAGTTCGTACTAGGTAATGGTTTATGTAAATAATTTGCGGGCTCATATCCCGCGGTTAGAGTAGTTGTTGTTTCAACCGCTTGAATTCATCTTTTCAGCTGTAGGTATAAGTCTGTTCAACCATTTTGTAGCGAACTACAACTGAACCAACCATGCTATGCTTTTATTATTTGGAGGATTAACAACTATGATGCATTAAAAATTTAAAGATTTTTCAAATTTATTTCTAAAAAAATTTAGACTATGTAGCAAAACATATTAAGCTTTCAGTTTACCAATACCTTCCTCTTTAACTTGAATTATATATATAATAGCCGTTGTCTCTGTATAACACTTCCGGGCTGTACTCATCTTTCAATTGAAGCCCTCAGTAAACAAACAGCTGGTTAGGCTTAATTTCAATTTCAAATGTGGATCAGAATTTTTTCTTACCTAAAAACTAATATCTTCTCCATCAAATCACGTTTGTTCAGCCTATTTTTCTATAAAACATTAATAACTAAAAAAAAATTGGATGCTTTTAACTGTATATTTAGCAGTTTTTAAAAATCTTTACTTTTGCGATGAATTCTGAAAGTAAACAAACTTGAATGTGAATGAATCAAGTAGCTCAAGTACTCATATCGCGTAGTGATCTGTAAAAAAACTGGATGGCAGTCTACTACTCCAATCGCATGAAAAACTAAATAAATAAAAAAATAATGAAAGGGTTTGCTTTTACAAGGTGTGGATTAAATGCAATATTATTAGATTTTTCGGGATATTTTTTAACTTTCATATACTTTTTCCATTATGACGACATTATTAGTATTATGATGTCAAAATGACGGGTTACCTTCTAGTGTATGAATAACTTCAAGCAGGCTTTTGCAATGTGCACCTTTTCTCCATTCAAACACCAATGAAGTTCAAGTTAATGTGATATGAGAGTAAAAATGATAGAAAATTCAATGCTCAATGTATAGCAAAGGATGGGATTTCTTTTATACTGGTAAATGTAAGATCTTCCATACTCAGTTAAAGGCAAAATTTTAATCCCTCTAGAATATCTCTTGCGGAGAGGGGAAGTTTAAATATGGCTTAAGATGCCAAAAATCCTAAATTCAACTCTATGATTCTAGCAAATACTTTGTTTTTGTCACAAGTTAATGTTACAGATTGCTATTTGAGTGAGCCCTCATTTCGAAGGGATTTTGAAATTATTATTATTGCGAGTAGTTTTTATTATTTCTCACTTTTTTTAATGTTACCCTATACTTTTATCAGAATACCTGTATAGTAAGTACGCCTGTGGTTTATCAGTATTTCTGTTCAAAGAGTCAAAATTTTTTCCTTTATATTATAGTCATTCTTTTGAAAGCTGTAAATATGCTTAAATACAACATCTTATTTAAGCATAAATTTGTTTTAAAAGTATTGGAATATCGGACTTAAAATTAGTCGTGAGGAACTTTTAGCCAGATATTTTAAGTGCAAAGTTTCCATTCAGATGAACTAGCTTGGAATAAATTTTTTTTTTTCCTGTGTTCCCCATTCACTTTCGGGATAGAGATGTTTTATTTTTCAACTTGTCGAGACGCTAGAATTTTAAACTTCAGTATTTTCTCATCTCCAAGTAATAAAATCATAAGCATAGCCATGAAATCCGAACGCAGTCCCGGAAATCAGAGTTGGAGCTTTTTTCTTTTAATGTCGAAGGGAGCCTATTTTTCGCATCTATCTCTGCGAGAGCTTTCGATTCCATTCGTCCCCACCCAATCTGGATTTGGATGTATGTATGACCGAACGATGGTTCTCCGGAGCATTTTTTTAATAAGGCTTCGGTGGTTTCTGGAGCACTAAAGGGAGCTTCCCAACATTACCGGCAAGTTTTGTTGTTTTAAAATGAGACATTTTAGCGTTAAGAAATAGCAGTCTTTGTCATCAAAAGACTGTAAGAGTGAGAAGCTGTGCTTGATGACTGAACTTAGTTGCTTATTAATAAGGATACGCAATTTTTCGTATTTACGAAGTAGATGCGAATGAATGCGAAATTTGCCGATATGAGCGAGTAAATGCGAAAATTATTTTTTTACTACTTTTCGGCGAAAACTCGGTGATGAACGGCCTTTTAAGCGAAATTAGGTAATAATAGTAATAATTTATTAACATAATTGCTAAAGACCATTCCCAGTCTTTAACTGAGAGATCTCACTCTCCCTCGGATTTGTTCCGAATTTCACCCGGACAGTTTGTCCTTACCGGAGTTAAACCTAAAAATCGAACTGTAAAAATCAACCATCAAGTTTTGTGGAACAATTTAGTAGATATAAGAACGTCTCTTGAGCACCAAAGTCAAGGGTATTTCAGCTACTTACAGTAGTCAACCAAGAGAGTCCTGTTGATGTTATACAGATTTTAAAAGCAATGAAATGCTGCTACCTTAACTTTGCAAAGGCAGCTATACAAAGCCTCTATAATCCCTTTAACAGAGTAAATGCTGAGATATTTTAGTATGTACAACATAGTAATTAATGGTAGAAAGTGAAGACTTATGGAACATAATGTGGAGACTACGACAATGTTAGCTTTTAACAAAGGATTTTGATACTTACAATTTTACTTGAATAGGCATTTTTTTTTTTTTAATAAATGCTAAATTTTTGTACATTTTTTTGCGAATAAATGCGACATTTTATATATAGTATTTTTTTGTTGCGAAATTTTGATATTTTTGTACAAAATTTACGTATCATTACTTATTAAGTATAAGCTACTTTAAAAAAAGCCTTCTTTGCACTTTCAAGGAAATAAGTGTATCATTAATGGAATCTCGTGTATAGTTTAAGCAAATAATTCTTTATTTTGGATAATGACTTATTTTAGTATTTCAAAGTGAGATGCACACTTTTGTGGTCAGATTAAATTTAAATGAGCCATGTTAAGAAGAAAATTAATTGAAAGTGAGGCTATAGAATTGTTCGGCAAAAGTAATCCATCCGTTTGATTAAAATATCCATCTATGCGCAAAATCATGATGTTAAAATAACATGGCATACGGAAAAATATGAATAAACATTTACCTATCTTATCAAAACAAAATAATTATCAATAACTTCTAAGACTGTAACAACGCTAGCCAGGAGTAGGAATTGAACCCACATTCTTTTGGACCTTCAAGTGAGCGTCTTATCCAAAAAATCAGGATATGTTAAGGAATCTCATCTTATGACTACCCCATTCTCTACAATTTAACTCTTAAACAGAATCATAAAATACGATATTCAAGTTCAAATTGTAAATGGAAAGAGCGGCTAAATTTAATATAAAAATCCATAATTTAAACACATTATTGATAATATTTTTCCTAATTCTAAATAAATAGGCCTAATAAGTGTGTGTGTATATATATATATATATATATATATATATATAAATAAAATATAAATAAGAATAAGATGAAAGAGAAAACCAGTAATAGCTCTAAAGCTACTTGCAGCCAGGAACAAACAATATGTAAAGAAAAGTATGAATAAGGTTTTTGACAGCATTTCTTCATCAGCGGTGTCAATACTGTCTAAAAACCAATGGATTGTTTCTTATGAGTATGATCTATTAAATAAACACACTCAGACACCGTACAATCCATTTTTAACAGAAGAATAATATATATATATATATATATATATATATATATATATATATATATATATATATATATATATATATATCAATTGACAGGGGGCAACCTCCCGTTGGCGGATTGCTCATCTTTCTATCTATTCATATTTTGTTTATATGGAAACTTCGATGGGCCATAATTTTAACTTGTTCATTTTCTTAATTTTATTCTTGAAAACATTCAAGAATTCAAAGAAGCAAAATCCAATCTATCCTAAGATTTGCTCATTTTCTGTTTTAGGTTCTTTTACTTTTATTTTTCGAAATTAATAGTCTAGTAATAATTTATATAATCCTATTAAGAATTTAACTCAGTTTCATAATTAATACAATATTTACAATTCAAAGTTTCAACTTACAACAAAATTCATAAACCTGATTCAATGTGTGAATGAAAGTAGCGCTTACAGTGTGTTGACCACAGACGCTGAGTGAATGACTAAAGGGCTTGGCTCTAGAACAGGGGTTTCCAACTTACAAGTGTCCAAGGGCCGCAATCGAAAACACCTGTCTAGTGGAGGGCCGCAATTTAATCAGGACCATACCCAGGACATTTTTTCTTTTTTTCTAGGGAGGGGGATTTGGAGGATTTGTGTATAGTATGTACTATGAAATTTTTAAAAATTCGAGGATGAACCTCCAACAATGACCTTGATTATAACTGGCCAACTTTCGTTGAATTACACAGACACACACAAAAAAAGTCAAATAAGTGGGGGGGGGGGGGTATGAAAGAGAACATGAGTGGACACCCTACTTTTCATGGAATTCGAGGAAAATCAATGTTTTTTGTAAATGAACAGCATTTGAAAGCAATAAAGATTTTTACAAAAACATTTTTCGTTAAGTAAGAATATCTAAATTGATGCTGCAAATTATTTTCCTAGAAGTCTTCGCGGGCCGCAAAAAAAGGCACCGCGGGTCGCATGTGGCCCCCGGGCCGCCAGTTGGAAACCCCTGCTCTAGAACCAGAATTATCGGGTTCGGTCACAGCTGTTAGAGAGGATAGTTGTAAGCGTTCGAAATCAGCATTAACCATTCATGCGTATTTTAATACAGAGCCGAGTAAACATATTGAATATTTTACATATTGCATGTGAAGTGCCGGTGTCTATGTAAGGATACAAAGAACAGAGAGTTGTAATAATTGGGGAGATTGGCAGATTAAGGGTCTTTATCACTCCACAGGCCTTTATTTTAATTTATCTCTCTCCTTCAGTAGCTACTATCGTTTATTTTTATCTATCATCAGGATAAAAATCAATCACTTTGTAGTGACTATTAGAAAGCCACATATTTGCCAAGAAAGCATCATATGCATCGGGGAACACATCGTATGGACCTTAACATAAACTAAGCGTCATGATTTGAACTCACTATGTCAAAGCAAATGCCCCTGTGCATTAGCAATGACCATTAATCCATTCGATAATCTATACTTCTTTAAGAGCTAATAAATTTCTAAATGTAGCTGATGTCAATCGTATCTATACATTGAGTACTAAAACTTCCTAATGTTTCAGTCTTGATTAGAAAATCTCTTCGGAGCGTTTAATGAAAATAATCCCTTTCAATCTTACGCATTTTAACACTTTGTGTTTGCTTCTTTAATCTGTATATAAGCTATTTTAACTATTAATCTCCAAACTTAATTGATTTGATCAGAGAAAATCCTCATTCTACTCTTTCAGGTCTTTCATGTAGCTGCTTTTTAATTTGAAATTCATCTCGTCTATTTTGCTACTTTTTAGAGATATCATTGTTTTTTTTATCGTTGCAATATATTTTTTATCTGATAGAGATCCCCCCACAGGAAAATTTACTTTCTCCCCAGATGCATTTTAAGGCCATTTACTTTACATGGCTGCATACACTTCGCTGTATTTACATTTTGGTATTTACTGGCATCAGTATGAGAACCCTTCTGCCTGTTTGGTAAAAGATATCGCTAGAAAAAAAATCAATAGCAAAAACTAAATAGGAAAATAACTGCCCAAAATCTGACAAATATTCTACATCTTAACTAACATCTTTAATTAGATTTTAGCTTTTGTTTTTTGCAATACATTTTGCAGAATATGAAAACAATTAATAATCTATATATTAAAGCGACAAATTTCTCTTAAGAGCTTATAATAATAGGGAATTTAAGCAACATTACACACAAGTAAATTCCCCATTGAGAATTCGCAATTATACAAATTCTAATATTTTAATCATCAACATATTCATCTTTTTATTTTTATTCTTTTTTTTTAATCTTTACTGTTATCCATATTTTTCCCATGTCCTTCGACTGTACTTTCAACTAATTCAAAGAGTAAAATTATTTTAAAACTAGCGAAAATTGGCCGACATAATTTTTTTTTTAATATTTCATACACTCGTAGATAAAATTATAAATGTTTATTGAATGTGATAATAGATACTAACTGCCGTGGGGCAAAAGAGTTTGAAAACGCTACTTGCAACTCGGCCTAAGGATGTGACAGGGAGCAAGGAATTGGGAGAGCATAGTACGGATTAAATTGACAACGATTTACTCTTCCTATAAAGTGGAAAGCGAAATCCCTAAAATGGCTGTTAGTGTCAGTGTTTAGCTAAAACACAGCACTGATAAGAACTATAGCTACGTTTTCGGCACTTCTGAGATAAAATTGCAGTACCGATGACGCATTCCTTGTTTTTGCGGGAAACTCTAGTGCAGTGGGCATTGCTTTTGGGCAGGTGAGATCTCCAGGAGTAAAAGAGAATCTGAATTCAACAGGAAGACGATCCCTCGCAAATCCTTTTGGCCTGTTATTAGCAGCAGTGGCGTCCGTTCGGAGGGATCATCTCTTTTCTCTTCCTCTCTCTGCAATGATTTGAGCGGGAGGCAGCGTTGTTCGTTCCACAAATTCAATTTGGTCTGCCATTTGTCTTGTAGCCCCCCCCCCTCTCACTTTCTCGCAAAAGGCATAGACACACACGCACACTATGAGGCATACTTTCGGTAGATGTGATGGGAAGGGGTGGGGGTGGGGGGTGAGCGGAACGAGGTGAAAAATGGCGCCGACGTTATTGGGAGCGTGTGTGTGTGTGTGCGGCGCCGAAACGATGAGCGGCGTGCGGCAGTCAACGATCAGGCATTTTCACTTTTCCGGGCCATCTCCACCCCCGGATATGAGGGCGATGTTATTCTCCCTTGCAAAAGCTGAGGACGGCGGCGGAGAGCGCGAAAGTGGCGCGAGTCAGCCTCTGAGCTTTATTGCGATGAGCTTGAGTGAATTTCAATCGGACGAGGCGTAATGAACGGGGATATTGAACATTACATAAACGAAAATTGGAGAAGTATATAAACTTAAGCAAGTCAATACAATGTCCTATTACGAGATCTGTTCTATTGATGATTAAGAAGCTTTTCTACTTTATATGACTGGAGAAAAGGGAAATGTGTGTGCCCGTTTCAATCGATATAATAAAGCCACGTGTACTCCTAAATTATTAATTGTAATACCCTTTTTAGAAAACTAATAGAAAAATTGTATTCTCAGATTGGGAGCAAACTTTGTTTTTCAATTCAAGTTTGTTCTCGCAACTTTTCAGCCTAAGAAAATAACTAAACCTTGGAGTTAGGTCAAATATGTCTAATTTTTGAAACAGGTGCTCCTTCCTTTCTTCAACCGAACAAAATAAATATTTATAATAGTTTGTATAGCTTAAAGTTTCAGTAAGCTTTACTGAAACTGTGATACATTACGAGGAAATATTTCAGCTATAAGACGCCATGGAAAATTAATAAAGGATTAGTATCGTATTCATTCATCGCAGATATTTCAGGAAATTTTGCATAGTAATTTTAAAATGTAAAGGTCATATATAAGGTTTCAAGTAAGAAATTTTAAAAAAACTGTCTTAAATATATCAAAACATCTGCAAAGGAGGCATTTTAAGTGCCATTTAACATTAATAAAAAGTCATCCATAATTATACGAAATCAATCAATAACTATGTGCATAGGGTAAGAGGAATATTCATCACCAACTTACTACTCTAGAATCTCCAATTATCCAAAGGTACACTCCTAAATTATTAATTGTAATACTTTTTTTAGAAGACGAATAGATAAACTGTATTCTCAGATTGAGAGCAAACTTTGTTTTTCAATTGAAGTTTGTTCACGTAAATTTGCAGCCTATGAAAGTAACTAAACATTGGAGTTAGGTTAAATATATCTAATTTTTTAAACGGATGCTTCTTTCTTTCTTCAACTGAACAAAATAAATGTTTAGAATAGTTTGTATAGATTAAAGTTTCAGTAAGCTTTACTGAAACTGTGATACATTACGAGGAAAAATTTCAGCTATAACACGCCACGGAAAATCAATAAATGGTTAGTATCGTATTCCTTCATCGCAGATATTTCAGGAAATTTTACATAGTAATTTTTAAATGTAAAAGTCATAAGTTTTCAAGTAAGAAATTTAAAGAACTGTGTTAAATATATTAAAACATCTGCAAAGGGGGCATTTTAAGTGGCATTTAATATTAATAAAAAAGTAGTCCTCTATAATTATACGAAATCAATCGATAAATAACATGTGATTATGGTAATAGGAACATTCATCACCAACTTACTACTCTAGAATCTCCAATTGTCGTTAATATTGTTTTAGGAATTTTAGTTAAGAAAAAATACACCTTCTGACAATATCTTTTCGTTTTCCCTTTACCATAGTAGATCAAGAAGGCAGAAAATGAATCGTCGTCGAAATTTAAGGGATTAGAAAAATTCCTGAAATCTTAAGTTTTCAGAAACCGAACTCTTCAATTGATTACAACTGTAATGCCGGATATGTTGGTGGAATGGAACAGAGTCTAGGCGAAGATTTACTTCTAACATCGTTGACAAATTCTTCCCAAACCTTATTATCGGGAATTGCTTTCTTTCACATTTGTGGTCATCACGACAATTTTCCAATATACTACAATACGCTATAGGAAAATAAAACACTATGCATTTATGATAACAAACTGATACTGTTTACAAGATCTTCAACTACCCGCCTCTTTTGGAACTCGTGAAAAAATATTGAATCCGAATGAAGGTTTAAAGGATATGCTTCGATTTGGACTTATAACTAAGTTTTTAAAAAGCGAAACAAAGTTGATTGTAATAAATGAAGATGAGACTATTATGGATGTCTAATTCTTCTTACCATTTTATTATTTATTTTTCGAACTATGTTATAGTTTTCGAACATAATCAGTTCGTTTTATTTACGTTAAGACCCGTACATTTGTTCTCCCATATGTCTTATGTGTATTGTAACTTCTGTAAATTTGCTTAATTAAATAACTGGAGGGTAGTTTTTTTTTTGTCAGAGTGATCTTAATTTTAAAGTGCTTTTTATTTTATGTCGCGTATGGTTTCCTGCCAGAGCACAGTGGTAATGTATTGTCAGTTATACATAATATTCTCCCTGAAATATTACGAGGTTTAAATTTAGCTTTATATTCATAAATGCAAATGTTTCTGTACCTTACTTAACTTTATTATAGATATTTCACCAGTTCTGGGTTTTGATAGCGTCTGTTAGGTGAAAATATTTTATATAAATGATGCCAGATTTGTGTATTACCGATACAGTAGTCAGAAGTGTGTGTACAGAACATTTGTCATTACTAAATAGAGCAGTTATGCCAAACAATTCTTTCTTTAAGTGATACAGTTTGTATTAGGGAGTATAATTCTATATCAGTGTGAGGACAAGATTTATCAGAGTCACGCAATGCTTATTTGAAAAACTAGATTTTAAATGTTTACTAAAATGAAATGCTACATATAGATTTCAGGAACATTTTGTTTGAAAATTTTTCCTTAGAAAGCCCACCCCACACAAAACAATGAAATGGGAGTTTCTCAGGGTATGAGAGCAAATCGAAAATGATGGATGAATATGAATGGAATATGATAGATTCAAGGATTTTCTCCTTATATAAACCCTCATTTTTGTAAATTACCCTTATTTTCTTCAATCGCTTAAAGGGACTGATTTCGAGTTTTTTAAATAGTAAAGTGAGGTGTGTAATTGTTAGAGCAATATATACTGAAGGACAATGCGAGGATCATAAAGGAAGATCATGACATGCTCCATGGCTCCATGGTTTATTAGTAAATGCACACCTGTCTTTAAAGCAGGAGGGTTGAGCTTGATTTCTGAGTCATCAGTTATTTTGATGTAAAATAAAACTTAAAAAATTTGACCACAGTCGTCGATATAGCATGGTCAAACTCTTTTTTCTGCTTCTATTTTTCTGTATTTATTCACTTCATAACTAAACCCTAATATTTGCAGTTCCTCCTCAAAATATGATAGAAAAACAAACTCTGAAGGCAATGCAAGTTAAATGATACCGAACTACACCTAAGGTCAGTCAGAAATCCGGACAGTCCTGTTTACATAGATTTCGATTAAATTATGTTATCGGTTGCGTAGAATTAAAGCCCAATTCTATCCCTGTATGAGAAAAATTAGTTGAAAGAATGTACAAGTACTTGTTATAAAATCAGGTAGAATGAAAGTAAAAAAAGTGTCATATCCCTTTGTAAAATCTTATAGAATATCTAATTTTTTTTAAACAGAAAACATAAAAACTGCGTCAAAATCTTCTTTATTTAGAATAGAAAATGATATATATACTACGGTATCTAAAGGTTAGGTTCTATAATTTGGCAATATAGATATGCAGTGAAGTAGTTCCGTGTCAGCATTAATTCTAAGCTGAACTTTACAGATTTCTAACGATTTTGAGTTCAGTGAATATCCTTATGTATCAGGAAAACGCAATATTTTGAAGATTTACCGTTACAAAAACTAAAAATAAAATAAAAGTAACTTATACCATTAGATTCTCAGTATATGTTTTTGCACAGAAATATCTTATAGAAAAGGGCCAAGAACTTTATTGCTGATATTAAATTCAAGAGTCCTTGTCCTTTAAATTTCTTATTTCTTCGGCAAACTCTTAAACAAGTCTCAGACTTACACCGGTCTTCCTCGGCCGGCTCAGATTTTGGCGTTCATCTGGGGGTAGAGATTGAGCCGCATCTTTTGCCGCTGGAAGTGCCTCGCGTTGCTTTAAACATTCATTACTTGACGAACGACGACCGAACGAGACGCCGTAACAGCACCCCCCACCCCACCCTCAACTCCTCGCGCTCACTATCAGCCGAGAAGAATCTGCTCCTCCTTGTCCCTTCTTCGCATCCTCAAGGTGCCAAAAATCATAGAGCGGGGCCATAATTTTACCTGAATGAGTTCCTAGGAGCGGAGAGGGGGTGGGGGAGAACTAGGCACAGATTCGCCTATTTCAAGACCTCAGTCGTATTGCTTGGAGGAAACATTTTCGAAGGCACTTCCAGCGAGACAAGGAAGTTTTATATTATCTTATTTTGAACAGAGAGTGCCTACATTCTTTTCCAGCTTGAGCAGGGTTGGGACTGCAATTGTATGTAATGTGTCTGCAAGATAAAGCGAAGATAAATCTGCAGCCGTGAAATGATGCATGAGGTTAAATCCAGAGTAATTGTGGATCGGGAATGGCAGTTTTAAGGTAATGATGAGTAAAGTTTATATTCCAGATTAATTTTTATTTCAGCTAAGAATTTTAAGAATTAAGTCTATACTTTCAATGAATAAATCATTTGTTTAAAATATAATCACGTTTTGAAGGTCATCTCTAAATAAGGATTTGACGTTTTAGCACACAAAAAATTAGCTAAATGTAAAACTGGAAAAAGAAATTCAGTATTATTTATTTAAAATTGCCACTTTAGATTGAGTGTCGTGTTATAATACTAAATCTCCCTTTAAAATTTTAATATAAGGTGGCGCAACTTTAAGATAAAGCACTTTAATTTTTTTTATATAAAGCTCGGATAAATCCTTAGCCTTGAAATGATTCATGAGTAAAAATCCTCGGTAATTCTGGATAGTTAAAAATCACTACTATAGATTGAATGTCATGTTACAATGCTAAATATCCCTTTAAAGTTTTAATATAAGGTGACGTAACTATAAGATAAAGCACTTTAAATTTTTTATATAAAGCTCAGAAAAATCCTTAGCCTTGAAAAGATTCATGAGTTAAAATCCTCGGTAATTGTGGATCGGGATGGTAGTTTTCCAGTATTTATGAGTAAATTTTAGATTCCAGATAGGATTTGAATTCATTTTAACTTCAGCTAAGTATTTTTAAGAATTAATAGTCTGTACTTTCAACAAATAAACATACTGTTCAAAATATAATCACGTTTTGAAGATCATCTCTAAATAAGGATTTGACGTTTTACCACACAAAAAATTAGCTAAATGTAAAACTGGAAACAGAAATTCAGTATTATTTATTTAAAATTACTACTATAGATTGAGTATCAAGTTACAATACTAAATCTCCCTTTTAAATTTTAATATAAGGCGATGTAACTTTAAGATAAAGCACTTTAAAATTTTTGTATAAAGCTCGGATAAATTTGTATCCTTGAAATGGTTCATGAGTCAAAATCCTTGGTAATTGTGGGTCGGGATGGTAGTTTTATGGTACTGGGGAGTAAATTTTATATTCCGGATAAGATTTTAATTAAATCCATCTCCAGCTATGTAATTAAAAAAATTAAAGTTCTATACTTTCAACAAACAAATCTATAGTTGAAAATATAATCACGTTTTGTAGTCATCTCTAAATTAAGAATTCCCAGTTTAACACATAAAATATCAGAATGTAAAACTGGACACAGAAAAATTGTATTATTTATTTAAAACAGATTGAGCGCCGTTTTACAATACTATATCTCTCTTACAAAAAAAATTACTTAAATTTGATAACTGTTATAAATTTTATTTTGTATTTGTTGAAAATTTCTCTAATTACTTAAAATATTGAGAACTACACTTTTGTATGCAATATACCTAATAAAAAATTTAAATAATACTGAAAATGCTAAGATGAAAACATTTAATATGAAAAAAATTGTTCATGGGATAATTTTTCATTTTTAAGGACCAGAAAAAAATATATCAATAGACTGAAAATCTAAAACCTGCAAGTGTTACGCACAGCCATAAGGGGCCCTATTAAGTATAATTCTCTGGACTAAACAATTTAGCAACAACATGAGGAGCGTTAATTCTTATTTAACAGGAAATTCCCTTGACTAAAGCATCACTCAAGATGAGCTGTTTGAATATCTATAGGGTTATATTTTGCATTAAATTGCCTGATTTCATATGTATATAGTGTTCAGAGGATTCTTCGTCCATGCTTAACAATTAATGACGTATGGGAAAATAAAATTGCATCAAAGAACTAAACACGTGTAAAGTGACAACTTGTTTTTCTATTAGAGTCAACCCCTTATAAAAAAGGATTGAGGGATAGTTTAAACAGTTTTGGTGCCATGTATTATGAGCTTTATTTAAATTTCTCTTAATTCGGCACCTGTTTTAAATAGTTTATGGCACAAATATCGAAGAGTTAGAAAGAAGAAAAAAAGAAATGTTTTTGTATGCGTTTCTATAATTATCAGTTGAAGCGGTATTTATTTAAAATATATTATTAGAAACATTAGATTTAGATTTCAACTTTTTGAATTTAAATGAAAGTATTCACAATGAGTGTTTTTGAAAGTGTAATGTGTTGATCAGTAAATTTCACAGATATTTTGTATTGACCGAAGTGTTATGTTGTGAAAACAACTTTTGACTGTAAAAATGTTTTCACGGTTAGTTTTCTGTCCATGTGGAAAAACCGAGGTACGATATGCAAATCGGTTCACATGATTTAAAAAAAAAAAAGAAGTTCCTTTGATAAAAGAAACACTTATAATGTCATGTCATCGTGATTGATTTAAAAACTAACATTTGAGATAGAACGTAAAAGGAGGAAATACATTTAAAATGCTGAATTTTTTGTAAAAAAAAGAAGGAAAAAACAAAATTTTGACTGCTATTATATGTGCAATGATGGGAACATTTTACGACAGGAATTGCAAAAAACACAAAATTTGGGCAAAGATCACATAGACTCTTGTACCAAAAAGTAGAAAAAACCATATGTATAATATTTACAGCACAGCATGATACGGAATTTACATGAAAAAATCAAATTTAATGAATAGTCTGAATTTATTAATTAAATTGTGTAGATAAGTCATTAACTGAAATGAAGAACTTATAGGAACTGTATTTTGAAATGCACGATTCATTAGATTTTAAGGCATATAATCTAGTCAGGCTGGAGATTACTTAACGTTTTCGTCATTATGATGGCTATGTAATCATTCTAATTATTTATAACTGTACAGATTGGGTTAAAAATAGTGAGATTCTTTAATAAATTGACAAATATCGATAGAAAGTTATTTGAAAATTGCAGAATAATTGGAGGATAGCTAAATATATCCAAAGATCATGGCGTTGTGGCACATGGAGTTTTACACAAACGCCTTTATTTAAAAAGTTTTGATGATTACATGCTAATATGATTATATATATATTTTTTAAATGGCTTTCAGAGGTAGATAAAATGTGTCATAGAAAATCAGTGTTTGCTAACTCTGGATAACAAAAGAAGTCACCCATCTTCAATCTGGCTCGTTCTGGGAGAGATGTGCCTTGAAGTGCTTGATGTTGACATCTGTCGGGTGCTTGTGGAGAATAAAGGAAGACCTGTCTAATATTTTGATACGCAAGTTCATCCCCATGAAAACACTTCCAACCCGAAATCGAAAACACGGCGATTGTTTTCTGAACGGAAGCACCCTCCCTCGAGTGCATCTTAATAGCACTCGACGTTAAGCGAAATGTTTACACGTGTACCGAGCTTACGGAGGTGGAAGAGAGAGAGAGAGTGCGGTGGCAGAACAAGGATGGAATCCAATCGCCCCCAAAATCATAATCAATCCGGGAGAGTAAAAGGGGGTGGCGAAGCGTGCGCCGGCCCTTTTGTGGGGCTTAAAATCTTGGCGGTTTGCCGCAAGTCTGCGAAAATTAGGAAACACTCTCGCCAAGCGCTTCAAAATGAATTAGTTTGAGGAACAAGGCTTTCGTGAAGGGGTGGGGAATCCTCCTCTTCCCCCCCCCATGTCTCCTATGAGATCAAAACCTTTGCGGCGAGCTCCGTGTTTTGATTGCTTTCCTATTGGTAAAGTAAGCACCAGAACCTTCCACCATATTTGGTCTTCCAATTACGAGGGATTTCCTAGGCTCGTGATTTAACCCCATCTCTTTCTCTCTTCTCTTTTTTTTTATCCCTCCATCCTACATCCATCGCCATTATTATTATTTATCCTAGCGACCCAGTAATCAGAGTTTGGGTCGACGACGATGTGTGTGTGTGCGTGTTGTCCCTTTTTTCCCTACCGCGGGCAGCGAAAAGTATTACCTTCCCTAATAGAATTAGGGTGCGGCAATTTGTGAGCGGGGAGGGGAGGAATTAAACTCCCGCGTTACTTTCACTCCTCCCCCGGAGGGGCAGTAATATCACCTAGAGGGGGGGCATGGGGGGATGGACCCATTCATAGATCGGCAGCGGTGCAAAATGGTAATTGAATTAGCTGCCGAGGAATAACAATCTGTTCACGGTAGCGGGGGGATTATAAAAACAAGGAGAGACTGGATGCTTCCTTAACCCCCACCCCCACACTCCGAACCTCCTGGTTTCTCTCCCGTGGGGCCGAGTTCCTAATCACTCAGGTTTTAAAAATTGAGGGGAGCTCTATTCATTCTTTATTTTTTTTATTCTTTTATTCCCCCCTTCACTTTCATTTCCCGTGATACGCATTGAGTTTAAATTTGCTATTCTTTTTATTTTTTTTCCTTATCGGAGTTTTTGAGAGGTGACGATTTTTGAGTCTAATAATGGGAAAATTTTTATCACCTGAGATATGATGAGTTCTATTTAGTATTTTTTTTTATTATTAAGGGACGTTTGAAAATGAGACTTTTAAAAGGGGAGGACGTTTTTAATCTTTTTATTTCTTATTTTTTACCATCTAAAATCCTATATATGGCAGCTTTAAGTCGCATCTGCTTTTTTGAGAATTTTTAAAATTATGAACCCTGTTTTATGATTTAACCACATGAATTTGTGTCTCAGTTTTATTAAAAAAACTACAGCCTAACGAAAAATTTAACTTTCATTAATGTAAAAACACGGGATGTTCTTATGGTTTAATTAGTCTATATATATAAAACAGTTCCGTGACTGACTGACAAACAACGCACAGAACAAACCGCTGGACCTAAAGGGGCTGAAATTTTGCATAGCGATTCTTCTTATAGTGTAGGGGAACACTGAGAAAGATTTTTGAAAAATTCTTATATTTTTTTAATTAAATTTTTAAGCTGTTTTAATAACTTTTTTTAAGTTTGCATTTAAAATAATAATTTGAGGGTTATAAAATTTATATCACGAGAAAGATAATAAAAAATCCTTTAAAACGAAATCTTTTTCGAATCTTTACCTCCCTTTTCTGATTTTTGGTGAATTTTTAAAGATTAATTTTTAGAATTTAATTTATTAAATGCTGATCCTGTGATTTCTTTTTCTGGTACTTTAAATTAATTTATCGCCACGTGCATAATAACGAAATAGACAAAAAAAATTTTTTCTTGCTAATGCGGCAGACGATTAGACATTATCTAAAAAAAATATTAAAATACAGTAAAAGATGCATGTTCCTCAAACTGTACTATATTCTTTAGTATGTTCTATTAGATTTAATTTGAATATTTTCTTCTACATTATTTTGTCTATAAAAATATCCGTTACGATTTTATCAATATATTTTTTCGTTTTTTTACATCAATTGCATACATTGATCGTTGTATTTATTATAAATATATTTATACATGTTTTTGGCATTAATTGCATAGATTAGCTGTTGTATTTAATTTGAAAGTACTCCGTAGCGAAGTACGGGTTTTCAGCTAGTTTAGTATAATCAACAAAGCTTCTGATTAATAGCTAGAGGAAAATATGGAAATTTGTTCTTTTCTCTACAAATAGATAACAGTTTTTATTTTCCTGCATTCAAATATTTAATGAATTATCACAACCCTGATAATTACTCACTGTTTCAACATATTGATATTTATACTTATGAGCTATATTTTATCGTGTTCACACAAATTGACCGCACGCAAAACAGCCACAATAATGTGTATTAATTACTTGAACAACGCTATTATTATTTTTAAACATTGATTTTACATACATCGGGAAACAAGAAAATGAAATAAACAGACTATAGGACTAATGACTACAGGAATGTAAGTATGCCAAAAGAAACTGGTATGTTTTGCATTTTTTTTCTGTGACTCAGTTAAATACGTTCATCGTTAAGTATATTCAAATAATAACATGAAAACTATATTGGTAAAAAGCTAAACTGAAAATTTTTAACCCTGAAGGTAGATTATGGAAATAGTTTGATAAACGAGCTTCTTTCAGATTTCCATCGTAAAAATACAAACTGTGACTGATTCGATAAAGTGAGATTCGATAAGAAAATCCTCGGTTAAGTGTATTGTGTCAAACACTTAGTTTGCATTTTTAAATCAGTTTCATCGAGAAAGGAATTAAAACGTAGAACGCCAATAAATGTCGTTATTTTTAAAGTGCCTGACTTATGTATAAACGTTGTTTGTACTTATGACATGCCATTCCACGATAAAATGATTTCACGGGAATGAGAATATTCTTTTATTGTATTATAACTCCTCAATAATAATTTTTATCATGTTTTTCCTGGGAAAGTGCTTAATACTAAATATATAGGTTAACCTTTAGCTTACGATGCCCATTTTTCTGATTCCCTCTTTAGAAAGGGAAATTTCCTACTCCCGTTGAAAGAACGGCCATTAAGAGGGTTTTATATATATATATATATATATATATATATTCCTTCTTGGGCCCGTATTCTTTGGGATACATGCTATCCCACCCCGTAAGGAAAAGATTAACATATTTAATTTCTTCTGAGAAATTCTAACTGTTATGAGATCACCTGAAATAAGCCATGAGTAACGGATTTAGGGATTGTAGCAGGAATAAATTTATTACAACAGAAAGATGGTAGGATTTTTAAATTAAATAAAAAAATGATTAAATAATCTCAAGCTGTGTAGAGCTTAATTTTAACCAAAACGTTGAGAATTTATATCAGACTAAGGGCCTGTTCACATAGAATTTGCCAGCGTCAGTGTTAGATTCCATTGGCGCTGATCGGTTAAATGGATCAATTATTGGTATATGATTGGTTAAAAATTTTTACGGTGATGCTTACAGATTCTATGTGAACAGGCCCTAATGGAGTGTTTACCGCCATTTTTCCTCGTATAAGAGGCTTAGATAATCCATTAACACTCAATTCTGTCGAAATGTCCATATTTATGGCAGCTGTCTTACTAAAATACTACCTACGTGCATTATAGCACTTATCAAGTATTATAGCAAATCATTGACATATGATTAACTAAACGGAAAAGACGAGAAAGACGTGGAGGCAAAAGATGGGGCTAGAAAAGTATACGCACCTGTGTGTATGTAGGTGTGTTTCTTCATGTCCGATTTCTGGTGAAACCTCTTCCCGCAGTACTGGCACGGGTAGGGCCGAGTGTCGGAGTGGATGAGCAGGTGGGTGGACAGCGTCGACGACCTCTTGAAGGACTTCCCGCACTGTTTGCACTCGAAGGTCCGCTCTGCCGTGTGGATGGCACGGTGCTGGCTGAGGCTCACCTCGTGCCCGAAAGTCTTGCTGCACAGCTCGCACGCGAAGGGCCGCCGCCCGCTGTGGGTCCGCCGCGCGTGCACCTCGAGTCCGTGGGGCGTGCTGAACATTTTGTCACACTTCACACACGAGTAGACGTCCCCGGACGTCGATTTGGGTGCCGGGCTGGACTTCCCGGACCCGAAGCTGTACAGCGATAGTCCGAAGCACGACAGTCCCGCCGCCGTGAAAGTCGGTCGGAGGGGACTGTCGGACAAGGGTGGTCCGTCGGACGTGCTTTTCGGGGGAGTGTCAGTCTGTGAGGTCCTGAAAAGGTTTGCGTGGCAGTTGGTGAGGGGTACGGGCCTGATTCGTAGGTCCGTGGGCCATGCTGCGAGGCCCAGAGGTTTGAATTCACCAATTGCTGCGAGGGATGGGCGGACGTCCTTCTCCGAGTCCCACGTAGAAGGCGCGTCGCCGGATAGTCGACCTGAAACGAGATAAAGAAAACATAATACCAACAATTAACTACAAGAGCCTAATCGTTATTTATTGGTAGGCACTAAAATAAAACCTTTGTAAACTTATGCCATTAATGGGAAGGTTTGACACTGATTTACTTCGAGTTTTGTGAGATAGATCCCAATCTCAATTTTTGTTACTATTTGTTTCGTGAGGAGAATTTTCTCTGATTAAATTAATTCTGAAATTTTGTAAATTATTTGTGGCTGCATTTATTATCTAATCATTCTGTCATAAAAATCTCTCTATATATATATATTACCGATATTTTACCCTGTTGTTGATAAAATTTTAACCCAAGCCATATGTGTTCGACGACTATGGTCATAAGGGCAATTAATCATGGCATAGGTGTTAAATACACTGAAAAAAGCCATTCCATAGCTAAACTATCAAGTACAATATTCAGAGAAGTTACATTTATCAGTATATTACCATTGAATAATCCAGCGTAAATATTTCAGAAAAGTACAAGAAATAAACTAAAGTATAAGAGGGTTTGCTAAAAAAGATAATCAATTTCGGATCTTTAAATCAACTCTTATAAATTAATTCAATTAAATTACTCTTGAGAAATATTGCAAAAAAATCCTTTTTTTTCTGTTTTTCAGTATATTTTTTGGATTCGTTTCTATGTGTAACAAGAGGAATCCTGTAGTAGATTCCAGTTTCTAACGGAATTTCATAAGTTTACTAATTGAATATTTTCAAATAAGTAGCTTTCCTAAAGTAGCAAAGGAAAATCCTCAAGAATGTAATATCTTGAATGTAATCAATATGTAAGTCCTTTTTTTTCCAACTCAGTCATACGAACAAAGTGGTTTTTTTCCCTAATAAAATACACCCAAATTACTTGCCTCTTCAAGGAGCATATACACTTGAAATAAGATAAATGTTGAACACTTCCCACAGTTATATTATAAAAGCAACTTATAATTTTTCACACTACTGGGCTAATCGTGAATTGCAGCATGTAAGAAGCGATTATACGTATGGTGACATGGCTTTGCCTAACATAATAAAAATTTTCAGAATTCTCTACTGGTTTTATTACTCCGATTGAGACTTATTCATATGTGGGGACGATTTCCTAAAATTCTCAAGAAATTGAGGGCTTCTCATGCGGTGAAAAATTTCATCTTTGAAAGGAAAGTGTTTTAAAAAAATTATGATTTTCGTAGACATTTCTGTCAAATTTTTGTACTTTTTCAGCATATATTACTTTACACTCGGAGTGAAAGGTTTAAAAGAAGTGCATGAAAATTACTTTAATTTTAAATTAATATTCAAATATAAAGAAGATCAGGGTTAAGAGTTGTGTTTTACGGTAAAGGGTAGAGTTACGATCAAAGTTATGATTAGAGAGAGAAAGAAAAAAAAAATCACCTATATACAGCTGTAAGAGAAAAGAGGTCAGCGACCGTTCAAGTTTGATAATTAAAAAACGCAGCATTCCTTATTTCTACTATTCCTTGGTAAAATAAGTTAAAGGAATAATAATCTTAATAAAATAGGTATTTCAATGGGTTATCATACAGATCTAGAGTTCTCATTTGAATGTAAGGGTCCAGTTATGTCTTTGAACAAACCAGACCGTAGCTTAAGCTGAAGGACATAAAAAATATTAGAAACATTTATTAGTTGTGCAATTTTCTAAAATAAGAGCTACTTATTGTGGATTTTAAAATTTATTGGCAGGTGTTTGAAAGGGATGTTTAAACTTTCTACAACAAAGACTCAAACTTAAACTGTTTTTATTGCAAATAATTAATGTCGGTATTTTTGCATTAAATTCCAATAACATAGAAATTTGAGTCATTTTGAGTTAATTTACTTAACTCTCTCATATATTAACGTGTTTAAGTTTAATTGTAAAGGCAGCATATGCACTACTTCCCTAACACAGGGAAGAAAGCATTTAAGTTGCACGTATTAATTTATTTAAAAGCAAACAACAGAGTTACTGTTTCCAGTTACGGTAGTTATTTCCGGTAGCATTTAGCACTCTGACGATGTGCAATGACACTTGTAGAGGCACTTGAGATCGGCCAGGGATGGCGCGAGATTTTTTTTCCGGATAAACAAGAATATATTAGTAGGGCCCACTTAAAATAAATATTAAGTTGAATTAATTGGTCTTACGCCCGACAGATAGTGACACAAATCTATGCACTCGTTTCTAGAGATGAATTATCTACCCTCACGCCCACAACTGTTAGGCTTGATATCAAGCAATTGTGCTCTAAGCATCTATCGTAAGTCTCACATTAATAAAACAAAACTCTTTTTAGTAATTTCGACTGTAGTCCTCTTGTGTAATTCTGTATTGAATACTATGACTATTTTTGAAACTGTATTAATATATCCTACTATTAGCTGAAAACCCGCGCTTCGCTACGGAGTGCATTCAAATTAAATACAACGGTCAATGTAGGCAATTAATGCCAAAAAATAAATATATATATTTATAATAAATGCGACGATCGATGTATACAATTGATGTAATATATATATATATATATATATATATATATATATATATATATATATATATATATATATATATATATATATATATATTTATTTATAAAAAAAATCGTAAGGGATATTTATTTTTCTTGGATAATATCCAATCGTCTGCTGCATTAGAAAGGAAAAAATAATTTTTTTTGTCTATTTAGTTGTTATGCACGTGACGATAAATTTATTGAAAGTACCAGAAAAAGAAATCACGTGATCAGCATTTAATAAATTATATTCTAAAAATTAATCTTTACAAATTCACCAAAAAATCAGAAAATCAAGGTAAAGATTCGAAAAATATCTCATTTTAAAGGAGTTTTTATGATCTTTCTCGTGATATAAATTTTATAACCCTCAAATTATTATTTTAAATGCAAACTTACAAAAAGTTACAAAAACAGCTTAAAAATTTAATTTAAAAAAATCTAAGAAGAATTTTTGAAAAATCTTTCTTAGTGCACCCCTACACCATAAGAAGAATCGCCATGCAAAATTTCAGCCCTTTAGGTCCAGCGGTTTGGTCTGTGCGTTGTATGTCAGTGACGGAACTGTTTTATATATATAGATAGGGTTTGTTACTTATATCTTTCAATAAATGAATAAAATTAGCAAAGTATTTATGTGAGCTAAAATTTAACATGTTCCTGAAATATATCGTCCTTTAATTTAATATTTAACAAATTGAAAAATTAAAATCCTAGCAAGGATGCCGAAAGTTTCTAATCTCATTCCCTGGGTACTGCGAACATAAACTGGTTGGGAATCGCTCATTTAGCATGTCCCAAAGAAGATAAATCGCGAAACTCTTACGTTACTTTCTTTTGATAGAACATTTTTACTTATTTTTCAATCTTTCCTTGTACTCTGCTTTACCAAACTGTGAATTTTAAAGGTTTTATTTGAGCTAAGAACAAATTGAAACATTTATACTATAAGGAAGTCTCTTTTCCCCAGAAAGGTTTTAATCTCTAAAAATATTCATAAAAGGCCCTACTGTGTTTTGATATGTATAAGTAAACTACTAAAGTCCATAAAACTAGATATTAAATCTTATCGAGCTTTAAAACGAGTCCTTAATTTTTATCGAGTTTTCATGGTAAAAATATGATATCCACTCATTACTTGCAGTTAGTATTCTGCGGTTTTATAAAGGCATCGGTTTCAGTTACAAGTTTAAAATACGTGAGAAACAGGAAATTTCCTAAAATTATAAGAAAGATATTAGTGGGTTTGGGAAGAGTAAGCCTTTTAGTACACGGTATTCTTCCCAAAACTTAATTTTAATAAAAATAAAGTATAATTGACTGAAAAATTAAGTCTAATTAAAGCAGTGGCGCACCTAGGATTTTATCTTGCAGGGGGTCGAGTTGAACGGGTAAAAATATTTTTAATGCAAATTCAGTATTCATAATGCTATTTCTATTTCTTTGGGGGGGGGGGGGCAGGGCCTTTTGGCCCACCCCCTGGGTGCGTAACTGAAATAAAGCAAATAATTGCTCAGCAATTTTTTTTTCCTCGATAAAATTTTTATTTACTGAAGGACTAATACTTCTGGTATATCTTACTTTAAAAATTGTTCGCGATAAATTTTCTAGGACAACTGCTGATAAACTCTTTTTCAGGTGAAAACATCATTTTTTTTCCCCTGTATCTACTTCTAATGTTGTTTCTAGGGATATTTCCTGCTGCGAATGAAGTACTGTGGACAAAATATCGTTGGGATTTTCAGTTTCTGAAATGTATCGTCAAGTTATTATATCGACAACTACACGTACGGACTTGGTGTCTTACCTTTAAAGCAGGTAAGATCTAATAAATGTATATATATTTTTTCCGTCCGCTCGCGCTATTGTGTCAACACAAGGCAGCTTTGTCGCATAGTCCTCCTTTCTCTCCGCTATCTCTATGCAGAAGTCTCGTTCGCTTCAACAATGAAAAAAAAAAGAGCAAGTTTCCGCTTTGCTCCTCATCTCCGGCTATATTTACCCGGTATAACAAGCTCTTCCCCCAATAAAAAATCCATTTATCCCGGAGTTTCCCTTGTTGCCCTTATTTTCCCCCGCCAAAATCCCTCCACTTGATCCGAAACCTTATTTTGTGGTCCTAGGGATCATCTCGCAGACACACCTCTCCCCCCGTTTTTTATTGGTCTATTGTAGTTCGCTGCTGGAGGGTAAGGTGAGGGGGTTATTCGTATGTTACAAATCATTGACGCCCTGTCGCGCTTTTGTCACGCGTTTCCAAGGAAGTTGGAGGTTTGTGGCAATCACGGGGTTGCTGGAGGTGGTTTCGATTGGCGAGACGTCGCCAAATAAATGGAAAATGATATTTGCTAGCAAACGGGCGCTCCCTTCGGATCAAAAATAGAAACTATAGAAACTCCTCTGCATTTTGAATCCCCTGACGACTTCATATGCAGCAAACGGGAACACACAACTTCTTAAAGTGCACACTAGAAACAAAGTCATAAATTCATATATAGCATCTACTGTCATATACGACATACTGAAGGGAGGACGTGTATATGTAACTTAAAGATCATAAGTTGTACTTATTTTATCATAGTTGAAATGTTAAATAATTGCTACTTGCATAGTGGATAAAGGATGGAAGCGGGGAAGGAGAGGGGGGGGGGGAAACCCTCAATTTAGGTCCTTCATGTGCTATAGTGAGGTGTTAACCAAACCCAGCCATTAATTTTTAGTTTAAAAAAACTTCGCCCCCTTACCTGAGTTATTATTATTATTATTATTATTATTGTTATTATTATTGGGCTTTATTGGAGATGCCTTACATGTGGAGAACTTTCAGAGGAAAACACCTTAAATTCTAAAAGCGCATCTCGACTACAATAAAGGATTGAAAACTATTCTATATTAACTATTTTTTTTCATTCTAGGTAAATTTACTAATCGATACTGAATAGAGTACTTTTCTAGAAAAACAAAGCAAATAATAGATTTCGAGTTGTCCATAGAGCATTTGGGAATTAATTGCTCATAGTGACAATCGCACCTAACGCTCATTGGCCTGATGAACTATTAATTAGTTTGAAACTAGTTGGCACCCTTTTATTTTTCAATGTGATATTAAAAAAGTGTGTGATCTTGTCTTGCGATTTCCTCAATTTTCCTTTAATTTATTCATAGTAGATTTGTTTATTTCTATCCATCCGTCCTTTGCAGAAGCAGAAGCATCCATCTTTTCGCGTGTTAATTAGCTATCAATGCAAACATTTTTTTTTGCTCCTAATAACAATAAAAAAAAAGGATAGAAGCTGCATTTGGAGATTTTTTATGAATACTCATCAGTATTTGGAAAAGAAACAGGCCTTATGCATAAAATTTTTTTCAACACGTAAGTCCCACTCAATTTTAAATGCAATGTTTAAATAAGTGGTCGTCAACCTGGTCCCTACTGCCCACTAGTGGGCGATTCAAGCTTTCATGGTGGGTGGGAGTTTTTGTCCATTGTTACAAATTTTGTTCTTCCTCCATGCATCAAATAAATTGCTAACACGTTCGTGAGTTTGACTTTTTAAAATACGCTTTTGCAGTCTCTTTTTGAATTCCATTTCTAAACTTGGATTATAGGTAATAATCCACCGGACTATGTGTGTTATGTATAAATATACATAAAGTATAAATAAAAATGTAAATTTAAGTACATATTTTTTTACAAACCCTCCCTTCTAAAAATTACTTCGCACTTGCGCTAAACTGAGTCACTGTGGATCTGCACCGATGGGTGGAAAAAATTTTGTCATCAACAATGATACAAAAGTGGGCGGTAGGTATTAAAAGGCTGACGACCCCTGGTTTTAATTGTGACTGAAAAGCAGTTAGTATCTGATTAGACTAACACTCGTTCGGACAATCTGCAGTCGAGAAAGGCGCTATACATGCGTGTATGATCTTGTTGTGTTTTGAGAAAGGAAATAGGGCATATTTCTGTCATGGAACAAAAAGAAAAACCTACCACCTTTACGCCCCTGCATATTAAAGGTAAATGAATAACATTTGAGAATTAAACAGCTAACATCCGTCAAAATGAAAAGTCAAGCATAAACGATCAAGAATTATATCAATTGGTGATACGAATTTACCAGATTTTTGTAAAATTTCTTTACATAGAATTTATAGATACTGCCTACATAAAGAGCAACAGACGTTTGCTTAAAAATAATGAGTTGATCTATTTTCTTTGCTTTCGTCTCTACTTTGTCTCTAAAGAGAGATCATAAAGGAAAAGGAGATTGTGAATTAAATTTTCGATCATTAAATTAAATGACAACTAAGCGGTTATGTTCCTGGCTATGTGAAAGCACATTTTACTACCAATGAATTTTTAGGAAAGATGAGAAAGGAATAAAGTGATTTGTGAATGAATATTGCTGCACACATATAAAAATTTTCTAAAGATTATAACTATTAATATAAAAATTAAATTGACATTTATTTTGTAAAATGTCTAATATGAATAACAAATGATATCACTGCTAAATAAAAGCAGGACTTTTAAAAAGTCATTACTAATAAAGTCAGCCATTAATTTAAAAACAAATTTATCCTCTAAAATTCAAACATATTTGTTAATAAACATGACTACATAAGCATTTTACCACTTCATTTCTTAGGAAAATGTTAATAATTCTATAAAAATTTCTTTTACATGCAGGGGTGACAAAAGAATAGATATTTATATTGCTTATAACTTGACATTAAAAAAATATAAAATGGAGCAAAAGTACAAATATACCAATAAGAGAGAAAAAAATTCTAATTTCGAATAAAATCTTTCATCTAATTAATGCGAGATATAAAGATCGGAAAATAATTAATTTAAACCTAATTTTCTTCCTGATATGAACACGTTGATACCAATGCCTTGTTAAGTATTTCAAATAAATCGCACCATTTAATTTAAAAGTAAAGTTAAAGCAGATGAAAACAAAGAGAAAATATTTATGCTTGCATGCGAGGCTGAAGAAAAAGACATTCTTGTAAGTAATTATGTAAAGAAAGTGTCAATTATTCACTTAAGCAATCAGCTGTCGTTTCAGTTTCCCCGATTATTCTTTCCTTGACTTTTATGCCCAGTCAAGGATTTAGAGGGCACACTGCAGCGAGCGATGTCAAGTTTCTTTAGTGCATTAGAGACACGTGTATTGAAATCTGTCTAGATCGCACGTGTTTGATATTCCTTCAAGGATTATTTGTTTCGATATCTCTAAAATGATATTAAAGAGGAAATTATATTAGAAAGTCACAATGAAAAATATAACTATATAAACTTGTTCCAAAGAATGTTACAGAACGCAAAATTTTTAATTCGGTCAAGTGTCTTCAGATTTATACATGTATAAAAAAAATCATAAAATTGAATTTGTTGATTTTTGAGTTTGTATTTTAATTAAGAGATAAAAGCAGCTTTTTGTTTCTCACTATGCATGCCCTTTATAATGCAAACGAGCCAAAAAAAAAAAAAAAAAGATTCTCTCATGATAAATTAAGAATGGTCTTACGTATTATGAGTGTAACTCTTTGAAAAGTTTTGATGCGCATACAGAAGAAAGAATTCGAGTACTTGTTTGCTTTAGACTGGATAGTTGTCAAAAATCAAAATCAGATAACCTGAACGTCTCGCAATTTAAAGGTTTGAAATTGTTTAGTGCGTGTAGGCTGATGATCCCGTTTTAATTTCTAAAATTTGGTTTCTTTGACAATTAATAAGTTTTACGTGTTTTCAAATGTTAAGTGCTATAAGGTTTTTTTTTTTCATATTTTATATCAAAGAGAAACCGTTTAATTGTTGGCTCAAACGGTATCACAAGCAATCACCTAAAACAGAGTGACAATTTAACTGGGATATTGAAATCTCTAAACGCAGAATGTAAAAATCGGCGCTTTCTTAAATGGTTAAGTGATCCAGATTCCGTGTTTAATCCATGAGAATAAATGTTTGTTTGGTAAATAATTTGGTCACATTTTACGTAATACATGTTGCAGTAAGTTACGATGTACCAAAGCATTTTTGAATGGAAGTTTATTGGCTTGTTCTAAATTGAATGTTATAAACATTTGCAATAAAATCACGTACTTAATTTATATATTTTGGCATTAATCTGTAATTATATTTTGGTATGCTGTCTTAGTAATTCGAACATCCATTTAAAAAATTTTTATTATAAGCAGTATCGTTCGATTCAAGCTGCTGGAGTTTTTAGTAATGAAATGCAGAATAACTTTCAGAGGTCTCAAATAAAACTATATCACCATTCGCATATATAAACCATGCCAGACACAGGGCCTTGTGATCAATTAGTGCAAACTAATTCAGTGTGGTGAGTCCCTTGTTGAATAACACTGTTATCTAGTTATACTATATAACAAAATGTTTCATTTTATTTTAAATCTCGTAAAAGGTATGTTTCAGAAATTTTCTTCTTTACAAATCCTAGTGAAAACTCATGACAAGAATAAAATGAACCAAGTTATAGGATTGTGGGAAAGAACTATTTTAAGAAACTTGTAACTTTAGACAAAAAAAAAGCATGAAAAACCCAAAATATCAAAATTACCCAGCTGATGAATAGCAATTTCTTTGCGGTTTACCGAATCATTTGTAACATCCTTGTCTTTCGAATTATTAGTATAAAATAAACAGTAGGCTGTGTTCACTCAACAGTTCTTTTTCTCAGTGTCAGGTTCCTTGGAAATAGATGCAACTTCTAATAATGCTAAGTATTATCCTCCGCCTTAGTATAGAAAAAACTAGACCAGATGTAAAGTTAATTAATATAACTTTGTTGTAAGAAATACATCTCTAATTGAAGTATCTACCTCATGTAATGTAGACAATGTCTCATCAAAGGGAGGTATATAGGTTATATGCTAAGGAAATAAAAATATTTCACACTTCTCCTGTTTCATAGGCAGAAGTACATTTCACAACTTGATCAAGCGCATCTGTGTTTAGTGCTTTACTTTATGCTAGTGTGTAGAGCCAAAATATAGAGCTCTATGAAATAAAAACTAAACTTAAATTCTTTGACAAAGAGAATAAGGATTTTTTTGCCAATTTCTAAAACATTTATTATATCCAATTTTTGCGAAATATATAATTTTGTTTCATAGAAGTATATTTGTACAGTGGCATTTCTTTTTCCAGTGTTTATTGTAAAAACACTGTTCAACGTTTGGCAACGTTTTCACCGTTTTCTAGAGCAGCATCAAATAGCTATTCGATAAAGCTTAATTCGACGTTTCACTTTCGTATATTTAATAACTGTGAAGGTTCCTTAACGAGTCTCATTAAGTTATTTTAATTTTGCGGCGATCCACACAATCCAACCTTAAAAAAAGCATTGGGATACATAAATAAAAATAGTATTCAAAGATGTCTAGTTCCAAATATGATGACCCTAAGATATATCTCAAGGAGAACGAAGTTGCAAAAAGAAAATTACTTTTTTTTAACGTGATACGTCGCGTATACGTCAAATATTTAACGGACGTGAATACATCAAATCTATATATTTAAGTTGCTAAGCCGACTTTTTGGGCAGTCCGTGAGAGAAAACTACTGCATCAATTTACTTAATTTTGGTCTTAAACGAAAGATTGTAATCTGTAGATTTATCAAATTTGGTTTTTGTAACCGCAATTTCTATTAATTAGTGATAATTTACAATTGAAAAATTTATTTCTGCGCATGCTCAGTGGCATGTTTAAATCTGGCTTAAGAAACTCACTGTTTTTGAGCATGCTCAGTGACATGTTTTAATGATAAACAAGTTTATTCCGAGAAGTATCTATAGATCTCATTCTGCCATTTTTATTTTTATGATAATTGTTTGTGAAATATGAGATTAAACTTGATGGAAATTGTTTATTTCGCGCTGTTTAATGAGCGATAATGTACAATTTAAAAAAAATTGCTTTCTGCGCATGCTCAGTGACATTTTTAAATCTGGTTTTAGATACTAAGCACGAGGCCGCTTAAACACATTAATTTGTTTCTGTGCATTATTATGATTTTCAACGTTTGGCAATAATGTGTTGAGTATAATTTGTGTATTAGTACTTTTATTTACTATCTAGCGGTCGTGTTTTGACGGGTACCAACTAGTATTTAATTTAAACACTAAAAAAAAAAAAAATCCTTGTTTTGTACTGTGAAAAAAAAAAGATGAGAAATAATGAAATTGTCTAGAAGGGGGAAATAAGCTAGGCTGATAGAAAAACAGGCAAGAAATGTAAGTACATCTCGCTATCTAATTTCCTCCATTTCTAAAGAGTCGTAGATTACTCAATTTTTTTTATTTTTATTTTTCAATAAAACCAAATCTCATTATCAATAAAGTGTATTTTTGCTAGTAAGGTTAAACAAGCAGACATGTTTGCATTAAGAGTATATAAAATTTTATTTAGCTTTTAAAATATTATACCCATTTGATTATTCATTTGTTAAATAATTTCTTAACTGGGACTTCCTTTTAACAGAACATAATTATTCTACTATAAGCTCTTGACTACATTTCGTTGGCTGAGTTCTTATAGAATATTAAATACTACATTTACCTTAAGATATCAAAGCATTATTTTTAATCACCAAGCTTTCATTTTAAAGTTACACAATTTAGATACCTCACTTTAGACTGCCATGCATATCTTAACGTTTAGGAAACCATAAATAAGACTTTCTTTACGATTAGCATTTCTCAGTAGTCTATTCATTGGTTCAGCAATGCTCCCGTGAGCATAGCAAAGGAGAAACTAGTCCACAGTTTCAGCATACGCTTACAAGAGGCTGAAATTTCTTTCTTTTTTTTAAAGAAATTTTTTCCCCGCTGGAGCCCAAACGAGAAACGAAAAAGGTCAATAGCTGCATCTCTAGAGGTAGGTGTCTGGAAAGGTGGGATCGGTCCCGCGCGGTGACTGTAACCCCTCTCCGGCCGGCGGCGATGATTCGCCAAATCGCGGCACCTCTTCCTCCCAGCGCGATCCGACCACCGCCTTAGTCAGTCAAGTGGAGCGGGGATGAAGCTGTCGGTGTGCGTGTCGCCGGGGCGTAAATCATTAGCCCGCTCTCTCTCTCTATCTCTCGCCTGGGCGGGAGGCGGACGGGAGAATCGCCAGATGGCTGGCAACCAAATCCGCCGCAGCTCATTGCCGCCTCGTTCCTGTGCCCCCTTAATCCCGGGGCTCCACTACGTCAATACCTGTAGGCGAGACGGGGTGGCCGAGGCTGAGGGCGACAGTGGCGCAATGCCGCTCAAACACTTCTCGCGTGCATGGAACGCTTTCTTAAATCCTACCGCTGATTGGTGTACGCTACGTCTAGGGGTGTATGAGGTGATTTAGGGTGTCCAGATTCAACAACATAAGCCCGTTATGGTCACTTCGGGCATGACAGTCTATACCTTTACATTAATTCAATAACCATAAGGGTATATAATCTTACAGTAATCTCGCACGGGTTTTAACACGATGGTACATGTCAATGGAAGGCTTCCGTTAGGGATATTTCGACTGCCGGTTTAAATTACAACCGGAGTATTTTGTCAGGTCCATAATGAAGACGAACGTGATTACTACCTGTATGCTGGAGCATGCAGAATCCATCAAAACGGGGGCACTGTGCATCAACAGTGTTCAGGGAAATAAACTTTACGTATAAGGGGATATAATCCCATATGGGCTAATTTCGCTTCATGCGTCAGAGAGGTAATCCTCAAAAGTATATATTTACCATTATTTAATTATTTAATATTAATGCAGCAAGATAATAGGAAACATCAATGATTAGGTACGAATAAAACTAGTAGTAAGGGGAGGAAAAATGCAAAGTACTTTTATTAATATCCAGAAGGGGTCCTAAAAAAGCCAAGACTATACCTTTCAAAAAAACAGGATTAAATATTCATCGAAATAAGTCATAACCTTCAGTGTCAACAATATACCTCTTATTAAAAGTATAAAATTAGCCATTTAAATCATAGACGAGAGACTTAAAATTTCCGCCTTTTCTCTTTGTATAGCAATTGCTTCCATAGAATCAAATCTCCTGTCCAATATATCAGTCAATTATAACTACAGATTAACATTGTATATATAGACAACTAAGACACATCTCAAATTTGACTCAAGGGGTGTAAATTGTTTTGGTCGTAAAGCTAAACAGATCAGTTTTTTAAGAAAAGATTTTTTGAAACTTCGTATAGCTAGTAAAACTTTCAGTCAAATTTCATTTTGGATCAGGAGACCACTTAACACAGTATAAGGAATTATTGAAAGTTTTGTCCTCTTGGAATGATTGTATAACCAATCTCTTTGGGCCGGAAAAACCTTTCCATAGAGCCGGGCGGTGGCCAAATGGCTAGGGTGCTGGCTTTCGAAACCAGGGTCTGTGGGTTCGAATCTTACTATTGACATGGAAGTTTGTAAGCCGTGCGTATTCGGCTTTAAGCAATAGGTCCCAGTCTAATTAGCCGTCGTGTAGCAAAAAAATTACCGTAGCGCTCTAAACCAAACCAGACCAAACTACCTTTTCCATAGGTCTGTAAACTGACAGTTTTTCGTTTGGCAGCTGAAGAAAATTTAAGATTAGTTCAGTGTGACAGGAATAGACATTCAACGGGTCAACGTTTCTGTGCAAAACGATGGAACAACTGTAAATACAGATCCAAATAAGCTGCTATGAAGAGCCTTTAACATTTCTAAATTTAATATATTTTCTCCTCTCTATCCAGATATTGATACAAATGTACATAAGTGAGAATTTTTTTATATCAAACTTATATTCGACACATGAATTTTCCAACGATTCTCAATGAAAATAGATCCTAAATCTAGCTCGATACCAAATCTCGTACTTTCCATGAAGTGTTCTAGTCAATTATTTACGTGACAGAGTATTCAATGATATATTAATTATAATGTTAATAGTGTAAACATCTTGAGAATTTCAGAAAGTAAGAACATCTCTATCACCTCGGAATGAGAGGGTATATATTTCGTCATTTATGCGTAAAGTTACATTTGTTTTGACGTTCGCTTAGAGATGTGCAGTCAGTGCTTTTGCACATTTTTGAATGGTTATTGTGCAATTTTTCTCTTATATTAAATGTTTTTAAAAGATTTATCTGTGTAAAAATATTTCCTACTCCTGCTTTAGGCTACATTTTCATTAATTTACCACGAAATATCACCTTCCATCAAATTTATTTTGAGCTTTTTTTAATTATACGAGAACTGAGACTTCTAACTTCGATTCTGGAGTCTGACAGTTGATATAAGACGTTCTATTGATTAAAATCACGTACAACTCTCCATCGATATGAGCAGTTTTCTTTCTTAAAAACAGTTCTCACACAAAGTATTCAAACATCTGACTAACAGCAGCAGGGTATTACATTTCGTATACTTCCGTGGTCACTGGTAAGAAATTTGTGAATAAACAATTTTGATAACGATAAGGTCGAAAATTTGTGCTTTTGAACGTGCTGTACGACACCTGAAAACTTAAGAATAGATTGACAGTTTATGTTTTATTTACATACATTTAGTAAGTTTTATGATAGTCCTTTAAATCAAAACAATTTTGCTAGGGGGAGACAGTGGAAAGGAATTAATGCATTTTTTAGATTCTTCCAGAGTCATGAGGCATTTTGTTATTGACCTATCACCTCCCTTGTATGTTCAGACTTTAAAAGTTATGCAGGATATGCTTAATAGAGTTTTTTTATGAAGAAGCAATTTTTTAAAGGACTTATGTTAACTATGTGTAACTCCTGACTATCTAATACAGTTATTACAGCTATTGGCGGTTTTCAATGAAGGTAATTTGTCCTATCTCACTGATTGAAAGTTTAACTATGCGAAGTTTAAAAAATCTCTTCTTAAAAAGTGATCTGTTTAGCTTTACGACCCATTTTAAATAATTTACATCCGTTGAGTAAATTTGAACTGCGACTTAGTTGTTTAAGTACAGTGCTAAGTCTGTAGTTATTACTCATAAGGACAAATATGCTGGACGGAAGAAAATTTGATTCTATGGAAGCAATTGCTATACAACGGAAAAAGGCAAAAATCTAAGTCTCTAGTCTATGATTTAAAAGGCTATTTTTTATCTCAACTCACTTATTGCACTTGTTATTGTTTTTATGTCATACATAGCAAGTAATGAGAAAAATTCATTCCAAAATAATTTAAACCCATTTTATCGAAAGATAGTTTCTTCTGTTCCTTAAAACAATTTTTATTCTGCTAACAAATGTTTACAATTTAACTTTCAGCAAGATAGAATATAGATTAATTTATATATATATATATATATATATATATATATATATATATATATATATATATATATATATATATATATATATATATATATGTAAAACTAACACTTAATGCTGTCACTGATCTTCCCGTCCGTTTTATTATAAATTAGAAAACATTGTAGGAACTATATTTTCTGTAAACGTTAAAATATTTTTAAAAAGTTATTATTACTCCTTAAACTTATCCTATTACATTGCGTTATCTAAACATTAATTATTCAATGTAGTTGTAAATTTTAGCTTAAATAGTTGATCATTTATGAAAACTTGAAATTAATAACCTATTCCAAATATCATTTAATCAATTTTTTCAGGTTAAAAGGGGGGGGGGGGAACCCGCAATCTTAGCTCACATTTTTCTTACAGTAAAGCCACAGTATCATATTCAACCCAACACAGTTTTTCAGAATTCGAATGACAATTTTTTAATTTTATTTGTTAATTTATATTTTTTTATTGGGAATTTCTTTTTTGACCAATCTTTTTGATTTCCTTCTCCTGATGTGCCAAACTTAAATTTATGTTTTAAAACAAGTTTTCCAAACGTATCTAACATCGTAAAAAATAATGTTGCTTTATTTCTCAATGCTTCATATAAATTTTTTCATTCCTTTAAACATAGTATTATATACATTAAACTGATATAAAAAGTGAAATATATATTTTCTTATATTTGCAAATTTTTTTTTAAAACAGGAATATATTCAAAGAAAACTGTACAGGTTATCATAACTTTTCAGATTTATCCTATTACATTTCGTGATCTGTTATGCGATCGGGGGAATATGGTATAATTTAATATGTTAGTCTAAACTGAACCAGTTTGAGAGCGTCCCAGATATCAGACCACCTAATATGTTAGTATAAAAAAATTTATACTTCTTAACATGTTAGTTTAAAAATAATTTTTTAAATGCACAGAAAAGTTCTTAATAAATTTAACTTGAGAACTTTTCATATGAAACCATAAGACTGAGAATAAATACTATTTGAAGTGTCCTTTTGAAGTTTGAAATCAACCATGCGGATTTAGTGGATAAATATTTTCAAGTTTTAAACAAAATATTTATAAAACTTTTTTGCCATAGACAGTTCAAATGTGTAAAGAAATATTCTAAAAGATGGCAGCGGCTTATAAAGACACATAAACAGCATACGGACTTTTAATAAATATCTTCCGGGTGTTTTGTAAGAGTATCTACCTGCAAGAAGCAAAAACATGCATTGATTTGCTTCTCGATTGACGAATACTGTTATGCAATTCTTACACTTCGATCAAATAGTTCTAAATCTACCTCGAAAGTTGTATCATTCATCGATAAAAAAAAATTAATTATATGCTACAATTTATGATTTTTTTAATGTAATAGCAACCGTGTAAGAGAGCAATTTTAAATAATTTGTCACAGCTTTGATTTTGGTTTTCTTTCCTTCTACCAAAGGGGCTACAGAATACGATTGTTTACCTTTTATATGTAAAAGGCATTTTGTAAATATTTTTTTTCTCAAATGTGTTTATGTAAAAACCACTTTTATGTGTAAAAAATCTTGGGTAACTTAAGAGAACTCACGACTGTTAAGTCGAGGAAATAAGGCATATTTTCATACTTTTTGACTCTTTGTAACTATTTCAATTTACTCCCAATTTTTCCAAATTTTATGTATATGATAAATTGATATGTTTATTTTAATAAACAAATTTTCAACTCTCAAAATAATTTTAAATAATTTTTTTAATGCTTTAGATATAACTTGTTTTTTAAGCATCTTTATTGTATACTGGCTTGAGCGCAGAACTATGAAATTAATTTTACACTTAAATGTATAATTCCTGTTTTATATTTAAAATAATTCAAAATACAATTGATCATAAAACATTCAACATTAAAATATTTAAATTTTTTTTTTAAACTGCTCAAAATATACTTAAAATTTCCTTAAATTTTTGCATTAATTTACCCCTGAAAAATAACAAAATTTGCAGTGATTGCAATAATTCTAGTTCCTTCGCAATAAAATAACATGATTATGCAGTGATAAAAATTTCATGGAATTATGTTTCATAGTTTTTGAGATATCAGTTGCGGAATAATGCAAAATTACATTTTGAGACAAATGAGTTTAAAATTTTTCCTACCATAAACTTATTCAGTAATTAAATATTTAGAATATCAATATCTCCGGAACTAAGCGGAATATTTTCATGCGGTTTGCTTTATTTTGTTCAGAAATGATCAGGCTTTAACATACATTTTTTTCAAAAAATCGAATGTTTTAAAGATTTAAGGGTAGTGAGTCCCCTTAAAATTTTTAACTTTTTATACAGCGGCTGAACCTGTTACTCACATTGCTCCTGTTGCACACATTTCAGTTTTGCATTCAGAAAAGGTCTCCAATTGGTCATCAATATTTATGAAAAAAATTATTAAATGTCCAGCAAACGTCAAGGGCAAAATAATATTTTAAAATTTTTTTTCTTTCACGCATTTAATATTTTATTCATTTAGAAATCCTACAGGAAATTTAATAAAAGTTGAACAGAGGAGCTTGGCACAAAATTTCAACCAGACATCGTGCAGAGTTTTATATATACTTTTTTAAAGATGAAGAATCCTAAAAGCTTCCATTCCGATATAAATGGACTTGAAGCACATATTTACAGCATGGTACACACGGCATTAAAGTACTAGCTTCAATATTACTGTCTGACACCCTCACCCATGAATCAAATGACAATAATATAAATTCGAGAACTCTCCGTTGAAAATTTACGTTGACTTGCAATGTTGTTTCACTGTGATCCGTGTTTATCGGCAGTTAAGCTAACTTTAATAAGCAGTGAAAACGTTCGCCCGTGAGTAGAATTGTGTATACGTTAGACTTATTATTTTGTTTATTTCATTACCTCATAAATTGACTTTTATCACTCATTGTATTTACAAAAAAGTGATATTATTTGGAATGTTGTGTAATTTTTGTGTGTTTAGTAAAAATTTTAAGATTTAATTTTTATACTCGTGTATTACCTTGTCTTCCCATCTTTCTGTATGTATTGGATTATTTGATAACTCATCCAAGGGAAAATGTAAAAGTATTAAATGTAATTTTCCATAAAATGAGCTAATATTGCTTTCATAACTCCTAATATAACCTTGCAAAAAAAAAAAAGACTCTAGTACTTACAGTAGAATACGGTTTTTGATTCAGATAGTTTTCGTTGCATTTAGCATAAATCAGTTTATAATTCAAATTTTAAATAACACTTCAGAATGGAGTTCCTAAGGATAATTACGACAAGGGGGGTAACGGTTAACTCCCTAACTAACGGTTAAATGACAATTTATCCACCTTATGTCGTCAACCGTGTGTGACTTGTTTGCCATACAGAGAATAAAACTGAAATTTTTAATGTTTTTCAAACTTTATGCCTAAAATATTACTCTAAATTATTAAACTTAATTTTTTACAATTCCCTTCAATTCTATATAAACTTTTACTTTATTTTTAATAAGCCAAAATAAAGCTTTTTTAAGTAAACCCCGAGAGGGTTTTGATAAAAAGGAATTCAGGGCATAAATTAGATAAGAGTTGTTGGACAAATTCTTATGAGCCTTCTTAAGTCAGTAGATATAATAAGCAACAATTTGGCGGTTACTTTAAGTTTGCTTTAATTTTTCGTAAACGCTCTATCATAACAACTTTTGATTATACTTAAAATCATAATAGGGTTCAAAGGGTGCGAGATGTGACAAAAAGTCGCGGCAAAATGTGATGCGAAAGGGATACAAACTTGCCTGCAAATCGAAACTATAGTCACTTTAAATCCTAACTCATATGGTATCAATCATTACTTAATTTAGAAAAAAGGTGGGTTACTTTCCATAGTGCTGCTATGTGCCGAAGGAAAAAGGAATCTTTCATTTACGGAAAACTGTTTTCTTTACTTTCAGAAAAAGGGCGGTAGATCATTAATGTGGATCTCAACGGATAAAAAAAAGGAAGGAAAATATTGAAGTATTTAAAAAAAAATTAATCGAACAATGTTATCATCAAAAAGCATTATTTATTAGGCACACGGAAGATACTTTTCAAAACAATGAGGAGTAATCAATTCCTATTCTAGAATTATGAATAACACGAATCGATTGAAATGTCTGATTAATAAACTATCTCAAAATATTTCTTCATTTAACTGCAATTTTAAAATTAGTTTTAATTTTATTATCTTTACTTAGAGAAATGGAGGTGTCTGGTAATAGTGGAACTTCCTCGCATAAAAACCGGTGCACAAAATGTTTCATCTGTTTTAAATAAACTACTTCGTTAATCTTATTCGAAATCTCCATGTAATTCTTTCTTCAAAGAAGCTCTCAAGAAGTGAACTTAAAAACGTATGAACTCTAAAATCACAAAGCATGCTTTTAAAAGGCTTAATCTAAATCACCGTAATCGAACTTTCCAAATGAGTGAAAGGATCAAGAAGATTCGAGGGTACTGTAAAAATTGGTCCCGATAAGACAGTGGGGATGCAGTAAAAAATAATCTTACGCCACTGTTGCTCGAGTCTCCCTTTCACGGGCTTCGGGAAATGGTGGAAAGAAAACCGACGAAAATCGTGGGAATGCGACAGCAGATTTTGGCGCCCCGAAAAATTGCATCGCTCGCTCCCGCAACTAAGCCACTGAATCCTGCTGGCACTGGGGAAGGGGAGGGGGGATCCAAAGAAACAGAGGGGGTTATCAGGAGAGAATTGTCACGTGTTCGCGATACGCACTTGCTTAATGGTTATGATTCGTATTATGTGGAAACGATCGCGGTATAAAAAATTAACCCCACTCACAGTCAGGTAGATGACATAATACGGATACCGTCATGATGAATTCTCCCTTTATAAAGTACAGCTGGCGACTCCTCTGTGTGAGCAATATATATATATACCCGAATGCCGGGGATTTGGCTGCGCATTTCTTACTTGCAGAATAAATATTATATTGTGTGGTTATAATAAAAAAAAAGTTCCAAAATGTTACAGCGCCATCTATTGATACATTTTGGAATTTTTTATATTATGCCAAATCGTTTCCCCCTTCTTCCAGTATATTCAGTTCAAATTTGAAGTCATTCTGACCAGTAGTTCTTTTTTTGCAGCCTTTTGAAAGTGGGACTTTATTTATGGACACCCTGTATATATATATATATATATATATATATATATATATATATATATATATAATATATATATCAACGTGTTGTTAATGCGAGCTATTGGTATGACATTCTTTTTACGTTATAGTACATTACTAAACATTTCCTACAATGTTGTGGTAATATATTGTAAATCTAAGTTAAACTTAAAATTTCCTTACCTTTATTCTTATATACCTATTTTGTTTCAAAACTTATTTATCTAAAAAATTGCTGATGTTGACCAAAATATTGAGTCGGTAAAGTGTTTATATTACAAAGTTTTTATTTCACATCTTTATTATGTGTGAATAAAATTTATCTAAATTTTGACTAAAATATTTTACGTTAATCAATATATATAAAACAGTTCAGTAACTAACTGACTGACAGGTAACGCACAGACCAAACCACTGGACCTAAAAGATTGAAATTTTGCATGGCGATTCTTCTTATAGTGTAGGGTTGCACTAAGAAATATTTTTGAAATATTCTTAGATTTTTTTAAATTAAATTTTTAAGCTGTTTTTGTAACATTCTTTAAAGTTTGCATTTAAAATAATAATCTTAGGGTTATAAAATTTATATCACGAGAAAGATCCTGAAAATTCCTTTAAAATGAACTCTTTTTCGAATCTTTACCTCCATTTTATGAATTTTGGTGAAATTTTAAGTATTAATTTTTAGAATTTAATTTATTAAATGCTGATCACGTGGTTTCTTTTCTTTTTGTGATACTTTAAAGTAACTTTGCGTTACGTGCATAACAGCGAAATAAATTGACAAAAAAAAATTTTTTTCTCTAATGTGGCAAAAGATTGGACATTATCCAAAAAAAAAAAATTAAATTTCAGTAAACGAAATGTTCCTGAAACTGTACTATACTAACTGCACTATATTCTTTAGTATGTTCTATTGGATTTAATTTGAATATTTTCTTCTACATTATTTTGTCAATAAAAATATCCGTTATGATTTTTTATAAATATATATATATATATATTTTAGGGGGGGATTAATTGCATTCATTGACCGATGTATTTAATTTGAATGTACTCCGTAGCGAAGCACGCGAATTCAGCTAGTTAATATAATAAAGAAAAAATATTTGGTCTGACAACTTTAGTTTCTTTTTATTCCATGGTTATAAAGGTATACGTTCTCAATGGGATTAAGGCTCTGTTCACATTGCAGTCCGTTAGCGTAAGCGTTACTCGTATTGAAATATATGTAATCAACGACAAACCTCCAAACTATTAGCATCGAAATTGTTAAGGCCTATGATTGGTTTATTTCCCTCTCAGCGCCATTTTTCATTTAACGCTTACGCTAAAGGACTGCAACGTTAACAGGCCTTTAGATCAGGGTATCCGTGAGATGAGTTCAATTTGGGTGAAACAATACAACAGATGTACTTTTCCTTTTTGCCCTGCTTTGGAGTTCATAATATTGTTGGAACAAGAACTGATTTTTCATTCGAAATTTTTATTATTTTATAATTCATGATCTCACAATATGATCAGATTTTTTCTTGCGTTCAAAACTCTTCTGATTTTAGTTGATTTACTAGTTCAGCTTTAGATCGTGAAACACCAAACCTTTTTCGACCGTGTTAGAACAATATTTGGCGCGGAAGATGTCTAATAAATTGTTTTCCCACAAAGCATTTTTGTGGTCCTCATAAATAAAACAGACCACAAAATAATATCCAAATAAACCGTATTTATTTTTTCTTCAAACAATAATAGTTTTCCAAAATTATAAAAACATGTCGATAAATTCTTTTAGTACACTGAAGCTTTTTCTACTGTTTTTCAGTAATAAACTGTATTAATTTCTTTATATACAAGCTATGTAATTAATTTGTGGTGACTTGCGATACTGGAAGCTGCATGCGACTTCTCGCAATCCAATTTGCGAAACGTGGTACGAAAATTTTGACTGACGCATGCGCTATATCCCTCAACTCCGATGTAAAATTAGCTTTTACGCAAGCTTCGAATCACGTTGCTGCTAGCTCATTTTTGACGAACTTGAAAAGTTCTTTTTTCTAGAGGAAAAACCTCCAGTATGTGTATTTTCTGTTCGTGCTACCAAGTATTAAATTTGTTGAAATTTTTATTTAAATGATGTGTTATCTATTTTGAGCGCTTTTGCTTTTTAAATGGAATTAGATTTTGCAAACCGAGCTTTAATACGCAAGAATACTAAGACGCCAAAAATTTATTACAGACCGAGAGGTAATATTTACTCCTGAGCATAATGAAATATCTCCTATTTCTATAGAACAATTAAAAAGTTGTTTTTTTATTTTCATTAAAAATTTTTCTGCTTTTAATTGTCCAGTAGCTTTGCATTGCTTCCTATTTTATATTCCGTTATTTGAATTCATTAATTATATATTTATGTTTTAATACAATTAATATAGAATAGCTTTCCATTTGATAAAAAGGTTTTTCTTTCGTAAACTCGCTATTCTACCACGTGTAATTGACTTCAGTTCACTTTTTAATCTATAAACTTTTTAAACATTTAATTCAAAATTGACTGCGTTTGAAAATTGGCAGTATTAGTTCAAAATTAATGAACAAACCAAGAACCAGTCACATTTCTTTGTATCCTCCTCTGTATTTTCTATAAAAGTCTATATATTTCTTATCAGTTGCTTAAATATATTTTCTTTTGAATACTTACAAATCTCGGATATTATAAACCGAAGCTAATAAACTTCAATTATATTTTTTTTATTTATTAAGCGAAAGTACGTATTACCTCAAATTTATTTTTCGTCCACTACAAAATTACTACGAAACAAAACTTTGTTCAACCCCTTTTTTAATCGCAGTATTTTAAACATTTCCATCACAGTAAAAAAATAGTGTCATTGTCTGGAATTAGACTCTTTTTAAAAAAGGAGACTGGATTCTATGGTTCGGGGCTAAATGCGAAATTATAATTTTCAAATTTCAACTACGCTTTATACATAGAGTATAAGATTTTACTCAATGAAAGGAATTTCCGCTCTTTATTATTAGTCACTCAACGAACACTACCTATCTACTTCCAAAAAATAATTTTATGTATTTTTTATAGTATATCTGATACTCATATTTATGGAGATATTCAACTAGTATTTTCACTTCCCCATATTTTTCCATGTTTTTATTAACTCGCTTTCTTATTTGTTTGTGTGTTTGTCTAGTACAAATCTTGCAATTGATTTTTAACTAACTTCCCGACTAGCTAGACATTTGAAACTTTTAGAATAGCTCAGAACACGATGACAATGCATTTTTTGATACTTTTAGCCATCTTTAAGCAGCATTGAACTAACTTTCAGTTATTGTCAGTTAATTTTGTTTTGTAGACTGGTGCAGTCATCTATCGTCCGGAGCAGGAACGAAAAGTTTAGCGCAAGTTAACTTCCAATTAACTTCATTTTCTTTCAAGTTGATGGGATAATTCATCAAAAAAAATTTAAAAAGTATTTATTAATACATAGAATTGTCAAGTTTATGATTCAACATAAAATTTAAAAGCATGGTATATAAAAAGTTCTTTTTATCTTGAAATTTTTCTTGACTAGTCACGCTATGTAAAGGAAATTTGACAAATTTTAACCTAAGGCAAGAAAGCTTCCCCAGCCTTTTATTCTTTTGGAGGGGAAGGTTTGTTGTTGTTGTTTATGCCGCCTGGCCGAAGTATTCCAGGACAGGTCCACATAGGCTTGCAGGCTAAGGGGTGCATCTCCGGTTTATAATGGCACCACAAGGGTCGAAGTCCGACTTAGCCAGGTCCCACCTCAAGTTTGACCGAGCACCCCAGGGGTGACATCTGGGGAGATCGTATCTTCCACATCCACTGACCTCATAGAACTTTACGGTCTACGGATTTAACGAGCCCTAGACACGACCTAGACACGAAGGCATTTAATGGGGCTTGACAGGAATTTATCCTAGCCCCCTCAGTAAGAGTGCTACCACTAGGCCACCTCTGTCTGACATTTGAAAGGGTACATCATACTAGTCCATTTTTTAAGTTTCTCTCTAAAATTTCATTTTGAAGGGGCAGAATTTTTATTTCTACGTTTGTGATATTAAAAGGCAACAGAGGAAATAATAGATGCTTAAATTCATAGAAATCTTATATACTATTTATAAATTTTTTAATGTAGGTCTGCATTCATCTCGTGCCATGTTGATAAAGAATAGGTTTTAAGTTTATTTGTGATGAAGCCTTTTCTCTTTATCGATATGTTAATTCCATTAGGGTTTTATATTCTTGTACATCCCACAAAAGTGTTGAAGAGAACTTGTGTAAACATACGTGTTCCACAAGAACTTCAATACACCACACATGAGGTAATTTAAAATCTTTTATTACATCTATACTTATATATAAAGAGAGAGCGATTTTGTACGTGGAGGGTAATCTTCAGAACCACTGTACCTATTTGAAAAATTCTTTCACTGTTTGAAAGGTACAGTATTCCAGATGGACATAGGCTATATATATTATGTATATATAATCAGTAGAAATAAAGTTAGGGGCTTAATCCTAACAATCTCCATTGTTACCGCTACTGTCATCTACCGCTTTTTGTGCCGAAGTCTTCAACAATCCTTAGCGTGGTGCTATCGCGGTGGGCTTCTGTTCTGACGTTAGCGGTTCGAACCTAACCGTTCTCCGGCACGCCCTTTTCTTTTAAAATATTAACTTTAATTATTAACTAACGTAATATTAATTTAAGGTATTATTAAGGCAATTATTAAGGTAAAAAAAGATTTACAATTTATTAGCTATCAACTGGAAAATTATTGGTATAATATTTTGTTCAACCCGGACAAAGTCGGGACGGGCCGCTAGTACTAAATAAATATGTTTTGGCACCTTGTCAATGGTAAATCTGAAACTAAGAAAATCCTTTCTTACGCCAACTACTCCCACTAAATGAAACCGTGCTTATATATATATATATATATATATATATATATATATATATATATATATAATACATACACGCACACATATGTACATATAGTGAATATGTTTGTATGAACAGATTTGATAATTATAAATACGTATATTGCCAGTTTTTATAACTTTTTCTTTCATTAAATTTGGTGTAACGTTAATTTTTGCAACAGACTAATAAAAAAATTAGCAGATAGTACCTTAAAGTCTTTCAAAAATAGAGCATTTTTTTCACAACGTAAAAATAATTGCTTCGGCATAAAAATGATTTCAACGAAGTTTAGAAAAATGGTAATATTAAACAATTCACATCCGGATTTCAATTTAACTTTGCTCTCCGTAATAAATTTTTAGTGGGAGAAAGCATAGCGTAAGACAACACGATTCAGGAACTCGAATTACACCACATACGGTAGACGTTTTGCTTGCAGCTACTGACACGTCCGTGTCCCCATCAGAATTTGACCGGGATATCCGGCACCTTCCCTGGCGAGCAGACGTCCAGCTTCTCCCTTGATTGGCCGTGACAGCTTCCATCGATGGGCATGATTTTCATCAATCACGAAGACATGGATCGGTTTCGGACATTCAGACGTCCCCAGTGAGAAACGAAAGGATTCGCGAGGCTCCGATTGCCCGCAGAAGAGAGTGAAAGTGATTAAACCTGATGGAGACCTGATTTTCTTTCTGCATCCCTCCTACGGTATAGAATGTTATTCGGTATTATCTCGGATGGAATAGCTTTTCATGACATTCCTGTAATTAAATGCTCCTAAGGCTATTGTTATCATGAACAGCTTTATTATGGTGAGATACAGAAACACGATACTCTAAGTAGTACAGACAATCAATCAAGAGTGTAGTATTCCTTTCATATGGAATGATTTCATAATGCGAATATAACTCATTCATTCATTCCTTCCTAGACAAACACAACCTCTTATACTGTAAATTTGAGAAATGTTATTTTAGCTGGAAAAATGTACCTTATTTACGTTGTGATACATCTTTGGGAAACCAAGAAAACACCATCCCCTCAAACAGGACCCGATTTAGAAAATTCTTGACTATAGGCACAACTCGGGATGGGGGCCCCCCTTACACTGATGTGGGCGTAAAATTTCTGAAATTGACACACACACCAAAAAAATAATAATAATAATAATAATAATCATGAATCACAGTGAAAGTACCATTTTACCAAGAATTGGCTATTTGAAGCGTAGAAGCCTAGAACATAATCAAATAACAAAAAGCGATACAACATATTAACTTCATCATTAAAACACCAATACAATGCAACCAGAAAAACTTATTTATCCCTTATATACACTATAACATACATATGATGAACTATACATATAACTATACATAGGATGAACCAATCAATCAATTAAATTTGAAAGAATATATAAAAAAATTGCTATTAAAAAAGGTAAAATTTAAAAAAATTTTAATTGGGAATATTTTCTTTTTTCCCTTTTAAAATTAAAAATTTTTGGGAGGCCCCTAAGCCTAGGCCTAACGGAAAATCAGGACCTGCCCTCAAAGCATTTTAACGTAGGATTACGTTTCTCAATAACGGTCCTGCGGAGAGAAAAAAAATTGTCCGGCGTCGCGAGTTATAATTTTGGCAGCGCTCCAAACCCAGTTTTAGTAAACAATTAAACAGAAAAGTGCCAAAATGTGTTTAAAAAAAAATTTTTTTTAAGAGGGGGGGGGGGGCTAAGCAACGATAAGTAATCCTACGTAAATAACCCGCGGTAGTTTCGTTGGAAAAGACAACCTGAAATATTTTTGTTTTTTAAATGTCACAATAGTAGCAGTTTTTAAATGTTCAACTGCTGTGATCAGGGCATGAGTTTGTGGTCTTGAATTCAGCATTTGCTAAAAGTGTTTGTAGAAATTCAGGATCGGTCTGTTCGGCCCATGTGTTACAAAATATGATTACATAGATAGGATGTTCACATAAATAGAAAAAGGTCAACAAACCAACTATTCAAATGTCTGAGACCAGCTTTTAGTAAGCCAAAATGCGTCCACCGCTTCTTGATTGAAGTCTGGGGCTCAAAGGGATTGCTTTGAAGCGACTGGTGTGAGATGGTTTCGTAAACATAGTTCGCCCAATTTTAGGGCTTTTAAATGTTATCAAAAATAGCTTTAAAGTATTATTTTAAATCTAATTGAAACAGCATTAAAGGGTTTCATATGGAACCATGCAAAATTCGTGCTAGAATCAGTTTCACAAATAAAAGCAAAAAATTAACACTCACGACCAAACACATATACAAAGTATCTGGTCAGATGGAATTATTGTAGTGGAATAAATTACCAAAATATAATTTCCAAGCAAACTGCACAGCTGTTTTGGGTCATTGTGGATTAAGTTTTGTAAAAATTATGCTTTTTTAAAACTAAATATACTAAATATGTTTCATAATGAATTAATACTGGTACTAAAAATATTAATTTGAAGCCTATAATCACGGTAGACTAATATATAAAATATAATTTACAATAAGCCTGTGAAGATAAATGAAAGTTTAAGATTTTCCAAAAGATTAAAACTGTTTACTAAATGCAGACAAACTGATGTAGTCCTTTTTCAAGACAAAGATCAACGATTGTCTCAAATGAGGATTACAAATGCTACTCATCTTTTGAGATGTATGCAACTAGAGCTTTCTCGTTTAAAGAAGGCAATACCAGTTTCTTTGAAAATAGCAGCAAATTTTATCCTTTATTGCGTATTCGAATCACTGATAAGCAATATAAGATTAATATTTCAAAAAAGGGGGATTATTCCGGGGAGAAAATTGTAGCATGTCCCTGATACGAGAAAAATTTCATACAGTGGCATATTCTGTTATAAATGCATATTAATATCCTAAAAGCTATCGGGAAATTATAAAGAGTATGAGTTGCCTCTCGAATGGATTTCATGTTCCTGCATTAATATGTTTTCTTATGATACCTCCTCACGTCTTCCCTTCACTTTCATGATTTACACTCCCTGATTGTACCACAATCAATGTTATTAGGTAGCTTAAACGGGGAAACGTTAGGCAATTAATATCCCACAGTACATTAAATGGCACATGGACTGTGTTCTACCCGCAAGTCTATTTTCCACTATTTTGATTTAAGAATTCAATTTTAAAAGATTACAGTTTGTATATAATAATAGGAGTTCGAACGTACAACAAGACTTGTCACAATCACTTGCAATCTAGGGTAGAAGCAAGAAATTGTTACCATATCGCGAACATACTGTAAAATCATCTCATTCCAAGCAGATTTTCCTCTCATGTGTAGCTGTTCTGTCACGTTAACTTTATTTCGAGTTCCAAATTGGAAGAAATATAACTTCATTGTTTCTACATTGCTAGTATCGGGTACGATTAACAAGGGAATTCCGATCAGTCTCCAGAGCCTTCCGCAGTCTCTTCTCTGTTCATCCCATCACGTCATCGAATATCCCCCCCCCCCCCCTCTTTACTTTTCTACGGCACTTCCGAATATTCCCGGGCGCTGATTTGTCGGGAAACAGCCCAGTCAAAACTCGCTAATTAACCCGCTCAATCTGGCAAAAATGTTACACAGGCACCCGTGGCACGGCGCGCTCTCGATGCAAACTCCCGGCGGTGCACAAACAAACGGCGAATATCAAATTGGCGAAGGTGAAGGGCGTAGAGAGGTGAGGTCGATCCAATCAAGGCGACCTCCCCCTCCCCGGTCCCCCACTCTTTTCCCAGATTATCCCGATTCGTAGCTTTCCTTTCGACGATGGATTTTTAATTCGAGCCAGTGCGATGATTTTTCTGCGCGTTCTCCATCGAATTAGCGCGTCCTTTAATCTGCTTAATGTGCGAGATTGAATTATACGAGCGTTTCGCACGGCGTTGCGTACCCGCTTTGTTTTTGAATCACAATGAGCGCTCCCGCCTTTTATAAGTGTGCGATTTGAATTGCTAAAATCCCGGGATATAGACAGTTCGGGGGTAGTTCCATAACGAAGGTGTTTGTTTTACGTCGGAAAATTACCCTGAAAGAGGGGAAGGGGGGTTGTAAAGTGCATAATGATGCGAAGGATCCGAGAGCGAGAGAGGCCCGTTTTTGTCTCGCGTGGAACTGATGTCTTGATTCTCGCGCGTCGCTTTGACGGGCTCTGCTGCTAGCGCACCGTTCTTTCAGTAGCAAATAAGGGATTTTTTGTGACAGGTTTTGAATTATTATCAAGTGAGATTTAGTTGGGACTCGCTTTCGCTTCGTGCCTAGAAAGTCTCGATAAAAATGTCTAAATGGATTAATGTTCTGTTCTCCGGTTCCTAGGCATATGAGAAGTCCTATTTTTACCGTCTCACGTTGAGCGCAAAAATTTCTAAGGCATCTACGATAACTGCTGCTAGAATAAATTTTCCTGTTTCACTTTAAAAATTAATAACGATGTCAGCTAATTTTTGATCCATATATTCAGAATTCTCATATCGTCACACTTTGTTGAATATTGAGCTTTACATTGTTTTCTACGAGTTCCAAAACATGCAGATTGTACGAATGTTCTATTAATGTTTTAATGGCAGAATTCTGCAAACATTATGTTAGCATTCTGCACCCAAAACTATAAACATAGTTATATAAACAATATGATAAATTTAAATTTCTTTTAATCTCTTTCCCTAGAAACTTTTTTCTTCTCCAATTTCAACTGTGTCAATGAATGTAACCTCAAAAGTTTCTAAGAAATTTGATGGGAAAATTGAAAAAAATTGAAAAGGGAATAATCTATTCACGAAAATGGCAATATACTTCTACAGATGTGTGTGCTCAGTGGTAACATTTTCAAGACTATGCTTATTACTAATAAAAATTGGATAGCTGATCATCTGAAGTTAGATTCCTTTAAGGATATCTTGCATCAGAGTAAACGCCTAAATCTTAAAGAAACGATGGATTGTGAACATAATTCTATAAGATATTCTCTATCTAGAATTCAGAACCTTCAACGGTAGAATAAATACTACTGTGGAATAACGATTGAGGGTTCTGCTTTGAGGAAAAAGAATGCATAACCATCTCTGAATCCAGGATATCTCCTTGAAGACATCAATTATATACCTTGTTATGGTAATCCTTGACTTGGCTCTTTTGATAACTTAAAATAGCATCTCTTTCACATACTGAACAGAGGAAAAATGTGAATACCCTTGTCAGATACTATATATGATGACGTCTGTATTACTTTCTTCACCTCATATTTTCCATCCATTCTATCCAAAGAACTATATGTTTCCTTCCCATATGGGTGAAGTAATTCGGCATTGCAGTTTACAAACTGGTCATCTTTTTGCGTAAAGCTTCCGAAATGTGTCTGAATGCAAATAATACTTTGTTAAATGATCCAAGGGATGATATTGGGTATATGTAGGCTAAATTTCCCGTTAGACTGGTTTAAAATTAATGGAGGAAGCAAACTCATAACAAAAGTTTGAAAAAACCTTGAGTTTTTATATAATTTCTTAATCATGCACCTCATCAGTTTTTAAAAATAATTTAGTCACGCTAGAGAAGGAATAGATTATAAATGATTTATTAATGTGACATGCATTTTGAATAATACTCTACAATTGACAGTAACAAAAAGCTCTTAATAACAATTTTCGATAATCTTAACATGAAAGTATAAGGAGAAAAATCATTTATTCTGAACGAGATAATTTATATACCTACCCCATTATTCAATTTTTACATTTCAGGTGTTTCATACATTTTTGAGAATTTTGAATCGGTTTTATCATTTTGTAGTTTAATTTGCTCAGATACTTTTATTATCGTAATTTATTTGTATTTTAATTTTACTCGTTAAAGCGTAAATAATGTATAAAAATTATAACCTCCCTTATATAACGCATTTTATTGTAATATATATTTTTGCTTATGAGCTAGTGATCTGGCTTTTTAGATTACTTGATTCTTACGTTGGAGATAAAGATAGATTTATTTGTCGAACACTTTATATGTTTAAAGTTTAAGTTGGTCAAATGACATTTTAAAGAACAATAGATCAGGACTGATACCTAGAGGATAAAACTAAAAACACTGATGCATCTTAACATCCTAAACGTATAAGTTTTGTTACTACCTCATTTTCTATAAGGTTCTTCATAATTTTTGTTACTAGTACATATGTTTTACGTTTTCATTTCTTAGATCTTTCTTCGGGAATTATTTTAAGATGCTAATTAAATAAGTTAAACTTTGTGCAAATAACTATGCGTTTGAAATAAATCTTCGACATTTTTTTTATAAACTGTTGAAACTCGCATTTGCATAGTTTGTTCATTTTAAAGAGAAGTAATTATCTCTTACATAAATTCCTCATAAATACAAAAAGTTCCGCTGCATACATTTTTAATACCTTGAATGGAAATTATATTTAAATCTCTCTCTCCTTTATCCGATGTAGAAACAGTCGGAGGAAAATCTCATTTTGTTGTTTTAAAGATTACATGTGATTTTTTAGAAGCTCTTGGATGGAAGATAAATATGCTTTACTGATAATTAAAAGTAGAATATAAATGTTATTTTAGCACTTCACACAAACATTCGCGGAAATGCATTCGGTACAAAATATTCTTCATAATTTGTTGCCCCGAAAACATTTTCGCAGTGGAGGTTATCTTTTAAAACTAGTTTAATATGTCTTTTAATGATTCATTTTTCCTTTTAAAATCATGAGATATTTGTTAAAACTGGTGTAAAGCTTTTTGGAGCTTAACAGTGAATTATTTTTAATCGTGTAAATTTTTGTTTTAAGATAACACGTATTTTAAACAGCCGAAAGATTTTACCCTAATTAATTATTACATCGTTGCATATTTAACATCGCTATAAATCCCCAGGAAAAGAAAATGATTAAATTTTACTAGTTTGATATATTGTTAGGATTCTCAATTTGACGGGATATTTTTACAAAGAAATATATAATTGAATTTATCGTTTTCTATGATTGGAAACATTGATTTTCGCTCAATATTTAATGGTGGGTATTTCATGAAGTGTTACAGTATTCACGTCCCTACATGATTTTTAAAAAGCGTCCCGCTTCTGTCTGTTTATCAAGTGAAGCTCAAAACCTTTGTGCTCAAATATGGTGTTTGTAAGTTTGTTATATAAGACTTCTCTACTCACTAATATTGAGAAAATTTAAAAATGACTATTTACTTTTGACTACTAATGAAGATGAATTATTTTGGCAGTCTGCCGATCAAACAATCAAAGTTTGTCATAAAAACAGAGGAGTGCAATAATACGAAATTTACTATGTAGGAACCAAATACGCACCGTAATTTTCATATTATTTTGGGAGTTTTTCTATAAAATTAATCATGTGTCGTGCCCTTTGTTCATAATGGATGGAAATAAATTTCTCTAGGGTATATCTCCCCTGAGTTGCAATTAACTAACATTAAAGTCAATAATACTGCCTCCATTCTGAGTGACATACAAATGTCAATTTCCGAGCGCGAAAAATCAAATTTATTAAATAGAATGTAATATAGAGTAAAATCAATCAACACACCTAAAATGCGTTATTAAGAGCATTAGTTTCCTTTCCATTTACAATAAACCTTCCTCATTTACAGGACACCAATGAGACAAAAAAAAATTTGGTCGTAAGAGTTTGGTAAAACACATCAAATTTTACTCATCGATTTTATCCTGTAATAACTACATTTCCCTGTTACATTTACATCGTAGTAAACAATGTATTTAAAGAAACCAAGATAAGCAACTATATTGCATGCACAAAATTAGATTTCATAGAAACACAAAAACATCTTGATAGCTATTTTGAACAATTTCTTCATCTTTCTCCTTGAAATTCATACTTAAATTTCATGTTATTCTAATGGGCTTTCCTCATTCGGCATAAATGATATCACCCTCAGACTTCTAACTCCTTGAAAGCTTTAGTGTAGGTGGTAAAGTAAATTTTGTTATTTCGATTTTTTTCTTCCACGTCGTTAATTTCAGCTCTTGATTATTTATCGGGGAAGAAACTTTTCTTTCTGATGCCGGATATTTCCTGCATTTTCCCTTTGTCTGTACGAGTGGGATCACATACACGGAGGAAGAGAGAAAGAGCCCTCTCAGTCTAAACTGCAAAATTTTCTGATTCTTCCTCTTGGTTTGATTCAGTTTCAGTTGTTTTGATATATTTTAAGGGGACATGAGACTATCAACATAATTTTTTTTTAATTTTCAATTATTAACGCTGTATACAAAACTAGCTGAAAACCCACACTTCGCTACGGAGTACATTCAAATTAAATACAACGGTCAATGCATGCAATTAATGCCTATATATATATATATATATATATATAAAATAAATACGACGATCAATGTATACAATTGATGTAAAAAAAATACATTTATTAAAAAATCGTAAGGGATATTTTATAGACAAAATAATGTAGAAGAAAATATTCAAATTAAATCTAATGGAACATACTAAAGAATATAGTACGGTTAATATAGTACAGTTTGAGGAACATATTTTTACTGTATTTTAATATTTTTTTAGATAATGTCCAATCGTCTGCCACATTAGCAAGAAAAGAAAAATATTTTTTGTCTATTTCGTTGTTATGACGTGACGATAAATTTATTTAAAGTACCAGAAAAATAAATCACGTGATCAGCATTTAATAAATTAAATGCTAAAAATTAATATTTAAAAATTCACCAAAAATTCGAAAATGGAGGTAAAGATTCGAAAAAGATTTCATTTTAAAGGAATTTTTATGATCTTTCTTGTGATATAAATTTTATAACCCTCGAATTATTATTTTAAATGCAAACTTAAAAAATGTTACTAAAACAGCTTAAAAATTTAATTTTAAAATATCTATGAAGAATTTTTCAAAAATCTTTTTAGTGCACCCCTACACAATAAGAAGAATCGCCATGCAAAATTTCATCCCTTTAGGTCCAGCGGTTTGGTCTGTACGTTGTATGTCAGTGTGTCAGTCAGTTACGGAACTGTTTTATATATATATAGATGAGAATAATTATTTTTTAAACTACACCGAAGACACTTAGAATTCCCAAATTAATATTTTGGGACATAAGGCCTTTTTTTCTCAAGGGTTTTTCATGTTATGCTAGCATTTTTAAAAATACTCCATGTGCATTAACTTTCCTCTGATTTCTTTCAAATTTACCAGGATTGTTTACTGAAGTGTTTGTCACAAAACTGTGCATAATTCTTGCCAAATATTGCCACATTTATAGACTATGAAACGAAGTAAAAAATGGAAAATCAATTCAAGCAGATTTAAAAAAGTATGGATTTATATATGGCAAATTAGTAGTAAAAAATTTAGGTTTTGAAAGATATGGAACGCACGTGGAGCATTTTGAAAAATGCTAGCATAACGCCTAAAATATTTGAATAAAAACCTATTCTGCAACAAAAAATCTATTTGTTAGTTATAAATGTCTCCAATGTATTGAAAAAGAATATTAACTGTTCTCATTATGTATGCAAAGTTATTTTTAAAAAGCTTGAAGGTCTCTTGTCCCTTTAAACTCACTTTCTAGAAGCAGCTATTTTCTTACTTCCTAGGTGTTGGACTGACAATGGCCAAATGGCTAAGGGCTTTCAGTACCAGAGTCTGTCGGGTCGAGTCCCAATCTTGGCACGGATGTTTGTAGCTGTTCGAAATCGGCTTTAAGCAGTAGGTTCCAGTGTAATTAGTTCTCGTGTAGCAAAAAATGACAGTAGTGCTCCAAACCAAACCTTCCTAGGTGTTGATGCACTCGTGTTTCACAATTTTCTGCGTATTAAATGCGTTTTTGGAGAGTCAGTCAAGTATAAGTTGCTGATTCAGTTTTTATATTTTTTTGATCAAATGCTGAAAATTAACTGGCAATAAAGCACTCTAAACCACTGGGTCAGACTGACGTTCAGTAGGACACATCCGTAAGGCAATTAACGCTTTATCTTTAAGTAAAAGGGACATTTGTAGACCAGACTGCGATAATAAAAGGGACGAAATGTACCACTAAAGCTTCGGGTGCCTTCCATTATCATCGCAAAAGTGTTCTATCTGCATATATATTGGCAATTTCAACATTCGATCGATATAAATCAATTTAATTACTGGAGAGAAAAAAAATTTCTTGCATCATTTACAAATAAATTAAATTAACCGGAATTCCTCAAAAAATTTAATACAGTGTAACGTGGAAATGAGGACACCTCATCAAAAAATGAGCAACAAGTTGTCAGGCTGGAGAGAAATAAAAAAAAACATGAAAAAAAAAAAAAGAAATCCGAAGTAATCTCTGCAGAAATACGAAATAGGAGCGTTGGGAAAAAAACATCGCTCTGTTTTACACCTCTTTTTTGGGTCTTTTTCATCTCCTTATTACTATTCAAATGAGTCTGGGTGAGGAATAAAACTGAATATAAATTCGCGTAATAACCCTGGAGATTCTCAATTCGTCGCCCATCTTCCTCCGGAGGCAAAATAATCACTCGCACGCATAAAAGTAATCCACTTTGCCGCTCTAATCCGCTCCGTTCCGTTGCCAGATTTAAAAAGGGAAGAAATTAAAGGAGAGAAAATGCGGGAAAAAACGGCTCGCGCCATTTTTCTCAAAAATCACGCTGCCTAAATCGTAAATCGAGTTTAGGGAATTCGAATAATTTTTGCGACGGGAAAAAAAATTTCGATGGCGTTTGAAATAACAAAGATACTTCAAAATCAATTCATAAAAGATTAACTGCATTTCCCTGCATCGTTTATATTTTTATAAACACTTTCGCTTTAGCGTCATCATCTTAATTTTAATTACGAGTAATCTAATTAAAACTACATTTTTTTACTCTAGGAAATCTTGTTTTTCTTTTTTAATTTTGTTATTTTTATTTTAAAATCTGCGTGAAAATGCATCACACTTAATTTCAGAAAATGAAAAAGAAGATAAGGCTTGTAAATTCTGACAGACGGAAGATATATAACATAGAGATAAACAGTTTTATCATTTTTTAAATTATGACAAATTAAGAATCACTTATTCTCAGAGTGGCCTTTGTGCTTAGAGATTTTTAAGGAATTTGCAATAATTACTTTCCGTTTCTTCACAAATTCGTGGAATAAATACTTATTTACTAGGAGAAACTAATATTTTCTTTTTTAATATGTGCCTCTGATTCGTTCTGTAATTTCCCATGAAACCATGCAAGTTCTCAAATATAAAGGATGTTTAAGTGTTAAAAACTTAGCATAAAAAGTTTTTATTTCTCATTTAATTTAATTGAATAAATAAATAAATAGGAGTCCAACGTAAGAAATTATCGACGCTTTCACAGACATCACAGACGTATACGTTACTTAAAGAGAAGAATGAAGAAGTAACGAGAAACAAAAAAATATTAAACAAACAAACACATAAAGAACTTTTTTTTCCTTGATGATGATAATAATAAATTGTAATGAAATTTATTAAAATTTAGGTTTTTAAAAGTCTTTTGTCTTCGTGTGTATATACTATGAATGTTTCTGCTTTTTGGTACAAGCAATTTTAAACTTTCAATTTTAATTTTTTCTAAGCAGTCACTAATCTTCTCTACTTTTGGTAGAGGAGGAATAAGTTTCTAAATTTTTTCAGGTATTTTAAATTATTTTTATTTTCCTCTTATAAGCAATAGGCATATTTATTTACTTTTCCCTTAAATAGGGTGATCAAATAAACCCCATGACCGATCTCCTATTAACAACACCATAACGAAACTTCAGTAGTTATCCGTACAGATTTGTCTACGTGATGTGCATCCACATACAAGCAAACATATATACATACATCCAATACATACATGCATGCATGTGCATGTGTAGCATATATGTATGTTGTATATTTTGAATAAAAAATTTTACTTCCCTTTTTATCTACCACATTTATCTTGTCCTAAATATTTCTTCTTCCAACTGATATATTTCCCCCAGTGTCTGAAATTCTAAAAGTAGTCTACTATTGGCAGCCACTGTCTTGAATGATCTTCGATATATGTCGATCTGTGCACCAAGGTCCCACTTGAATCAGATTCGCTTCCATGACTACTTGAAAAAGTAAATGAACTATGTTTGATTATCCTTTAGTGTATTATTTTCATGAAGAACTGTGTCCCATTATTTAGGTATAAAATTGAAAGACAAAAATCGAACAGCTAGTGTTTTAATCAGCCAACGAAGGTGAGTTGCTGTGCCTTAATTTCAGAAAGGTAGAATTCAAAAGATGGCAGAGGAAGAATGATTTATTCCCTAAAAGCCTTACCTGCTGTCGTTGCAGCGGATGCTTCACCATTGCTGAAGTTAGAAGGATCCACGGAAAACCCGTAGGAAGGGAGGTAGTGCGGGAAGATGGGAAAAAGAGGTAGCGGGTCCTTGAGGGACCATAACCCTGGGTAGTATCCCTCCGCGGACAGCAAGGATGGAAATGCTGGACGTAAAGTCGGAACGCCCACCGAGGGAAGACCTGTAAGAGAAGAACAGAACGTATGATGAAAACAGGAGGACAAAAATATTTAGTTATTCTTGCCTTCATATAATATCCTATAAAATATGTAACGCATTCTAGGAAAGAGGTGGAGTTTCGAGCACATGCGATTCCGTCAATACCTTTAATGTTATACGGAATAAAATTTAATAGTATTTTTATAATTCTATCGTTATGTTTACAAAACAGAAAAATAGTCATTTGTTGTATTGCATAACCTTGTTAGCAACGGATTTGCAGAGATCGGACTCGCGTAATTCAATATCCTAAAGGAATTCGATGGACATGATTCCATAGTTAACTGCGCCTGTGGTTAAGTGCCATGCTCTTATTATTATCCAAAAAGAATGTAGCTGGTTAATGAACTAAAAGAATGTAGTTAGGTAATATTCTATTCAAATTAAGTCACTTAAATAGGGGAGGAAATTAAGACTACAACAAACACCTAACAACTCGCATAGTTCTGACCCAATTCCTTCATAGACTCCTCACTCTAAATTAAAACTTGAGGGTAAAAAAGAGCAGCAATTCTATATGAGGTATAACTTTACATTTTTTGGAAGCAAGCTGTAAGGACTCTGCCTAAAACTAAGACTGACAGCCTTTAATATTTACAAAATGCTTTATTTGCATCCCGATTAAATATAGGCTTTATACAATAATTACAAAAAAGATAAGCACTATCTGAGGCTATTTCGCGGGGTTCAGGACATCATGAGGGGGTTACAGCAGGCTCTCCGTCTCTGGCACACGTCCGACGATGGAGGATGTTCACACCTGTAAAAAAAAGGTCATCTGCCCCCATTTACATCAAGGTGGCGAATATATATCCTCGCCCCTCTTTGGGTGGTTCCTTACAAGTTACCGCTCGCCGCTTTGTTCCTTCAAGCGTCTGACCAGCCGACACTAGCCTTTCATCTGGACTCCATTGTCAACTAGGGAATCGTTTCAAAAGAGGTTCCTTTCTTGAAGTGTATCGAAGAGTCACTACGACACGGCTTTGTGTAACTAAACGGAAGGTCACCTTTCGGCACTGATAAAACACCTTAGATGACAAAGACGGGTGTCCCTTGGAATTTACCCGTAGGGACCGTCAAGTCATTACAAAGCGGAACTCAACTGTTTCGCTGGTTGATTGGTTGATGTTTTAAGTGCCTAATGTCATCTTTTGCTTCCTCACAAGAGCTGAACAAGCACTTTTTGATAGATGTCACGTCTTACGTTTGATTTGACACTAGGCTTGACCATAAAATTATCACCTTGGGAGATACTTATATCAGTTTTCTAGTAATTTATTTTTTTTTGGGGGGGGGAGGTGATATACAACTTGTAAAATTTTCGTCGTGCCTGTCACTCTGTAAAATTCTGTTTGATAGTTTGTTACACGAGATAAGCAAACTAATGTTTCGTCAAATTTGATATATTGTTATTCCTCAAAGAGTTTTAATATTAAGGGATATTTAGTTGGTCTGATAATATCTCAGAAAGCAATGACTCAAAGCTTTGAAATCTTCTACAATAAGATGATTTAGAACTTTCCCTTTGGTACTCAGAGTTATGAATGAGAGAGAGAGATATAGATAGATATAGTTGAATCTCGATCGATCATTCCCCGAATCATCGTGTTCCTGCATCTATCGTTTTCCCGCATTTATCGTTCAGTTCAGTAAAGTCGTTCCCTTGAAAAACGATAGACCGAGACTCCAATATATATATATATATATATATATATATGGCTCTATTTTTTTACAAATATCACACACTAAAACAATATTTTTTTATTCTTTTCTTATCTGTGAATTTTTTTTTAGTTTCTGTTCAATTTTTTTTAATCAAACAACCCTCGAACTAAAAAATGTGACTAGGTATTTTTCTATTAATGATATCTCATAAATTTTAGCAGAATAAATGCTATGAACTGTAAGTTACAGTCAGAATAACTTTATATGCCTGTAAGGCCCCTTTAACTTGCGTTCATTGCTGCTTCTTACAGAAGACTCACTCCAATAAAAAATAATCTCTGAAACAGAAATGTTCTAAACTCTGCTTCATCATTATTTACACTGACTTCCCATGATTGCCTGTTGCGTGAGCTTTGAAAATCCCATCGACCTCGTCTCTTGTCGTCCAGATTATGAAGAACTCTCGGCCAATTACCCAGAGATAGAACAATATTGACTTAAGGGTTTGGATGATTGGGAGATGGCCGGCATTTCATTTTTTCTTTTGCTTTATATAAAGTATATATCTTATACCTCAAACAAAGTGAGATAAGAAAACCAAAGCTTTTCTTTCTCTTTTTTTTAAGTGAGCATAGTGTATTCTTTTTACAAGAAAATAGTTTAAAACATACTGAAGCGTAGTGTATATATGTTTATGAATTTTCATTAATAACATATCTATTAACGTATGTAATTGTGTGTATGTGAAAGGTGAACGTGTAATTCCTATAACAGTTCAACAGAATTGCATGAAAAACATCTTTTTATATGAGAGATAAGTGTGCCAAAATAGACGTCTGCAGGCATATATGCAGAATCCATGGACCTACATTTCTCACTTGTGAGCTGCTGATTAGCTGATCGCCTATGATCAGCTAATAAGCAGATCATAGGCGAAAAGTAAGGTGGAGACATAATGCAAAACAGATTTCTTTACATTTTCACTATTCTCGGCTTTTGTTTTGTTTTTGTTGGCATTATTATTTTATTTTTTTTATGGGGGGGGGGGGGTGTGAAATGACAGGAAATTTTCAATCTCCTGCAAGAATGGGAATTCTTTATTCTTAAATGTTATTTTTACTCCAACGTGTTTGTCGGCTATGCTGGGCTGAGGAGCTCGTAATAAGGTCGAAACCAATTTCCATGGCTGATGGTACACTGAAGGAGACAATTTTTAAAAGGCATTTGTTTATAGTAAATTTGGAAACTATATTCAAGGAACCTTGTCAAAAAGGTAACACAAGAATGATCCCAAAGAAAATCTGTATATTAAAAGCTAACGAAGGAGAATAAAAATCACAAGGAAATGAAGAGAAATTATTAGCTATTCTTAGTTTATATAAGTGTAAAGAGTACATAGAAAGTCCTTCTTCCTAAAAAAAGTCGATCTTTCTAGCTTACTAAATATATGTTGACGTTATTCACAGTAAACATCATTGACTATCGTAAACCTATTAGAATTAGTATCCCAAAAAGAGCGTCAAATTTCTGAATTCAAATCCTTGAAGTTGTTAGATGACCTCCAAATGACCGAAAGACTGGTAATAAGTTTGTCAAAAGCATTTACTAATTTTCTCCTTTTTTATCCGTTTTATGGATAAGGGGATATCTAGCTGTTTCTTAATTTATTTTTCTTCCGCACTGGAATTCTAATTACCAATTTCGCATGTCACTTACGTTGCTGATAAAAAATCTCTTTGTATCTTTTCTTTCCGCTTTATATTTTTACAGAAGTGTTTAGTTCTATTATCTTGACGGCCCCCAGAGAGTTTTGTTCCCTTTCCAACACAGACATTTTCAATATTTTTTATTTACTGGAAATAATTGCCATGAGAATAGAAATGACTGCAACCTTTTACCAAACATGCTGATTGCGTCCGTTTCTGAACCAATACGTATCTCACCCAACGTCGATGGATGTTCCCATTCTGCTCATTGTGGCAGAATCAGTGGCATCACAGTTGCCACTTAACATGTTTCATTTACATTCAGAGTCCATGCTTGGGACGCATTTGCTACGTAAATTGGTATATTTTCTCTAGTTTTACTTGCATTTTTAAAATTTGATTAGTGTTTTTTTAATTTGTCTCTCAGTTTAAGAGGTCAGGTATACTTTTTAAAGACCAAGAGACCCGACAAATATATCCCTATTTTCAATCATCCTTAGTTCGAAAATAATTTATTCAGAAATATGAGAATTTTAAGGTGAGTTAAACACTCTTTCTTCTTTGTAGATATGACTCTCAATTTTTTTCTATCTTGAAGAGAAAGTTTTTAATTGTTTAAAACTTCAACCATTGTTTTCTTATTGTTATGTCATTGTGCACATGATATCACCAGAACAGTTGGCTCGAATACCGTGAAATTTAATACACGTGCATTATAAACATGTATCATTAAATTGACCGACTATTATGTAATTCCTATTATAAAAATTACAATTACAGTAAAATTTATCAAACTTTTTTGAAATTTTTAAAAAAAATTTTAAAAAATTTCCATGAAGAACTAAGAATTTTGATTTCAAAGTTGGTCATTTAAAAGATACATTTTATTACTTATTTTTCAAACTAAAATAAACGTCTATATTCATTAATGTACAGATTCAATTCTGCGCGCAGTGATATAACATTGAAAAAAAAAATGGTTGAAATTTTTAAAAAATTAAAACTTATCTTCAAGCTAAAAAAAGTTTAGAGGCATATTTATAAAGGAGAAGGTGTGTTTAACTCACAGCAAAATTTTCATATTCCTGAATAAATTATCTTCATAACTACTGATGATTGAAAATAGGAATGTCTTTGTCGAGTCTCTTTGCTTTTAAAAGGTACCTGACCCCTTAAGAGCTAGTTTAGACTCCCAGTTTAGACTCCCCCTTTGTTAGGCCACGCGTGAACTGTAAAAATTTTTTATTGGACCTCGTGTTTGTAGCTCTCTATTTACATTTATGAGTGAACTGATCATAAGATAAACTTTAAATTTGTGCGCGTATATAAGTTTGGTAATACGCTTCCCCTCTATCTCTCTCGAACATGCACATTTATTTATTATGCATTTTATTGCACGCAGAAAACTCCAGAACATATGGCTACGCTTCTCCCATTATCTCGTGTGTTCCTTAAAATTGCTTGCATGAATTCTCATCAGTTGATGATGAAATATAAATTTATGCAAAAGAACTGAGACGGCAGATTTCTCTTCAAAGAAGTTACCGCGCACATGCGAGCTCCTGTCTTCCATCCAAAATCCCCACCAGCCCAGATTGCGTGCCCGTCTGGACCGAATGCGCAGAAAGAACAATATTTGCTCAGGAGCGGTTTGTCGTTGGCGCGGTCAACTCTAATGTGAAAGACTCCCCCCCCCCCCCATCCTTCCTTTTGTCCCGATGAATAAGGAGAGTGAACTGCATTGTTGACTCGATTAGGGCTTAATTAAGGGTAGAGCTTCAGTTGAGCCCGAATAGGGATGTCAAAACAGAGATCTGTTTCGATATATTAATACATACATGAAATGTATTCTAAACACCGTATGTATCATTGCAATTAGAGAGGAAAAAAAATCGATTCATTGTAACTCAATTTTTAAAATAGCTCTAAAAGAGGTAAAGGTTTATTTAAAATTAATACTACAATCAATTGCGTATTTTATTACTTTGTTTCTTATGCTTGTTGACTATTGTTTTGAAATTTCAGCATATTATTTTATATATTGTAAATAAAACTTATCTGATAAAACTAAGATAATATTTTAAATGTCTAATTTCTTAAGACTGCTGTGCACTAACCCTATTGGATTCGCTCATTTCAATGTTAACCTATGGAGAAAATGTGTCTAAAGATTGCCGACTTGGATTTAAAGATGTTTTTAAAAAATCGTACTTCGTAACAGAGAAAGAAATTTTACACCTTGGAGCATTTTTCGTTTTTTTTAAATGCAAATAATATTTTTAAATTTAAATTATTTGTGGGAAAAATCTGGTATAGTGTGTTTTAAACACTCATAAATTCCTTTAGTGGACAAAATTTACAAAATGAATCCTGTTTCAAGGTGCAGAAAAATTCAGGCTATCAGAAAATAACATTTTTATTGGATTATCCGCATTTATGTAGCCGTAAATAGTAGACAAATTTTCACCATGGGTTAACATTGAGGTAAGCTAATCCAAAAGGGTTAGTACACAGCCGCCTAAATGCAAAATTTTCTAGGTCGATAATTTATTACACACTGTCATCGAAGTCAAGATATATTCTTTACTGCAACAGAGATGTTTAAACATTATTGAATATTTAAAATATTTCTTACAGGGGAATATGTATCGTTGTAACTGATGAGACAAAAGGAATATCCATATTGACGAAAATTTCAAAATGGTTGCTAGAGAGGAAAACGGGATTTAAACGTTTATAAGCCAAATAAACCGTTTTTCTCAGCTCTTATGCTTGCCAACAAAGACTTTAAAATTTATTATACATTTTTAAAGAAGTCAGTATGGCATTTTTATACTGTCAATGAACAGTATTAATAAATTTATAATTTCCAATTATCAATCGAAGAAAATTCGTAACTTGATATTGAAAAAGTAATGAAATTCATATTATAATACGGGAAGAAATCATTATCTTTCGTACTCTCAAGTTATATTTTTAATTTTTTTCCCAACAATTCGATAATTGCAATGGTATTTATCATTGAAAAATCTGACTATTTTGCTTGCAGTTTATTTGCAAAATTTATCAAAGTTTAGATTCTGTACTTTAAAGTAAGATATCTATTTAAACATTTTCCTCTAAAGGTACAATCTGCTGATACCATTACTTAATTTTGTGTAAAATGAATAGAAAAGTATAAATCTAATAATTTTAGACGACACATTATTTACAAAATTTGACTTTCAAAAATGTTCTTTCCCTGAGGAAGTCTTAAAATATTCTTACAAAATAAAGCCCCCCCTCCCCCCCCAAAAAACAAAATCCACTATAAAGATTAGGATACAAAGAAAACGCTTTATGGAGATCATCACCTGCATCTCTTCATAGAAAATAAGAAAGTTTTTCAAAAAAATATATTTATAATGATGTACTTGTATTAACTGATTAACGATTTAATATTTTACTATTCAATTTGTAAGCAGCTTAGATTTATTTAGATATAACATCCGTGTAACTCTCTTTGTATACGAATTTAGGAACGAAGGATGAGTACTGAATATATTAAGGGGTTGAATTTCATAAAACCTCAAGTCTCTTAGCTAAAATACGTATATTTCTTGTAACATGTTTAATTCATTTACTCAATTATTTCAGTAAGATTCTTTTTTCTCTCCGTTTACTACCAGAATAACAAACATCCAGAATTTCTCATGCCTAAGCCAGGTGATGGTCGAATGGCTAGGGGGCTGGCATTCGGTTCAGATCCTGTGGGTTCGAGTCCCACTGTTGGCATGGATCTTCCTAGTTTTTCGGAATCGGCTTTAAACTGTAGGTTCCGGTCTAATTAGCCCTCGTGTAGCAAAAGTCGACAGTAGAGCTCCAAACCAAACCCATGATGCCTAACTCCTTTGATTTCCTTGATGTAGATTTTTCTGCAAAGAATCTTCAATATTATCATGTTGAAAAAAGGCCGCCGCCTCCCCCCCCCCCAAAAAAAAATAAATAAATAAATAAATAAATAAAAAATAAATGAATAATTCTTTTTTTTTAAACTTTAAGAAATTTCTTCAGTGGAATATACATCTATCTCAGTGGACAGACATCTTAAAACCTAGAAAACTATATAATATATAATTGTATCTCGGTACCATAATTTAGATCTCACTCAATGAATTTAAATCCGAATTTTACACCAAACCAAAATATGTCAATTTTGGATACTGAAATCAGGATTGGCCAAAGCAAAAATTTAATGTCTTAAATTAAAACAACTTGTGCATCTACTCTACAAAGTATAAACAACTAAAGTCTTAATGCCTTTTTTTAATGAAAATTAAATGTTGTATTATATATTTCATATTATCATTGTCCGAGTTTATACAAGAAAAAGGATAATTTTTTTATTAATAAGTTAATTCAGTGAAATAATAAGAAAATAGTTATGTCTGTTATATTACTTTTATTGATAAAAAAATTCACTATACTATCTTACGTAACAACATCAAGAATCTTCTCCAATGAAATACGGCTCTCCCTTTCTTTTATCGCCACATGAAGTCCCTTTTTTGCCCCTTCATGCAACTTGTCCTTTAGTGTCAATCTTTTTGCCCGAGGATCTGCAAGTGACCACACTACCGATGACTCCTCGCTTAAGATTTGAAACTGAGCCTCGAAGGTCTTGTTAGAAGACATGCTTCCCCCTACGCAGCATCCAGGATTAGATTACGGACAGACATCAGAAAGGCATATTTTTTTTTCAAGACTGAGTTAGTTCTTTTCACCTGCTTTGTATCCCCTCCGGCTCTTGCAAAATCTTCAAAAATCTTTTCTTTTTCGTCATTTTATTCTTGACAGAGGAATACGGACAAATAGAATTTGCTTTGCAACCGCCGCATAACTTTTCCTACTTTGATAAAAGTCCTTGCGAAGCCCGCATTGATATCCTTATAAACTGTCTAGAGTTTCACGATATTTCCCGATTGATGGAACTACCATTACATGGTTACATAAATAAACAATAATTTTGTTGTTCTACCTCGTAATTGTAAAATTTCTGTAACAATGTAAAGAAATTTTCTTTGAAAAAAGTTTCATTTCTTTGCTTACAGAGCAATTCATTTTAATATCACCAGATGAGAGCCATTTATGGTCTTAGGTAATCCATTGTGAGTCTATAGTGCTTCTTGTTAATCGCGAAACATTTATGAAGCTCATTTCTGGCAATAATATAGATTTACTTACGAGTTACCTTAACCTCTTCGGATACACATACCTTCCACTACATTCTAAACTAAAAAGCTTCTAAATTAGAAAGAAGCATAGCAACACAAAATTATCATAACTAGTTGGTACCCGTCAAAACATAACGGCTGGATAGTAAATAAATGTACCAATACACAAATTATATTCAACACATCATTTCCAAATGTTGAGAATCATAATATTAAGAATAGAGAAATGCACTTTAAAAAATTGCTATTGAACTCCGCAAAAAGAAATATGGTTACTCAACAGAACGAAATAAACAATTTCTGTCAGGTTTAATTCTATATCTCACAAACATAATTAAAAATAAAAATGGACGAGAGAGAGCTGGAGAGATTCTTCGAATTGAACAAATTAACTTGTTTAGGCGGCCTCGTGCTTTATAAATATCTAAAGCCAGATTTAAACATGTCACTGAGCATGCGCAGAAAGTAAATTTTAATTGTAAATTATCGCTAATTTATAGAATTTACTGTTACAAAAAGCAAATTTGACAAATCTACAGACTACAATCTTTCGTTTAAGACCAAAATGAAGTAAACTGATGCAGTAGTTTTCTCTCACGGACTGCCCCAAAACTAGACAAGTTAAATAGATAGATGACGGGAAAAATCTATCGTAGAAATGTTATTACTGAAATTTCTTTGACGTGAGTTAACCATCATTTCATCAAATCACTGACTGTTTCAAAATAAAATTACTTTTTATTTAAGAAATATGCTGCCAGTTTAGATAGAATAAATTAACTGGAAAGAACAGGAAGTCGGGAGTAAAGTGTCGCTTTAAAACTGGTCATTTTTTAATAGAGAAATAAACATGCTAAGAAGTTCAAGTAGTTATTGCCTCTTTGACCTAAAATCAATAAAAATATTGCACATCGATAAAAATCGACCTTAACATCAATAAAAATATTGCATTTTTCATATCAATCGTGTATGCTCTATGTGTGAGATGTGAGATTGTTAGGGAATTTTTGAGTAATTGTTTTCATTTCTTTCGAGTTGTTTAGAATGCAGTTATAACATGTAATCAGAGACAGTTAACTTGTTTCAAACTATAAAATAAAGTATTTTTATTAATAATAAAAATCCTTTTATTATTAATAAAAATCCTTTAAAATTATAAAGCAAATTTATAAAGCAAAAATAATGTAAGCTATCTAAAGGTAAAATCTTATGTCTTATGGAGGCCAGCAAAAAATATTTTCCCATGGCTCCTGTATTTAAATCCTGAGGTAGGTAAAATTTTAAACATTCAACGAGTTCAGTTTTGAAAAAGTTTTCCTTCATTATCAACAGGAATCATAGAATCTATGATACATCATAATCACATCAGAACGAGCTCATTCATATCCCCGAATGCAGTCACCTTTTAGTAAAGAGCTAGCTGGCGTTCACATTTCAGCATTTTTCTCTAAACATTCTGATACACGTTTAAATAACTCTCTAGATTCCGCCCATTTTACTTCCGCTCTTTAAAATTAAGATGGGGGAATATTCTATGATGCGAAAGAGTTAAAATGGTTTTCAGGTATAGTAGACTTGGTTTTATTAAGTCACAGGAGAAAAATCCGATTTCCCGCATCTACATTTTTTCATAATTTTAAAACTTTGACAGAAGCCCTTTTTCTTGGTTTCAAGGATCATGATTTGTCCTAATATGTTTTAAAATAAATATTTATAAATTCGTATACAAAGTAAAGATGCCATCGAGATGTTTTCTCCACACACAAGACTACTACAAGTTATTAACCTGCATAAGAGTGAAACAGATTTCTTGCTTATCTTTAGAACTTTAAATATACTGTTCAAAGACACACTCCTTTTTACTTATGCTGGCAAAGTTTTTTTCTTTAACTTACTTGAAAACAAAAAACTTAGCCACTCAAAAAAAACCATCCATCCGATTTACCCTGAAATATTCCTCCCAAAACCGCGTCTATGCCTCAAAAACTTCAATGAGAATTTCTCCTTGAGGAACTACTGTATTTTATTGCAGTGCTTACTTTACTTTTTTTCAGTTCCCCGAATCTCCTTTCCCAGATCTGTGACTGACCGGAATATAACTGCCCTAAGGCTGTTGGTTGCGTATGAGATTTTCGTAGTTGGACCAGCCGCGTAACAAGCTTGTTACGTCCGAATCTGACATGGATACAGACACGCTGGCAGGATTAGGGACGGAGCAGATGTCACTCGAGGTGTCCTGTAACTCCGTTTTTGTGACAGTAGGTGTGTTATTTATTTATTTATTTATATTTTTTAAAGGTTCGCCTCTCGCATATTCGATTTCCTGCGAGATATGCTCTGCTCTTTAGACAGCCGTGTCAAAGATTTTTTCTTTCATAACAACAAAAAAGTCCGCAATTCCGGAAGAGATATTGTTCGCCTGTGGAATAGCTCAGAATGTTAACTATTGCTTGACATGGTTAGTATTTGACGAAACAGTTTTGAAGATTTACTTAGTGCTCTAAAACATCGTAACATTTAAGAATATAATTCATATGAAAAGTGGCGCATGTCAGTGTTATTTAAGACTACGATGAAGCAGATTGTTATATTGGTAAAATTTACGATGAGCAAAAATAGAAAATAGAAGCCAAACGGACAAATCATTGTATACACTACAATATTTCTTTTAAGTGTCAGTTAATCTGAATTATAATTTCTTCTTTCGCATATAACATGATGAAAAATCCTGTGTCTATTGAATTAGCAGCAAACTAGCTCACAGTATGCCCTAATCAGTACTTAGTGCGAGAAGAAAGGCTAGAATCACTGAAAAATGTTAGACAAGCAGATAATCTAACAGAAATATTGAGGAGCAATAAATAGGTATTTTTCATTATGAAAACTTCGAAAACTTTTTTTTTTGGCAATTTTAATAATTGAACTATGTAGATACCTTTTTGAAAGTTCTTTATGCATAGGTCTCGAAAAACTTTGAAAGTACTGCAGTTTATATTGGATTTCAGTTCAATTTAAAGAGGGAAAATGCTTTTAATTATAAATCAACCGTCAATTCAAAATAATTTTGAAAATTAAAAGTTATTCTAAATCGTTATTAGCAGTTGCTTATCATTTTGCTTTTAAATAAGCCGTTTTCATGACTTTCTTAGAGACCCAATATTTTTTTGTTGAATAATCGCATTTAAAGAAGTTTTTTTGTAGTACTTAAAAAAATTCTATAAATCCTATTAAAAATTAATATTTTGGAAAATAAAGTGTATGATAACAAATGAAATATTTTCTTCTCATTAACGTGGATAAAGAATTTCAAGAATCTTGAAATTTTTCTGCTCGAGTTTCAAAGTTTGGGGTTTTTATGGACACTGTAGTTTACACGGTTGGGGATTTTGAGATAAATACATTTTTCTGGGTAAAAATGGGTAATGTATGAAAAGTCTAATGCTGTGAGGAAAAATTAAACAAAAGTAAAACACGTTTTATCATTCCCAGTTCCATGCTATCGTTTTGTATTACCCATTAGATCCAAATTACTGATTTTTCATAACATCTTGAATCTTAGAATTGCTGTCACGTAAATTTAAAAAAAGGTGACTTATAAACATTTTGCCATCTGGGCACAGATCTAATTATGTCTGGTGTAAATGATGTTGTGGTAGTTTAATTTTAATTCAAGAAATGTAAATATAACTTAGATTTAACTAAAATAATTAATATAAATATACTTTAGAGATAACTACAAAGAGATATAATTTAGATTTTGAAAAATTTTAGTATCCAAATATCAAACAGGCTATAACAATGTTGTTTAGCTATTTGTAGAAAAGATGAACTGTACAAAGATTCTTACAAAAAGCAAAATGTATAGGAGCAACTCATTGACTGTACTGACTTTCAACTGCTTAACAAGGCAATTTCATTCATAATTTTTACACTTGGAAAAATTTTAACATCCAAATCTCTATTTATGTTCAATTATTAAAATTGCAAAAAAAAGTTTTCGAAATTTTCATGAAGAAATATACCTATTTATTTCTCCTCAATATTTCTGTTAGATTATCTGCTTGTCTAACATTTTTCAGTGATATTGTCTATCAATATTGTATACACATTTATAAAAAAAGGGGTGAACTGTACAAAGGTTCTTGATTATCACAAAAGTGTGTCTGACCAAATCACAGACCTTACAAACTTTCAACTGCTTGGCAAGGCAATTTCATTTAAAGTATTTAGATTTTGAAAATTTTACTATCCAAATATTTATTAATCATCGATATTGTTTACCCATTTGTTGAAAAAAATAACTTTACAAAATTTCTTAGTTACAAGGAAATGTGTATGAAAAACTGATTCTATATGTATTCAACTCCTTTACAAGTCTAGCAGACAAATTAGACAACCTGAGGAATATTGCAGGTTTCTCACAACTTAACATCAAGTTTAAAACTTATATGACCCCGTTGGTAAAAATAATGCAAACAACTAAAAACTCAGTATTTTAATATGATCTTCTAAGGCGTGACTGAAGGGATTTTTTTCTCTTTGCTATAATCAAAATTTAAATCGTAATAAATGTAGGAATAATTTTTAATTTTAACTCGTATGTGATTAATTGATATAACTACATTCACATATGAGAGAACTGACATCTCTAAAACAGTTTATTCCCTTTTAAGATGATACTACGTGAAATTTCTTATCCAGAAAAAGATTGATAGATTCTTTGAAAACAACGTTTGAGAACCCGTTACACGTGAGGATATCCATTCCAGTTGCTGTAAAGAACAAAAAACTATAGGGTGGGATTAGTAGCTGTCCCCCCTCTTCCGTACAAGAGATCCGGTCACCGGATTTCGCGGAAATTTATAGACGAAAAAAAAAACTTGATCCACACCTAATTACGTTGCTACTCCTGGAAAAAAAAAGTTGGGTGATGCCACACCGTTAAAAAGAAAAAAGACACAATAGACTGCGCGAGCTTGGTGGAGAGCAATCAGTGGGCATCTCGGATAATCCGCAACTGCCCTGAAAAAGCAGCACCAATCAATCCTCTTACATCACCGCAGAGGAAGGGGGATCAATCTCTTCCCCCAACTCTCCCGCAGCCCCTGCCGGGTTGACACGCGTCGCGGTGTTTTCTAGAGGAAGGAAGGGATGCTTGGAGCACTATCGTGACCACAGCTTTTCCGTCAAACTGACCACAGGTGATTTTTCTTCTGGGTGTTAGACCTGTGATGACCAAATGGATATCCATCGTGCAACGTGAGATGTAATCGGAGAATTCGAACCAGTCGAACTTAAAATCATTAGATCATAAAATAACTGTTTTCAGCAGATATAATATTTTAGCTCCCACAAATAAAAATTGAATGGACGATATAGGAAGTTAAAACACCCTGAAGTGCTCTAACAAACAAACTCCTGTATGGAAAAATTACTCTTGGCAATTTATCATTTAATAACATCTTGAAAGATAAATATAATGAGAATAGAATTTTTTTGGAGAGACTAGTTAAATACTCGTGCTTCGCTACGGAGTACATTCAAATTAAATACAACGGTCAATATATGCAATTAATACCATATATATATATATAATTGTAACGGAGATTTTTATAGAAAAAATAATGTAGAAGAAAATATACAAATTAAATACAACGGTCAATGTATAAAATTAATTTGTGTGTTTGATATCCATAAAACATACTAATTTGAATTAAATTTATAAGAAAACTTCCCTCTCAATTAGTCTAGTGGTTAAATTTTAGCTTTTACCGTATTTTAAAATTTTTTTGTCAATTTAATTCGTTGTTATGCACGTGACGCAAAATTAATTTAAAGTATCACAAAAAGAAAAGAAACCACGTTATCAGCATTTAATAAATTAAATTCTAAAAATTAATCTTTAAAAATTCACCAAAATTCAGAAAATTGAGGTAAAGATTCGATAAAGATTTCGTTTTAAAGGAATTTTTATGATCTGTCTCGTGATATAAATTTAATAACCCTCAAATTATTATTTTAAATGCAAACTTTAAAAATGTTGCAAAAACAGCTTAAAAATTTTATTTTTAAAAAATCTAAGAAGAATTTTTCAAAAATCTTTTTTAGATCTCCCCCATACTATAAGAAAAATCGCCATGCAAAATTGCAGCCCTTTATGTCCAACGGTTTCGTCTGCGCGTTATCTGTCAGTCAGTCAGTCAGGCAGTGACGGAACTGTTTTATATACACTCTGTCACAAAAAAAATATATGCACCCAGAAGGAAACGAAACGTAATATGTATGTAGTGTATGAGTAGATAAGCAAATGAAATTTAGAACAGGCCGTTTTAATAAGCAGATATGGCATGAAAAATGTTACAAATCAGTTAATAGTGAATTCACCTCTGGCAGCTATACAAGCCGAAACACGGCGTGGCATCGAATCAATGAGGTCACCCATGACTTCCTGCGCAAGATCATGCCATAATCTTTGCAACTAGGCAGTTAATTCGCCAGTATTCCGGGACGGCTGCAGTTGCCTTCCAAGAACGTCCCAGACGTGCTCTGTTGGCGAGAGGTCTGGTGACCTGGCAGGCCTTGGGAGTACGTCATATCCTTGAAGACATTGTTGGGAGAGTCGGGCAGTATGTGGACGAGCGTTGTCTTGCTGATGAATGGCACCTGGGCGACTTGATAGCATAGGCAGTATCACTGACGTTAAAATCGCGTCCACGTCACTGCGTGCCGTCAAAGTGCGTTGAAGTACGACTAGAGGTGATCGTGTGTCCCAACAAATCGCTCCCCACACTGTCACACCTTGTGTAATCGCCGTATGCCTCTCGACAACAAATGACGGATCGGACCGGGGGCCTGGCCACCTCCACACGCGTATGCGCTGTTCATCAGCATTGAGACTGAATCGGAATACATCGCTGAAGATCACACGCCTCCAGTCGATCACACTCCAGCTTGCCAGAAGTGGGCAAAAATCCAATCGACACTGCCTATGATGTGGGGTCAGTGGTAGGCGTCTTAATGGACGTCGGCTCCTTATACCTGCGTCGGCCAGTCGTCTCCGAATGATTTCCCTTGATACCACCGGATATCTGGAAGATGGTAAATGGCGTCGAACCGATTCTAGCGACGTTGTTGGTGCGAACGTGGCCGCTCTTATGATTGCGCGATCCTCGCGCGCATTTGTGTTCCTGGGACGCCCTGACCCTCCACGACGGTGTACTATCCCTTCCGTGATCCATTGTTACCAACACCGAGCAACTACCATATTGCTCCGACCGAGGTGGCGGCCGATACGCCTGTTCGACCAACCTGCTTCTCTGAGACCTACTATACGCCCCCCTCTCAAAGTCCGACAATTGTTCATACTGTCTCCGGTTACGTCTCAAAGGCATCTCTAGTAACAATACCGCCCATCCAAGTCGACAGATTGGTTTGAATAACCCTATAGCACGAGGAATCATGCTTTTAAACTCTCCCAGCTGCGCATCTCATATGCGCATTGCGCGCTTACCCGTGTCTCATTAGCGTCGAAATTTTAATCATTTGCAAATCTCTTACCAGACTACATTCCTGCCGAGTGTCGTGATATTAGCTCGATTTCTTCTGGGTGCATATATTTTTTTGTGACAGAGTGTATATAGATTATTTGAAAACTCCCAGTCTTAATTAGAGTGTAAAAATTTTTTTAGTTCTTTCTTTATGAAATCTTTTAGTTCAGAGTGACCCGACCAATGACGGTCACAAAAATTTATACCTTTAACCCAATTCTTAATAGTCAACTTCATAATTTTTTTTTTTCCATTTCATGTTAATTTTTCAACTAACCTCTATCTATTTCCCTTTTATCAAAAGATAATTTTTTAAGAAAGTATAGGATAAGTTTTTCCTAACTTTCTCTTTACTTATTTAAATTACCTAGTCAAAGCAATTCCCCTTATTTAATAAAAAAATGTACAGACATGATTTAAAAATTATATTTTTAGACCATGGAGATTAATTTCCCACATACACATTTGCCTTGTTTGGTTAGTCGTCATTTTTCCCCCTCAAATAGAAACTTTAACATATCCAATAACTACTACTCTAGCAAGTAAAAGAAATAGTTATTCCATATTTATTTCTTTTCGCAGAATGTCCAAAGCAGTAGGGCTATCAACTGTACACTATAACAAACACAATTTAACGCCACCTTTAAAATACCACTGCCAAATCAAATGCTCTTAATACGCTATTACTGCATGTAATATCTCATAACGACAAATATGAGCTATAATTTTTTTTACGAAACTATCTCAATTTAAATTTTTCATTTTAATCAGATTTTTTGGGATAATTTCCTATATGTTAATATTCATCAATCTGTTAAATACATAACTCAGAGAATTTTTATACGTTTTTAAACTTTAGCAACCTTAGCCATGATATTTCATGATATATCAATTATATATTTCTCTTACTATTCTGTTTTTGGTGATTTTCCTGATGTAAGAATGTAAGGGGAAAAAGAATCAGCTGTTACTTATTCTCCTATTTAGAAATTACTTGAAGTTTCTCTTTCATCTCTCTCACTTTAACTTTTTCCCATTCAAAAGTTGAAATAAACATCAACTATCATGGCATAAACGTTAAATATAGTTTTATTTTAGTTGTCCAATTTGAAATTTCCTTTACAATTTGTTTTATGTCGCAAGAGATTCTTTTTGTTGTTTCATAATACCTAATGATGATTTAAAAATAAAATTGCTTATGAGATGATTGTTCAAAGAGTCGGAATAATTAATATCGCGACATTTGTCTGTGAAACATTCAGAAATGGTATGCTCAGACGGAATAAATTTTCAACTTTTTTGGTATAGTTTGTCATATATTTTAAATTGAATTTTAATGAAAATTATCTTGGGCACTTGGGAAATTATTGTTAAGCTATAATTTCCCAAGCCAGTTTTGATTTATTTTTTATACAGTCTGTTATCCTGAAAACTAAATTTGATGCGTAACAACTATGAATTTTAAAAAGTTATATATATACAGCTTGTATTTTAAAATCTTTAGTGTGTTGTTTAAAACTTGATCATTACCGATTGAACTCCGTTTTTGTGCATTTTCCGCAGCCGGTGTTAATCCTATCCTCAGTTTCCAAAACAGAGTCAAGACCATTACTTTCATTAACACCAGAATTTTAATCATGCATTTAAATTTCAGATATGTGTGACTCGCGGATCAAGTTTACGCCATACTGTAAAACATTATGTTTGGCTTCGAGCAGGGCACAACTATGAAGCCCAACGTCTGTGCCGATTCCTCTCCTGGAATTTTCTCTGTCTGGTGGCGCATTTCCGTTTAACCACTCATTTCTAAGAAAGTTAATTAACTTCCGAGAAGCGAATTTGTTTACAGAAGTGATTGTAGATCCTTTTCATGCCGAAAATAAAAGGGGTAAATGGAAAAGTAAAATGGGACACTTGATCAGTGACAAATTTAAAATGAAGCTGCTGTATATTTAGTCTGTTCAACAGTATTCCTTAAATAGTGGAAAATTTGCGATCTTATAAGAAAGTGTTTGTTATAAATGCCTGTGTTTTACGAATCGATATGAGGGATTTATTAAAGAGGGAATCTGAGGTTATTTAAGTTACAAATTTCTTGTCTTTAATCACCCATAGCAGGCAGAATTATTTTATTTTAGTTTGATGGAAGTACGCTATTTTTTTCTTTAATTTGAATGAAAGCTTTTAACAATTTTATTTTCATAACAAAGATGTAAAAATAAGTCAGACAACTCGAGATGTGCATGTCAAAAGGATTCTTAAAGGATTTATTGCCCCAAAACCTTCTGAAAAGAACAAAAAAAAGTTATTTTTAGTTGTAAATACACTAAAAATCACTTCTTTTCACTCATAAATAGAAAGAAAATGGAGGATAATTTAAATATTTTAAATCTTAAAACAATTTAAACATTTTTTCAGTTTAAAATGGGAAGAGGATTACTGCACACATCACTGTTTTAGACCATATTTCGTCACCTAAATATTTTTGTATGCTTGTGCATGTGTTGTGCACTCACAATTTTTAGAAATGTTTATCTCTGTTTCATAGGGAATGGAATAAATGGAATGGATGCATGATTTGATTCTGAGAATATTTTGTCATCTATGAAAAGAATAATTGGTCTTATAATTTCATTGACTACGCATAGAAGATTCAGCATGGAGTTGGACGACGAATACATTCTAAAATTGCCTTTTATAATCCATCTTCGAATAACTCTTTTTATAAAGTTTGCAATTGAAGATTTTTTAAATTTACCCTCCTTTTGCCTATTTTTTGATTAACATAATTTTGGACAAGCAGCATATTGAAAATATTGCGTTCTTCAAAGCCATATCTTAAATCACTTTTAAATAATTTGTATGTGTTCTTTCAGATCATACCAGTCGACCAAGGGAACTTGTAAAATAAAAGAATTGTTCAATTTGAGAGAAGAACAGACAACTTCCTTGAATCTTCAACAAAAATTAAGAGCACACACATCTCCACAAGTTCCAGTGTTTATATCAGAATTTAAGAATCTTCGTTTATGTGTATTGTCTATAAAGACAACCATACCCAAATCTTTTCGACCGGATGAAGAACTACATCATTATATCGAAGCTAGTTTGTCATTCTTAATTTTTATATGGGACTTTAAGAAGCTAAGCGTACCGCATTTTTCTTTCATAACTCAAGAAATTTCATATTCTAAGAGCCTGAGAATTCAGGTGAATTCACTTCATCTTATTCAAACATGAATAAGATGAAGCCATTAGTTTAGTTTTATTTTTTAAAATCAAAATCAGACAAAATTCTCTATAGTGTTACTATAGCTATATATAGAAAAAAGTTATATGAATATTTATTCGATTCAATCTTATCAAAAGCACTATGAAAAGTATATGATTAACCACATGCATTATACATGTGGTTGATCATATACTTTTCAGTCTTTAAAGAAGACATATACAGGTTTAGTCCGCTATCCGAACGCAGAGCGATCCTATGAAACCATTCGTAAGAGGATGAGGTGTAGAGTGGGGATTTCAACAGTCAATATTTTATAAGTAAAAACTTTTCAGCTTTTTTTGACTTAAGAAAAATGTACCATATTCTGCCAAATAACATATAAAACGTAAAAGAGTGCTAATTCATAGTAAAAGCAGGTTTCATAACCCTGTATTGTTTGTAAGTAACGCAAATATATTGTGAAGTTTTATTTACCAGAATCAGAAGGATATTTTAGAAAGGAGATATCCCAAATTTCAGGGGGAAAAGCTACTAAATATTTCCAAATAGCACATACAACGTAAAACAACACTAATATGTAGCAAAAGAAGAATTGATAAGGCTATATAAAGTGCAAATAATATAAATTTATGGTGAAGTTTGATTTATCACGAGTGTAAAGGCATCAAGCATATTAGAAGGCTTAGAGGTGGTGGTAATGTCTTTGGTGTGTTAGCTTGCCGTCTGCTGTGTGCCTTAGAGTAAGCAGGTCATAGCGCGTACCCCTTCGCCTGAATAAAAATTTAAACGATATTTTCAATTTTCTTCTTTATTGCAAAAAGGAAGATCTCCTATTTCTTTCGGTTATCAAAGTTAGATACTAATTAATGTCTTTCGTAAAGCAATATTTTGGAGGGGATATACCTGTATTTTTAAATAACATCAACATCAAGAGAAAAATTTAAGTCATAGGAGTTTTCTACTGAAATAAATCCTAGGCCTAAAAAAAACGGCCATCCACGGAGGTAAAAGTAATGATTAACTACACAGTATCTAGGGTACAAGTGCCTGCCGCATTGGAAAAATAATATACATTATCCCTACAAGACATGAAGAAAATTTTCCTCGTGGTCATTGTTTTTAGTTATTTTATATTTTACGAACTATCTCGGCAGCTCTTTTTCAGCAGTTTTGGTTTTTTCAGTTTTGTTTCTCTAATTTATCTTTGTCTCAGAATTTTAATCTTATACATACGACTATTTTTTATTAAATTTAGGTAGGAAAAATAGACGTCAATAATATTTTAAATAAAATATATAAATCGAAAAATAGACATAAAAATAACTCATCTAATTTAGACAAAATTTACTCAAAAAACATGCTTGTCTTCAGAGATGCCTTTTTGATGAGCATAAAAAAAAATAAAAAAGTATGACTTTACCATGAACTGCCTATAACTATCTCAAAAAAATCTAGCAGTAACTGTATTTCCGATTAAGTACTATTTTAAATATTTGTTCCCACTGTGTATCACCTCTTCACTAGTATTAAATAAATTCCACCGGTAAATATGTTATTGAGTTTTAAATATTTTACTCAGGAGGTTCATATTAGTCATTTGTTCATGTCTGTTCAGATTCTGAGCTCATTCGTACTATACAAAGAGGATTGTAAAAGTTCACAGTTAAAAATGTATTTATTAAATTTAAATTCCTGTTACAATGCTCTTCCTTATGATTTGACAATTGTTTGGTTACCCTGTGAAACTTTTTTTAGGGCCTTCAATGTAAATTCTTTATGGAAATACGATTACAGGGAAACCCCCCCCCCCCCCAAAAAAAAAAAAAAGTCCTCTGAAAAATACTTCCACTCCTTTTTCAAATACGTCCTGGAACCTGTTTTTACAGGTAAAAATAATGTATATCTTATATTATACACAGCGTACATATCTCCGTGCTCATTTTACAGCAGATATGTTGCTGTTAAGTTATCACTTTGATCATACGAACAATTTGCGTTGAAAATTGTTTTTACAGCAGATTAACACCTGTCGAATTATGCAATGAAACAAAATCATAAATTTTTGTTTACTTTTTATTTGTGAAATGTTCTCTTTTTTACGGTAATGCTCAAATATCAATTCTAAGAGCATTCTAGTTGCTTCTATACATTTGTAAATATATTGTCAAATACTCTTAAGAATTTTTGCCACCATACAAAAATACAACAACGTGAAACCTACCCAAGTTACAAAATGTTTGCTATGGTTACTAATTTTTCTTTATAATAATTTTTGAGCAGTTTTGCTGATTTTTCTCTTCCTCTATGCGAAATTTGGAATTTAAATTTGATAAAGGAATGTTTTTTTAATCAATCTTAAAAGAAAATATAGATATTAAAGTATATTGTGAGAGAAAAAGCATATCGTAGAATAAACGCGAAAATTATTCTCTCTGTTTTGTTATAATGAAGAAAAATTATTTAATAACCATAAAGGTTGTGATAAATTCTAGACCAGCATTGTCTGTACTGTGAAATAAAATTTTTAACTTTGTTTGCCTCTTGCATTCAGCTAATGACGGAATTTAACATATTAACGAGATTTTCAAAATATAATGGCATCGCATGCCAGATAATTTCATACTTCAGCCCAGTTTACCCTCTATCAAAGCAGTACGAAACTGTCAACAACGTAAAGTAAATTGTCGAAAAATATTGCGCTTATTTGTTTCCATAGTTAAAATTATGTTTGGACTCTTCCTTCGAGATTCGTAATTGTTTGGTTATCCTTTAAAACTGTTTTTACGGCTTTGAAAGTCAATCCTCAGAGAAAGCACAATACAGGGAAGACATTTTTTAAAAAAAGGAAGAGAAAAAACTCGTGTTACTTATTACAGAGATAGAGAAGTTTTACGTTGTGTTAGAATTGTTCTCACCACAGATATATTCGCTTGGAAATATTTAATAAAGAACTATTTTTTCTTTATTAAAAAAATAAGTCTTGTCTTAAATTTATACCAATGTTGTGAAGCGTCTTTTTTCCCTGGAAAAATCAAATCCTCATTCATATCAATTGCTTTTATCAGCGTAGGTCAATTATTTCTGAATTTTTGTATCAATATTCTTCAGTTACCGTTAAGATTCTTCACACTGTAGAATGACTTGCTTGAAAATATACGCCCCGGTACATACGTGAGTCCTTCAAATATAGATGCCTGTATTGGTTGAATGCCAGTCCATGAATTGTTCACATAAATTAATAGTTATCAAATACAATATATATAGATATTAAATAAAATTTTTATGTTAGTAGTAACTGAATAAAATACGTCAGTTATTTTTGAATCCTCCGTGAAAAAGAAATTTTGCAATGAAGCTTTTCCAGCGAAATTTGTAGTGATTTTATTGCCATTGAATGTATAAAAACTACAAAACACGGTAAAGTGAAATGATTTTGTAGAGTGTTATGAAGGAAAATTTGATTTATATTTGTTATTCTTGAAAACTCAAGTAAACGGCTGGGGTAAACCGAAATAATCTTAATACAGACACATTACACAAAAAAGGCAAACAATTTGTATACTTTTTTATTGTTGCTGAAAGCTTAAATAAACATGCTGGGTTAAGTGAGTATCCTTTATGGGTAGCGTTATGGAGATATGCGATTTGAAAGCTCTACTTAAAAAGGAAATTATAGAGAATTCAGTGGGCAGGTTATATAGAATTGTGGATGATTTACCGGTATTAAAGTTGCTGATAAGTGAAGTAAAAAGCAGGGTAAAGTAGAATAGTTTTGTTGGAAGCGTTACCATGTATAAATACAGATAATTTCAATTCATTATTATCGTTGATAAAGCTTGTTTAAAAATCACTCCTGGGCGAAATGGCTTTGTGAAAAGGGTTATAAAACAAAAACGAGGGAAAATTTTTTCTTCTATAAAGTATGATCAATATTTCGGGAAACAGAGCTTAATGTAAAAATATTTCTGGACGATATCTTTCGGGTAAAGTTCTTGAACGCGCCTGAAGGAAATTCCACGTTTGCTCATACGCAGACAGAATAGACTCGCAGATTTATTTATCCAGAAATAATGAAGATTCCAAAATATTCTCTCTTTGTGCACGACTGACTGTGAGCTTCATCCCGACGAGAAAGGGCTATTAATTACGCGAATGCGGAGAGCAAAACGAATGTGACCTCAATTAGCGCCCGCGATGAATGAATGAATGGGGAGGGGGGAGGTTTTCTTTCGGAAAATCCCGTTTCCTAATATCCGACCGCGACGCGCCAGACATTTCGCCAAAAGTCTACTCACTTTATTCCGAAATTAATGAATTTGCGGTCGCCGGAGCGCGTTCCGTGGCCACTAATCTCCGCGATTATCTCCCCGCTTTTCTTTCCCAGTGCCATCATTCCTTTCCCTCGGGTATTGGGCGGAGGTAATCGGAAGCTCCACCCAACGGTCCGCCGCCGACCAATCCACGGAGAAAGTGTCCGTCCCCCGGGAGTGGCCGACCGTCGCCGTGCCGCCGGGCCCTGCCCACCGCATGTTTCTGTGAATTTGCTGTAGCTGTTTGTATATGAATATATATAGATATATATCTTTTTTTCGCTGTTTTTTCTCCCGGCAATTTGATGTTTTTGTTCTATCTCGCCAAGAGATCTTCCTTCCGTTGGCGAGAATTTCACAGCGCAAGAGAAATAAATCGGTTCGCAATTCGAAAATGAACATTGAATTTCTCTGCCGGATGTTATTAATGTAATCATTAAACCTTTCGTATTAGAAATGATTTTCGGAAGCTCTGCTACCAGACAAATATGTATAAACTTCGTGATTTTTTTTTCAAAAGCTACTTCTCATTCTTTTGAAATAGCATCCAAACACTTTTTAGTAATAAGTAATTCCAGATTCGGAAATAGTTATGCTTTTTATTATGGTAATAGATTACATATATTTACATACACTTTACGTGTCAGTTTTATTTACTAAATATTTAGAGAAGGATTTTAGTTTTGTGATTTTGAAATATATCAAAACGTTAGTTGCTTTAGGTAGCAAATGATTTACGGGGTTAAATATTGTTTGGCGCGTTTGCTAATAAGCGAATTTCAATAAACAATCAGAAAAGTATAAGAATTCGCTAAGAAAACTAGCGTTCAATGTATTTTTCCGTCTTTTGGTGGAATCATAATCATTTGTATTTTAAAAAATCTGAACGGATATGAATTTACTCGAGTCAGGAAAAAAAATATATTTAAGCTACTAAAAATTTATATAAATCTTATTTCTCTCCTTTTAACCTAATAACAAACTTATTTCATCTTTTATTCTTATTGAGAAAATCCCGATACACTTTCTATTTTCCAGCTTTAAATGTATTAGGGTGCATTCAGATCCGTATAATTACATGGGCAAATGGTTTGTCACGTGTTCCCCAAAACAGTATTACTATTAAAAATGATTTAATGATATACTTATTGGTACATTTCCCCTTCCATTTTATATAGTCATATGTATTGCTATAAACTAGGCATAATACAAAACATTGTGATTTCAAATATTGTACGTATAATTTTATAATTAGTAATACTTTTGCCACTTATTTCTGTCAATTGATTAAATAGCCAAGAGGTCAGGAGTCGTGGCATGGATACAGCGGTTACTTGGTGAAAAAATTATTGCAGTGTCAGACTCTGGTCAAAACACTAGTATAACACTACTAGCTGAATACCCGTGCTTCGCTACGGAGTACATTCAAATTAAATACAACGGCCAATGATATATGCAATTAATGCCAAATATATATATATATATATATATATATATATATATATATATATATATATATATATATATATATATATATATATATATATATATATATATATATATATATATGTATGTATGTATATTTGTAATAAATACAACGTTCAATGTATGTAATTAATGCCAAAAAACAAAAACAAAAAATATATTTATAAAAAAATTGTAACGGATATTTTAATAGATAAAATAATGTAGAAGAAAATATTCAAATTAAATCTAATAGAACATACTGAAGAATATAGTACAGTTAATATAGTACAGTTTGAGGAACATTTCTTTTACTGTATTTTAATATTTTTTTTTGATAATGCCCAATCGTCTGCCGCATTAGAAAGAAAAAAATATTTATTGTCAATTTATTTCTTTGTTATGCCCGTGACGCAAAATTAATTTAAAGTATCGCAAAAAGAAAAGAAACCACGTGATCAGCTTTAATAAATTAAATTCTAAAAATTAACCAAAAATCAGAAAATGAAGGTAAAGATTCGAAAAAGATTTCATTTTAAAGGAATTTTTAGGATCTTTCTCGTGATGTAAATTTTATAACCCTTAGATTATTATTTTAAATGCAAACTTTAAAGACTATTACAAAAACAGCTTAAATATTTAATTTAAAAATATCTAAGAAGAATTTTTCAACAATCTTTCTTAGTGCACCCCTACACTATAAGAAAAATCGCCCTGCAAAATTTCAGCCCTTTAGGTCCAGCGGTTTGGTCTGTGCGTTATTTGTCAGTCAGTTACGGAACTGTTTTATATAGAGAGATAAGTAGAGAGTACGCAAATTCGCATAAAAAATCTAAATTTCGCAAAAAAAATTACAATATATAAAATTTCACATTTATTCGCAATTATATATTAAAAATTTTCGCATTTATTAAAAAAAATCACAATTTTACTTACTTGGTTAGGTAAGTATCAAAATTAGTTAAAAGCTAACATTGTACAGAAGTCTCCATATTCTCTCAGTTAAAGACTGTGGATGGTCTTAGGTAATAATAGTAATAATTAACATAATTACTTATCTAATTTTGCTTAAAAAGCCGTTTATCCCCGAATTTTCGCCGAAAAGTAGTAAAGAAATAATGTTTGCATTTATTCGCTCATACCGGCAAATTTCGCATTTATTCGCATCTGTGTCGTAAGTACGAAAATTTCGTATCCCAGACTATAAGTCTTACCTTAGTATCGATGACATCAAAAGCATTGACTTCGATAAGAGAGAGAGGGAGGGAACTTTGCAACTCGTGGGGGTTTTTGGAAATTGGCGGAGGGGGGGGGGGGGAATCAAACAATTTCCCATTGTTTCCTATTTACAGTCAAATGATTTATACTCAAGAGTGCTATTACTAATTTTTTTATTTATTTAATTTTGAAAACGTATGGTTACATTCCTCCATAACGGTCTTCCGGAAAGCAAAATTTCAGACATTAAAACCGTCCGTCCGTACCTCGCGAGTTATAATTTTGGCAGCGCACCAAACCCAGTCTGTATCGCTTGGACAAGCAGTAAACAGTTAAACAGAAAAGTACCAAAATGCGTCGAAATTTTGACATACATATATGTGTATATATAGATACGTACATATCTATAGATACATACAAGGTGCGGCCATTAATTTTCTGTACTGGTCTAATAACTCCAGAAAATATTACATGAAATACATACCCATATAATATGTTTAATATGTTTCGAAGTAACTCCCACCAGCCGTTTCTGCCAGTGCGCGGCTGTTTAAGTTTCGGAAACAACTTTTAAAGTCCTCTTTCGGAATGCTCTTTAATGTGGACGTCACCGTTTTCTTGATGGCTTCGATATCCTCAAATCTTGTTCCCTTCAGCAAATCTTTCAGTTTTGGAACCAAAAAAAGTCTGCCGGTGCTAAGTTCGGAGAGTGGATGCTGCATCTCCACGACCTCATGTTCGGCCAATTTGCTGAAGGGAACAAGATTTGAGGATGTCGAAAGAATTACTGTACTCCGATGTAATGGTAATGTACAGAATGCGTGGTAAAAATTCGTCATTGCTTAACAAATTTACGACAGTTTTGCACTGCTGTATGGGCGTATATGGGAACATAAACTGAAATAAAAGACAGCGATCCTTTCAAAACTAATAAGCTTCAGTGAGTTATATACGCTCAAATGTTATTTAACTGATATTTATATCAGTATATAATTCAATTTATTGTCCCTCAAGACAGAATCCTGACAGGTCTTGTCTAATCACCCCACGTGTTCCAGTTTATTCGCTCCTTCCCTGATGAGAAACAATAATAAAAAAATTAGTTATCTTACATATTCTAGTAAACGACATTAAATTTCTGCCAGTGAGATCTAATTTTATTATCATCAGATAATAGAAAATAAAATAAAAGGTAAATAAAAGATGTTTACTTATTTAAAATAGTCAAGAGCTACTATAGTCAGATGTGGTGCATAGTCTTTCGAAACTTGGAAACCATTAGTTTATGTATACATAAACTTAAATTATATATAATTTCTCTGAGCAGTTTCATTGGGTAGCTACCATCCACATCGTGCAGAAGATAGCGTCCCGAGTTTCCACAAAGTGGGCTCAATTCCAAATCTCGGCTGAGGCTGGAGCGCTTCAATAACGTTGTCACGCCAAATGAAGTAATACTGATGGTTCACCAGTATAGTGCTTAATATGCTATAGCATATTATATATGTAACAAAAAAGTTCTCACTAAAACTGATTTCTAATCAATGAATAGCCAATCATTAATAGCTAATGAATTAATATCTAATCAATTTGGATCAGAAAGTAAATTATTAATTAGTGTTAAAAAATACTTTATATAATTTATACTCGTAGTAGCAGACAATATTTTATACAATAGCGACTTTATATCGAGAGTTTTAGTTAAGCATATGTGAGTCAAATTTAGTGTGCTCAGACAGTGACTATAAAAGGAAAATTTTACTTTACCTTCACATTCAAATTGCTTAGTCTCAAGGAATCAAACATTTTAGGATATTAAGTAAATAGCTTTAAAGAGGCAATAACACATTGATTAACATACAATACTTGTAATTAAAGCTTCAGTAATGTCCGAAAAATATTTTTATACATTATTTTCCTTACATGATTCTGACGCGTATCGATATACCATTTTACAAAAATATCTCCGAAAAGTCTTCGTTGCAGTTCAAACTGTGCATTTTTCTCCCTTACAATGGACTGATTGAATGAGGAGCAGTCGCAGTGGTACATACAAATTAAAAATACTCTATATACAAATGATAAATACCTAAACTAGTCAAAGGTCACAACAGTTTTCAGTGATTAAAATCACTACTAAAATACATTTACGCATACATAGTTATATAGCTGATAAAAATTTCCCGGAGTGGGGGTTCAATTCAAACAGGAACATAAGGGTCATTTATAATTTATAGTTTGTAATTATGTATGAAATTCAAATGCTGGGAAATCGTGATTGCTAGGAGGGGTCCTCCGCTCCCCACCCCTCCCCCTCTGGACCATAGTACGTTGATTTCTTTAGGGTTTTTCTCGGCTTGCTTTCATCCGTTCTAAGAAGTATTTTTACTACTTATCAATCGAATCGAATTAATTAATTTTCTTTACACTTGAATAAAAAAATAATTAAATATCAAAAGGAAAGCGAACAATGGACTTAGAATGGAAATTAGAACCAAAAATATTTCAAGTAGTCTCCTCTAGCGAAACTACCATGGGTTATTAACGTAGGATTACTTACTGTTGCTTACTATTTTATATTTTTAGTACTTTTCTGTTTAACAGTTCACTGCTACTGTGCTTGGCGCGCTGCTAAAATTATAACCCGTGACAACGTCATAAATTTTGCTTTCCGGAGGACCGTTATTGAGAAACGTAATCCTGCATTTAAAAAAAAAAAAGGTTAGCTCTATGGTGTGATACAGAACTTCTCCGCTTAATTTCTCACCCTGCGGTTAAAAGATTTTCAAATCTCTTTCCTATTGGAGGTTACGGCCAGTAGGAAACGTGCTTGTTAGATGCAAGATTCCTCAGCCATTTTGTGCATTGAAACTGTGGAGTCCAGCACAAGGGATGGAGCATTGCTTTACTGCCTAATAACAAATAATTTGCGCCATTAGGCAGTAAAGAATATTGAGTATCGCGGATAACAGCTGTTGTATTAACCCCCAGTATTGCTCATTTGGAACTCTTCCTATCCGAACTGCACGTCAAACGTTACTCTGATTAAAATGTCGGAAAATGGGTCTCATTAGGAGAGTTCTTGCCTTGGAGAACTACATGTTTATGGACGTAAGATCTGCCGCAATTTAAATAAAGCTAAGAATGCCAAGTATCGCGTATAACAGCTGTTGTTTTAACCTTCAGTTTTCCTAATTCGGAACTACTGTTCCTAATCGAACTACGCATCATACTCGTTCATCACCACGAGTAGAAAGTCTGAAAATGTGGATCTCATTAGAAGAATTAAAGTCAGGAGGAAATAGGTGTTAATGGATGGAAGATTTGCGTCAGCCCATCATCTGAGCGGGCTTACTAAATGTAGCCATATTTGATTAAGAACGCTGGAGATTGTTTGGAAGAATAACGGCCTGTTCACATAGAATCTGTCAGCTTCGGTGTTAAAGATTCCGTTGGTGCTGATTGGTTAAATGGGTCAATGATTGGCATATAGGTCCACGGTGGCTCAGTTGGCAAGAGCAGCGGGGCAGTGATCTGAACGTCCCTGGTTCGATGCTCGTCGCTGCAAATCTACCGCCATGTTCACTAATGGTGGTCGGGGCACGTAAAATAGGTCGTGGCTACAATGTCCTCCAAGTTCTCAAATTTACCTCTGGAGGTGCGGGGTCAAGTGTCCCGGTCTCGTCACTTGACTCGGTTCAAAATTACGGAGCCGATGTTCAAGGTCAAGTCAGACTTCAGCCCTAGTGGTACCTGGCCTTAAAGCGAAGCTGCTTACTACCCTTCACCAAGGACCTACGATTTGAGGATCTGGGTCCTTTGGACTTGGTGTAGGCTTTCCGACACCAAGGGGATTGGAAACAACAACAACATGATTGGCATATCATTGGTTAAAAAATTTCAAGCTGATATATTCTACGTGTACAGGCCCTAAGTCTGTAAGACATTAGCTGTAACTATATATAATATAAATCCTGGAAAAAAGAATAACTCCAAAGATTTAGATAATACTAATATAGCAATTATTATCCGTGAATCTTCCGAATCGGGTCGGCACTTGTAAAGTTGTTGAACTAACCGCGCTTTCAGAGAGCGTATTCAAAAATCATTATATTCTCCATTCCTCCCTTGATCCCCTTTCTCCGCTTTCGATTTTAATTAGAACAAAAAGATAGAGGATCGCGTCTCGCCTGTTTATGATTGGACGATCTTCCCCCACCCGCTGGGCGAAAGGCGCCGCGGCGGAGAACTATATTTCGCGGACTCCGAGACGCAAAAAAAAGGGGGGGAAAGGGGGGATGAATTGCACGAAATTAAAATCAAAGAAACAAGCGCTTGAAGAAATTTATGTTCTGGAGAATCATTTGTTTCAACCCCAGAGTCTCGGGGAAACGGCTACATCCTCCATGGTAGGGAAGTATATGAAAACTTTTATTTATTTCGTCCAGTTGTGTTGAGTGGCGTTTAATAAATGGGGGGGGGAGAAAAAAAAGTAAAAAAGAGAGAGAGAATGATCTCTCAAAAAGGACATGTAAGCACACTTTTCTCCGGTGAATATTATATCGGATATAAAGAGAATGAGTTGGTCAGATCATAGTGGCTATTGATCATCACATTTGAATGGGTAAACAGAAACTAAAGTTTCGCATTTTTACGATTTTTAAGGCATTCCCGAGTATGGCATATAAATTAGCATCAACGTCATTTTTTCGAAACTTTTCGGGGGATGATTGATTCTAAGCGATACGCGTGAGCGTTTGAAGGTTAACTGAATGGTAGAGGATTGAAGTGAATTCAAGGTAGAAACAATCATCGGTTTTCTACCAGATCATACCTCTTATTACGCTTGTGAGACTCCCCGTTATCCCCAGTAATTATGAAAGGCCTTGTTTTAAGTATAAATGTCAAATTTGGTAACATGAATATATTTGTGTTTTATCACGTGATTTAAGGAATACTAGCATTAAATATAATAATTTCAAGATTAAAAAGAACTTTTCATATACCATGTTTTTAAATTTTCTGCTGAATCATATAAACTTGACAATTCTATGTATTAATAAATACTTTTTAAAAACGTTTTTGATGAATTATCCCGTCAACTTGAAAGAAAATGAAGTTAATTGGAAGTTAACTTGCGTTTAACCTTTCGTTCTCGTCCCGGTCGATAGATGGCTGCACCAGTCTACAAAACAAAATTAACTGAAAATGAATTAAAATCTGCTTAAAGATGGCTGAAAGTATTAAAATAATGTATTGTCATCGTGTTCTGAGCTATTATAAAAGTTTCAAATGTCTAGCTAGTCGGGAAGTTAGTCGGGAAAAAATCGATTGCAAGATTTATACTGGACAAACACACACACACACAAACAAACAAGAAAGCGAGTTAATAAAAATATGGTAAAAAGCATTGAACTGCTAAATGACAAATATATATACATATGTATATCCTAACTCCTTTGAAAAATCGTACTTAAAATATCGTGCTTGTGTAATTTAAATTGCCGCCCACATAGTTTAGTGGTTAGCATTCTGAGCTGGCACGTAGTAGGTTTGGGTTCAAATCCCGATTAAGGCTTGGTCATTTCCGTGTCGTCCCCCTCATAGGGAGCAATGCTGGCTCACCTATATGGTGCTCCCGTAATGAAGTAGCCAGAAAACCTACGTGGGACAATGTCAAAAAGTATATACCGCCAGAGACAAGTGCCTTGCCGCATTGGGAAAAAAATGTTATTGAACTTTACATTTTTCTCATAAGTGGTGGATACATGGCAAAGTCACTTGAGAACAACACTGACGTATAGATAGGCCTGCTTCAACTTATGTATTTGCAAGATCGACTCGAAAGTTACCATGTTTTTTGTAAAGTGTAAAATCAATTTAAATTTGCAGTTTTCGAAAAGTTTGAGACGTTACTGTGGAAGTAATCTTTAGAACTAATTTGGGGAATCCCACCTCCCAAAAGGTCGAAGAGTTTAGTCAGATCACCTACCTGGTATATTTCGGAATTAAAGTAAATTTAATCATGAAATAATTTTTGTCCCAAATCTGTTGATATATTTCCTGGTGCTACGCAAATTTCTTTTATCAATTATTTTAACGGCACGTTTTATGTTTTTTAATTATACAAGTTAGGTTTTAAAGATGAAACCTTTGGGAATATGTTTGTATAAGCTTGTGTTTAACTCATTATAACGCACAAGTTGAAATATTTACAACAATCAGTATATCTCTCATCCAAAGCTCTGTTGTGAGAATAGCTAGAACTAAAGGGTCATCAGTATGCTATATTACAATCTGAATGCCGGAGCACATTCAACTTGTTACGTATGTATTATTAACTCCTGATACTGAATATTTATGAGGATTGTTATCATTGTATAAATCTGTATTTAAATTCAAAACGCTCTCTTCAGAAAATTTTAGAAAATCTAAATTTCTATTATTATTTATTTTGTGCTTATTATTTTAGATTATTCGGTTTTATATTACTTTTATTTTTTTATTTTTACATTATATTTAATTATAATACATTTGAATGTATTAAATTATTCAGTTCTTTTCATTGGAAATATGTAAAATGATACGCTATTAAATAGACGAACAGAAGAACACACTAAACTTTGATAATTCGAGAGCGAATTATCCGTTCATCGAAAGAAAGAGGTTAGATAAAAAAAAAAAAAAAACCCATCATCGTCATGAATGTCAACGTAACTCGTATTCAATGAATTTTTCGTAACAGACTTTGTCTTGCAGAAAACTAAAAATCTATGAAAGTTTTATAATTTTATTCCAGTACTAATTAAATCGCTTCTTTATGGTTCATTTAAACCTCTAAATAGATTATTTTGTAGGCATGCAAGACTATTTATAAATTAGCCGCGTCTTTTCGGTTATACAGGAATTATTGGTTCTGACGATCGGGAATTCGGCGAAATAAATCCAATCGCTCGAATACTAAGATATATTTAAAGAAAATAATTACAGTCTATAATATTGACTGAATTTCGGTTGTCATTATATAATATATATATATATATATATATATATATATATAAATGTAGTTTTTCACCCCTAATTGCACATAATCTCGAAATTAAAAGAATGTCAATAATATCCCAAAGGGTATAGTTTGAGAATTATAGATAACTCAAGATAGTTTGTGAAAAATGGCCTTGTACATAATATTGGGCGAGCTCTGGAATTCTGAGTCAGTAAGTAGCCTACTTTTAAGGATACATTCTCTCTGTATAAATTTCGTTTCTTATATGGAATTATATTTATTTATTCTTTCTAAAATATTTCTTGTTTAAATACAAGCATTTTTTATAAATTAATATTTACTGTCCAAAAATTAATATCTTAAATTTAAATTGCTAACCTTATAGGATCTTATTAATCAATAACAAATGAAATACGTTAAAATATCTGACGTTTAATTGCCGTTCATGAATAATTCCTTTGAAAAAATACTTAGTTCTAAAAAACTTACAAATTGCTGCTACTCGAATTGTAGGGTAAAATACCATCTGATACTCTTTTCCCGCGTGCTCCTAAAAAAGCATCTAGTTCTATCCACATATTTATGCTGTATAGCTTATGTAATCTTTGATGCCTATCAAAAGATCTGAAGAAAAAGTATTTGTTGAAAGCTGATATATACTGTATGCAGATGTAATCTAACCAAGCTTCAAATAAAGGCAATTTTGTTCTCCCGGCAGAAAAGGATCAAACTTTATTGATCCACTTAACCTGTTTCCTTTATTTCCCCGGTATTAAAAAACTGGACTTGGAAACTAACAATATTTTATTGCATAAATACTATATTGTAATCCTCAGCAGTAGAAATGTGATATTTCGCAGTGATATTACATGTTCAATATAATTTACTCTTTACTGTCTAAGGCTGGAAAGATGGCCGAAGGACTAGGGATGGCTTTCCACGCATTCCTAGCTGGCTTTCGATACCGGAATCTGTGGGTTCGAGTCCCATTACTGGCATGGATGTTTGTAGCCGTTCGGAATCAGCTTTAAGCTGTAGGTCTAATTAGCTCTTATGTAGCAAAAAAGGATCGTAGCGCTCAACCCAACCAACCTTACTGTATAAATTCTGTGCTCAGATGGCAAAATATTATGTCACTTTTTTTTTAAATTTACGTGACAGCAATTCTAAGGTTCAAGATGTCATGAAAAATCAGTAATTTGTTTTACATTTGTATCATATTGTATTTATATATGTATTAATAGTTGGCTATTACTTACAGTAGTTACAGTAAATAAAAAAATATCGGCAAACGAGAATCCGAAATGTGAAAAAATCAATTTTTTAAGAAAAGTGACTCATAACATTTTGCCATCTGAGCACTGAATTATAGGCCCCAAACATTGTTATAGGTTTATGTTTGGATCTAGAATTTCATTTCTAGAGTTTGCTAAGAGAAATAAAAGATATTTTATTTCTACGTTTATTTGCGTTTAATTTAAAACACTATGATCTATATTCAAAATCTTTTGAGCGGATGCCTAACAGAATATAATTTATTATACAGTCCTTTTACTTTCCCTCCCATGAGGAGTTAGTTTGTAGTTTATAATTCCAAACCATGAACAAAAAAAAATTTCCTACAATACGATTCTCTTTTGTATGAAATTTTCTATCTATATTTAAATGCTTATTTTCCATGAAACATATTTTAATGTTTTAAGAATCAAGATGAAAGTGTAATTAATAGGTCCTTCATTTACAGTTTCTATATAAAATGTATTCAGATATATGAAAGGATAGTTATTGAGAAAGAATTACAGAAATGGAAGGTCTATTTGATGTTATACATTAAAGGATAGGATAATTATCACGCTGATAATTACATATCTAGGTAATGATACATAGCTTGATATTTCAAACTGTTCCTTTAGAAGGCTCTTCTTGTTTCCGAGTTTAGCTGAGCACACATTATTGGATTGCCTTCAGTAGGTCTCGGTAAAAAATTCCTCTCGATAAAAATCTCGTTACAATGTCAAAGACTTTTGATAGTTGTAACGTTTTGATCTTTCTCTCGGGCAGATCAGATATAAAAAGAATGTAACTGGAGAGGGGAAAAGGGCTAAAGAGTCCTACCGAAAGGGTGTAAAGGGTAAAACCATGGGTGCTTAGGCGAGCTCTCATAACCTAACTTTTTTAAATTGCAGGGAAAGTGGACTGAAGCATCAAGTCTTCATATATTTGTTAATAGATTTCTTAAGATTATTATCCGAACGGTGGTTGAATGACTAGAGCACTGGAATTCGGTATCAGAGTCCGTGGTCAGTTAAGGCCTTTATAGTTGCCATTCGGAATCGGTTTTAAACCGTAGGTCACGGCCTATTTATTCCTCACTTAACAAAAAGATGACCGTATCACTCCAAACCAACCATTATACGAATATTTTATTAAATAAATTATCGGTTCCCAATAAATTATAAATAATTTCACGTTTAAATATGAATATTCCCTAATATGTATCCTACATTAGATTTATAAATCACTTCATTTCTCTTGATATGAATGCGAAATCGAGAATGAAGTTGACAAAGCAAATTATTGGTAATCCCTTAGAGGAGAGATCCTGCTCTAACTAATGGTTTTCCAATGTTTCGTCTCCCTATAATGAAACTCTTCTTCCAGATTTGCGGCCGCTCTGGGGAATAGCGCCCATAAAATTGTGTCCGCGAAGCGCTGATTCGGCCATAAAGTTGCGAAATCTCTCCAATCTCTATGAATTCCGCAGATTCTGATGGAGGCGTTAGTCCGTAATGAGCCCATCCGCTTCCCCTCTGTAAAGAGTCGCTTTATTTCTTTTTATCGCCAAGGGCACTTTTGAGGTGAAGAACGTAAGACATGACAAAATCCTTTCCCAGTGTTGAATGAGTTATAAAGCTACACTATACATGTATTGGAAGATCATCTTATGCGCCGTTCCAATAAAGATCATTGCACTGTATACGTCATTATGACTGTGTAATGATCTTTATCAGTACTAGTTTTGATTTTGAATACTAGCTAAGCAAAATTCGAAAAAATAATTGTCTACTTTTAATTGCAATATTCCCCATTAGGGCCTGTTCACATAGAATCAGCCAGCGTCAGCGTTAAGCATTCCGTTGCCGCTGATTGATTAAATGGGTCATTGATTGATATATGATTGGTTAAAAAATTTTACGCTGACGCTGACGGATTCTATGTGAACCGGCCCTTACAGTTTTGCTTTACCCTTTGTCGTATTTTTAATATTTTGTTTATAAAACCCTTGGTTTTATGAATAAAATCCAAAAATAAATGTGTAATATAGAATTATCTTTTAACCATTATCTACTTTCTTTATAAAGAAAGTAGATAATGCATGAATGTTTAGTATCATATGTGGTGATAAACAATCATGCTGAATTAATCGTTTTATGTTATAATTCCATCTTTGATTTGATGTTTTCTTAATAAGAGTACTACTTCCTTTAAACTTTTAAAGGAAATTAAAAGCCTAGAGGCATTATTCTTTAAAATTACTCCCAAGGAAGGAATAATAAACAGTTTAAATTTATCCGATGCTATAATCACAGTGAATACATCCCCACTATAGTTCTTCACTTTAACTTTGTACATACGATGGAAAGTAATATTGCGTATCATTTAGAAATCTGTCATTTCAATGTGAAGTGACTTAATCGATAGAAAATATTAAAGATTATCGGGGAATTTAGGCACCGTCAGAAATTCAAGGATAAATAAGCCATTGTATTAAAGTTAAGTTGAAATTGAGATCTGTGTCAACCTTGGAATTTATACAATTAAAATAGCTCAAAATTTCGCGATAAGGAACCTGAGCACCATTAAAATGTGTGAGACTCAGAATAATTTTCCTTTTTTTATCGCATTATTTTGACCTGCCCACACAATATTCGACATTAATGTTAGTGCGGCATTATTCCTCGATATCTGTAGAGTGAAAAATACAAAATCAAGTTAAAATTAAGTCAGTAAGCTGACTTCAAATTATTGGAACATTCTGTGCGATACACGTGGATTTCTTTCCAGTAATGAAGGATGAAAATATGTAAATATTTCAGCAAAAATAGAGGAAATGGAATTTTTCATATTCGCAGCTTAATTGTTTGAATATGTATACAACACTTAAGCTGTTATTGCGACATTATTTCTCGAAATCTCTAGAGGTAAAAGTACTTTATTTTAAAATCACTGCAATAAGCCGACTAAATTATTGAAATATGCTGCGTGATACGCGTGGTTTTCTTTCCGGTAATGAAAGATCAAAACATGTAAATATTTCAGCAAAAATGAAGAAAATGTGAATTATTATAATATTCGCTGCTTTATTGTTTGAATATGTACTTCACTTAAGTAGTTTTAGTCACCTCAAATATTTTCCAATTTATAAAAATTCTTATGTTATATTCATTTTATTTCTTTATACGGCGAAAATTTTCGAGTTGAATTATATATGGTACGCCACTGCAAAGAAAACTTAGGAAGAAAAATTTCCCAAAATGCTTAATTCTTAACGATTTTCAATTACAAAATTTTATCTTATATTTAAATTTTTTAAGAGTTACTTTTAGATCAAAAAATTCAAAATGGGATTTTTTACGGCCGAGATAATAACTGAAATTTTCAGTTTTGCTCAGATTGCCAAAGCATATGAAAAAAAAACATAAGCAAATGTTCGAACATGACATTTTTTAACACCAAAATATTCTTAATAAATATTTTCTCATTATTTTTTAATTATTTTTGAAATACGAAAAGGGCTCTTAAGACAGCGGATGAAAAAATATGTAATTTTGTTCTTTGTGCGAGATGTGTGTCTATAAAGATTTTAGCAACATAGAAATATGTAAAAATATTGGTGTTATTTGATTGTGCAATTATCCTCACAACACTAAGTATTTATATGGGATATTTTGTACACTGCAAAAATGAAATCCTGCTTCAGATCAAGAAAGCTACCTGTTTCGGGGTGTATTGTTTCTGGTTAACGCATTTACCTGATTTGGGTATCCCACTTTTGTATCTTAAACATTCTTTTAGCTATACTTCCATCTTTGTAATACACCTTAAACAGCATTTCATTTTTATATTGTAACATTAAAGGGAAACTGCAAAACTGCATTATAAATCTCAAGTCCCCCCCCCCCCCGAAAACATATCCTTACTCTAAATCAGGGGTGTCCAACCCGCGGCCCAAAGCAAGTATTAGTGCGGCCCAGAATGAGAGATCAAAGCGAAAAAAAATATCAATAGCACGCCTCGACGATGATGGCAGGCGGCCATTACAGATCCCGTTTGTTCATTCAACAAATCGTCAATACATCATTTGAAATATCTTTAATTCGATACAAATATCTTTAATTCTATACTATGTAATTTCTGTATATTAATTTCATTACAAAAATGAAATGTGAATTTTTTCAGATTTAATATTTCATATTTGTAATGACATTAAAATTAGTATGCACAAGAGTGAAGCACACTAAGAGTCAAATTAGAACCAAAAATATCGGATGAACATCTTGATGAGCATCCCTGAGAATTGCAACCGCTTCATTTGACCCAGATATTGATGCATTAGTTTCTCAAATGCAATGCCAAATATCACATTAATTTTATGACTCCTATAGTTATATTTAATAAAATCTATACTGAAATAAATATGATAACTATATATTATACTTTTTTTACTCATCAACTATTTTTAATGTTAGGTGTATTTTTGTGCGGCCCAAAGCAATTCGTAATCTTTCAATGTGGCGCCCAAGGAAGCTAAAAGGTTGGACACCCCCTGCTCTAAATGTTTAAAAAAAAAAAATTGAAGCTCGCTCGTTGAAATAAACAAAAAACGGAATGTGCCGAGTTTCGATACAGCTGCAAATCATGAATAATTATTCAGCAACAAACCCTATGCTGCTACACATTTTTCCATTATTAGTCCTGACAGTTGAAAGCTACATTTTCTGGACATCTGACTTTATAAATAACAGAATATTAGACATTACAAACTATTAGATATTATAGGTAACAGGCTATAGATTATTGATATCGGACTTTATCATGTGAACATTTTGAATAATTTTGCCGAATTTTGGAAATCCTTATATTCTGGGGATTTATTTTAATTGCGAAGTGTCCAGGAAAATTATAAAAATTTGTCTAGAATTTCAGAAAATTGAAAAACCTTTTTTGAATGTAGAGTGTTATGGAGTTTTTCCTATTTTTCTAGGCAGGGTGGGGAAATTCTTTTCTCCGTGTTTTAAGTTTTAGCTTGAAGTCTTAACACCTTTTTTAAATGAATATCTTGGAATTTAAACTGAAATCGTAATCTCATGCCCACACCGTTCAATAAGTACAGCGCAGCACACCTCTGATGTATTTAATTGTACTTGAATATCATCCTGTCATCTCCCCTTTTATAGTACTAGCAGAGTGGGATGTATGTGGATTTGGAGTTAGTTAAAATTATAGAAATATATTAACTCTTAAATGTTAAAAACTCTGCGGCAATAACATCTGTGCTACTTAGAGAAGTAGACCGTCAAAAAGAGATTATGATCTATAATTTTGATTTTAATGTCTCTCCATGCATATAAAAACATCACAATTTATGTCTACAAAATCTAGTTGCACTATCTAGTATAAAATTTTATGGGCATAAAATGCTGGATTAATCTATAATAGCTGTCGATGGAAAAATAATCTGCTCTGTCATTTTTCCATGGATATAGCAGCATTCTCGCAAGCAAAAAATCTGCTGATGAATTTACAGTACAAACAGAAAATGAGAATTTTTAATCTACCTTACTTAAAAATATAAGGTTGATTAAATTAAACAAATTATATATTAAAGTCTTATACCTTACATAAAATGTAATTCATTTTAAAAAGTAAAAGCTATGATTTAAAATTTTACAATTTGGCATAATAAAACGGGGGGAAATGTATATCATTTCGGAATAAAATGTTTTAACGCACGCTAGCCAGTGCGCCACACACACACACACACATTTATATACATTATTTATTTATTTATTTGATTGTTTATTTGTTAATTTGCCAGTACAGCAATTTAACTATTTTAGGTAGATTTAAAAAAAATTTTAACTAATTTTAAGGCAAAAAATTTGAGAACGTAGGGCTCTGAATTTTTTGGGAAGGAGAAAATAGAGCAGTATCCCGATTCTTCTTTCCAAGTGTCTTTAAATCGGGCATTATGTGCATTACACAAGTATTTAAATTATTACCATGTACTGATAGTTTTGCTAAAAGTACATACATCGTTTGTGAGAGAAAAGAGAGTGCAAAAGTCAGCCTAGGCCACAAATTATATAATATTAAGCCTCAAATCACGTGTACATTGCGCGAGTTTGAAAGAAAATGAAAATTTTTCTGACGACGGTCTACTCGCTGAGGAAACAAAAAGAAATCTCAAGAGTCTAGTAGGGGAGGGAAAAACAAACAAATCAAATTATATCCTTTTCTTTTGGCGACCCTTTTTTTCCCACGTATTTAATTTTTTTGTATTCTCTTTTTTCCTCATTCGTCTAAAACAGAAATAAAAAAAATTGCGAAATGAATGAGAAAAATTGATAATTTTAACTAACAAATATTCCTCGTTTTATTTTGGTTAGTTATAGAGGGTTTTTCTGAGGGCTGAAAACGGGAATATTAGTTTTTTAATATAAAATTCTAAAAGCTTATATTTCTACTGAGATTTGAAAAAAAGTAATAGTTTTAAAAGAAAAATAAATCAGAGGAAATATAATAATAAATCTAGATGTAGCAACTAGAACCAGAAAGTTATCTTCTTATAAAAAAATAAAACACATAGGTTATTTTCAAGTCCAAATATTGTTATTGCAAAACAGATACGTTTTACAAAGAAATTATACAAACACACATTCTAATTCAGTTCAGTGACTTAACTTATATTGATATAGTACGCCAATATACCAAAAAACTTTTTTCTGGACTAAGATTTCGTGACCAGAATGCATAAGAATTTTAGGAAAAAAGCAACAATATATATAATTATGAAAAAAATTGCATTTGAATATCTACTTATATTTGTTTGCTTGTTTCTGAGTAACAAAGCTAAATTCCCATAGATACACTCAAGAAAACCACTACACACCGATGCTGTCACAATTCTTTGCATTTCATTTCATTTTCCTTTTCTCAAAAATAACTGGGCTAGCCCATGAATCGAGATCCGTGTCGCCTTTTATTTTTTCAGGCAGATATTTAGTCCCATTGCTTTACTGAACCATGTCACGATCTTTACTAATAATACCCGGATATGTCCGCTGAGAGAACGTAGGGTCTCTGATATCCGAACGAATTCCTACAAAGTTTTCGGCACCCACTATAAACAACATTTTGAACCGTTTACTCCCAATTATTAATTTTCCTTTCACTCTCCGGAAATTGACCTACTGCTTATGCCTGATAGATGAGCTGGTTATTACACAACTAAGTCATATTATGATCTTTGATAAATTTCTTCACTTCTTTCCCAATCTGATTGTACTCGAAATCACTTTGTCCTTGTTCGGTTAACAGAGTCACAATGAAGACTTTTTTATACTATCGCTCATATTTTTCTACCACCATGAACAACTATAAATTGGCACCGGGAATCGGTAGATACTTATCGTGTGGACATGCTGACCATTACTTTATCATGCCACGTCACGATCTTTCTAAAGGAATTTCATAAAGTTTTAACTTAATTAAGTCCTTAAAACAATAACTTAGTCTAAAAACCTTAAAGGTATGAGAATAGTATTTATGAATTGATAAATCTATCTTTTCCTTCATCATGTTAGGCAGCTTTGCAAGGTTATGCACCTAACACACTCTACGGTGGCGTTCCAATAAAATATGCAGGTTCCACTGGTTGGTTGAGGGTCTATCTCCAACTTTCCAAGTAAAGGAACCTTGGGTAAACACTGGTGTCGCAATCCCGAGGTACACCAGCAGACTGTTTCTCCTTTCCTTTTTCCTCTCTTCTCTTTCTCCTACATTTTCCTTGCCTTTCTACTTCGTTGCGGTGCCTCCTCGGAGGTGAGGGCTCCTCATCAGAAGTTGTCGCCACTCTAGCTTCTAATGGCGATTAACTGCCCATGTGTTTGTCGTGCATGGAGACCCGTGTCCCGGAAAATAGGGATCCTGGTAGTTGAGCGGTTTTATTCTTAGCTACAATATGAGCTCTAGCAATATAACTCTCCAACACACTGCTTTGGCCCTTGCTTCAGGCAAACGGGATGTACACATTGGTTCCGTGTGTACCAATCGGCTGGTAGGTTAGACTTTGTTCACTTGCCCAGGGATAAGCAAATGGTCACTTTCTGGTCACTGGACTGGCTGCGCGCGTATAATTCCTGGTCAGACTGGGTGGTGCAGCCGGGGACCAAACATATGGCCCTTTTAATATGGAAAATAAAAATAACAGTAGTGATTCATCATCTCTCTCCTCAAGGGAGCAACTAATATCCCGTTATTTCATAAGTAAACGCGTGGAAGGCACATTTGTAACGGTATCGCCATTTCATATTCAGAAATATATTAATGCATCCGATGGAAATGTGAAAAGCGTTAAAAAACTCCGTTCTGGGAATTTCTTAGTAGAGGTTTTGACAAGCTGCGCAACTGTTAAAGGTCACAATGTTTGGAAGTATGGCCGTATCTGTAGCTCCACGTGTTTATCTAAATTCTTCAAGGGTGTTATTTCGGAGGCCTATTAACTGCACATCACTTAAGAAGAAATCTCGGAGTACCTACGTGATCAGCTTGTCTCTGCCGTGCGTCGTATTAATATCCGTCTGGATGGGAGTAATTCCCACGAAGCATCTCATCCTGACATTCGACACACCTAAACTACCATAGTTTTTTTATCGCTGGGTATTTTCGATGTCCCATTGAAGAATCTTTTAAATCCGATTATCGGACAACTAAACAGTCATGTTCTCACCATGTAAACACAAATACACCTATTTCACCAAAACAAAATAGAAAAACGGCACCTTCTGCAACCACCCTGTCCGACAACAACCCACGTGAGCTTTTACCTATCACTTCACCTCTCGCATGTGGCAAAAAAGGCAGATCACCTTCGCCACCTTCCGTAAATAAAAATGTTGTCGAATCCAATCAGTCATGCTCTTACCACATAAATGTAAACTCTCCAATACCTCCAAACCAAAATAAGAAAAAAGTCGCTATTCCTAGGAAGTGCGTTGGCCTCTCTAGGAAAGCGAAAGATCCTAATTATATCTTGAAAATAGTAAATGTGTCTGAAGGCTCGCATTGGATTCAGATTTAAAACTATGTGTCCGAGGACTCGAACAATGATGCTGTTTTCGAAGAGTCTTAACTTTTTTTTTCTCCAGAAGTTTTGTCTTTTATCGGCTTTACTCGTTGTTTTTATCACTTTTGCGTATAATTGCTCTTACCATATTTATATTGTTTTATTTTATATCACTGTTATTTCACCATTTTATATAACTACTTTTTTTACTTGTATTATATGACATTTTTTATTATCTGTTTTACATGACTTTTTTATCACCAGCAATATATGACGGTCATTAACATCTGCTAATCTTGACTTATTTTACCATAGTCTACATTTCACTGTTTTTATTTTCTTTGTTCTTATCACTCTTTTTTTACTACTATTTCTAGTTATGTCTACGTATTATTTTCTGCGCCTTTATTCTACTCTTGACGAGTGTTTGCCGAGCCTTGTCCTTTCCGGACTCTGCAATAGCAGAAGCATCCAACCAACCCTATTTATATATCACTGTTCATACCATTGGATCTTTTAATCACTTTTTTACTTAATCGTTTTTGTCATCTTTAAAAATCATTTCTTTCATCTATATATATAAAACAGTTCCGTAACTGACTGACTTATAACGCACAGATCAAACCGCTGGACCTCAAGGGCTGAAATTTTGCATGGTGATTCTTCTTATGGCGTAGGGGTGCACTAAGAAAGATTTTTGAAAAATTCTTATATTTTTTAAAATTTAAAAAACTTTAAAAAACAGTTTAAAAATTTAAGTTTACATTTAAAATAATAATCTGAGGGTTATAAAATTTATATCACAAGAAAGATCATAAAAATTCCTTTAAAATGAAATCTTTTTCGAATTTTTACCATGATTTTCTGATTTTTGGTGAATTTTTAAAGATTAATTTTTAGAATTTAATTTATTTAATGCTGATCACGTGGTTTCTTTTCTTTTTATGATACTTTAAATTAATTTTTCGTCACTTGTATAACAACGAAATAAATTGACAAAAAATATTCAAATATGGTAAAAGATAAAATTTAACCACTAGACTAATTGAGATGGAAGTCTTTAAACAATTTAATTCAAATTAGCATGTTTTATGGTTATTAAAGATACAAATTAATTGCATACATTGACCGTTGTATTAAATTTGAATATTTTCTTCTACATTATTTTGTGTATAAAAATATCCGTCGCGATTTTTTATAAATAAATAAATATATATATATATATATATATATATATATATATATATATATATATATATATATATATATATATATATTACATTAATTGCATACATTGACCGTTGTATTTAATTTGAATGTACTCCGTAGCGAGGTACGGGTATTCAGCTAGTATATCAAATTTTTATCATGTTTACACCTCTTTCTCATCACATTTTAAATGAATTTTTTTCAAGTTTGCGCATCGTTTTTTCTATTTGATATTTTATCATAAATCTGAATCCCACAGTTGGTTCGAGCCTAGTGTTTTCATATATATTCTTTTTCTTGGCCCTTGCCTTGTGTTTGGAGGTCTATATCCTATTTTGGATCTTGCGCTAAAATGCCCCAACCAACTAAGTAAAGGAAAAAAGTACGGTGGCAGGGAGGGAATCACAGTAGTAAAGGCTAGTGCAGTTGCGAAAAATGTAAACAAGGACATGCAACTCCTTAGAATCCATAAAATTTAAGAGTAGAATCTATTTTTGGGCTGATAAATGTATATAGTTATTCATCAGACCAGGGAGCATAAGGTGTGACTGACCCTGTGGGGGATTCATAAATGCAAAGATCATTAAATTATTTTATTTAAATAGGCGAAGCAGAAGAATTTTCTAAAATAACAACGTGGAAGTCGGTGGCATCAGAAAAGTGGACATGTAAACTGGGTTAACATGTCAGTGGAACTGGTGAGAAAAATTATGTGCAAAAGCCCCCATGCAAATGCACAGACCGAAAAACGAAACAAATAAAACAAAAAACGAGGGAAAAGCAGGGGGAAATAGAACCGAGTAAGCAAAATTATGTAGAGCGAAAATTTTTTTATGTTTTTATATTTTTAAGAGAAAAATCATCAAATGATTAGAAGAATTCAATGAATTAGAATATTAAAAGATACATTTTATGTCCAAATATTTTACCTGGGAACTGATTAAAATAAGGTAGAGCAGTCATCACAAAAACTGATGAATTAGTATAGACAGCAAAATTTTCTAAAAAATTAGTTCATATACGGAATCACGTGGAGACTAAATAAAGCGTCAGAAAATTTTACTTTGAAGCCCGCATTTCAGGCAGTTTTTGTCATTCCAAGCTTTAGATATTTCTTGATTTTTTTACATAATCTAACTTGAACGCTCTTTTTGTGTGCGTATCAAGGGCACATCTACAGTTTTCCCAACATAAGACTAATACAATCTCCGCAAGATGTGCCATAATTTCCACCCCACCCCCACTCACCCCCTTATGATATTGAGACATGGGAGATGCAACAAGAAAATTATGGGACGAAAATGAAGTTTAAACGGGTTATATAATTAAGACGAAACAAAATTTTATTTACTTAAAGCACTTAGCTAGGTGAAAAGAGAAGACTTCTAACTTATCCTATAGCGATAAGAGAATATACAGAGTACATCATTACTTTTTAAATTTTAGATTTTTCTGTCTTACATACTTAAGAAATTTCATGTAAGTTATAGAAATGGTCTTTTGGTCTTGAGTTTTCTCACGGAAAATTTTTTCAAATGTAGAAGAAAGATAGTATAGAAATAGGATTCGTACTTTAATGAATGAATTAATATGTTCGATACTTATATTTTGACCTTCGTGATAAAGTTCTTTGAATTTTTAAATGAGTATTTAAAATTTATGCAGCTTCATAATGGTATTGTGCACAAATCTAAACGATACTGATATGACTGAATCAGCGAAAGAGTGAAAACTTTCAGGCAGATAAAATTCCGACTAAGACTTTTGTTTTTAGTGGCATAACAGATGCATTTACTCCAATCAACAAAGCACTCATAGGAAGTATACTAAAAAAAGTAATTTTAGATGCATACAACATGTATCTAAAATTAATTATTTTTTTAAGTATACTTAACATTATTTTCATCACAGTGAATAGATAATTTTGATATTTAACTTAATTTTCGAGTATTTTTTTTAAGAAGGGTATTCAAAAGCATATATACAACTAAACGATAAGTGTGTACGAGCGAGTGAGCGAGGTAACGTGAGTACATATTAAAGGGACTGAGTGGAGTGAATTAGAAAAAGAGAGGGAGAGGGTTATACGGGGAAAATTTTTCATAAGAGAGAGATAATATCACAGAACTGTTATATTTAGCGTTTACAAAATGCATTAAAGTGTTAATAATTGCTCATTTCACTAAAACTTTGATATTTCTAAAATTAGAGTGTGACAGCAAACCAATGCTCTTTTTGAAAATAAGGGAAAGTATTAAAAAATATTAAAATTTCTAAGATTTTAGTTTTTTTTATATTCTGAAAATTATTTTCGCCCAACAGAACAAAAGGAAATACTTATCTTAATTTAAAGGTTATTTTGAGATCATTACTAATCACATCTTTCAAAAACATGTCTTACTCGAACTTTTCAAAAAAACTTTTCGAGCTTCGTTTTCGATAATAGCAAAATTCAACCTATTAGTTTGTATACTTAAGGCTGCTGTGTACTAATCCTATTGGATTCGCTCACCTCAATGTTAACCTATGGAGAAAATTTGTCTACTTTTTACAGTTACATAAATGCCGATAATCCAATAAAAATGGTATTTTCAGATAGCCCGAATTTTTTTGCACCTTGCAACAAGATTCATTTTATAAATTTCGTCCACCAAAGGAACTTATGAGCGTTTAAAACACACACCAGATTTTTCCCCTAACAATTCAAATTTTAAGATATGTGAATTTTTTTTAAATGCCCTAAGGTGTAAAATTTCTTTTTCTATTACGGAGTACAATTATTTTTTTTTTAAATCTTTCAATCCAAGTCGGTAATCCTTGGGCACATTTTCTCCATAGGTTAACATTGAGGTGAGCTAATCCAAAAGGTTAGTACAGAGCAGTTTTAATACAACCCATCGAGAGCAATCATGAATCTAATCAATTCTGTTGATATAGAGAGTAATTATGTTTATAATGATTCATAATTTTATTCAATACTTAGTATAATCTCAATTCCTGGCAGATACAGTTTGTTGAGCTAGGGGTAATTTCAACTTTTCTTTTAGTAAAGCGTATTCTTTCCTTGCTCTTTTTCGCTCCTTTGTTTTATCATTTAACTTCTGCTCGTGGCTTTCATGAGCTATGAAAATATAAAAAGGAAATTCCCGTGATGTAAGAGAATAGTTATTAACTGTAATAAATAGGAAGAATAGCTTCAATTCGAATGATTTACAATCAAAGATTATTTAGAGAAAGATTATTTGTACACAGTCAAGACCGCCCATAGGAGGAGGGGGGGGGGGTCAACTGGGCACTTTTCCCCAGACCCCCAACTGCAGGAGGGGCCCCCAAATTATTTTTTTTAATTAATGTATTAGATTTCACCCGAAAGAAAATTCTAAAACCTGTACCGTACTTCAAAATTCAAAATAATCTCCTGAAAAATGCCCCCCCCCCAAAAAAAAAAAAGTGCAATGAAATATAATAATAATCTTAATCATTCATGTAATAAAATTTTAAGTATGAGTAACTTAATTTGAATGCGTGTTTTCGACTCTTTCCATTTTTTTTTTTTTTTTTGTGGCCCCCATCAAAAGTTTGCCCCAGGTCCTGTACACAGCAGTCTTATGGTATTCAACTACAATTGTAACACCGATTTTGACGAAAATTTCGAAATTGTTTTTATTCCTTTTTTTTTAAAGATTTTAAATTTATGTTTCTAAATCTGCTTTTATTTTTTCGATACAATCATTAGAGATGAAATGAGAGCGATTTTAAGATGAGCAGCAGCTACGAATTTCAATACAAGTTGAAAACTTTAATCGTGTTTTCTGAAGAACTTATTTTTCATCAAAAATGTAAACGACTCTTGCGATAACTCAAAATCTAACCATGATATGTCTGAAATTTTTCACGTATGCTTTTCACAATACTAAGAATATAATGGACTACAGATTTGGTTCTAGGTATATCATTTGTTGATTTATAGCAGCATTTATAAAAAAATCTCATGGAAAATTACTAAAATTTTACGTATAATTGCATATAATGACCTGCATTTTTTTTAATTTTAAGATATCGATTAGCTTGTAGGTCATTACACTTAGAAGGTACTTACAAACATATGACAAAATAAAATTAATGTTATATGATTAATACTCACTTTTAGAGCTAGAGCCGTTTTCGTAAATTTGATAAATTTCGACCCAATTTCCTCAATTTTGAAAAAAAAAATGCATAATTAATGTCTATTTTTTCATCGTTTTCGAGGTTTGGTGTTATATTCCATACAGTTTGGTGTTATGTTAAGTACAGTTTTTCAAAAAAAAAAGGGGGGGGGGGGGGCTCCGAACGCAGTCGGATACGAGGTGATAACAGCATTAAAAAAAAATCCCCGTCTCGACCCATATGGAAACTTTAAAATCTTTCCTCCTCACAAACGGACGTAAGAGAAACGCCTGGACTGGAGAGGAAAGGGGGCGCAGTGCCTCTCGAAGTGATCAGTGCCGTACTCTTGACGATCAAAGGACGGATGCGGAGGCATTGGAGAGGGGCCGGATTCGTGACAAATCATGCTACATCCTCTTCGTGCGTACTGCGGACCTCCCGAAAAGCGCGTGCTGTGCGCAGTCCTTGCTGGGTCATCGGCGGGAAGCTCACAGGAAATGACCATCCTCGATAGCCCAGAGGAGAGCACAGACAGCTTCGGGCTCGAGGCAGGACGTTTGGCGCGACTGGAGAGACGATAGTGGGGAAGGATGTGGGCGCGTTTTGGGGTAGGGTGTAAATGATCAGCAGTTTCTTACCAGTGACGGTCTCGGTTAATGAAGGGTTTAGAGCAGGGGATCCCAACCTTTTTCCTACATTGACCACTTTTAACAGAATGATTTTCTTCATCGACCCCCTCACATTTTTCTCTATTATATACAGCATACAACATAATTACTTTACTATTAGTTATATACATTTGGCCATAAAAACGGTTCTAATTGTAGGATCCACTTCATATTTTTTTACATGTTTTTATTAACTCGCTTTCTTGTTTGTGTGTTTGTCCAGTCCAAATCTTGCAATCGATTTTTAACTAACTTCCCGACTAGCTAGACATTTGAAACTTTTAGAATAGCTCAGAACACGATGACAATGCATTATTTTAATAATTTTAGCCATCTTTAAGCAGAATTAAATTAATTTTCAGTCATTTTCAGTTAATTTTGTTTTGTAGACTGGTGCAGCCCTCTATCGAAAAATTAAACGCAAGTTAACTTCCAATTAACTTCATTTTCTTTCAATTTGATGGAATAATTCTTTAAAAAAATTTTTTTTAAGTATTTATTAATACATAGAATTGTCAAGTTTATATGATTCAACAGAAAATTTAAAAACATGGTATATAAAAAGTTCTTTTTATCTTGTAATTATTAAAGATTCCTTCTTTAAAATTAAATCATAATAAAAAATTGAGATTTTGAAGGTTTTAAAGTGATCTCCCCCCTTAAGGTCCAGTGGATTTACCCAGTTCTGCCTAGTGTTAGTACACAAATAAAAGCCGACGGCGGCATTCGACACAAATACAAAAGCGTCATGACATTCAACTTTAGATGCGTGGATCACACCGCCCTATGCAAATCTGTATTTATACATATTGAAACGAATATTATCTAATAATTACATTCTTAAAAAATTAAATTAAATTTTAAAACCTGAAAAATTTATCATTGACCCCCAATAAACCCCTGGAGTACTATAGACCCTTTTTAGACTTCCATCGACCCCCAAGGGGTTCACCTGGACCCGTTGGGAATCCCTGGTTTAGAGGCAAACGACAGGCAACTCATTCCTCTCGGTTCCTCAAAAAAAGATTTTCAAAAATGGTCGTTAAAAAATTACCATTTGACTGAATTACCCTAAAAAGGGGACTTGGTTTACTCATAACATCTTTTTTTCTCTTATTGAATGGAATAAATACAAAATTTACAGAATTTTTTTTTTATTATTTATCCGTCTATAGTTGTACGTACAATTTCTTGTCTCAAACCTTCCATATGACAGTAAGTAAAAAGAATAACGCACATCCATATCTACTGCAGTCGAACCCCGTTATAGCGAACCTGGTCTATAACGAACTCACGGATATAACGAACGAAAATTTTGGTTTCGTCGTTTTCCTATTGTACGTAATTTAATTAATATTGTGTCAGTTTAATGTAACTGATTTTAGTCGATTTAATTAATTAATGATCATTTTTAATAGATTTTATCATTTTTTAATACATCATAATTGAATACACATTGCAACTAATGAGTTATACATTTTGTGAACTCTAGCATTTTTTTTAACGGTTCGGATATAGCGAACCACAGGATAAAGCGAACAAAACCTTTGGTCCCTTGAAGGTTGTTATATAACAGGGTTCGACTGTATATATAAAATGTTTATTCGCGGAATTTCACCAATGTGTTTTTATATTTCGAGTTTTAATTTTATACGAGTTATAATTTTTTTCTCTCACTTTTTTTCCATATATCAATGCTAGATATAATTTTATTATGTCCTCCTTTTAATTTTTCATAGCTCTAAACTATTTTAAATAACAGATGATCCCCTTCAATGCGTGAAACAATTTAAATTTGATATTCCACTACCATACGAACAAGACTTTTCATTAGCTAACAAAAACATCCTAAAATAACTGACCCCAAAATTGAATAATGATTTTAAAAAAATAACCTTCAATAAATTTCTAAATTTTTAAAACAAATTTTGAAGTCCCCATAAAAAAGTTTTCGAAAATGCACGGATAAAAATTTAGAGTAAATTCTATTTTGCCTTTCCTCTTGAGACCAAAGTATAATTAAATGAAAGAATTAGGTTTATATTATTGTTCTTCAATTTTCAATCAACTGAAAACAACTGTAAGCTAAAGAGGCATACATTTTAATTCTGTCAATTGTTCCAAAAAAGGAATTTCATAAAAGGGAAAAACTTTGATAAAATATTTCAGTAATCACAGAAGTTAGAGACAATTATAAACATGTTAACATCATCCTTAGGGGTGGGATAGCATGTATCCCAAGAATAAGGGCACAAGAATGAATGAATATATATATATATATATATATATATATATATATATATATATATATATATATATATATATATATACATTCATTATTTTAATGCTGTCAAAAACCTATTAATTTCATATCTTTCCATGTTTTTAGTTTCACACTGCATTGTGTAATACAGCTTGTGCTAGTTTTTTCACTTTCAGCTTTGTCTTATACATTATATATATATATATATAACCTCCTTAACGGCCTCCTTAACGAAAAATGGGCCCCGTAAGCTAAAGGTCAATAAGTAGAGTTATGTGCTATTATAACAAGTTGCTCGTCTTCAAAATGAGACACTTTCAACTAGAACATATACATTAAATGGGAAGAATTTCCGATCGCTTCAGCATGAAATCCTTCACGATGCCTATAAATACTTTAGATGAAACAAAGTTCTTAATCCTGGTATAGTCTCAAATAAACCGCGTGATACCACATGAGTTTTATGCCACAAACACGTTATGAAGCAGTATTCCTCTCTCAGAGTCTGTATAATTAATTTAAATTTTTCAGTCACCTTTGCATTACACGCTCATTATTTTACTTATGGAATTTTATTAGTTTGATCCATGTGATAATCTGAAGCCGGTAATATAGAGAGGAAGTAGGTCTAGGGATATATCACGAATACGTCAGAAGCGAAAGTTTCTTCTGTTTCGAAAAATTTATCTCAAGCTTGACATCCTGTTCCGTTTCATAAATTAATTAAGCATATTTGGGAAGGAATCGCGAAATCACGGAGTCAAGCGGAAACAATCTCTTAACTGAGTACTTCCGTGAACAACAGCAACAAAAAATTCCTGTAAGAAAATACAGTTTTTGCATTTGAAGCAAATCTAAAAAGTATTTATGCATAACTGTATTTCTTTAATGCATGTTTGAACTTTAAATTAATAAAAAATGGATAGTTGCGAGTGATCAATAGTTATGCTCAAGATACTAAAACGTCAATTTGCTTGATAATAACTTGTTTTTAATTTGATACTTTACGAGTCGGGTAAACACAGTGCATTTTTTAATCTCTCAGGCTTTCTGATGATTTTTAAGGATGTATTTTTAAGAAATAAAATCCTTCTTGCTCGCTCGCTCAAATCAGTACCTAATTCACTTAAAAACAGAAATTTTAATAAAAATTGAATATCCGCATATAGGTATGGGTTGTTATCTTATACACACAAAAAAAGATGATATATTGTATGAATTAGTTCATATAGAATCATGTTGTCTGTAAAATATATATATATATATATATATATATATATGTGTGTGTGTGTGTGTGTGTGTGTCTTATTAAAATAGGTTTGATTTGAGCTGAATGAAATTAATGTTACCGTTACTATGTTCATATGCTTATTAATTTACATAAAAAAACACAGTTTTACATTATCTTATAATTTCAAAGAAGTGCTCATCCTCTTTCTAGTGAACAACGAACGGAGAAAAAAAATTATGCAATATCAGGAAGTTTGTTTTTTGCCAGTCTTAAAAGTCAGTATAGAATTGTATCACTTACTGCATTTAAAATTAATTTCTAGGATATTATCCATTATGAAAAAGTTTTTCTACTGAAAAAAAAAGGTATTAAATAGCTTCGGCCCCAAGAGGTTGTAGAGTACAAATTTTATTATTTTTTCTATTTATTTTTCCTCTGAGTTCTATATTTCAATCAAATTTTAATGCATTAAAACTCATTCCAGTATGTAGTTTAGTATCATAATTTTTTAAACAGAACTCAAGAATCAAAAATAGGAAGTTATTCAGAATTTTTTTTTCCTTACCTAAATGATAAATGGAAATCTGGATTTGTGATTATTCTCCCAGATAATCAATGACAAATTATTTTTTTTCAGTCCAAGACCAATAATGACTAACAAACGACAGCATAGAAGGTGAGAAATATTTTATTATAATATAATAATTTAGTTATAATAATATAAATATAAGCTAAATTTTTTCCTTTAATGCACTGACTTTAAAAATAAGATTTTTTTTTACATACAATGAATTTATTTTTCTAGAATACTTCTAAAGCTGAAATAATCGCATTCTATTTAGTATATTATTTTGAGTACATAAAGCGTTATTCTTATTTAGAGCTCTGTAAACACAACGACCTACTTCACGTGGATAAGTTAAATTGAATATAAGATCCTTAAAGATTAATGACTTGTTAATATACATTCAGATTTTCTTTTATTCTCTTAAAATTCTTGGTTAAATATCCTGTGAGCATATAGATGATATTCAGCCTTTCAATTTTAAGTTCCGTTTTGAAATAATCTTATAAAAAATACATTCTAAAAACATTTGCGTTAATTGCTTAAGTGAAATGATACATAGTTTTTGAGTTATAAAAGACTTCCTTTAGCTTAATATATTAGTTTGCATCACATGTTTAGTTGTAGTCAAATAAATTCTTCCCTGTAGAAATCTATTGCATAAAAATTATCGCTATTTGATATGTATATCGAATTAACAAACAAAATAATTTTTGTCACGTTACCAAGGTATTTTTTATCAACAGGTGCATTGGTCTACATTTTTCGCTGAAAAAGCCCATTGTATATGGGCTATCTTAAATCTAACAATTCTTTGACAGTAATTTTGAAGCAATCCTCGAATTTCGCAAACAATTTTGTGAGCAATAATTGGTACATCTCGAAAATTGCTTTATGAGGAATAATCATCAACGGGATCTCCAGACTTTTCCGATCGAGGAGAATGTCTTCATCTTCACAGGTTCTAACCTCGATGGTCCGGGTGCTAACATTGCCATGGCTATACTACCCCAAGCAAAAATTTTTATAAAATAATTTCCTCCCGTTCTGTCGTACGAATTTCGTTCACAGACATCCCTTACAACATTCGGCTGTTACGCAGTCATTCCACCATTTGAAGTAACACGACGACACAAATAATTTTAGAACACAGTTACTGAAAATCACAACATCTAGGAGAATATTTTAAAGTTAAATATATTATATACATCAACAAAAATTCTCATACAAATATCTGTATTATAAAAATACATAAATAAAAGTTTAAAACTCATTCTCTTGTTGTCAAAAAATATCCGATTTTTTTATGTTCAGAATGTGGGCATACATGCATGAGTGTATTATAATACTGAATCACGTGAAATTTAAAAATCTTTTCAACAAACGAAAATGAGTACTTAAGCATGAAATGTTTAGAAAAAAGTTATAAATACATGTTTTGAAATATGTTACGCATAAAATGGTCAATGTTAGGAAAGTTGGATAAATATGGAGAAAGCAATGCATACATTTCATTTCATTTTGTACAATAAATACTTTATGAATAAGAAATGAAGACATGCACTAGCATATTTGTCAGTACCCAGTAGCTTTCACAGTATCTTTTCCATAACTCTTCAATTTTTACCATAAAGCACCAACTTTTCGGAAAATAAGCCAAAAGACATATCATTAAAGAATAAGAATTCACCTTTTCTTTCAGCCCAAAACTGAATATGTGATCTATCATGTGTATTTATCGCGCTTTAAAAAAGAATGTAAAACTGGATGATTACTGTTGTGCGACAAAGTTGTAAACAAAGCACAGCTGCTATGTACGTTTTGTTAATTTTTTTTCTCTCCATACTTGTTATGAATATGTAGAATCTGTGTAGAATATTCTCAGATGAAAAAATGAGGATTGAAGCCTCTCTCTTGGAATTTGTGGCTTAAACTATAAAGAAATCACGGAAGTCCAAGTGACACCCACAGCTAAAGGTAGCGAATAGTCACCACGTGCTTCTTAAGTATGGAGTCTGCCACAGCAATGTTTACTATTTGACTTTTCTTTAATACTTCTTGTCATCAATGAATCGGTTAATATGTATCATAGGGTAAATAAAATAAGGCAAAGGAAAGTCAGCCTTACCTTCTCTGGGCCTTTTAGGAGTGACCACCCGGAAGGCGCTGCCCATTTCCCCAAAATTTAACGCTGATCCTTGCTTGGTCATCGCCGGACACTGGACTGACCCATCACCCGGGTACTCACTATACAACTCAACTCAACTCCCGAAGATAAACAAATAAAAGTGTTCCTCGCGCGGGAAACGGAACTCACGATGAGCGGAGAGCGATTATCATAATGAAGCCCAAGTGGTTCTTTCACGATCCGACCAATAACTCACCATGCGGAGCGACGGACATTTGCTGTGGGTGTTGTGCGTGAGCAGCGCCGCGGGGCGGACGGTCATGGAAACTCCGACCATCCCCTCTGGAGGGGGGAGGATAGGCAAGACACGCCCTCCAGTTAAGGGGGGGGGGGGGACTCAGAATTGAGAGATTGTTGAGGTCTCTCTCCGCGGAGAGTGCTTGAGACTCCACAGATTTTTGCTCTCGAGGAGAAAAAAAGAAGTCTTGCAGAGGGGGTGACGAATTGGATCTTGTGAACATTTTTGTTCTTTTTTCTGGTTATAATATTTTCCGAGGAGTGATTCAAAGCCTGTATGTGAGAAAACTCTTACATACATGCTCACACATCCAGCGTAACCGCAATTATCGAGACATAAACGTCATTATCTAATTCTCTCTATACTACTATGTTTACCATAAACGTCATTATCTTATTCTCAGAGTACCACGTTTACACTCAACATATCCGTCGTATGTACCTGTATTTTTCGTGTTAAAAACCTTGAAGCAAAACTTAAAGGTGGTTATGTGAAATAAAATGTTTTGCGATCTAAGCCACTATTTTTATACTTAAAAGGAGGATCTTTAACACCTTGTACCATTGTCTGGTAGAATAGACTTTATTCAATGAGCGAAGTTTCTGTTTCTAAAACTCCCGGATTGCCGAGGTTATTCACTATGTTTATGTGTATTGGGAATAAAACAGAAAACAAATCCATCATTAAAGAGGGCCAAATCCTACTACGGCTGATAAATAGACGTGATAAAGATGTCTTATGATCACGTGTGGTCGACCATATGTTTCATTCAGGTTTCAGGGACACGAGACATAACATGTATTCTCGAACCCATTGAACTTTTTGCTAAGCTAATTTTACTATCATTTTCGGTTATACGACAGCTTATAAGACCGGGACCTACATTTTAAAGACAATTTTGGATGTCTATGCCAACCGCTTGACTCGAAGCAGAATATTAAATTACCGGAGACCAACGCCCTACAGCCATTCAGCCAATATCCTTGAACTTATTGGTGATATTTATAAGGAATGCTTAGGACAACCTGGAAGTTTAAAACCCCTAAATTAAGCCCCCAATAGGAAACAACTTTACATCCTATCTCTTGCGCAGATATAAACTAAAAACAGAAAAGCGACTTTTATGTTCTCAAAATTTTGTCTCTCAGAAAAGTCTTGACACTTTATTTTTGAAGAAAATTTTATCATGTTTTTGAATCTTTATTACGAGAAAGATGCAATAAACAGATAATAGCATAATGGTGAAAAAATTTCAGTTTTGATCCAGGCTTTTCTTGCATTTTCAGTAGCTGTAGAATAGTTTCAGCCTTAGGATGAGCTTTTCCTCCTGACCAGCTTGGAGTCCTCCTACATGTTAGTTTTTGAATGCGTCAAGCAACAGAGAATCGCTTTCACCCTTGAGTAAGGCTTTTCCCTGCAACCACGCCTCTGTATTGGACTGGTAGCACTGGAAATATTTAAGCTATAACTTAAGGCACTATATCCTGAGTAGATTCATGCCCAGTGACTCCCAAAAGGGATTAGACGTGATGAGTTTTCGAAAACGGAGTCTGAAATATAATATGCATTCACTGGAATTTTGTTTTTAATTTTGGGGTTTACTTAGTCATTTTTAAACTAATACGTTTTTCAACTACGAAAAATGAGCTTAAAAATTATTCCTTTATGGGAGGAGAAATAAGATATCGCAAAAATCTTTGAACATTGTTGACACTAAAAAATAGTTTCATTAATACGAAACTTGAGTTAATGTTATTAAACTAGATCAAAAACAGTGCTTAAAAATTAAAAATTTTATAAAAAGCTCCAAGAAAATAGAAACAAAAGACTTAATTTTGAATGACAGAGATTTTAATTAAAGAAAATAAAATTAATAGCAATGAATTAATATGAAACTCAGAGATTTTTTTAAGCAGTCGTTTATTATCTGATTTTATATATCGCTCACTCCTTTCAACAACGTCATATCTCAAAAAACAAGATTTTTTCAGGAGAGTTATTTGAAAGTTGAAAAGTACATTGAAATGTATTGAAAATAAATTTTAAATCTGCTGTCTAGCGGCTAAATATTGAGCGGTGAGATATAACGATCTTGCAGGGATATACTACTCTTTCAGGGCATTCTGAAAACAGGCATAACTAAAAATCGCCGATTTTTGAGATATGACTTTGTTGAAAGGAGTGAGCTATATGTGATACTGATTTTTTTTTTAAATCATAAAAGGGTATATTGAACTTAAAACTTAACATTTTCTGTTACAAGAAGGAAAAGGATTTCACACAACTCTTCAAAATGTTAGGATACTACCCCCCCCCCAAAAAAAAAATAAATAAATAAATAAATAAATAAATAAATAAATAAAATAAATAAATAAAAAATAAATGAATAAAATAAAATAATAAAATAAATAAATAAAATAAAATAAAAACTATTCATCTTCAATAAATAGGAAGCATTATTTACTGCATCATGCACGACGGAGAAGTATTAAAATAGTCTTCTCCTTGAACTATTCAATAAAGGTTTCTTAGAAATTTTCTTTATTTCAGTTTCTTCTTTCCGTTGTTTTTTTTTTAAATTATAAAGACACATTTCTGACATCGAAGAGTTTTAATTTCTCCACGCATTCTTCTATTTTGAACTCTGATATGTTATAAGAAACGTTCTATGGCATTTGAAACTGCTGAAGAGCTAATTAGATATAATTTGAGAGAATGTTAGAGAGGTATATTGAGTTTGATCAAGATATAACCTTCTTAAAATATATTTTTTTTTAAATATGCACACTTTTTCCTCTAGCAATTAATGACAAAATAACTTTAGATAGCTAGTTGGTATGTCACAGCATATAGATAATTTTCATCTTTGTATAATTATGTAATCCATTTGAAAGCAAATTAATCTCTACGGTATATGCGTCTTCTCTGAAAGTAGACGAGTAGGCGATGGCAGTCTATATTTCCTCAGTTTCTCACCTGCAGTGCGTCCTTATACGTTAAAATACTGAAAATGGTGATGGGAATGAGATGATGTCCTTGCCAAGAGAGTTGTTCCAAATGTTAAAAACCTCATGCAATCCTATATGTAAAATTGACTTACATGCAAGCCCACCATCAAGCTCGAATAATTTTTTCCACAAATCCAACAATCAACACATTAAATTAAGTTCCTATTTGACTTTATTACGTCCAGAAATTGTTCTTTTCCGGATAACATTTTTTGATTTAATATGTATTGTGTCATTTACATTCAATTTATATGTAGTAGTTTTATGAAATTCACGTATTGTCCAACATATCTACAAAATAAAATGTAAGATACGAACGAGTTTTAATGTTATAATCATAAATAATTAATTTGGAATATTTTTATGAATACATAAAAATATACATAATATTCTAATCACTTTTATGAACACCCGGCATATGAAAACAAATCCTGACTGTTCTATGTTCCAAATCTTTCAAAACTAATGGATAAATTCTTATCAGGGTAGTAAATCAATACGACGTAAAACTATTACATTTGCTGATTAATATTAACTCGGGGCATTTTAAATATAAATATTTATTGCCCTTAGAATCTGCAATTAATCGAAGAATTTGAAACTAATTCAATCTGAGTTTTCAGTGAATTTCAGAGAAACGATTCGGAGAAAATAATCATGTTAGTACCAGAACTCACAAGAAGAAAAAGCTTTACAAGAGAAAATTCAAGCGCATGCAAAACTTCAGTGAATGCAGGGCATTGCAAGTTTAAAAATAGTTTTAATTTTTCATGCAGGAACTGATCATCATAAAGAAAAGATTACCTTTTCAATAGTAAATTAATCGTTCTTGGGACGCTAATATGCTTTTAAAGAATGAGATTTTTTAACTAAGGCTTTTAAGCATAAATAATTCATTTAAACTAGATTTGTGAACTTTTGTAGTTTCTAATAGCAGAAGACTGCCAATAACCAGATTTCACTTTTTAAATTGAATTTTGAGAAAAAAAATTAATTGTATCAAGTCCTGTTGTTAAAAATGTTAACCTGGCAATGTTTCGAAAGATTTTAAACAAAGATTTAATTGGTAACATATAATTCAATGTACTAAATTACTGTGACAGTGAAACTATTTCAAATTTCGTTGATAATTGTTCACCTTCACCACTTGCAAACTGCAAGTGATAAATCTATGATAGCTCAAAAACTGCAAATGGGACAACCTTACCTATTCAACAAGGTGGGCGTAGGTAAGCGTCATAGGTATATAGATACTGATTTCAGCAGCGATTTTTTTAAAAAAGGGTTATTAACAAAATTTATAAGACTCTGGAGATAAAGGTTAAATTAAACACAACCGAAATTTTCAAAGGTTGTTCAATTACTAAAAGGTCTAAATTGGTATTGGAAGATTTATTCTTCAATTTTCTTTGTATCTTTGCACCTTTTCAGTGTTAAGTGTTCTTTTCAACGTTTAAAGTCCGACAAAATATTGAATAGTTCTGTATTTTAATACAGTTTTATAAAATACGCAACCTTATATCACAAAGATGTATATATTTGACTTTCATTTCCATACATATATCCAAAAATGACTTCAGAATTGAGACGGTTATTCAAAATTATTGAAATGACTTCAAAATCAGAAACCTTTAAATTTTAATACATTTCTTTTCCCTGTGATAAATTCAAATGAAGTAAATCCAACACCTACTATCAGGTGCGAGAATCGAACTCGTGTCTTAATTCCACGAGGCAGGGATTTCACCTTTAAACTCGCTCCAGCGGTGCAATAATGTAGTATTTCAAATGACTCTTTCTCCCGTGATTTCCCTTTCCACATTCTGAGGCCAGCGACAGAGTATGTTGGCTTGAATATTTATTCATATAGTTAGTCGATTGTTGATTTTCTTTCCATACGTTTAAAGAACGGTCCAATTATCAATCTTCCAAATCCACGGTCGACGTTGTAACGACTGCCTTACAGGGATGTATAGATCGAATTCGTACATCCAAGCCTCGAACTGAGTGTCTTACCACTTGTGACGTCGTAGTAATTCGACGACTAGCGTGAACTCACAGACTAAGTTATTTCCGAACAATTCACAGCGAGTGTTATTTACAAAGACACTTCCTCGTATGCTTCTTAAAACAGTAAGAGGGAGATGAACAGTTCTGCACATGTATGGTAAGTCCTGTGAGACAATTGCGTCAAATGTTCAGCCTGACGACGGTTTACACCTGTTGACCGAGACTCATAATTACGCCAATAAATTATTGGCACTATAAGAAGCTTTCATCTCTAAAATTCAATTTGTGTGTACCAATTTGACAGGAAAAAGTAATTTTATGTCTAACATTGAAATTTAACGTCAATAATCATGCATACAGATAGAAAAATTTCAGGTAGTCTCTTCTAACGAAACTACAGCGGGTTATAAACTTAGGATTACCTATCGTTGTTTACCTCTTTTGTATGTATATATATATGTATGTATGTGTTATGTATATATACATGGTGGTCATAAAGAAACTTTGCCGATATATGGACCTCTAACGGCTGTTCCGTTCAACCGATCGAGATGAGATTTCAGATATAGTTATTCAGAGGTATGAGCTCTGGATTCTGTGAACGGCAACCACGTGGCGCTCACAGTTATGGTTATAGGTACAGAAACTCGAAATTTTCAAATAGCAACATTCATTTTTTCCTATCGCAAAATGCTCAGCGCATGCGAAAACCCTAAAGAGCGTTGGAACGGTACGTGTATCAGAAAAAACGGACGCGTTATGCACGCACAAAAAACAGCTCTGCGAACGGCCTACAAAAACGATATATGAACCTCTAGCGGCCGTTCCGTTCAACCTATCAAGATGAGATTTCAGATATAATTATTCAGAGGTATGAGCTCGGGATTCTGAGAACGGCAACACAGTGACGCTCACGGTTGCGGTTATAGGTAGAGAAACTCGAAATTTTCAACTGGCAACGCCCATTTTTTCCCGTCGGAAAATGCTCAGCGCATGCGAAAACCCTAAAAAGCGTTGGAACGGTACGTTTATCACACAAACGGATGCGTTATGCACGCACAAAAAACAGCTCTGCAATTGGCTAACAAAAACACGATCAGAGATCTTTTTTATCGGTTTTCTACGCTGAATATCTGGCGAACGGTGTTCTGTGATTGGTTTCTAGCTTCTGTCATATGCAAATTTCCTCCGTGCGCCCCGATCGTGTCTTTGTTGGCCGTAGCAGAGCTATTTTTTGTGCGTGCATAACGCGTCCGTTTTTTGTGATACACGTACCGTTCCAACGCTTTTTTAGAGTTTTCGTATGCGGTGAGCATTTTGCGACGGAGAAAAGTGTGCATTACCATTTGAAAATTTTGAGTTTCTATACCTATAACCATAACCGTGACTGTGTTACCGTTCGTAGAATCCTGAGCTCATACCTCTGAATAACTATATCAGAAATCTCATCTTGATAGGCTGAAAGGAACGGCTGATAGAGGTCCATATATCGGCAAAGTTTTTTTATGAACACCCGGTGTGTGTGTATTATATTATATGTATATATATATATATATATATATATGTCAAAATTTTGAAGCATTTTGGTATACTTTTCTGTTTAACTGTTTACTGCTTGTCCAAGCGATACAGACTGGGTTTGGCGCGCTGCCAAAATTATAACTCACGACGCAGGACATCTGAAATTTTGCTTTCCGGAGGACCGTTATGGAGGAACGTAATTCTACGTTAAAACGATCCAAGTTTTGAAAACTAGAGACCTGCAGGTATTCAGATCGAATTGTTGTCTAAGAGTCTTATCTAACAATTAATTTTTGTGATTACTATAAGAAGCATTTATATTCTTATTTGTTTTCTATGAGCAATTAGGGAGTACCAATTCGACTAAAGTATCTAATTCTGTATCTAGCACTGAATTTCAATATCGGAAATCCTGCATAGAGATACATAGAAGATCGCTAAGTATCCGTGTTTTGAAAATCTATCACATACGGGTTTTCACAACAAGTAGTCTAGGAAACTGTAACTATAAGTTGTTATTGTTACAAAAAGCTTTTATTTTCTATTTATTCATTTTATACAAGCAACTTGTAAGTACCAATATGATTGAAGTATATAATTTTGTGTCTGGCACTGAATTTTAACCCCAATAATCATGCGTACAAACATACAGGAGATCGCTAACAGGTTTTCATAACAGAATGTAGATTGTGGGTTTGGCATAGTATATACTTAGAAGATTTTGCACCATAAAAATCAAAAGAAACGACCAACCAAAAAATATAGCAAAATGTATTCTAGAAAACTTTACTCAACCGTTAATTATTTTGGCTATAAGACGCTTTTAAATTCTGCTCATGTGTTTCAAACAATTTATAATCTCAAAACCAAATTTTCAAACTAAGCAGATCGCTAAAAATCCCTGCTCTGAAAACCTGTGACACGCAGGTTTTTCAGAACACATTGTACTCTAGATAGCTTTCCCTATTTAATCATTATCCCTCAAAATTTCGTTGCTGAATATTGTTACAGTGTACTATTTTGTTCTAGTACGCATAAGCCGTTCATCCAGATGAGAAATTAAAAAGAGAGTCGCTTTATTAGGTCCAGTTAAAGTCCAGTGTCATAACAGATAAATCACTCTGAATTTATTGGAAAAGTTGAATGAAAAAAAAAAGTTTTGTTCCCTAAAAGCTTGTTAAAAGAAACTGCTCTCTTTTAACCTCGCACGAAGTTTTGTATTGATCTGAGCTCGGGCTTCCGGGAATTGAATGCCCTTTGATTTAAGAGAATAAATCGCAAGTTCTCCAAACAGCATACTTTCACCGTAAAGCCCGTCCGGGAAAAAGGAGGGAAAAAAAAACACAGAAACCATAAACTCTCTAATTTGGCCGCAAATCCGTCCATAATTAGTGTCGCCAAGTAGGAAGTGCGATCTATAATTTTCAATCAATGGCCTAAGATTACGCCCGAATCAGAAGCGACGGGCAGACGACAAACGGCAGGGGGAAAAAAAGGAAAAATTAAGTAAGGGGGGGAGGGTGATGCGGAGCCATCCGTGGCTTTGTTTTTGGCTCTTACTCACTGGCCGTCATTTTAAATGCCCGCAATTAGTATCTGGCCTGGAGCCATCAATTAGCCAATTCGCCGCCAAGCTCAATCAGGAGCGAGAGTTCGAGGTTGCTAGGATTTGGCAGCTTATCCACTGTGTGTGGCAGTCTTTTCGTTAAAAGACTTCTTTGAGAATGTGAGATAATTTGAAAATATATAAAACACAAACTGATGAATCTATGCACGAATTTCATTAATTTTTATATCACAGACTTATTTTTCATAACATAAATTTTTGATGCTTCAACTTTCCACTTAAGTTTAACATTCAGTGATTATAAATACCAATCTGTTTCCCAATGTGAAGTGTAGCTGGAGAAATTAAAGCGATTCTCGAACTCTTTTTTGTGAACAATCTCTCTAGGAATTGCGTTTGTCCTGAGTATGATAATGCATATTTAATTATTTTGTCTGTATATTATTTTATGTTTCTATAATTTTTAATACGCCATATAATTCCTTATTTCTCTCGATATTTTTATGAAGAACAACTAAATCGAAATAGATATTTTACAATATACTTTATTTCGGTTTTCTTCAAAACCTAAAAACGGTCAGATAAACGTTCACAAATTTATTGAAAGGCATATATCCAAAAGACTTGACCTTCCATCTGAAACGTGTAATAGAATAGATTTTTGTGAGTATCTGGAGAAGTTAAACAGTACCAACCGCTGAATATTACATTTAGTAGAAGTACGGAGTAAATGAATGCAACATTACAGATGTTAAACTTCCATACATCAAACTTTTTTTCACTGATTCTGAAATTCAGAGCAGCAGTTAGATATCAAATGACTTTATGGATTAAAGTTATATTTTTTAAACCATTGATAACTTCTATAGCTGAGTTTCGCAAGAGGGATATGTTTACAACATACTTGGGCCTATTGTAACTTTTCTTGTATGATAAAACCTAAACATAAGCTTCAAACGCCTTTAAAAGCAAATTCATGGTGCGTTAAGAAGCAATAAGCCGCTAAATCGATTATTGTTAGGCCTGTAGAGATTTTTTTTTAATTCTCTGACACTAAAATTATTTTTATTTCCCATACCAATTCTAATTCTGAATTACATTTTCTGGAAATCTTTGCCAGGGGAAATCTGTTAGCTCAACTCCAGTGACTTAACTGAAGAAAATTTACTAACTTAATCCTTTTTTTCTCAGACTGTATGAGAAAAAAGTCAGTAATAAAAATTCTTTTTCACGGGTCTTTATCGAAAAGTTTATTGCTTTGAATAAAAGTCGTAAACATTCTTGAAACATCTTTAACATTTTTAACCTATTTATAGGGAATTAGAAAATGAGCAAACTTGCGTGATCAAATTTGTAATGTTGGCGGGATCATGGGAGATTTTTTTTTGTCTGAATTTAAAATATTTGAAAGTGAATAAACATTTATATATTGCGGTATTTACTCAAACTTCGAATAGTGTTTTTACTCATGGAGAGTTTCTAAAAAAAAGTAAAACTTTTTTATTTTATTGCTTTTCTAATTAAATTAATTATTATAGCTTTCCTGATTTTTAATCTTTGATTTCTTCTTAAATTTTGATCAACATTGGGTGCAAAATAGTTTTTTACTCAGATAAATTTCATTATCAACTTTTCTTAAAGCATCTGTTAGAAAAAATTAAATTTAAAAAAGGGTAAAATGATGTTCTGAACTCATTTTAGATTATGTCTAAAAATTATTCTTAAAATCTTAGCCTGTCTAAAAAAAAAAACTTCCTTTGTTAGAGAAAAAGAAACGGGTATGGTTAAGAAAAATTTTGTCAACCGTATTTTTGTCAGTTAGCAACTTTTATAAGTTAAAACTCAGAGCGATTCTCCAAATCTGAAATGCCCTTTGTAAAGTTGTATTCTTATCTTAAAGTTATATTTAGCGAACTATTCAAACAACAGCAACATTCAAAGATTTAATATGTAATATATATTGATTCACCTATTTTCTTCGATAAGCTATATCCTTCTATTTACATTACAAAAGCTAAATAACTGGGTAGTAAATGCTGAAAATATAAACTTATTGACAGTGGATCTAAGTATGAAGAGATATACATATATGAAACAGAGGAAACAAATCTGTTTAAGTATTTGTTGAGTACGGGGGTTAAAACATTGTTCAAACACGCCAATTGTCAGTTCACTTACAAAAGACTACGACTGGCTCCTTTTACTAATGAATCGTGCTTTCTTTTCTTTCTTTTTTTTTTGTGAACATTGAGAATCTGGAAACGTCACCTGATTGTGGCCTCCAGCTAGTGAAGCAATTTCTAATTTCACTGTTCAAATAATTTCAATGAAAAGAATAACCATCAAGCAATTAGAGAGATTGAGATGGAAATAGTTAGAGGATTGTTTAAAGATCTGATTTCAAAATCTGGCATAGATAAATTTAATCATGGGTAAATTTCTCACTGCAGCAAATTCGTATTTTTACATTGACAATTTGCAATAAATGAAATTCTTCCTGGAGAAATATTCAGCATTTCTCCAGGTCAAATGTAAGTCTGCAGCCAAAATTTACTTGCGTGAATCCCATTTCTGTTGCAGTTTGTATTTGAGAGAAATCATTAACATAAAAAATAAACTATTTTTTCAATTAATTGTGTTCACAGAAGACTTGAACTTTAGACAAGATTTTCCTTTTTTCTTTTTCATGAAAACTCCTCTTTTGTTCAGTTAGATTAGATTAGGGTTGAATCAATGCTGTTACTAACTCAATAGTGAAGATGCGTTGAGAGAGGTTTAATTTTGTTCAATTGTGTGTAGAATTTTTTAATATTGTCAAGTTCTTTATACAGAATTCATAATTAATTTTCCCTAGTCATTCTTCATAGCAAGGGCAATATGCTGAAATTCTATTACAGTATAAACAATAGTAACAGGATGTGATAATACCTTAGCTGTATATTATTCTCCTCCTAAAAGTTTCTTCTTTTTTATTAAATTCTTCTACTCTCTTTAACAAAACGTGTCAAATTATCACTATAAAGATGGGATAGGTTTATCTTCGTTTTGAAAACTAAAGAGAAATTTCCCCTCACAATCGAAATATTCAGTCGAATGTTTGCTTTTTTCTGAAAGAACTCAATGTCTCTATTCAACTTCATCGTAATTAAATTATATTCAGTACATGTACATTCATTACAAACTTCAGTAGTAATTAAATATTAGAGACTATCTTTGGATAAGTAATTTAAACAGTTCTTAAATAACTACAGATAGAAAATATGGAAAAACAAAATATTTACTTTAAAAGCAAAAAAGGAGATACTTGATCATCAATATTTTAACCCCTAGGGTAGTTAGAGAAAGCAAGGAAATAATTTAGAATTTATAATTAAGAGACAAGCTTCTCGGAATAGGAAGATAGGATTTCCCATTGTCTTCTGCAAGAGAAATATCACCACACGATATCGCTCACCCTAATGGATTTTGAAAGAAGGTCTTTAGTGATAGCCTGTCAGTATCTTTCTGCGTATTACTTGTTGCTACGTTTCTAATATTTCTGGAGTTATTATTTTTTTCAACGTTAATCAAACGTTTCTTTATACGCATCCGTCGGTGCCGCTTCAGTTTTTCCTTTGAAAAAAAATGTCAGTAGTACTTGCTTCAAAGCGCTATATAACCTTAGAATAATCTCTTACGTGAGCACCAATTGACATTGAAGTTCAAGAAACCCTGCTGTTTTCAAATGAGCAAATTGCAAAGTAGTACCGTTTAAACTTCCTTCGTTTAATTTTAACTGAACAACCTAGTAAAATATCCATCTTGAACTCACGCTATCTGATGACAGGCCACTTTTTCAGATTTTGGCATGGCTTCTTCGCAGACAAATGTTTTTACCCAGTTTGAAAAATCATAATAATTTGTTGATAACCCTCCGGTTCAGGGTAATAGGTCTGGCATTACCCCGAATACTCGTTTATATTTTAATCAAATTCACAGATCTTGAATACAGGAGCTCATTTGAATGTTTTTCAATTTTGGAAAATATTTTAAAAACTGGAGTCTTTCCTTTTTAATACTCGTAAAAAAATAAGTACATTTTGTAGTCCAAGAAAGTTCCTTCTGAGAACAGAGTATATATTTATTTCATAAGAGTGATTACTATTTGCTTATCTTTCACTAATTCTTCGCACAAAGTTTCTCTACTTAAATTTCCTTATATGTGAAATATCAATCGAACATTTCGTCAAAGACATTGCTAAAAACTTCCCTATTTGTCTATTCTCTTATAGTTCAGAATTAAAAGACCCATTCTATCATCAGTCACGTGTAAAATTATATCGGAATTCTTTAAGTACTAATCCCGCATTAGTGCAAAATGAGAAGGGAATGGTAAATATTTTACATAAACGCATATACACTATCTGGCCAAAAGAATTCCCCCTAACATCCCCCTAAATAAGTTGATATGGCAGGTGACGTAATTTGATGCGTAACCGAAAGCTATAAAAGTGTTGGTAGTGGTTTGCCAGGTCATATTTATGCGTTTGTGAAACAATGAGTATGTCGAAGGAGCTTAGTGACTTTGATGGTGGCATTATAGTGGGATGCTACCTTTGTGAAAAATCAGTTCGTAAAATTTCGGACATTCTACAGAAGCCAAAATCCACAGTGAGTGATGTAATTGGGAAGTGGAAACGTCGAGGCAGTGAAACTGCAGAAAAACGAAGTGGCAGGCCGAAAAAAATTAGTGAACTCAGCCGTAGAACTCTGAAAAGGGTAGTGAAACAAAATCGCAAGTCCTCGTTGATTGAAATCACCAGGAGTACCAAAATTCACCAGGCGTTAGTGCTAGCAGCAGGACTGTTCGTTGAGAGTTTGAAAACCTAGGATTCCACGGTCGTTCAGCCGCTCACAAGCCGAAAATCACTCTCCAGAATGCGAAGCGTCGATTGCAATGGTGCAAAGCTCAACCGTCATTGGACAGTGGACATGTGGAAAAATGTTCTTTGAAGTGAAGAATCTCGCTTTACAATCTGGCAGTCCAGTGGACGCGTCTGGGTTTGGTGAATGCCCGGCGAGCGCTTCTTACGTGACTGCATTGTGCCGATTGTTAAGTTTGGTGGTGGCAGCATCATGGTGTAGAGGTGTTTTTCATAGTTTGGCTTGGGTTCCTTAGTTCATGTGGTTGGAAACATGAACTCTGAGATGTATGTGGACACACTGGACAATGCTGCTCTCCCAACTGTATGGTAATATTTCGGGGAAGGCCCACTTCTCTTTCAGCAGGATAACTGCTTCATTCACACATCGAGACTTGCGCAGGCATGATTTGACGAAATGAGTGTTCAAAAACTGGACTGGCCTTCTCAGAGCCCCGATCTAAATCCCACTGAACACCTTTGGGACGAACTAGAACGCAGATTACGTAGCCAGCCAAATCGACCATCCTCACTGCCAGCACTCATTTCAGCTGTGATGGACGCCTGGAAGTCAATTCCTAGGGATACCTATCAAAAACTGGTGGAAAGTCTCCCAGACGTGTGCAGGCTGTCATCGATGCAAAAGCAGGACCAACATTATATTAATATATGCCTCAGGACTCTCCAAGTCTGTGCCACTGGGCGCCCGGATACTTTTGGCCAGATAGTGTATGTCGCGGGGTATTTTGGAGACATTAAATAAAGTTATGGATTAAAATAAAGAGGGCTATAGAAAAGGTGGTAAAACGATGAAAGATCGAAAAGAATTCATGGAAGGTTAAGTAGAAGATAAAGGGAATAACACGAGAACCAGCAAAAGAGGCAAAATTGATGAGAACAGGAAGTGCCACAGGGAGAGGTAGCCAAGTTAAAAGAGCATAGTTAACGAGATGAAAAAGGAATAGGGCTAAGAAGCAACGATTAAGTAAACCAGCACGACGGGAGAAAGGGGAAACAGATGTGATGAAACGAGTATCGGGCTCAGAGATGAATAAAGAAGGGAACGATGAATAGAGGGGTGATTTAGCAATGATGAAAAGAACGGAAAAACAAATGCAAGTCCAAAAACGTGAATACCATGGGGAAAAAGTGGTAATGAAGATACGCACCACGCCCTCAGAGAAGGAGGTAATGGAATGTTCGAGAGAGATGAGTAGGAGCCAATAAAATCAAACATGAAAATATATTGCCAATATGAAATACGAAGAAGGTGGAGCCAGTGAGAATTGGTACAAGATACTCGATATGCAAAGGAGAACAGAGACTAGAGATGCAGAGCAGACAGTAGACTAGAGATGAAAAGCTAAACCAGACTCGAAAAAGTGGAGCTGACCGGAGACTTGAGGTGAAAAGTTGAACAAAGACTCGAGAGGCCGAGCTTGTAGAAGCGGAATGGTATAAATCCCCGCGGTGTGTGGCCAAGAACAAATCTATTGTAAATGCTGCAGAGGCAGGGGTAAATAGGGGCTTGTACACCAGGAGGAAATAGAAGAACAGCTGTCGGTGTGGCCATTGATAGCGATCAAAAGTCTATAAATATTGCAAGATAGATAGTCGTTATTTTATGGCCCACAGTAAAACCTTCAGATGATAAGGATCAAAGTGGTATTGCAAATGAAAATTATGGTGGGGAGGTACTTCGTAGACTATGGACAGGGGCAGTATAATAAGGAACCAATTGGGGCAGGAACTACTGAGAGAAAAACAGCCCACTGCCCAATGAAAAAAAATGGGTGGGCCAGAACAACACCCTCCCCCCGTAAACGGACAACAGCCCAAGTAAGAAAGAAAAAGCAGAGAAGGTCCAAAATTTGCCCCCGGCTGGTTTTTTTTCCCTAGAGCTCAGATTATACAGAGTCTCGACTGCCTCAGAGACTAGGAGTAGTGCCGGTAACCCGCCAAGATGATCCGGTATATGACGTGATTGTGGGCCCCTGTCGTTGATGCCATCTTTCATCGTTGCATACTTCATCTGTAAGTGCCTCCCCATATACTATAAAAAATTATTACTTTGACCAGATAATTTGCCTTTGCTTCTGAGTCCTCGTATGTAAAATGTTAATATGAAAGGGAATATTAGGCTGTAAAACCGAAGAAAAAGAAGAAAGGGAATATTATGCTAGTAGTAATTACACTTTAAATGAATTTTGTGATTTATTAAATAAATGTATGTTAAAGGCCAATGCTCTGTCTTCCTTGCTTGCCCCAACACACGGATGCATCCATTGTTTTAAGGTTATTTAACTACCTACAGAGCTGATGACCAGACTTAAATTGGAGATGCCATAAAGTAAATGAAACGAGGAACCAGCACTGAATTGAGGCCGATAGAATGGCGACTCGAGATGAATAGAGCCTGAATTTCCCTACCGGAGTGAACGACGCTGTACGCCGCCGAGAAGCACGGAGACTCGATAAGAAAAGGTGTTTGCTGCGAGTATATTAGCCAACCCTCAGAGGAACGATTGAAAAACATCTGACCGCAGCTGTCATCGAGACAACCCCGATTTACACCAGTTACCAACAGAAAGAGTTGAATGCCTATAGGATTGTGCCTCTACAAAAGAAGTATTTCCCCAACGATGTAATCCCAGCCGACCCGTGGGTAATGACTGACGAGAAGTAGCTACCATTGCAAGGTATTTGATATTAACTATTGATCCCGAAATATATGCATTGCCTTACTGCCACACGACGATAATTAATGAGATAAAAAGAGAGTAATAATTTAAAAGTTGTTTTACGAAATTATTCATTGATAGTAGGTGCCTCGTTTATAAGAGAGAAATTGAATAATGAACTAGTTATTTTAATACATGTGTATGAATTTAAATGCATGCCTAACATCTCCATCGAGTAGTTGAAGTTATTTAATCTAATGTAATTATGATGTGCTGTATTGATATATTTGTTTTTAGTCTAATAAATCCGTCTATTAAATTCAGTCAGAATGGCCATGTCATATTTCAAACACAACGCAATGTATTCATCTTTGTTTGTCATTTTGAGTAAGTAGCTCAGTTAATTAGTTATTCCAATTAGCAAATCCCACCAATTTTCCCCCACCATAGTGTATGAGAGGAATCTCTTTTGAAGAAAACTACCTCGGTAATTGCTTCAATGGGTAACTCAAAATAACTAATTTTTCCCTCCTGTTATCTGGTAACTGCAAACTAAATTTTATTGTCACCTCACGGATGATAGTATTAGAACTTGAGTATCATCTACTTATTTTCCTAATTTTCACTGACTAAATGCTAATCAAGGTTGCCATATATGAACCCTTATACCAAAGCTTACATTAGAGAAAGAGCGATTTTTTTCTTCTAAAGTTCAAAGTGCATTAAATATCTGTATTTGATTTCAAGATTCCAATTATCAAGAAAATTTAATTGCCTCCCATACTTTTGAAATGTAAGTAAAGAGAGTTTGGGAAGTATTAACTGTCGTTAAAGGAATGTGATAATTTTAATCAATTTTTTAAAACTTTAATACGATAAGAAATGCTTCCTTGATACATCAAGTGCAAGAAATACATTTAAAATTGACTAATTGATTCGGCTCTATCTGACGAATTAACTCGAATAACTCAATTCTATCAAATTCTTTAATACTTGTCTCGAGAGTCTTAATGAATATAAACGGTTTATTTTAATTTAAGAATTTTTATAATTAGATAAAAATTACCAAAGTTTTCAATCAATTCGTAGAATTCAATGATAATAGTTCATTAAATTAATTCATAGAGAAAAGAAAGGAGATAGGTATGAACTTTCAAAACTGTAGATTTAACTATAAAAATATAGGACTACTGTACGAATAAATAAGGATATAGTTTTCATGGAAAGTTAGTTGACTTGCTTAAAGGATTAAACTTACGTAAAAGGATTATTAAATTAATAAAACACAAACATATATATGTATATATGCTCGTTTTAAAATTAATAAGACTTGTAATTAGTGATTGCAATACAGTACCAAAAATACAATACCGGAATTCGGTATTTTCCAAACGTTATACCGGAATACCGGTATTAATATCGGTATTAGGAATTTTTCAAAAAAGATACAAAACCGCGGTTGTTGCTTTGCCATATTAATAAGTTTTTGCAAAAAATGCATAAACTGTAAAAATATAAACAAATTTGTTATGTACAAATATAAAATAAAGGAACATATCTTATAATCAAATATTATTAATAACTAGATTTATTACCCGGCTTCGCAAATATTGTTGTACAGTCTATTATATAATATCTATTATTAAAGAAGAAAAAACTAATTTATTAACTCCGTATTTTTGAAATGTGATCGTGAAAAACATAATGCATCTATTAAACTGTCATTAAGCCGGGAATATATTTTTGTGCACAAATTACCTGCAGTTAAAAATACACTTTCTGCATTTACGCTAGTTGGTGGCACTGTTAATAATGAGTGAAATACTTATTCTAAATATTTGGCTCGAAGTCCTTCATCTTCTAACATTTCGGTGTCTCGTCTGACGGTTTCGAATAAATCTATTTTTTGTATTACTTTTGTATCACTGTTTGCAACATTTTTTTTTTCATTTATAGCTAATCACTAATCGAACGGAGCGAAAACGAGACAGCAAAGGATTTATGTTAGTACTGTCACATTAATGAAAAAAATATGTACTTCAAAAAACAGTAGATGGCCAAAGTCAAAACTTTTTATAAAAAATACTTATTATTTATAGTAATACCGAAATACCGGTATTTATCCTTAGCAAATACTGATTTTACGAAATTGCAAAATAGCACGAAATGCCGGTATTCAGTTAATTCCGAAAGTGAGTTATGAAAATGGCAGACTTTCGCTAGATATGTTGAAATTCTTTTTAACTCGAAACAAATCTTCAAATAATATACGCAACAGAGAGCTTTATGACCCATGTATTAAGTCAGCTGTGTACTAACCCTATTGGATTCGCTCACCTCAATGTTAACCTATGGAGAAAATGTGTCCAAGGATTTCCGACTTGGATTGAGAGACTTTTTTAAAAAATGTACTCCGTAATAGAGGAAGAAATTTTACATCTTTGGACTTTTTCGTTTAAAAAAAAATGCAAATAATATTTTAAAATTTAAATTATTCGGGAAAAAAATCTAGTATAGTGTGTTTTAAATTCTCCTAAATTCCTTTGTTGTATGACATTTATAAAATGAATCCGGTTGCAAGTTGCAGAAAAATTAAAGCTATCTGAAAATACCATTTTTACTGGATTATCGGCATTTATGTAGCTGTAAATTGTGGACACATTTTATTCATAGGTTAACATTGAAGTGAACAAATCCAATTGAGTTAGTACACGGCAGCCATAAGAGATTTGGCTTCGGGTATATTATAACATAGGCCAAGTCTCTTGGTAAATAGCCCCAAATTATTAACCAAGATACTTGACCGTTTCGTTAGTAACTTCGGAATTTCGGGGCTAAAGCCCCTTAACTTTGAGTTCATTTATACAGATAGTTTTTAAGATACTTTGTCTACTATTTAACACTAGAAAGACGAATTTTTTTTCTTACTAAAAAGACTGAATGCCGTCCTTTTTTCGGTTAAAAATATAATCAAGAATTTAAAATATTTAGTGTTTTTTTAAGTGTTAAATACTTTAAATTTTGAACTATTTCATACCAATATACAGTAGAGTCCCGATAATTAGAACTTCGGTAATCCGAAAGTCCGCTTAATACAAAACGAAAAGTCAAAAAGAACTAAGTTTTCAATAAAACCACAGTGATACTAAGTAATATATAAAGTATATTTCTGAAAATTACAAGAAAATTCAAAGTTAGACAATGCACTGAACTAATTATTATTGAACTTCATTGGTTTGAAAAATCTGTTAATTTAAATTTTTTTTTCGAAGAGAATAATACCTCTCCCTTGAAACCAAATTACGCTAACGAGTCAGAAAAATGGTGTCCGCTGGGTCGAGGTGGAGTGTTGCTCTACATCAAATGCAGCCGCGGCGTCTGAGTGGGATACCCTCTGCTCGCTGTTACCGTCTCATTCACTTTCACTCTCGTCTGAGACGTTGACAGGTTCTTCCAAAACCATTTCAACAATCTGATGATCGTCTAAAATCCAACTGTCAAGCACTGTGACGTATTGTTAGAACAACTTCCACTCTACTGGACTCTACTAGGCAGCGGTCCGCTCTTTTATCACCCATTTGGTATCGAGATTTGGTTATGTTTAGACAGACCTTAAAAAATAAACTGTGTAAAATTTTATTTTATTTTAAGGAAGATTTCGCTTAATCCGAAAAGGGTCTACTCTCAATCATTTCGGAAAATCGGGACTCTACTGTATAATAAATCCTATATATAATAGCCGTTGTCTCTGTATGACACTTCCGGGCTGTACTCATCTTTCAATTGAAGCCCTCAGTAAACAAACCGCCAAATAGGCTTAATTTCAATTTCAGATGTGGATCAGAATTTTTTCTTACCTAAAAACAAATATCTTCTCCATCAAATAACATTTGTTCAGCCTATTTTTCTATAAAACATTCAGAACTAAAAAAAATTGGATGTTTTTAGCTGTATATTTAACAGTTTTTTAAAATCTGTTTACTTTTGCGATGAATTCTGAAAGTAAATAAACTTGAATGTGAATGAATCGTGAAGTGAACTGTAAAAAAAGTTTTTAACTTTCATATACTTTTTCCATTATGACGTCATTTTTAGTATTATGACGTCAAAATGACGGGTTGGATGGCAGTCTACTACTCCAATCGCATGAAAAACTAAATAAATAAAAAATAATGAAAGGGTTTGCTTTTACAAGGTGTCGATTAAATGCAATATTTTAGATAATTCGGGATATTTTTTAACTTTCATATACTTTTTCCATTATGACGTCAAAATGACGGGTTACCTACTAGTTAGTATATATTTAGATATATTTTTATGCAGGTATGCCGAGCTGGCAACCTAAAAATATATGCATTGTATGTGCAGTCCTTATTTTCAACACCATTATTTCCGAACACCCAATATTTCTGTTATTTGCAAAAGGGGGACGAAAAGTAACTAACATTTTTCCGGTATTATTTTAAAGTCTTCTGCCTGTTTTCTATATTGCCGTCAAATTGACGGCTTTCAGTCTTAGAAGGTATATAACGCATTTTCTCCCCTCTTTACTATCGAATATAATTTTGTAAATATGTGTGCATATTTCGAGTAATAATTAGAAAAAGTCATAAAATTTCAGAAGCCTGAGGACATAAATACAGACATAGCGCTCAATAGTGTGCCCGAAACCGTTAAAATGACGGCAGCCGTCTTTCTAGAGTTAAGAAATTTGTCTACTATTTACAGCTACATAAATGCTGATAATCCAATAACAATGGTATTTTCAGATAGCCTTAACTTTTCAGCACCTTACAACAGGATTCATTTATAATTTTCGTCCACCAAAGGTATTTAGGATCATTTAAAACGCACTATACCATATTTTTTACCCGAAACATTTAAGTTTCAAAATATTATTTGGATTTTTTTTTTTCGAAAAACAAAAAACGTCCCAAGGGGTAAAATTTCTTTCTCTATTACGGAGTACAACATTTTTTAAAAGAATCTTTCAATCCTAGTCGGCAGTCCTTGGACACACTTTCTCCATAGGTTAACACTGAAGTGAGCGAATCCAATAGGGTTAGTACACAGCAGACTTAAGTCCCAACTCACTTGTCAGCAGTAAATGTTTTAGTGGTCATTGAGCTGCTGGATTCTATGTATAGCCATCAGATGAAATAACAGAAAAGGAAATATCTGCAAAATGCGTCTGGTTAGAGCAATTACTCCAGGCAAAACATCATGCGACTCGCTCCACTCCTTCCCATTGAAACTACAAGTTGAAGAAGGAAAAGAGAAGGGATGAATGTCACTAATGAAACTAATGTTGCTAATGGAATGTTGCTAATGGTTTTATCTGTAACCTTCCTTTTTGGCGATGCACGGATAGCCCGCCCATGAATTAATTAGGACTTCGGTGTAATCAGTGTGCTTAATTTTCACGATGATTTAGTCGTCTGCCTTTTAACTATAATGAACAGAAAATGTGGTGATATAGAGTTGTATGTTGTGTATTATGGCGATTTTGAGAAAAATGCAACAAATCTGACAACTTAGAAATTAAAAATAGCTATACAGTGAAAACAGGGGGGGGGGGAGTTACGGTGAGACAATGGGAAGACATTGCACTACATAGTGAAGTCATAATGCGACGACTATGCATGGTCACTATGTCGCAATAGACAAAGTCATCACTTTTAATCATTTCAAAAAACGTTATTAGATTCGCTGGTACTAAGTTGTAAAGTCATGTTACCGTCCGGTGGCGTCTCTGCGGACGGGACTATCTTAATATGATTTTAATATTACGTTTCAATGACCAGCATCTCCCACAGATGAACGAATGTCCAGATAATTAACACAAAGGGGAAACAAATTGGATACGTAACATTTATTTAGAAATAAGCAATCATTAAAGCCGAGACTAAACTTTAAAATAATTACAAGATAAAAAGAACTTTTTATATACCACGTTTTTAAATTTTCTGTTGAATCATGTAAACTTGACAATTCTCTCTTAATTGCACAAACCTTCACTTAATTATTCTTTTTCAATTTCTTTTATTTAATTTTAATCACTTTTTAGTCGTTTCCACTATCCACAGACTTTATAAACTTTGATTTTTATAATTTTTTTAATTTTTCGCGCAGTATTTTGTAAACAAATTAAATTCACGTGTATTCTGTTTTCAAAATCGTCAAACGCCGTTACGCGAAAGTGCAAGCATTTAATTCGATCGAAGCACCACCTCGCGGATTTTTTCGGCTAAAAGTATTAAAAGAATGCATTGTCATCGTGTTCTGGGCTATTCTAAAAGTTTCAAATGTCTAGCTAGTCGGAAAGTTAGTTAAAAAATGATTGTAAGATTTGTGCTGGACAAACATACATACACACAAACAAACAAGAAAACGAGTTAATAAAAACATGGTAAAAATAGATGTTGATTTTTACCAATATATATATATATATATATATATATATATGTGTGTGTGTGTGTGTGTGTGTGTGTGTGTGTGTGTGTGTGTGTTCGTTTGTCCATAATTCTTTCACAACACTTTACAAACTTTCTTTTTTTAATTTTCGTAAAATTTTAAAAAGAAATAATTTTAAAAACATTTCGGTTGATTCATCTGATGGTACAGTATCAAAATTTGATGCGTACTTGCACTGCTCTGCTCAGTCTCTCTTGAGGTAGTATTTTAAAGCATATGTAGGTTTTTCTTTCTTTAAAATCTTTTCTCATAGACGTAACGGTAGCGGATAAGATAACGGTAAGATGACAGTAGATAATGGTAAGAGGAATAACGGTGTAAAGGAATTCCAAAATTATTTAAAGTCTGACTCTTAATCATTGTGGAACAATTTTTTAGATGTTTTTACACCAAAATTTGTTCAATCATTCTTGCTCAGAAAAATGAATCCCAAATTTTCATAACCAAAATTTGTATATCTATTTTGTATTTCATCCCTTTTATCGTGGTAGTTCTTCGATTTTATCTCCATTCAACATTTTTTTAAAATTTATTCATTGATCCCTTTAAAAAAAACTTCCCCCTTATGGCGGAGGACTGAGCGGAATGTCTTCTTTGCTCCTTCCTCTGGTAGAGCCTGATCATCTTGTCATAATTGCTTATTGGTGAAGGTGTATGCTTATAAATGATAATAATTAAAGAAACATTCAGACAGTATTTTTTTAAATTTCTGCTAGTCATGAAACGAGTACCTGCGTTAATGCAGCGATATATAAATCATTATAGGAAAGCTTCCCGTCATTTTATTTGTTCATTAAAAGCAAGTAACTCAGTTGAGTCATCACATAATAAAAAGCTCGCTTCAAATGCTTGTTTTATGACAGTAGCACGAGGTGCAATTTTTCCTAGCATTCTATGGAAACCTCTTTTTTGAAAAAAATGTATCATCTATTATGAATTAATAACCTCTATTATTAGTTAACCTCTTTTTTGAAAAAGGGATTTCAGTGATAGGGGACTCTTTCAGAGTATAATTCACACTTCGAGAGAGAATTCTCAGTTCTTTCCAGAAGAATGCCCATATTTTTATTTTTCCTTTTTGAAAAAAGTCAGGAGGATGATTCGGAAACTGCGATTCGCTCACCCCAGTAGAACGATAGTTAAAGAATACTCTTCCTCTTACCTTTCCCCCTCCCGTAAATAATATTAATAAATAAATAAATATATATATATATATATATATATATATACATTCATACAGTCGAATTCGGTTAATTGGAGCACCAGTTAATAGGATCAGCCGCTTATTCGGACCGAATCCTAAAGAACCAAAACATATCTTACTGCATAAGCCTGATAGGGCATGTTCGTGTAATCGGACGAGCTGGTAATTAGGACCAGAATGATCGCGTCCCGATGTGATCCGATTAACCGAAATCGACTATATATATATAGTCAAAAAAGAGATAGAGTATTCAATAATTTTGTGAATTGGGTGAATGAGTCTCAAATTCCGAATTATCATATGTCCCTGAAACACACTTATAGAAATCACGTGCACACACACACGCACATACACAAAACACAGAGAGAATATTTGTCTTTTGTAATATAATATTGTTGTATTACAATCGTAATTGTAAAACTACCCGATTTATTTATAAAAATAAATTTTGAAAAATGTTAAATGTTGCTTATTGCTGCCACCACCCGAAAGCTAACACTTAAAATTAATGAGTCCTTAATTTTCTTATTATTTTGCATGAGCTTTCAAAGTTTCAGAATCCGGTCTTCTCAGATTCATATACGATACTTTGATACTTTTATCATTGCTGTAGAAAAATCAAAACCTTCAATTTGATGGAGATAAATGAAATAGTGCCTTTATGCACACATATACACATAAATCTCCGAACATTACAATTCCTTTGTGACTGAGGGCAGATATTTCCACAAGTGAAAACTCTCAGCCTACGCTAATAACCCCTACTCCCAGCAGAGTAGGAAAATACCGATTTTCTGTTTTTTAAACAGGAAAAAAAATATTCAAAATTCTGGTATGCTTTTTAGCAGATAAATCACTGATAAGAGATCATCGATCAAATATCCTCCAAAAATCTCTGTACTGCTATTAAGATTCTAAGTAATAGTCATGTTTCGTAATATAAATTTGTCTAGCGCAATAAGTAAGGTATTGTTTTGTTTCCATAACATTAAAGCGATGTAAATAAAACGATACCTCATGATACTCGCATGAAAGCGACGTAAATAAAATGGCACCTCATGATACTCGCATGAAAGCGATGTAAATATTTCAACGCCTTAACCACTCAGCCAGCGAGTCGTGTCATTACAGACATAAGGTATTTAAAGAGTGAATATTTTAAAGGGAACTTGGGGAAAATATGATACAAGGTTATGTACCATATGATTTTAATTTTTTTTAACATAATAAATACTAAGTGCCCCCTAGCAGGAAAAACTAGAACTTTAAATATTTAAGATTGTAAAACGATTTCACGCTGCTGGCAACATTTAGTGATTAAAATTAAATTTAACTTTTAAAATTCTGCTTGAAACAATTTTACGCTGCAGGCGCCATCTATTGGTAAAAATTACAACTACATTTTAAAATTTAATTTTGTAAAAGTTTTTATTTTAGGTTAAATTCTAAATTAAAATATATTATTAACTTACTACTTTTTAAAGTCAGTAGTCATTAGTAAAAAATAATTATAATAACTTATTATAATTACTTTAAAGACATCTAAAGTATAAATAATATTTGAAATAATATTCTATTAAAAGAAGTATTTACAAGTCTTTTAACATTAAATCTATAAGAGAAGATATTAGATTTGTATATAGACATATTTTATATAATAATAAAATATTAACAAGAATATTTTTACTCATAAAATTATTCAAAACAGATGTTAAATTTAAAATATCTTTAATTTTCATGCTAATATCAATTTCAAGTATAATATAATTTAGATATGTTTAAACCCATTTAAACTTAACTTGAAGACTTTAAATTATACAGTTACAATCCAGAACCTGAAACTTAAAAATATATGTGTCAATTTAAGTATCTTTATATAGTTTATGTACAGTTTTAAATATATTTCAAACCTTAAACTCTTTTAACAACTTTGAAACTATATTAGTATAAGTTAAGACGTTTACTAAAATTAAAAACATTTTATAGAGATAAAGACTTTTGATAGGGTTTAAACATAAAATGACTTTTGTTATGAATAACAATTAGATATATCTTTAAACACATTTAAAATTAACTTGACTTTAAATTATACAATTACCATCTAGAACCTGAAACTTAAAAATATATGCGTCAATTTGATTATCTTTACACAGTTTATGTACAGTTTTAAATGTAATTTTTAAACCTTAAGCGCTTTTAACAGATAAACAAAACTTGAAAACCATGAAGTAAAGGCGTGCTTAATACATTGAGAAATCTAAGACCTATATATTACTTTGACTAAAGCGTAAGCTTTCTTCTAATGTATATACTAAAATGTCATACTAAAATTAAAAACATTTTATAGAGATAAAGACTTGAAAGATAAAATTTACAAGTTTTAATCCTAAATATTATATCTTATCCAAAAATGTATACTATTAATATAAGATTTTAAACCTTACATGCTTTCAACGATTACCTAAATTGCGATATATTGTTAAATTCCACAGATTATTTCACGGGTTTTAAGGTATTTATTTAACATAAGATGTTTATAAATCCTATCAAAATTGGAACAGTTTCTGCATATCAACATAAATATACATATCATACATGTTGCTAAATTAAAATTCTTACTAAACTTTTATATAAGATAGTTTTCTACACGCAACTAGCAAAATATTTAACCCCTACATTATCATAAATAATAGGCACTTTACCATGTTTAAAAGATTCACAGATATTTACATAAGTTGACTTCACTTTGGAAGTAAATGGACCAGGGTTCAAATCCCAATGCGGTAGAGGTATCCGCAGACAATATTTTTATATAAGAAGGTAGTTACAACTGATCTTAAAATTAAAATGAGTTTTGTTAAGAATAAAACTTTGCTGTAAATTTTATAATCTAAACATATACCAAAATAGCATAGTTAATATTTTCAACAGTTAACGGTTTAAAATATACAATTGGTTAAAATATATATATAATTATTTAAAAGTAGGATAAGCTAATAGAATTTTTATAGCGAAGTTGTTCGATTATTGCTTACATGCTTTCAACGATTACATAAATTGCGATATATTGTTAAATTCTATTAAGTTGAAATTATAATTTTAACATTTTAATGAAAAAACGTAAACGTTATAGAACTTATGTAATAAAAATTTATTTAACATAAGATGTTTATAAATCCTATCCAAATTGGAATAGTTTCTGCATATCAACATAAACAACTAAATATTAATATAATTTGCATAATAGCATAAGACTTCCTTTTTGATATCATAAATATACATATCATACATGTTGCTAAATTAAAATTCTTACTAAACTTTTATATAAGACAGTTTTCTACACGCAATTAGTAAAATATTTAACCCCTACATTATCATAAATAATAGCCACTTTATCACGTTTAAAAGATTCTCAGATATTTACATAAGAATATATTATTGAATTCTATTAAGTTGAAATTATAATTTTAACATGAAAAAACGTAAACGTTATAGAACTTATGTAATAAAATAAGTCTTTGAAAAAATATTCTATAAAAAATAATAAAATATATTATGGAAACTTCAAACAAATTTATGATAGGTTTTATATCTTAAGCATTTAAATAGTTTTTAGTGTATTAGTAGTAAGCATTTCATTAAAGGTTAATAGAAGTATTTAATAAAGTTTTAATATTAAATGAACATCAAAACATATATTAACTTAGATGTTTTAACCGCAAACAGTAATTATTTTTTAAGAAAATAAATAATTATAAAATATAAGATTTGGAACTTTGAAACATACTATTATATATGCAATAGAAGATGTTAAATTTAAGTCGATCTTAAATTATAAGATTGTTTCTACAACCATCGTTTGATGTATAACATCGCAGTTTTAAATATTCTGCAAATGCTATGAAACATTTTGTATAGAAAATAATTTACATTTGATCTTACCTTTAAAATCAGTAGTTTATACACTTAATACATAACATTTTTTAATACAGGATTTAAATAAATAATATACGCTTTTTGACTAGTTAAATTGAATATTGAATTCTTTGCTATTGAATGGGTAATTACAATAGTTCTACCAAGGTATGTAATTTTGTATGTCAATAGAGGGGATTTAACTTCACTGTTATAATCTAAACAGATAACAAAACCATCCATAGTTATAGATATAACCACTAATAAATAGAATTAAGTATAGAAAATAAATAAATATAACACTTACCCACTGGTAGTAAACTTTGCTAAAAATAATTATGAAAACCTGAAAATAAAAAAACTTTTTTTTTTCGGATTGTTCCCACCAACCATCCGGTATAACACGAGTATACCACAACAATCCACACCATTAAATCTGCAAGAGAAGATGTTAAATATGTCTCGCGATGTTAATAGAGAAGATCCCTGCATTATCATAAATAATAGCCGCTTTATCATGTTTAAAAGATTCACAGATATTTACATAAGTTGACTTCACTTTAGAAGTAAATGGGCCAGGGTTTAAATCCTACAGTGGTAGGGGTTGCGTAGACAATATTTTTATATACGAAGGTAGTTACAACAGATGTTAAAATTAAAATGAGTTTTGTTACGAATAAAACTTTGCTGTAAATTTTATAATCTAAACAAATAACAAAACCATCCATAGTTAACATTTTTAACAGTCAATGGTTTAATAAAGTTGTTTGAATACTGCTTATAAGACTGTAAATACTAAGTTTACCAAAGATATATTATTGAATTCTATTACTTGAAATTCTAATTTTAACATGAAAAAATGTGTACGTTATAAAACTTATATAATAAAATAAGTCTTCGAAAAAATATTCTATAAAAAGTAATGAAATATATTGTGGAAACTTTAAATTAATTTATGGTAGGTTTTATATCTTAAGCATTTAACTAGTTTCTAGTCTATTGATAGTAAGCATATATATATATATATATATATATATATATATATATATATATATATATATATATATATATATATATATATAATTTCATATGGAAATATACTACAAAAATATATACCCAAAGACTTTGAATTATATTCAATAGATTTTAAACCTAAATATATATGCAACAATCTGATAATCTTTGCATAGTTTTACAAAGAAACGCATATATTTAATCTGAAAATTTATAGTTTTATTAACAAAACCTGTAAAAACATTGAAGTAAACATAAGTTTAATACGTTGAAAAAGTCTAATTTACAATAGTTTTACATATTGACAGCCGTTTATAACATAACATATTAAACGTAACTAAATTAAAAGACAATTTTCCATAAAAAAGATTTTAAAGACTTTAAAACTATATTCTAAGTTAAGACTTTACTAAAATTAAAAACATTTTATACAGATAATGACTTGAAAGGTAAAATTTGTAAGTTTCAAACTAAAATATTGTATCTTATCCAAATATGTAGACTGTTAATAAAAGATATTAAACATAATTTTCCATATTTATCAATTTAATAATTCCATAACTTAATCAACCTAACTTTATAATGTTGAAAGTAATATAATATTAATTTTATACAAAAAGATTTTGACAAGTTTTAAACTAAGACGTTTGACAAATTGAAAGCATTTTAGACCTTAAGCGCTTTTAACAGACACCTTGCTAGAATTACAATGTAAGTAGAAATAGTACTAATATAGGTAAAGCTATTTAGTATGTTTATTTATCCTATGTTGATTATAACAGTTCCCCTTTACCAATATATACTAAATGTCTGTTTGTGTGTGTATATATCCAATTATCTGATATCAACTTTATCGACATGCTAGTATATAAATTCTTTAGATATGCTAAGGAAATATAAATAGACTTATCTTACATAATGTTGAATTCAAATTTTCATATGCAAGACATTTATTATACAACATAAGTATTAAAATTAAGTCTTTAAAAAAAATTCTATAAAAAATTTATAATATATATTATAGAGACTTTTAATTAATTTAGGAAGAGTTTTGAACTTAAACATTTAAATAGTTTTATATATGTATAAATACTAAACTTTTATGATCCCATATTGAAATGTACATAAAAAATATATACCCAGAGACTTTAAATTATATTAACTAATACATAATTTTACATAGATAGAACCGCTATTGAATAGAATTGAACATAGAAAAGAATAATAAAACTTATCCATTGATGCTAAACTTATACATTATATAAGAAATTACAATCATTAATAAAAAAATTTACTATTGTAAAGAATTTCAAGTCTATTTTTAGAGAATTACTTACAATATTGTCAGTAAAAGCTGCAGATTGGTATATTCAAGATGTTTGAAAAACAAAATCAACGTAACAGAGAATAAAATTTCAGATTATAAAGCAACAAAGGCTGATTTTCGAATGTACACCGTTAACCTCTACTATCATTATTTTGCGATTCATAGAAGTGAAAGTTGTAGTTATCTTATTTTATCTTCAGAATGAACGAATTGATAAGAAAAATATTTATTTTGCTATCATTTAAGGAATAGTATAACGTGAATGAATCAATTTATTTATTTTTTCAAGAGTGGCAACTATTATAGAATGACTTTCAAAAATCTAACCCCTAATGTTTATACAGGAAGTAGATTGTAGCTGTTTATCTTTATCTTGTACATGTGAAAAGATCAGATATGTTTAATCAAAGTTAAACAATTGATACCCGTTTTGCTAACCAAAACTTTATTTGCTAGGCTAATTTTGAAATCTGAAACAAGCTTTGCTAACTGCTAATACTGTTTATTAATGCATTTCTTCATGTATACGTATGTTTTAATTTAAATGATATCTTTAGAAAGTAATTTTATCAACTTATAACAATTGAAAAAATAATTTTTTAAAAGTATTTAATTCATGAAAATGTACAACTAGTACTCTAGTACGACTATACTGCTGAAAACTCGAAGTAGATTGTCATTATCTTATGCACGGGAGTTTACTGTGGGAAAAGATCTAATCTGCGTTACTTGAAACATGTTTCAAGGCACTTCTCCTCCACAAAGCGCTTGAAGAGTTCATGTGATATTCAAAATGGCATCGTAAGGAACCCAACTTCTACAGCTTCTCTTAAAAATAAATTCTCCTTCAAAGAAAAGTTTTAGTTCAAATATATATATATATACACTGAAGTGCCACTAAATTAGGGATAGCAAAGCCTATGCAAATTGTGTAGCGCTGCGCATCATGTGTGCGCAAGTGAGGGCGCTGTGGTAACTACATATATAGCGCGTACTGTGGTTGTTCTGAATTAGTTGTTGGAATTGCCAGTATGGGTAAACTGCCTGATTTAGACGCCTTCGATCGCGGACAAATCGTAGGTGCGCGACGCATGGGCCATTCAATTTCCGAAATCGTCAGACAGCTAGGATTTTCAAGGTCGACAGTGTCAAGAGTATACCAAGAATACATGGATGGTGGAAAAAACTAGCGATCGGGCAAACTGCAAAGGACAATTAGCCTTGACAGTGCGTGGTGAGAGACGGCTCAAGCGTATTGTACGTAGCCAGCGAAGCCAAACATTAACTCAAATTACCACCCAGTTTAATGACGGTGCCAGTCGTACAGTCAGTAAACGGACTGTGCAACGCTCGCTTCACCGTATGGGTTTCGGGAGCCGTCGACCTACGAGAGTACCATTGCTCTATACTCGCCATCGGGCTGCACGTTTTGCCTGGGCAAGAGAGCACAGAGACTGGAGTGTAGAGGACTGGAAACGAGTAGCATAGAGTGATGAGTCTCGATTCCGACTACTTAACGCCGACGAGAGGCTGAGAATATGACGTCAGGCTCATGAAGCCATGGACCCTGCATGCCTGGCTGGAAATGTACAAGGGCATGGTGGCTCAATGATGGTCTGGGGTGTTTTTTCGTGGCACAGTTTGGGATCTTTGGTGCGTGTACCAACCTCCCTCAATGCAATCGGTACGTAGAGTTGCTGGGTGATCACCTCCATCCGTTTATGCTGTTCTGTTATCCGCACGGTAATGGAGTTTTTCAGCAAGACAACTGTACCTCTCACAAGTCCCGGTTGGCTATTGGCTGGTTGGATGAGCATTCCTCTGACTTCTCTGTCATGAATTGGCCACCTAGAAGCCCAGACTTAAATCCTATTGAGCATTTTTGGGATGTTTTGGAACAAGGCGTGAAAGGCCATCACACAGCACCAAAGAACCTTACTGAATTATGGACAGCTTTAGCCAATATTTGGCAAGCCATTCCCGTGGAACGTTTCCAGAAACTTGTTGAATCTATGCCTCGTCGTGTGGCAGCCGTTATCAAGTCCAGAGGAGGCCCAACTCGTTACTATGTAGATATCCCTAATTCAGTGGTACTTCAGTGTATATATCCGTATATATATATACATACACACACACACACACACACATATATATATATATATATATTTGAACTAAAACTTTTATTTGAAGAAGAATTTATTTTTAAGAGAAGCTGTAGAAGTTGGGTTCTTTACGATGCCATTTTGGATAATGAGTACCAAATAATTAGTAAATTCTGTTGAGAGTAAATATTGAGCTAATATTCTTAACAGATGAACTGTCACCCTCTCGTATGTTAAGCTTTATGTCCTAGTATTTCAGTATAACCTAATGGGATTATGATTTTCCTGCTAAAGCATGATCGTAACCATTATAATTTAATTTGATCGAAACAGCCCGTTTACAATCGATTCGTTACGTTTTGTCTTAATTTATTTAGCTTAAGAATTTCCTATTGTGTTACTCGATTAATGTGTCTAATTAATACATGATTAGGAACTGAAAACAGAAATAATCAAAAAATGGCCCTGTGCGCCTCAAAAATGAATATTTCAGAGGTTTTTAATTAAATACAAATAGTAATTAAAATATTCGTAATTTCATTAAAGCAACAATGAAGCTTTCTATGGATTTTCAGTTTTTCATTTGCTGAAATTATGTTGTATCTGTTATGGCTAGGTCGCTGGCATTCGCTTCAGATCCTGTGGGTTCGAGTCCCATTGTTGGCATGGATGTTTGTAGCCGTTCGGAATCGGATTTAAACTGTAGCTCTCTGTTTAATCAGCCGTCGTGTCGCAAAAAGTTGACCGTAGCGCTCCACACCAAACCTGTTGTATTGCTTTGCTTAAGAGTCATGGTGACATTCTTTCCATGTATATCATCATAAAAAAATTCCACCCTTTTCTTTTGTGTTGCATGGATAATCCAAAAAACGGATAATACGCCCACAGATAATTGTGAAAGTGGTGTATATGTTGTTGTTGTTCCTAATGACCCCTGGCCGGAAGTTCCAGACTAGGTCCATATAGAAGCCTCACTGCTCAGGCTTCTGGCTGAGTAGTGAGGCTCCGGTTTATATTACCACCACAAGGGTCGGAGTCCGACTTGGCCAAGTGCCACCACAATTTTGATCTAGCACCTCCAGTGGCGACATCTTGGAGAATCGTATCTTCCCCAACCACTGACCTCACAGAAGGACTTTCCGGTCTACTGATTTAACGTGCCCGTATCCGGCTTAAACACGAAGGTATTTAACGGAACTTCTCGGGATTCGATCCGAGCCCCCTCAGTACTGAAAGTCGACGAGTTACCGATAGGCCACCTCGAGCCCAAGCTGTGTGTATTCGCACACGACGGGACACCGTTTGACAGCAGATTCATAATCTAATTGTTTGGAAAGGTTATTCAGATTCCTGACTCCCGATAGCGTTTCTTTTCTCCAATCCAAAAATTTATTTTCCTCTGAAACATGCATAATGCCCTAAAATTACGATTTATTTAGAAAACAAAATTAATAGAATCGAACTTCTATGCTTTTCGGTTTTATTTGTCGATCAGAGAATAAAAAATAATAACGTCTATCCAACAGGGTGTAAAAGGTTCCGATTATCGATGCCCCTTTACATTGAACACCCCCACCAGTCTCCCCTACCGAACCGTGAAAACTAATCCACGCTGACGAGTTGATAGCGCCAAATAGTGCCAGGCCGCTTCCCCTCAGCAGCGAGGTATAGAGATAACTGCATTGGCGACAGTCATCCTCATCCCATCGGCAACCCCGGGTGGATGCGGGGGTGGTCGGAGCCTCATCTCCATCCATTGAGTCGAATCAGTGGCGATCGTAGTTAATTGACGACGAAAAAACCGTGGTCCTTAATCACTTCCCTCGAAAATGATTACCACCGGAGACCCAGGGCCCGTTATGCCTTTTTAACACTCGGCAATTACAGTTTCGTGGATTTTTATTCGGGGCCTTGGAGTGTGCCCCCGCTCATGACGGCGATCTCGTGCTTCAGTGATGAGTGTTCCCAATAAAGATTGTTTCTCTCAGTCTTCGCTGGTTAGTGTTTCGTAATTAGGTTGGACAAGTGTTAACATCCGACCGAGCGTTCTGGAGCATTCGCGAATAAACACAGCAACGTGTTGACAGAGTAAATTCGTTTTTTGCCTTTGCGATCAGTGGAAATCAGGAAAAGCCAAATGATGTTTGCTGAAAATTCGGGAGGATAATCCTTAAAATTGATGTTAGGTACTGCAAAATAATTAACGTTTATCGTAATGAAATTGATATGGAAGAAATAATTTCTCTGCTACAAATTGATCGAGGTAAAAACAAAATTGATCTCTTCAGTCCTTGAGTCTCAATACACAAACGATGTATGCCAGTATTTTATGAAGAAGACACCGGAAGATTGCATCTAAATATATATTAATTTTAATCATTCCGGCAATCAATGTTTACGGCTGAAAAATGACAAAACTTATCCCCTAGTCCTCAAATAGGTTCCTTAATTATTTTTGAATAAATAAGTAGGATGACAACCCATTCAATAATTCAATCAAAGCATCAGTAAGCATCGGTTATTTTTTATTGTAATGAAATTTAGCAATCAAAACATAAAATTAATTTATACTACGAAAAAAAAAAAGTATTCGATCATGAGAAGTTTAATGCATACGGTTGGGAATTTAAAAAAAATAGTCAGATAATGTAAATTAAAGCAAAAATTCTCCTGCGGAAGATATTCACCACAAAGTCCAATTTGGTAAATGAGGTGAAGAACGTCAATTAAGGGACTCTCGGTGTAACTAATTCATCAGTTCCTTAATGCAGTGAAAATGAACACTTGAACTAAGCCAGATGTAAATCTGTGAAAACTGGTATACACACAGCGGGTATTGATCTGTAATGAAAATATTTTGGCTTTAAGGTGAGAAAAATTAAGACTCACGAAAGAATCTTATGCACAGAATACTGTAAGCAACAGGCACAAAAACATGAAGGAAAACCACATTGAGCAGGAATTCAAAACTAGTAAAACTTTAGCAGAATATATATAATGTAAAACTGAGATGATCGTATCTGATTGAACTCACATTTTTTTATTTAAAAAATCTGCTTCTTCCTTCTAATAAGCATAAGAAGGGACGTTCTGTGAGACAAATAAGCGTATTTTTGGACTATAACCATTTCTGAGCGCACACATTATATCCTTATGATTTCAGTTAAAACTGTTATACTATCATTCTGTGATTTTCAGCATCATACTGTGTGTATGTACGTGCCTCTCTGTTTCTCTAAACGCTTTGTCTCCCGTATATATTAAAATATACAGAAGGTCGTTCGCACTTTATGGAAACTATTTCGTAATTTATTTTTGTCGTTTGCATTTTGAGATAAAAATTTGGCAACTTCAGAATAATCCTCTGCTACTGTTTTGTTTTGATTGGGTTGTAAAGTAAAAGATTTATTTTGAAAATGGCTCGAAGGTTATGTAACTGCGCTTTCCGAGGAGGAATATTCATATCAACAAATTATAAAGCGGTGTAAAAATCGTGGCTATGGCATTTCAAAAACAGGATTTTATAATATATTAAATTTGAAAGGAATAAAAACCGTCTAACTGAAAGTAAAAATGAAAACATGACCGCGAAACTTCATCCTAAGACTGTTAGGATGCAGGAAAATATCAAGAAAGTGAAGTCTCTGATCCTAAAAGAAAATCCGCCTACTCAAAGATCCATTGACTCGAAACTAGGAATGTCTTCTAGCACTGTAAGTAAAATCATTCATAAAGATTTTAAGTTAAAGATGTTTAAACCTAAAGTTCATCTGCTTTTGCCAAAGCATATTGCTGAAAGAAAAACAAATTGTAGAAAATTATATGAAAAACACCTAGCTAGTAAAAAATGGAAATTTGTGGTAACACTCGAGGAGGCATGGTGTATTTAAGTGACTGTAATAAAAAAAGATCAATTTTCTATTGCTCAACTGACGGGAATGACCGTACGAAATGACTTCGTCAGTGTACAGAAAGTACCCAAAGGGATTCATGATAGTTGCAGGATTTTGTTACAACGGCAAATTAAAAATCAAAAAAGTCTCAAGTAAATCCAAAATTAATTCACTCTACTATCAGTAAAATATTTTTGAACCACTTTTTGAAGAAGAAATTACAGCCTTATATAGAAAGGACATTGATAAAGTTGAGTTTCATATTGACAAAGCCCCTAGTCACGCGTTTAAATCAACTGCCGCTTATTTAGCAAAGAAAGAATCAGAAACAAGGAATAATAAAGTGTATCCCATTTAATAAAATACCCGTAAAATCACCTGACGCTTCTCCGATGGACTTTTGCGATTTCGGTTTATTAAAACGAGCTTTAGGAAAACGGCATCCAAGAACTCTGAACGGACTTTGGAAAACGATCCAAGAGGAATGGGGTAAAATTGACATGACAGTACTAAGAAAAAGTTTACTTTCATGGAAAATTCGAGCTAGACCTATTGTCAAGAACCATGGCTATCAGATAGAAACAAATCGCCGCACAAAATACGGCATTTATTCATAAAACTTAAGTATCAAGATCGTTTCCATAAAGTGCGAACGACTCTCTGTAAATGTCAAAAATGGGTGCCCGGTGGCTTCTTGGTATAGAAGGCGTTCTCTGGATTGATTGACTACATCTTACCATCCGTCAGTGCAATCAGAGGAAAAATTCTTGTTCTGAAGTCAAAGCCACTGTCTAAAGGCTCCAGGACACCTGGGAAGTTTTTCTGAAGAAGATAACATAAATAAGAGTTGTAAGATAAGAATAAATAAGAATTCAGATCTCGAGCTAACCTATACTGCAGAAATAGATAATATTAAGGCAAGGAGCTATGATGACATTCTAAACAGTTGGTGGCATATACAATTTTAAAGCTTCAATTCAGTATCGGCTATATTTAACACGCTTGTTGGACAACACCCTGATCTCAACTCTACTGGACACTTTTGGAATAAATTAGAAAGCCTGATATCCGACGTGGCTGATTATCTTATTGCCTACAATGGGAAAAATTTCATGCAACATTTGTTACAAACCAAACTTAAAAGGGCTATTCACATTGTATGCGTCAGCGTCAACCGCATCGAAAACTTTTTAGCCAATCAAAGAGTTCAACACGATTAGCCAAGAAGTTGTTGTGAATGGTTAAAAAATTTTCGTTGGGAGTAACGCTGGCGAATGTATTGTGAACAACCCCTTACTAGTGATAACAATTAACTAGGTTGATCAGCTTGACGTTCCCTTCTTTCTTAGAGAGTGAGATTGTAGGTTAGCGAGTGAAAATTGATTGTTTACATGGTTTGTATTAAATGCATATTATTAGAAAAAAGCTCATGTGTAACAAATACATCATGAAAGAGTAAGAGGTGGTTCCGAAACTTTTATAGAATCAATAATTGTGCAGTGGTGTATGAACATATCCGGAGAGTAAGCTTGAATTTGTGAGAATTAAGGACGGGTTTGTAAGCATACAGTATCCAACTCAGTTAAATTTTTTTATGTAATTTTATACCACACAAGCATCAAGCTCTTAAGAAAATTGCCCCTCTGTCTTAATAAGGTAAAAGGGATTTTCTAAATTTGATAAAAGCAATGAATGTAGTTGATCTGTCAAAGATTTCATAATGAATTATATAATATTAGAATCATTAAATGTTATGTCGTGGTAATAAAAAGAAATCAAATGCCTTTTAAAACATAAAGAGTTGTTTTTCCCCCCTCTTAAAGTCTAGAGCAGGGGTGTCAAACTCGCGGCCCGCGATGAACATTTTTTGCGGCCAGACCAATATATTGGCATACAATAATATATAATAAAATAACCGACGCAGAATTAAAATAAGATAGGAACAATTCGCTAAATTTTTTTTAATGATACTGTTTTTTTGCTATTATTAAACAAAATGCATATATTTATGTTGAATATACTGTAATTAGGTAAATAAACCTACGTTTCTATTAACCTTTTCCTTACGGGGTGGGATAGCATGTATCCCAAGAATGAATATATATATATATATATATATATATATATATATATATATATATATATACATACATATATACATGTATATATGTATGTATATGTATATATATATATATATATATATATATATATATATATATATATATATATATATATATATATATAATCCCCTCACTGTCCGTTCTTATAAAGGGGTTACGAAATTTCCCGTTCTAAACAGGGAATCGGAAAAATGGGCCCCGTAGGCTAAAGGTTAATATTGATTTTTTTGCGGCCCACCTATAGTTAAACCTTCTTTATTTGGCCCAAGGTAGCCTTTGAGTTTGACACCCCTGGTCTATAGCATACGTTTGTCAGCACACAATTAGTAGCTCAGATTGAATTCTAGATTATTTTTTATAACAGCCATATAAGCACAACATCAAAATCATCTAAAAATCATTTCGCATCTCCATATTCTCCAAACTTATCACTAAAATGATTCAGCAATTTCATATTTGTTTCAAAATATTATATATTCATTCCATATGGGCAAATCATATAGTCTGGTGAAATACTGTATTTTTCCGACCATAAGACGCACCTTTCTACATAAAAAAATCGACTTAATTCGGGTGCGTTTTATGGTCCGAAGGTAACATTAAAATGAAAATGAATATTTTATTATATATATTTATTATATATATTATAGTGGCCCGGTTAGCAACGTCGCTGGTTCTGAACGTCGTTGGTTCGATGCCCGTCGCTGACAAAACCACCGATGTGTAAACTAACGGTGGCTGGTGCACGGGAAAAAAATTGTCTTAGCTGCAGTGTCTTCCAAGTTCCCAAAATACCTCTCGATGTGCGCGGTCAAGCGTTCCGGTCTCGTCACTTGACTCAGTTAAAAATTACTGGGCCGATGTCCTTCGAGATCAGGTTCAGCCCTGATCAGGCTAGATCAAGTCAGTCTTTAGCCCTAGTGGTACCTCACCTTAAAGTGAAGCTGCCAACTACCCTTCGTCATGGACCTAGGTACTTTGGACTTGGTGTAGGCTTTCCTACACCAAGGGGATTGGAAACAACAACACATATATTATTTATTTATTTTATATATATTATTTATTGTATATATATATTTTGATCTATGGTAAGAAATTGAAAATATTTTTTATATACCGTAAGATGGGGGTTACTTTGTGACACATAGTAATTTTTAGTATTTCGGATCTTGCGCCGCACCCGTGATACCGGGACAGCAAAGAACAGCTTGTCCGACATACATAGACACCTAGTGGGCAGTGTTCGAAGCTTCTGCGCGCCATTTGTCTTCGCTGGGAAGTGTATTGTTCAAACCTGTTGTCAAGCTATTGACTCAAACTTCCGAAACTTTGTGTACTGAAGGCTAACACATTATACAACCAACTTCCACAGGGAATTATATTTTATTGTCAATATGTTGGTTAGATTGTGGAGCAATATAACTTTTGTGTAGTGATATTTCCGAGAGATAGGAGAACATAACCTAAATATCGAAAGGTGACTGGGTTACTTTGTCACACATTGAAACTGTCACAAAATAACCCCACAAAGTCGACCCACCTCCTCCAACCACTCGATGTTGCATTTTTCCGTCCTCTAAAATACCACTGGAGAGAAAGAAGTATTGACTATTTGGAAAAAAATCTACCCGAAGGAGCAGAATGCGCCAAAAGACGAATTTCCTCATCTTCTCAAAGAACTGATGGCTGCCCTTGGCACCCGAGGTCTCTTTTGATGTCAAAGATATAAAGCTATCCAATATTTGTAATAGGTATATATAATTGTGTATCTAGCTTTTCATAAGCGTTTTACTGTCTAACTTTGTGTCAAGTAATTTTTCGTCTTGAATTTCAAGGCGAAAACACAGATGTCACAAAGTAGCCGCACTCGGCGGAGCAACTTTGTGACACATTTGAATTTGAATTTATCAATGGTAATTAAAGGTCCGGGTTAGCGCATTACATTATTACGTAAGGAAAGGATGTACCAATGTTTTGCAATTGTTTGTTTTGGACTGTTTTTAACACTGATCGGCTGGCACAGGAAAAAACTTAAAATCTGTCACAAAGTAACCCCATCTTACGGTACCTAACAAAATACAAAATATTCTTTTCTAAAAATCTTCCCATAAATTTTAGGTGAGTCTTATGGTCCGAAAAATACGGTATATAAATTTTTATATAATTCACATTGTAATAATTTTTACGATGAAAGCTGTTCATAACAAACAAAAAGTGTGTATAGGGAATCTCTTGCTACTCATATCTTGTGTATTTTTTACGATGATAAGCTCAGCGGTAAAGCGTCATTGCCCCAAAATTAAATGGTGACTTTTACAGAAAACCCTGTTTGTTTTATGACTTTTTTATTTCAGTGAGCGAAAATTAATCTATCCCCTAGCTTTAATTTTCATGCTGTATTCCTAACTTAAAATGACACTTTGCATGAAATTTTGCAGTTCATATAAAATTTTGTACACTTGTAAACTAAGCCAACTACCCCACTAACACAACCAGAGTAAATAAAAAAGTTCCCCTTTTCAGCTTTAAATTAAAGTGACAATACGTTTCGGAAAGATACATGGACAATTTTTGCTCCGAATCATGCATCCTATAGGTATACAGGGAGAGTTAAAATAAATAAATAAATAAATAAATATCAAACAAAGCTCGACCGACGAGAGAAAAGCAAGTGGGCCGAAATTGGGATTTTGACGGCCTCTCACACGGAGGGTCATGTCTTCCGCGTATGCATTGGTACTTGCGGGGGTGGCCTCATCTTCATCCGCCGAGATGAATCAGTGGCGGCCGCACTTAACTGTCAACGAAACGCCATAATTCTTAATCGCTTCCTATAAAGAGAATGACAGAATTTATTTTTTTTCCTCCCTTCCCGCCGGTAAGTGCCGAGAGTCTTCGTGAGCGCTCACCAATTACACTCCTTTGTGTTTTTGGGACGCAGAGGGGGATGTTTGAGATAATAAATATTATCTGGTGCTTTGATAATGAATGCCGGTATAATGGGAGAGATTTGTCGCCGCAAGAAGCTCATTTCTGTCCTCTCCAAAGTCATCAAGAAATGGACATTAGGCGCCGTTGTAATTCCTCGTTCAGTGGGAGTGTACGCGTTGAAAGATCAGAGATTACAGGAGGGCATATCGATTTTTTTTCCAAAGAATGATTCTTCAAAAGCTCTCGGGAATTGCTTAAAATTGTTTTTGAAGGCTGTTCATGAATGTTCAACCCATTTTGAGATTGGGAAGATGATGATGTCATTAATTTTTTTTTATACAAATAAGTTATATATATATATATAAAATATGTATATATATATATAGATATATATATATTAAATATGTATATTAAATTAAAGTGACAATAAGTTTAGAAAGATACATGGACCATTTTTGTTCCGAATCATGCATCCTATAGGTATATAGGGAGAGTTAAAAAAATAAATAATTATCCGACATATATATATATATATATATATATATATATATGTCGGAGGAGAAATCCACCAGAGGGCACGGTAGACAACGCCATAGTTTTTCTCTGCGCATCTGGACATTCGGCGAGTGGAAGCCGGCATATGCGGACGATGTGGGCCGTATACAGTTGTTAGGACTAAAAGATAGTGTTATAGTGTTTACATTCTGTTATATTATGTTGTGCCGACATATCTAAATTTGAATTAAAGTTAATAATCCAACAGAGATAGATAAAAAAATAATACAAATATAGACAAGAAACAAACAGAAATGACGAGCCATGTCCCATGAGATATTCTGTTATATTATGTTGTGCCGACATATCTAAATTTGAATTAAAGTTAGTCGGTAATCGAACTTTTAGTTACTGAAATACCCTAGACGATACACCGAACCTTGTTTCAACTCTCGGATTCTACACACACACACAGACAGATATATATATATATATATATATATATATATACTATATATACACGCAGTGGAATCTCGATCGATCGTTCTTCTAATCATCGTTTTCCCGTATGTGTCATTTATTTCACCCAGTCCCAACAATCATATTGCTTTGTTATGTTCCCGCATCTATCGTTTTACCGCATTTATTGTTCAGTTCAGTCTGTCCCTTGAAAAAAGGTAGATCGAGATTCCACTGTATATACTTTTAAGGCTTCTAACCGGGAGTTTATAGCCAAAATAGCTCACTTCTACCCAGACTTGGGTGTATATAATTTGAAGTGGCACTCTAAATGAATTTGATACAAACACAGTTTATACATGAAACAATGTTTATTGAATTCGTTGCACATATAGAATTTGCTTTTACAGCAATAAGCATACGTACTACTTGTACGGAATATATATTAACATTCAATAGAAATACACATTGCCATACTCACAAACCAGCAGAGAGTCAAACCAGCAGTACTGCCACGTAAACTTTGGACCCCCTAAGCATTAGTGCAGGATAGCACCTGGAGCTGCTTACATCGTAGCTCCCTCAACTCGCTTATCTATCAACCTTAACAAAAACCCTCTTTTAATCAAGCTGCTTGGTATTTATACCAAGTGCGTATGCCGAAATTAGCATATCTCAAGCAGCTTCTTTAATTCATTCACTCAAAAGTTCGATTCTTGTGAATCGAATCTTATGTATACCTTACACGTTTAATTTTACTTCTTCACGATGCAGTCGTGACTGGAGGCTAGGAATGATAACACTTCAGTTCATAATTAAGTATTTTATTAACTTCAAATTCTAAAGAACTCCAGCTCAGTTATTGGCTCTTTCGCCATTTTTCTCAACCTCTCACTCCGCAATGCATGTCTTTTCGGGAACGCGTTTTCCCAGGCTCTGCGTTTATATTTTGTATCTCCACGGCAGTAAAATGACTGTTATATAAAACATCGCGTGATATACTTACGTAACTTACTTATAAATCCGAAAGTGATTTGATTCGTGCTGCCATCTATTTATTTATTTATTGTAAATTATTGGATCCCAATTAAGATAATTTCAAGTCGTGATATATATATATATATATATATATATATATATATATATATATATATATATATATATATATATATATATATATATATATATATATATATATATATATATAAACTTTTAAAGTCTCCTTGTATTAATTATAATCTCCAATTTAAACACGAAAATCATTAAATTTTTAAAGTAACTTCAGATGTTTTGATCAGTTTTATTTCACGCATGTTTGATAATTTCATCGGAGGGTCATTTAATGGATTTATGGGTGTGTTAACACGAGAGAAAATTAACTTCACTTTGGGGATATTAATTTCGTTGACTCTGCGTTCAAAATAACGGGAGTATTAACGGTCGAGGATACGTTACTTTTGAATAGCAGTTATATAACAGAAAAAATTATACAATTTTTAAAAATTACATAGAGGTATATGCTTAGCAAGAGATTCCAAGAGCAATAACGTTTATTTATTTTACAGTTTTGAGAACGATATCTGCATCACTATGTAGAATTCTTAAGTCGTCCTTCAAATATATATGTTTTCTCTGAAATGTCTAAAAAAATTAGTGTAACATTTTTAAAATGTATTTCTAACATTAAAAAGTATTTTTAAAGATTAAGTTAAAGTTTTAATAACATCAAACTATAAATTAATGGTACTCAAAACACAATAAGTTGTTTTACGAGTGAAACGTATAATTAAATATAATAATTTCGAGCAAAAAATTCCAGGTATCTATTGATGTCATAGAGACAAATGACGCATGTATTTTACATTATACATACGTCTAAGTTGTCTTCATACTTTATTTATGGACCCTTTAAGTCATTCATACAGTAGAGTGGTCCAAAAGTCGCCATACCCACGAAATGCTCAAGACCTCGACAACTAACGACACTGCAGTCATGTAATTTAAGGTGCATGGGGTTCATTCAATTCACTATACAATAAATGCTCACAATGGCTCCCGTGCTCCTGTTTTCATAAACATATGCGACGATACATTAATAGAGGAAACACGTTGCAGCATGTTATCTGGAATGGCGTTTATTTCAAAGCGAATGTTGTTATGTAGTTCTTTGATGGTCTGTGGGTTGTTGAAACAACCTCAATGGTCTCAATGGAACTGGTGAAATCAGTTTTTGAAGATAGGGTGAATTCAAAGGGACTTTGGCCACCCCGATCCCAAGACTTGACTTTGTCCGACTTCTTCCTGTGGGGTTATTTAAAACAGCGGGTATATGGCAGGAACCCTCACACCATCGAGGAGCTACAGAATAACATTCGCACTGAAATAAACGCCATTCCAGATGGCATACTGCAACGTGTATTCTCTAATATGTTTCGTCGCATACGTTTGTGCAAACTGGAGCACGGGAGCCACTTTGAGTATTTATTGTAAGCTGGATGAATGGTGAATTAAATGAACTCCATGCATCGTAAATTACATGATTGTTGTGTCGTTAGTTGTCGAGTTCATAAGCATTTCGTGGATATAGCTATCGTCGGCGAAATTATTATTTAAAACCGACGATAAAAGTTAACTATGGATCACTCTTTTGGATCACTCTGCTTAACATGATGTTTTTCAATTTTCAAACTAATTTACTCGAAAGATCCTAACTTTTCCTCTGATAACAACAAACCCAAACAATGCTTTTATATTTTATATAATATGTAATTCATGTTACCAAAAGGATGCGATAAAAACATGCCTTATAAAGTTTTAAGCTTTTGTACATACAGTACTTCAATATGAACTTTTGTACATACAGTATTTTAAGCTTTTGTACTTCTCTCTTTATCGCATTGTAGATGATCAAACGTGGATTTAGATTTCCTTCAGCCCTATGCTTCGAAAAGGGATGTAATGCAAAGCTGTTCAGGGAATTCTAATAAAATCAATTACTTTCTAAGCATGTTACTATTTAAAACCGACGATAAAAGTTAACTATGGACAACAATGCCTGAAAGTTAAAACTTCCGCGTTTAGGTATAATGTCCAACCGCATTTAACGGCACCCGACATTCCATTGTGTCCCTAATATCTCAGCCACGAGCATTTCGAATGGGTAATTGGCCAAACAGAGCGGTGAAAATCTCGTTGGAGTTTCAACACGAAGTGGAGCACTATCTCCGGAAATGGGGATGGCGCCGAAACTTCCGCCTCTTTCCCGAAATTCAGAATGAAGTGAGGGGGCGACCGTCTCTTTCCCGGCAAAAAATGATTTAATAATCACACAGGAATGAATGGGTACTTTGCTTGATTTTAAGAGCTGGTTTAAAACTGGAGAACGTTTTACATGGGGAATTTTTCTTTTAAAGTGTTTCCGCGTTCATAAACCACGATGAAATGTAATAATGAAGATCAAAACAATTAAAAGCCTTGTAGAAAATTAAATAACCACTAATTAAATGTCAGAACTACATTAACAATATTTTTTAGATATACCGTATTTGCCGGCGTATAAGACTCTTTTATATACATTTTTAAGGGGGAAAATTCTACTTTTTTTTTCATGAATTTCTATAATGATTTACTGTACTAATTTTATAGTTATTTACGTCCATAAAAATGTAACTAGAGAAGATTTTATTTAGGTACATTTTAATCAGAATTCTCAAAACCCAAAAGCTCATCTCCTGAGCTAAATGAAGTATCACTTAGAGCCTCTTCTTCAGAAACGGAGTCTTCGTATTGCAAATCATCCTCTGTTCCATCAAATGTTTTACTAATTCCACATTTCTTGTCCGATCCCACATTGAAATGTGATCACTCATGTGCACATTGAATGAATCGTAGCTTTAGATGTCGGTGGATTTGAACTCTGTTTTACTGGAATGATCCCTCTTTCAGTAATGAAGCAAAAAACTCGCAAATTTCAACAACGTCATATTAAAAAAAAAGAAAAGTGATTTTTTTAGAAGAGTTATTTTAAATTTTAAAAGTAGAATAAAATAGATTAAAAATAAATATTAATTCTGCTCTCTAGCAACTAAATATTGAGCGCTGAGATATGACGATCTTGCAGGGATATACTACTCTTCTTTCAGGGCATTCTGAAAACAGGTGTAACTAAAAATCGCCGATTTTTGAGATATGACGTTGTTGAAAGGAGTGAGCGATATATCGCGCATCTTTTCTTACAGAACAGGAAAGATTTATGAAAATGATTTATTCGGAACCACTTTTTTTTTTACAAAAAAAATGCAATAGAATACTTAAATACATGCATATTAATACTCTTATAATCCAAAAGTTTTATACAGGCTGAAATTTCAACTCATAATTTTGATTATATAATACGCATAAGACTCCCCCCATATTTTAGGCATATATCGATGGAAAAAATGCGTCCTATACGCTGGCAAATATGGTCATTTGTTCTCAGCTGTTTGAAAAAAAAATGTAAATTTTTTCTCTCAAAGCTTGTCAGAGTGAATAAGCTTACGTTGGATATCCTAGTATGTGGGTGCATTCAAGAAGACTACAAGTTGTCATTCAAAGAAATTATATATAATTTAGGACACTTGAAACATCAAATCTTCATTCTCAAACTCTGAGTGAAGGAAGTCCCTATGGGATCGCATATTCATCACACCACACCACACCACACCCCTCACGCGAAATTCCTTTTCATTACATTGCAAGGGTTACAGACACACTGTAAAACTATTCTCCTAAATCACATTTGCAACTTCCTTTGTTTCAGAATTATTATGCAATTACCTCCAAGTCTTGCTCCCATAATTTTTATATCAAAGAGTAAAAACCTGATGAGAGAATTAAGAAAAAAATATTTCAGGTAGTCTCCTCCTACGAAACTACCGCGGGTTATTAACGTAGGATTACTTATCGTTTGCTTACCTCTTTCTTTCTTTCTTTTTCTTTTCTTTCTTTTTTTTAACTTTCTGTTTTGACACTTTTCTGTTTAACTGTTTACTGCTACTGGGTTTGGCGCGCTGCCAAAATTAAAACTCGCGACGCCGCACAATTTTTTCTCTCCGAAGGACCGTTATTGAGGAACGTAATCCTACGTTAAAAAAGGACGAACAAGGGTTAGAGATAAATAGCGCTGCGAAAGCTATGCGATTTCATATCCTGGAAGCATAGAGAGTAGAATTTAATTATTAATTATTAATAATTTCCACCACCTAGTCAATGTCGTTGCCCCATTGGGAATTTAATATTCCATTAGTTACTTCTAATTCTGAAGTTAGTTTATAAAGCATCAGTATTCATCAACATATTTCAGTTTTAAGTTGCGAAAGGCTCTAATCTTAAATCCGTAAATTGATTATGCTTTAATATAAAGCAGTATTGTTGTATGATTGAGTAGAATAATGAACGGACAAACCCATCGGAACCGTAAACCATGTAGAAAATAAATCAATACTGAGACAAATGTATACCCTGCGAACGTTCTTTCATACGTAGAAAAATTCCGTACTTATTAAAAATCCACCTCCATTTTTCGCTTTCATTATTCAAAAAATATATTTACGCCCCTGCAAAAAGAAAAAAATCCTCATTTAAACCAAACATATAGTATGTAACGAAGTATTTTATTTCCAAAGAGAGAGAACAAAACATTTTTTTCTTCTTTTATAATTCTACTTTTTCCGCTTGTATGATAACCAGAAGTAAAATAAAAAAACTCCGAAAAATCACAAAGTACTTTTCACCTCTCTCCCAAATCATAAATTGCCAGCACTGTTAAAATGCTACGCCGTCGCACTCGGAGACATGAAGGGGCTGCCAAAGATTTAATAAAATTTTGCTGCCGCAAGGTTTAATTTTAATTTTCTCCTGTTTTCGGTATTAATTTTTGAAAGAAATGTACTGATTAAATTCTTCACAACGTTATTTATTAATTTTACAGCTTTTCCTTTCACGGGTTTTTTTTTCATGGAAAAGGAGTAGCTGTGAGTAGCGTAATTAATTAGCTCTTTTGGCAACTAAAAAAAAAAATAAAAAGAGGTTATAGTAAAAAGTGCTTACTCAGCCCTCCCTTCCATTTTTCTAAAAAAAAAATTATTTTTTGAAGTTTCATTCGTAGCGTATTCTTTTTTAACTTGCTCTCTTTTTAGGTGTGTATTGGACGATAGATTACAGAGCAGAAGAAAAAAAATGTGTGTGCAGATTTCTTTTCCTTTTTCTTTTTACTTCTTTCTTTTTTTTTCTTTCGTCTCCCGCTCCTGACGACTTTTAATTTTCCTTATTCGTAAGATTTTTAAATACTTAATAAACTAACTTTGCATTTTTGTCGGTTCCAAAACGTGGATCGGTGAAAAAAAATTAAAACGTTTATTAAAAAATTTAATTAAAGGCTTTTTATGCGAAAGGTATGTAATCGGGTACATCTTTTTAAATACTGTTGGATTTTGCGCGGATCTTTTTTTTTTCCTGTTGTCGTTTCATATGTTTATGAATATACAAAATTAAACCCTATTTCAGTTTTTGAATTTGACGGAGGTTACCATAAAAGACTTTTCCTGCAGGGGAGAGAGTTATGAGATTATTTCCCAAGATAAAAGAAATTATTACAAACTATATTTTGTTTTGATTATTTCTATTCTGTTTTATTTTTTTTTAGAAGAAGGGGATGAATAACATTATTTATAACAAAACGCAGGTTAATTGCCCCGCGGTACCAGGTGGCGATAACTCGCCAAATTTACGGCATCCCTTATCTTGCAAAGCCGTCAGATGATGTAGAATGAATTTGATGAGTCAAATAAATATATATATATATATATATATATATATATATATATATATATGGGTGTTTAATATTGAATGGGACAAAAAGAATAGCATAGTACAAATTCTGTAATTGATTTATTTAACCAAAACAAATTAATTCTGAAGCTACAAGTTGACAAGTTTTACTTGGCAACAGTGAAAAATCTTCCGGTTACGAAATCGTCGCTAGTCGCACTGTTAATCAAAATGGCACCATCCACGCAGGAGAGAGCGTACTGTGTTTCGGAATATGCCAAAACATCATCGTTTATCGTCGTTGAAAGACATTTTCTAGCGAAATTTGGTAAAGAACCACCGCATCGTCACAACTTCGAACGGTGAGTTCAGGACACGGACTGCTTGTGTAAGAAAACCAGCCCTAGGACGACCAGAAGGCAAAACCGAAGTGATTGAAGAAATTCATGAAATGTTTTAACGAAGTCCCAAAAAATCGATGTGTCGTGCGAGTTCTGAACTCAATGTGCCTCATACAACGGTGTAGCATGTGTTACGGAAACGTCTAAAATTCCGGCCATACACCTTTCAGATGGTGCAGGCTTTAAAACCTTCCGACACACCGTTTCATAAAGCTTCCTGTAGGAATTTGTAAGCTGGAAGTAGGTGGTTTCGCGAACAGACTTATGATTTTTTCCTATGAGGTTTTGTTAAAGACAAAGCGTTTTGTTAAAGGCAAAGAGGTTTTGTTAAAGATAAATTTCCCCAGGACTTGCAGCAACTGAAGCAGCGGATAACTGAAGTGCTCGAATAATTAACAAAGAATATTCTATCACGAGTGTGGCAGGAACTGGAATACCGCATAGATATTTTCCGTGTCACCGGAGGGGCACGCATAGAACATCTACAGAAACTCGGATACCTATAGTTTCAGTGTAAATTTGATTTATCAAAATAAAGTAATTACAGCTTTCACAGGAATGCTTTCTTTTTTTCCCATTCAATATGAAAACACTCTGTATATACACTCAAGAGCCAAAACATTATGACCACCTGTGAATAACGAGTTGGCCCACCTTTGGCACGCAACACAGCTTCAACCCGCCTTGGCATGGATGCCACAAGTCCTTGGTAGATGGCCGGAGACAGATTGTACCAGATGTTTAAGCAACGGTCACGCAAATCCGAGATATTGCGAATTGGTGGTCTTTGAACTCTGAGCTGCCGTCCCATGACATCCCAAATGTGTTCTATCGGATTGAGATCCGGTGAGTTAGGCGGCCAGGACATTAACTGGAATTCAGCATCATGTTCCTGGAACCACTCTAACACAATTTTAGCCTTGTGACACGGGGCGTTGTCCTGTTGGAACATTCCATTTCCAGCTGGAAAAACAGAGGCCATGTAAGGGTGCAACTGGTCAGCAATGATGTTCAGATACCCTGTAGCATTCATGGTCTGCTCTACCACAACCACGGGTCCCAGAGACGCCCAAGAGAACGTCCCCCAAAGCATAATACCGCCACCACCGGCCTGTGTATGACCTACTGTACATTGAGGGAGCAACAGTTCGCCTGGAAGACGGCGTATCCTGACACGGCCATCGGCGTGATGAATGACAAACCGTGATTCATCTGACCAGACAACTCTCTCCCACTGATCCATGGACCAGTCGCGATGTTCCCGGGCCCAGCGCAGATGCAGTTGGCTATGACGCTTGGTCATCAAAGGCACACGAGTGGGACGTTTGCTGCGTAGCCCCATATCCAACAGTGTCCGCTGAACAGTGTGCTGCGATACTATTCTACTTGGCCCTGCATTGTATTGGGCTGTCAGCTGAGCCACTGTCTGGCTCCGGTTTTGCTTCACCATGCGAGACAGTCTCCGACGACCTTTTTCTTTGATAGCGTGTGGACGTCCAACACCATGTCGTCTACTGCTGGTTTCACTGTCATTCATCCACTTTGCATAAGTACTAACAACTGTAGGTCACGAACAACCCACGAGTCGTGCAGTTTCGGAAATACTTGTTCCGAGCCTTCGAGCCATTACAATCTGCCCTCTATCAAAGTCACTTTGATCCGCAGCCTTTCCCATCACACACAGAAGTAAGTGAAAGAATGATACTTCAGACTCTCCAGCAGCAGTTAAATACCACTTCCACCTGATCACGTGCTTTCCACGTCATCCAGGCGAATTCATTGCAAAATGTAGGGGTGGTCATAATGTTTTGGCTCTTGAGTGTATATATATATAATAAAAATAGGGCTATATTCTAATGTGTAATTTTAATGTGTGGTTTCTGAGTTTTAACAGCGTTTTCTTACGGGCAGTAAAAATATAGATTAAATGTAAATAATGTTGTGTAAACTTTTATAAGCGTCAGAAGTTTTAGTAATTGTAATGTGTTGATTTAAAACTCTACAGACTTCTAACACAGGCGTTTTTTCTTACTTGCTTCTATTAATTAAAGTGTGACTCCTTCCCAGAGCATTAAATTTCAATAGTGATGAAATTCATAAGAGTGCGGGTAATAGCGTGAGTAACTATGTCTCTTTTCAGGGAGTTGTATTATCTATTAAAAGTGTAGGAGACATTGCGAACGGTGTCGGTTGCTCCCATCCCCAATGTGATCCGACTGGAAACTTGACATGTCCAGGTTAAGAGGGGCATGAGTTGGAGACCTAGTCTTACTCCTCATTTAATAGGTACTAACGTGTTACAGCGATCCAGAATTAATTACTAAATCTGCTTCGGCATCCTCAAATCGTGTTCCCTTCATCAAATCTTTCAGTTTTGGGAACAAGAAAAAGTCTGCCGGTGCTAAGTTCGGAGAGTATGGAGGATGCTGCATCTCCACGACATCATGCTGGGCCAATTGGCTGAAGGGAACAAGATTTGAGGATGTTGAAGCCATCAAGAAAACGGTGACGTCTACATTAAAGAGCATTCCGAAAGAGGACTTTAAAAGTTGTTTCCGAAACTTATACAGCCGACACAGAAGTGCATTACTGCAGGTAGGAGTTACTTCGAAACATATTAAGTGGGTATTTATTTCATGTAATATTTTCTGGAGTTATTAGACCAGTCGTGGAAATTATATAGCCGCAGCTTGTAATTTCATACTGTAATTATTGACTGACAATAACTGCTAATATTTTTCCGTATGTTATATTTCTCTCGAGTTTCAGGCATGTGAAGTGTATACGTGCTATGAATGAGATTTTGTGTGGCAGCGATTAAAATTCAGCTGAAATTTTAAACACCTTTCAACTAATCCTAAACTTATTAAGAAATTTATTAAGAAAGATCACCAATTATTAGAGAAAACTATCGCGGCTCTTTCAGTTAATCGCGGATTCCGTTAAATCGTTCCTCACTATGACAGTTTAGCCGAGAACTGGCAAACGGATTGAATTTATTCTCTTCCTGGCAAGAGGAAAGGCTGAAGAAAAAAAAACAAAATGCTGACGAAAATTCAGTTTTGCGCAATTACTCTCCCCGCGTCGCTAATTGGTGGCCGGGATTCCTCGCTCATGATTCAACGGCGCCCGTCTCCATCCTCGGAACGAATTCATCACCGCTTCCTTTAATCAGACTCGTTTCTGCCAAGTTGGGATCTGTTTGCGGCCACAACTATGGACACATGACATTCTCCGGCTGATATCTCTTTATTATTGTCATTCTTCGGAGAGAATGGAGAAACATCGGAAACGGTCTGCCGCGGCTTGAAAATGTCCATGTGCACCAAACACTTGATTACCCTTGCTAACTAAACGCACGGTGTTTATAATACCACTAGCTGAATACCCGTTCTTCGCTACGGAGTACATTCAAATTAAATACAACGGTAACTGTATGCAATTAATGCCAAAAAAATATATTTATAAAAAAATCGTAACTGATATTTTTATAGACACAATAACGCAGAAGAAAATATTCAAATTAAATACAACGGTCAATGTATGCAATTAATTTGCATGTTTAATATTCATAAAACATACTAATTTGAATTAAATTCTTTAAAAACTTCCATCTCAATTAGGCTAGTGGTTAAATTTTATCTTTTTATCTTATTTTAATATTTTTTTGTCAATTTTTTTCGTTATGCACGTGACGCAAAATTAATTTAAAGTATCACAAAAGGAAAAGAAATCTCGTGAAAAGCATTTAATAAATTAAATTCTAAAAATTAATCTTTAAAAATTCCCCAAAAAATATAAAATGGAGGTAAAGATTAGAAAAAGATTTCATTTTAAAGAAATTTTTATGATCTTTCTCGAAATTTAAATTTTATAACCCTCAGATTATTATTTTAAATGCAAACTTTGAAAAAAGTTACAAAAACAGCTTAAAAATTTAATTTTAAAAAATCTAAGAATTTTCCAAAACTTTTTCTTAGTGCACCCCTATATTATAAAAAGAATCGCCGTGCAAAATTTAAGCCCTTTAGGTTTCAGCTGTTTGGACTGTGCGTTATCTGTCAGTCAGTCAGTCAATCAATTAATCAGTCAGTCAGTCACGGAACTGTTTTATATATATAGACAAACAAAATCCCTATATACTTCAAAAATGAAAGATTTAGTTTTAAAAACCATATGTTTAATAAGGGGTTAAAGGAAATAAACTGGACTTTAATTATTTTCATCTGATAAAGCCTGTGACATTTTTCTTTTACGAGTCATATAACCAACCTAGCGGATGATTTGTTATTTATTCCTAAACTTTTTTTAGATACTCGAATAATTTTCAAAACGGTTAGTCAAATTTTTAGTGTATTATATCTATAAAGGATATGAGACTGTCACAAAACAAAATGTATAACTTTGAGGGGGAAAAGGAGTAGAAATATACGCTATCGCAGCATCTGGATAACTTAATTAGTAGATATACTGCTAATATAAAATTACCGATATATATATATATATATATATATATATATATATATATATATATATCGGTATCTCTAGATATACTAATCAGATGCTATATAGGATTAGCCCTCTAGAATATACTAATCAGATGCTATATAGGTCATTATAAATAGATGTTTATTGGAGACATACTTTTCGTACACCGTCATTATGAAACTATTCTGACTTTTCGGGGAAATAATCCTTTACCAGCTGTCCGCCCATGAGGCAATAAATGCTTCTGTCAGTCGAATTCCTCAATTATTCAACTAGACCAAGTGGATCTACATCCTCTTTCCTCTTTTGAAATTATGTGAAAAAATACGAATTTTTGAGCACTTCATTCTAAATGGAAAATTTTACTTAGATGGTGAAATCTATTTACTTATGAGGAATGATGTGAACTTTCTTTTTGTCAATATATTAAATTTTATCTTTTTTAAGGTGAAGTATCAAATAACTGGTAATTATTACATGTATACGTCTAAATTTATTTTATTCATAAACATTCGATAATGCATTATATTACATTATATTTATAGGAATAATAGAAAAGATTTATAAATAATAGACTTATAAATAATAGAAAAGAGCATTGGGTTACCCATCTCTTGCTTATAGATCTTCCTTATTTGTACATCGTTTTTCAGTAATCCGTACCGAGTATACCGGAAAATCATAATATTTAATTTCTGTATACGCATCAATTTAAAAAAGTCTGTCAATTGTGAATCAGAAAATTTTCCGTTGCAGAACTTTTTCCGAAACTTTCATCTCTTAATTAAGGTTGTACGATGAAATTTTTTTTTTCGACAGTGTAGTTTACTTTCGGCGTAGAGATTCTTATTCTTGGGTGACTCTCTATTCTCTGTAGCCTTGACCTCTGCTCCTCTTTGTCCTCCAAACTTTTCCACACCTTTAGGCTTTCTCTAATATGCCTTCATGCCGACTCACGGAGAAGCTGATGTAGTCTAGCAAACTGGATCGGTAAGATGGCCATTTTTACTACTCTTGCTGTCGCTTGCTTAGTCAGAGAATTGAATGGACAAAATTATCAATTTCCATTAAAACTGTCGTCGTTTATGAAAGTTTAATAATATTTATATTCTTTCAACAGGAATTTTTGCTCAAGTATTTTGAAATTTATCCATCAACTGTAAAAGGAATTCAATACAAGAAAGATGTGATAATTACAATAAATCGGGAAAATAAAAACCATTCGAAAATTTTCACATTTGGGACCCTGTGTATATGGCGTATTCGATCGGCACAATATGGCGTATTCGATCAGCCAGAGAATGCTTCGGTGAAATAGTTCATAGAGGTTCATGTCTCTAATTTGACAGTAGGCAGTGATGTGCCCAGGGGGGGAAAACATTGCTTCCTTTCTGTCGTAACGCTTTTCAACGCCTTATAAGCGCTTAAGAATAATCCACATAATGTAATAATGATTCAATTTGTAAAAGGGGTGTAAACCATACGCTTCCTTAATTTGTAGTTTTTCCCCAGACACTCTGGGTTTTTCTGAAAATGCATCTCTTTTTCGAACCAACAAAACTGTTATCGGGAAGCACTCACATTCTTCCTTAATACTTTAATCCCCAAAAATCTGGCAAACTTACATTTGACACGATAAATCGCCCTTCCTCGCAACACGCAGAAAAAGCTAATCTTTGTTCCCTAAGCTCCGCTCCAATGCTTGGCGGGCGCAGCTCCGCTAGTTGGCGGCGCCAAATTCCACATCTGGTCAGCTCATCAAGACCACGTGATGTCGGGGTCTCCAGCGGGAAAGCTTAACGACTAAAACAGAGAGCTCCCTTTTCCAGCACCCGTAATGGACGCAGCGATGAGAAGCAGAAGACAACGGTTTCGCGGCCTAGCAGTTCCAGCAGCGGCCACTTTTAGCGTCCCAAAACTTCGACGCCCACCGGATCCGTAAAGGACAACATGGTTTTTTTGTCATGGCCTTAAGCCACCTGCATTTCATTTGTCATAATTAAATAAAACCCATAAGATGATCATCAATCACGTTTTTCGACTTTTTTTTTATTGTCACATCTCTTTGCTTTTTTTTCAGCGTGACAAGTTTAAATCTTCATAGTTATGCGGCCGTCCACCTTCATCTTTCGAGAACACAACGCAGCCCACACAACACTTTCCAAATTTAAATTCCTGCTTAAATTACGCAGCCTCTCTTTGATGCCTTCCCTTTTTGTATGTTCTGTCCCTTGAACATACATGTAAGTAACATATCACATTAATGGTATATATCAGAGGTGGAGAGCGCGCGGCCTTATGGCCGCATGCGACCTCCGTGATCTTCTCTTGCAGCCGTCATAAAAGCTAGCACTTGTATTAATTAATATTTAATTATACAGATTACAACAATTTCCAAATCAATAGAATTAAATAAAGAACAGCATGAATGTATGTACAGTGTCGGACAAAATAAAGTTGACATTTTGAAATTGTTGTCTAAAGTCCCTACAATTGTATATTTATCCAAATGAGCTTCGTTTACCTTGATTGTATGATACTTTAACTACACTTTATATGTAATTTAATGCCCAGAGTTCCTTAGCAATACTACCAGACATGCTATGGGCCCGCTCTAGGGGTGGGCAACCCGGACATTTGTCCGGGGCGCCAAAATTTAGGGCCGGCATTTTGGCTGTAAGTGTGAAAAAAGTATTGATGTGTTAAATACCCAATTAATAGAAGATTTCACATATCGATTTTTTCGTTGACTAATAATTTACAGTGCGTAGCATATTTATATTGTTTATGTCTAATAGCTAAAAATATTTACACTATTATTGAAAAATAAACGGAGAATTTGTAAAGGACGCTGCTTGAACTTGTTTGAACATGCGTATACTTCTCTGAACAGAATAGCACTAGCACGCGAGCAGAGCGCTGCTTCAACTTGTGTTTGAACATGCATAGACTTGCTTATTACCTCTAATTATAAAAGAGCAGTTTCATTACATAATAGCATTATTCTTGTTATTACGTCGGTAGAGATAACAAGTGGAAGTTCATAAAATTTACTTCAGTGCGCTTTCTTAACTTATAAAAGTAAATACGTCGCAGTGCTGCGACATGGTTCTCAGAAATAGAACCAGATGCAAAACAGGTAAAATAATGTATCAAATTTGAATTTATTCTATAGGTATAATTATTTACATTTTTGTTTTATGAAAATAATTATTGGAATCAATAATATAAGACATTTATTAAGTTCACTGCTTCGATAAAACGTGTTTTATAATAATATATTTGAATAATTGAACTGAATAAAATCTCAAAATCAAGAATTATAAAATTGTTTTTAATGACTATTTACGATTTGATGAAATATTTGTTATTATAAAATACATATATAATAACACTAGACTTTCTTTACGTTCACAGGATACGAAAAATATTTTGTGTAGCGCATAAATATTTTTTATGTGGATTGACGGAATATAATTTTGAAGTTATGTTAATTACGGTTTTAGCTTATTTAGAACAAGGATAAATCTTTATTTTTTAAATATTTTATAGTTTACATTGTTTAATTTGAGTTATGTGAGTGCCTCTTCCAGAATGTCTGACAGTCAAAAAAATCTGGTTACCAGTACAAAAAAAAGATGGCTGAAAAAGGAAGCCGAAAGGCAAAAACAAGCTGGCGCGTTAAAAAGTTATATCCACCGTTGTACCAAAACAAATGACGACTCTGAGAATTCAACATCAAGTCCGGTTATAAAAGAAAATACGGAATCGTCAGAGGATGGTGATGACAAACAAATGGACCAAGTTTCTAAATCAATTGGAACTGACGATACTCTGACTCTATCTTCACCAGATGAAAGCATTGAAAAAATTGACACCAACGGGACACCCGCAGAAAGCGTTCTACAAATATTGAGTACAGATCCAGAATTGTGGCCAAGAATTTTGGGAGACGCTTTTTAGTAAGACAAGATCCACCCAAACCATTGTATAATTACAAATTTCCTTCCAATGACATTAGTCGACATTTTAGCGCAAATTTTTATACACGAATTTTGATCAACGTAGAGCAAGTTTTACGAGACTGGCTAGTATACTCTCCTTCACAAAATTGCACTTACTACTTCTGTTGCAAAATTCTCGGCTGCATAGTTAGTTCTCCTTCAAAGGAGGGTTTTAAAAGTTGGAAGCACCTCGGAACTTTAAAAGAGCATGAAATTTCCAAAAATCATATTCAGGCCCAAAAATCATGGATAGAAATGAACCAAAGGTTAAAGTGTTGTAAAACTATAGATGCGGCTGCTCAAAGAATTATTAATGCCGAAACAAATCATTGAAACGAGGTGCTTCTAAGAATCGTAGCAGATACTAAAATGCTTGGTAAAAGTTGTCTGGCTTTTCAAGGTACAAACGACAAGTTGTTTGAGCATAATAACAGTAATTTCTTAAAAACAGTTGAGTTGCTATCTGAATTTGATCCCATTACAGAAGAGCACGTCCGTAGAGTGCTCAAAAGAGAAGAGACTAAAACTCACTATCTCGGGAAATATATACAAAACGAGATAATAGATTTTCTGCATCAAAGTGTAAAGTCTCATATTATTGACCAAATAAGAAAATCCAAATATTTTTCCATAATTTTTAGACTGTACTCCTGACATTAGTAAGGTAGAGCATATGACTCTTGTAATCAGCTATGTTTCAATCATTAAATTTGACGCTGATGTTGAAATGAAAATTAATGAAAGCTTTTTAGGCTTCTTACCAATCGAAAGATCCACAGGAAAACAAATGTCTGATATTATAATTGGAGATTGGTTTCCAAGTCATTAAAATTGACTTGGAAACGCAAGTCAATTTTAATGACTTGCGTTTAAATTTGCAGAATATTAGAGGGCAGGGGTACGACAACGGGTCCAATATGAGGGGCGATAAAGCAGGAGTGCAATCTATAATTAAACAATATAATTCGCGAGCATTCTATGTTCCGCGTAGTAACCATTCTCTCAATCTTGTTGTTAATGATACGGCAAAAGCATCCTTGGAAGCCGCTAATTTCTTCAACATGGTCCAAAAAATATATTTATTTTTTTCGGCATGTACTTTTCGATGGGCAATACTTTTAAAACATGTTCAAGGTTTAACTTTGAAACCATTGAATGACACTAGAGGGCAGGGTAGGATAGAGGCCTTAAAGCCTTTGAGATTTCATTTGGGAGATGTACACGACGCCTTGCTAAGCATTTACGAAAACCAAGAAAATGATAATTTAGAAACTGAAACGAGGCCTTGGGTTTATTAAATTGTATTCAACAATTTAAGTTTTTGTGTTCATTAGTTATTTGGCATAAAATACTAAATTCCATTAATCCAATAAGCAAGTTTATGCAAATAAAAGATTTTTATCTAGCCTCTGCACTTGATCTTTTACAAAACTGCAAAATATTTGCTAAGAATCTTCGATCGGATTCGTCCTTCGATGAAATTATTGATGCAAAAGAACTTGCTACCGAAATTGGCGTGGAAGCTAATTTTGGATCAACAACAACACACCACGTTAGTAGAAGAAAAAGGAACTTCTCAAACGAAGCACGAGATGAACCTATAAAAGATCCAAAAGAAGAATATAAAATAGATTTTTTTTTTACAATAGATCAAGCACTAAATGCACTAGATGCTAGATTTGAACAACTTAATTATCATAGTAACTATTTTCAATTCTTATGTAATATATACGATTTAAATACCATGTCCAAACAAATGCTACTAAAGCACTGTAAAAATTTAGAATGTATTTCAACTGATGGTGATTCAGTTGACATAAATAGGCTAGAATTAGTAGAGGATATTTCAGCAGTATCTGCGCTTTTGGGCAAAAAAGAAAGCCTAAGCAATGTACTGAGCTTAATAACAAAGTTAAATTTTGCCCCAAACCTTACTATTGCTTTAAGAATATTGCTAACGATACCAATAACTGTAGCAAGTGGCGAAAGGAGTTTCTCTAAGTTAAAATTAATTAAGAAGTATTTATATTGTTTACGTATAAAAGCTAAAAATATCTACACTTTTATTGAAAAATTAACGCAGAATTTGTAAAGGACGCTGCTTGAACTTGTTTGAACATGCATATACTTCTCTTAACAGAATAGCATTAGCACATGAGCAGAGCGCTGTGTTTGAACATGCATAGACTCTAATTATAAAAGAGATGTTTCATTACACAATAGCATTATTCTTGCACAAAAAAATTATATAGTTAACATTTTGTGGCTAGGTACTAGAATGATTGAGTAATGATTTAACAAAGAACAGGATAATTTTCTGTAGATATATGGAGTTAATTCTCTGTAGATATTTTTTTTCAGTTCCTTTAGCTAAATAGGCCAACAAAGGGAACGTCAATGCGTCCTTTCCACAAGCAAATATGAAATACCTAGAAAAGAATATTTGCAAATTATATAAAGCGTAGATCATTCAACTGCATGTTTGATTATTTTATTACTAACTACATAATTTATTGTGTGTAAAATAATGAGCAAAATTTCTACATCTAATACTTGTAAAAAGAGGATTCAGTTGTGGGGGGAGGTGCAATGAAATAAAATATTAAAAAATGGATCCTGGTCACGGCACCAGATATTGGTTATTAAATAACCTTAAAACAATGGATGCATGTGTGTATTAGAGCAAGCAAGGAAGACAGAGCATTGGTCTTTAACATACATTTATTTAATAACTCACAAAATTCATTTAAAGTGTAATTGCAACTAGCACAATATTCCCTTTCATATTAACATTTTACACACGAGAACTCAGAAGCAGAGTCAAACTATATGGTCAAAGTAATGATTTTTAGAGTCTATGGGGAGGCACTTACTACAGCTGAAGTATGCAGCGATGAAGGATGGCATCGACGACAGGGACCCAAAATCACGTCATATACCGGATCATCATGGCGGGTTACTGGCACTACTCCTAGACTCTGAGGCAGTCGAGACTCTGTATGATCTGAGCTCTAAGGAAAAAGTCGGAGATAAATCTGGACCTTCTCTTCTTTTTCTTTTTTACTTAGCTGTTGTCCATTTACGGGGGGGGGGGCATTCTAGCCCACCCCTCTTTTTCATTGGGTAGTGGGCTGTTTTTCTCTCAGTAGTTCCTGCCTCAAATGGTTCCTTATTATACTGCCCCTGTCCATAGTCTACGAAGTACCTCCCCTCCATAATTTTCATTTGCAATACCACTTTGACCCTTATCATCTGAAGGTTTTACTGTGGGCCATAAAATAACGACCATCTATCTTGCAATATTTATAGACTTTTGATCGCTATCAATGGCCACACCGACAGCTATTCTTCTATTTCCTCCTGGTGTACAAGCCCCTATTTACCCCTGCCTCTGCAGCATTTGCAATAGATTTGTTCTTGGCCACACACCGCGGGGAATTATATCATTCCGCTTCTACAGATAGTTTTCCTAAAATGAACAAAAATAGAATAAAAATAAAGTTTCGTAAAATTCAGTTACATAACTTTAGGTATTTTTAATTTTATTTCTTGACACTCATCAGTAAATTTAGATGAAAGATGGTGGATAACTTTAGATTTCATTGATGTCATCATATAATCGGCCAAAACAGGAATTCTTTGTTTACTGCAAGCAAATTTATTTTCTAAAAGACATCTCTGTAATATTGCTTTATGCGGCTCTAAACCGAAGAAAAGGAAAAAGTTTGAGTACTTTCAATGGTGGCAAGTCGACCAAAAATGTTGCCATAAAAAGCATTCTTTAATGAACTTAGAAAACTTACTTGATTCCGTTCCTTGAGTTTTTAATAACGCAAACAGATTAAAGCATTCTGTTTCATTGTCACAAAGTAAGCCTTCTTTCGGAAGGTTCTTCGGGGTTTTTTTTCAGTACTGAAATTAGCTTGAATTCCTCATTATTCATTAGGTTAATTGTCCAATTAATTTTAAAACTCTAGATTTAAACTACTATCGCTTTAAAAAACTAGATATGAACGAAATTTACCTTGGTGCGTGCTCAAGATCCCTTTAATGTCCGAATAAAATAGGTTTTAAAGTATACATTAAAAAGAAAATCAAATCATGACATCTACAACGCAACTGACTGTACTGTTTCTTACATTTTAAATGGTTTTGACTTCGTAGAAATGCACTCAAAACATATGATCTTTCATCTGGTAATTCTCTGTGATATTTTTTTTCTTTTTTTCTCTCCACGATACGTCTTACCATCCAGTAGACGTTAAGATCTAAATTTTGTGCTCTATTATTCTCATCATGGCTCGTAAGAAAACAATTTTCAGACTTTTGATTTTTTAGCGCCATATTCTCTATGGTCCTTTAACTAACCCCTGTGCGCTGTTTTATAATTTATGTTCTTTCATTTTCATATAATTGCTAATTGTTAATTTCTAGACAGTTTGTCATAATCGTTTTTGCATCATCAAAATCTTACACATCAAGCTCATCAGAGTATTTGGCAGTCATGATTTTGTGTTTTTACCTATGTCTATCTTGGCTATTATTACCTCAGCCATTGACATCTAGAAAACCTGATTTATCTCATGTTTCATGAAGGCTTCTGTGTACTAACCGTATTGGATTTGCTCACCTCAGTGTTAACCTTTGTAGAAAATGTGTCCAAGGATTGCCGACTTCGATTTAAAGAATTTTTTATATAATTGTAATCCGTAAGAGAAAAAGAAATTTTACACTTTGAGGCATTTTTCATTCTTAAAAAAATGCAAATAATATTTTAAAACTTAAATTACTCGAGTAAAAAATCTGGTATAGTGTGTTTTAAACGCTCGTAAGTTCCTTTGGTGGACGAAATTTATAAAATGAATCCTGTTGCAAGGTGCAGAAAAGTTCAGGCTATCTGAAAATACCATTTTTATTGGATTATCAGCAGTTATGTACCTATAAATAGTAGAGAAATTTTCTCCATAGGTTAACATTGGGGTGATTTTTATCTAATAGGATTAGTACACAGCAGCCTTAAGTCGGAGAAGAAATGATCTTTTGAAGACTTTCAATTTATATAACTCCATCCTCTCGTTAAATGAGCTGGGATATAGATTTATTCTCCCCGCATTCCGTCATTCATTACATTCTCCTGTAGATCAATGTAAACCGCCATCTAGCAGAAAATGATGAAAGCCCGTCCAACCTAAGCGCGTAATTGTATTATGGGCTGTCATTTTAATATTTAGAGGAACATTAACAAATAAAAAAAAATTGTACAAGACCTTTTTTAGCATTTTTACTTCACCGCAGTCCGCTGTTTATGGGACGCTATCTGTTCCTATCCACGAGTGAAATATCCCATCTATCTTCAATAAGGGATGGGTGCCCTTCTTCTCTGCTTCTCGCATGCATCCGCGGTCAAAATAAATAGTTCCTATCTGCCGTCCTGGAAGGTCTTAGTAGACCTTCACATTCCCGCACAGTGACGTTTTAGTGTTTCACTGGTTTACCATTCCTTAGGATAATCTTTCTAGAACCACGGTTAACTCAGTAACTGTGCTGGAAAACCAAGGTCATCCAAAACTGACGGCGCCCTCCCTTCCCCCCACACCCACCCCCCCGAGAAAAGTTTATTACTAACCTTCTAGATTTTTTTTTTTTTTTGGTGTGTGTGTGTATGTGTGTTTTGTATTGTGCAGAAATATAGGTGTCCTCTCTATATTGAAGTCCTCCCTGGATTTTTTTCATACAGGAAGGACTCTGATCATATGTATTGTATTTAGAGCAGTGTCTGCAAACCTTTTCAAACCGCCATACCCTTTCTTAGACCTAGAGATAAGTTACCCACAACCTCATTTCCATGAAAAAGTTTTTTTTTTAAGTTAAGAAAATGTTGCCTTTCAAATTTTTTATCGTAATCACTATTATTTTATTACTTTAATCAATATATATTTTTAATTTTTTGTAACGCAGAATTTTATCCTGACGATAACAATGCCTTTTTCTGTATGTATAACCATGCCTTATCAAATATTTATTGTGGGTTCCTCTTTTTGTGGGTCACGCCCCACCGTTGAAAACCCAGGGTTTAGAAAGCTGTGGGTGCAAAGATTTTGTGTGAATACCAGTTGTTTACTGGTTCGTATTGTTCATACAGCAGCTCACCATTGGCAGTAAAATAAGAATTTACTGCCAGCTATTTCCTCCAGGTTGCTCTTTGGTAATGCTCAATTACGTTAACACCTCTTTTAATTTAACAATATTCATTACTTACTTAAAGGGGAAGAAAACTCCGATATGGATTTTCAGAATTTAAAAAACTTTGCTGCTAAGTTCAGTAGCGACATCTGCTGGTTCGAAATTCACTCTCCAACTTGACAATATTCTACTCTTCATTATTTCATTGCCGAAGTGTAGTAGCGACATCTATCGGCTTTAGATTAAACAATCAGTTTCATGAAATATGCATATCCAGTTGAACGTCATATTTTTAAGCTTTAAACGATGTTAAGACTTATTACATTGGAAGTAAAATAATAATTAATCATATACAAAAATTTATTTTATTTCCATTCATCAAACTTCTTTTAATAAAGTAGTTACATTTTTATATGTATGCCTATAAAGCTTAAACGTTGCATATCAATCAAAACATCTGATTCCTTCCAATATGTAATTAACCCTTTTTATAATATTTTATTAAACAAGTATTTTAAAAAATACTGTTTCAATTCGTAATTCATTATATTTAAAAACTTCATTTGTTTTCATTATAAGGTAGATTACTTATGGAAGCATTTGTTGCACCAGATTCTATTCAATTTCCACTGATTATAAATTCACTCTGCAAGAGGTTTTCCATACCGAAGAAACAGATTAAGTGAACATGTTTTAAGTAATCTTACACACAAATTAACTTTAGTGTTTGAAATCTCCGTTCAAGCATACGATCTTTCAAAAATCACTACTGAACTCCTAATTTTCATCAAGCCACTTTAAACATGTATTTTATGTACATGTGTCTCCATCGTGAGAGACAGATGTCCAGTTTTTAAGAATGAAGTCTGCATCTCCAGCCGTTTTAGCAAAATCATGGATCACTTTCTTTTTTACTACAAACCCTTCAAGGCGAACGATCCTAGTTTAATATGAGCAACGATTTAAGAGCGATAAGAGTTGCTCATTTCATGGTTTTAAGCTATATTCGTCGTTCACTCATGTGGCGAAAAACATAGGTATATTCTTTGAAAAAATTGTTTCAAATGTTCGAAGCAACAACAGGGGAGTTGATTCGATTAAACGTATGAGGGGGAAATATTATAGGGGGGGGGTGGAACATGACAGCGTTGTCTGTTGAGCACAAGAGAGTTCAAGAAGTTGACATTTTATTGAATGTTTTTTAATTATAGATGTAATATGAATTAGATTTTTAAGTGAAATTCGTTTTCTCTTTTTATTTCTCTGTCCCTCCCACTCCACCTTTCTCTGGGCGATTACTTTTTTGTCCGATTTCTTTCTCTTAACTATTTCTGATAGAAATAGACGGGAATTGAAATACTAGTCATAAAGGAGTTATCAGAAAAAAAGTTCCGTGAGTACAAAACAGTTCCGTGACTAACTGACTGACAGATAACGCTCAAACCAAACCGCTGGACCTAAAGGGTTAAAATTTTGCATGGCGATTGTTCTTATAATGTAGGGGGGCACTAAGAAAGATTTTTGAAAAATTTTTAGTTTTTTTAAATTAAATTTTTAATCTGTTTTTGTAACTTTAAGTTTGATTTTAAAATAATAATCTGAGGGTTATAAAATTTATATCACGATAAAGATCATAAAAATTCCTTTAAAATGAGATCTCTTTCGAATCTTTACCTCCATTTTCTGATTTTTGGTGAATGTTTAAAGATTAATTTTTAGAATTTAATTTATTAAATGCTGATCCCGAGATTTCTTCTCTTTTAGTGATACTTTAAATTAATTTTGCGTTACGTGCATAACAACGAAATAAATTGACAAAAAATATTAAAATACGGTAAAAGATTAAATTTAACCACTAGACTAATTGAGATGGAAGTTTTTTAAGAATTTAATTCAAATTAGTATGTTTTATGGATATTAAATTAAACCTATATATAAAACAGTTCTGTGACTGACTGACAGATCTCGCACAGACCAAACCGCTGGACCTAAAGGGCTGAAATTTCGACAGTCGATAGGCACTGTCTGTAATTCACATGATGCCGTTAACTATCCGGTAAAGTTTTTAAATTCCCTTAAACCACCGGGTCTTCCATACCATACGCTCTCTTTGCGGAAGGCCACGCGCGTAATGCTCCTTCGGAATTTAAAACCGCCGAAATCGTGTAATGGAACTAGACTACAAGTCAAAGCCCTGCATAAAAATTCAATCGAAGCCATTATTTTAACCGGGTGTGCTCAAGGAGAAAAAGTGTTCGTGTCGCGGATTCCTCTAATACCCAATGACCTCCCCTTTGACTTAATAGACTGCAATTTTCCCTCAAAGTATACTTCGCCATGACGATAAATAAGTCTCAAGGCCAAACTTTAAAATACGCTGGCGTAGATTTAAGAGAAATTTTGTTCTCCCACGGTCAGTTTTACGTTGCTTGCTCACCCATAAATTCGCGGACGAGCCTGGTAATATTAGTTCCGCCCAATGAAGAAATAAAAATATATTGTTTATAAGGAAATCCTCTAAAAACTAGTTTCCTTATATTTTCATTGTAATTATCCTAAAATGTGCTCCGCCGCTCTTTACACGGGTATTCAGCTAGTGAATTATATAACATATTTTTTTAATAGTTTGCTAGTTACCCAGGATATGATTTGAAAATATCACCCGCAACTAGATTACCCCTTGGTAAAAAGTATTCTGAAATATTTAACACAAACATTCTCCAAACACGATAAAATTTTATTTGTGCAAATTCCTAACTTTTTTTTTCCCTCTTGATTCACGTTTTTTACATCTATATCATGATTCCAATATTTCATGAAATTCTAATTCACTTAGTATCAGCCGATCTCGCTTTTAATTCTGATTCAACGCTCAGAAAACATTAATTATAATACCAACAATAACATCCTTGGATTTCAAAGGAATGTTAGCCCTTTTTTTTTTTTTTTATTCCTCTGGCGCCCATCCGTCTGATCAACCCTTCATTTTTGGCCGGATGCCACCCACTTCCATGGTTAATGTCCATCAGAAATAATGCGGCTGCTTCCACCGCAAGCATTCCAATAACTCTCGCCCCGAATCCCTGCTTTAATGGCCGTTTTTGCAATAACACTCTGGAATCTCGGACTGCCGTAAATGACGTCATTAAGATTATCTATCAACTCATCCAATGCCGTTTTTTTCGCCTTGATTTTCAATCAAATACGAAAATTCATCATCATTCCGGAAGTTTTCTTCTCAAGAATGTTGTGGAGAACGAAATCTTAAGAACTTTTTTTAAGGTCATTTATATCGTTCATTGTCAAGGGATGGAATTTGTAATGGTTGAATCTATTCGGGCCAATCTCTGTCCGGATGTTCTCCGGTAAACTATCCCTTGTGTGTGTGTGCTCCGGGAAAGTAGAAATCTCTCTTTTTCGAATTACTTTGTATGCATAAATGTAGTCGTTTTAATATAATTTGTATTGCAAAATTTTTCTAAAGAACTTATTTTCCATTAAAAATGTATGACCATTGTGATAACACAAAATGTAATCACCATATGTCTGTGAAAATTTTCAGGTATGTTTACCGTAATGTAATGAACAGCATATTAGGCTCTAAAGGCCTGTTCACATAGGAGTCCGGTAGCGGAGCGTTAAAGTATTGAAATATATTTAACCAATGACAAACCTCCAAACGATTAGCAACGAAATTTTTAACGCTTATGATTGGTTTATTTTTGTCTCCACGTCATCTTTCCTTTAACGCTCCGCTACCGGACTCCTATGTGAACAGGCCCTTACTCGTATTGAAATATATTTAACCAACGACAAACCTCCAAACGATTAGCAACGAAATTGTTAAGGCCTATGATTGGTTTATTTCCGTCTCAGCGTCAACTTTCCTTTTACGCTTACGCCAACGGACTGCTATGTGAACAGGCCTTTAGGTATATTATTTGTTGATTCATAGCTGTGTTATAAAAAAATCTCGGGAGAAATTACTGAAATTTTATATATAATTGCATGCAATGACCTGAAATTTTTATAGATTTCAAGATATCCATTAGTTTTTATTTCATTACACTCTTGAGATATGTACATATGATAAAAAAAAAGTAATGTAACGGACATCATTTTTAAAATGTATTTAATTTATTTATTTTGGTCATTTAACTAAAAAAATTGCTGAATTTCGACCAAAACTCTTCAATTATCTTGAAAGTTGTATACGTAGTTATGGACTGTTTTTTCAAAAATAACAAAATATGAGAGGGGAAAAAAATAAGAGTACTCAGAAACACAAATTTTGCGACCTTTCAAAAAAAATCGTCAAGATTTGCCAAAGGCCTCAACTTTTTCTGATTTACCCAAAATTGAAATTCGTCCGTTAAAAAGAAATTATTTATATCGATTGGTTCCTGATTTTTTAAAAAATTACATTTTGAAATTGAAGTAAACTATTTCATTTGAATTTCAAGATATAAATGTACGAAAAAGTTAATCTGACATTTTTTTTTAAAAATTACATGAAATACTTTTATTGTAACATTTATAACAACCCATCTGATCCCATATTCTCGCATTTTCTCATTCATCTTAAAAGACACTTGGCAGATCTCAACTTTCCAGACAGATATGGTGTATCAAAACATAGCCAAACCATGTTCTGATCTTTACAAACGAGCCTCACTCATTTCGCAACTTTAAAATGCGTTGAAAATTCGTTCTTGACAATAATCCACTGAAACTAACGAATAATTATTATAATTATTCGTTAGCGTCAGAGGATACAGCCTCGCGGATATCTGAAAAGAAATCGTTTTGGAAGCCAAATTAGCCAGAAAATTTTATTTAATTCACATTCTAGTAAATTTCGCAGAAGTGCGAACCTATTAAGGTACATGACTGCTGCTGACACGCTGGATTTAGAAAGACATATTTTCTTAGTAATTGCGTAGAATCTATTGTACTCTTTCACGTTTTTTCTGAAATGAATATTTCAGAATGGGTATTTAATAATAAGATCTATAATCTATTCTTAACAAAACTACATGAAATATTTTGAAAACATATTAAAACTTTATTTTTAAGAAACCAGTAATCAAAAAGTAACAAAAACTATCTCACAAAAGTCATCGTACACTGAAATATTTTCGGATAAATTCATAATTAAAATTATCGTCTGGTGCTTTATTTTTATTTTTGAATTATTGTGGCATTTAAATATCGTTTGGCTTTAATTTTTGCTTGCCTACTCCGTAATATTCTATTTATTATTTAAAATTGGCTCGTAGTCGTAAAGAAACAACAAACAGCATTCGAAAATTAATTATTTTTTATCATAGTAATGGTAAATCAGTTCGGAATATTGCTAAATTACTTAATTTATCCCATTCTACTGTGAAGTATGTGATAAAACGCTTTAAAGAAGAAAATCGGATCGAAAACAAGGTAAGAAAAGGTCGTCTGGCAAAGTTAGCAAAACGTGATCAGAGATTTATAATTAGAAAATTTGTGAAAAATTCACGTTTGAGTGCTGTAAAAGTTTCTTCAGAATTTAATGAAACATTTTCTACTTCAATTTCACCTGAAACTGTTCGACGAGTTCTCAGAGCAGCTGGAATACATGGGCGTTCTGCCCGTAGAAAATTTTTTGTGAGTGAGAGAAACAGAAAGCTTAGGCTTTCCTTCGCCCCAGTGGCGCACCCAGGATTTTTTCTTCGGGGGGGGGGGCGAGATGAACGGATAAAAATATTTATAATGAATGGGGGAGACCGAGATGAGCGAATAAAAATATTTATAACGCAAAATCAATATTCATAATGCAGTTTCTATTTCTTTGGGGGGGGGGGCTTGCCCCCCCTGGGTGCGCTACTGCTTCGCACTATCTATGATAAATAAGCCCCAAACGTATTGGAATAATGTCTTATTTGCCGATGAAAGCAAGTTTAACATTTTTGGTTCCGATGGGCGCATAATTGTATGGAGAAGAAAAAATGAGGAACTTGATCCCAAGAACTTAGTAGGAACAGTTAAGCATAGCGGTGGAGGTGTCCTTGTGTGTGGGGTGCATGTCAGCATCAGGACTAGGTAATTTGGTATTTATTGACGGCATAATGAATCATGCTGTTTATATAAATATTTTAAGAGACAATTTAAAATTATCAGCCCAAAATTTGGGTATTGGAAACAACTTTGTTTTTTATCAAGATAACGATCTTAAGCACACAGCTCTCGACGTTCGCATCTGGTGTCTCTATAATTGTCCACAAGTTTTGAAAACACCACTTCAGTCGTCATATTTAAACCCAATAGAACATATTTGGAGAGAACTGGAGGTTCGAGTACGAAAACACGACATTCACACGAAAAGCGAACTAAAAACATTTATGATGGAAGAATGGATGAACATTAAATCAGAAATTACAAAAGAACTAGTGCAATCTATTCCCAGACGTTTAAAAGCTGTTGTGGATGCTAAAGGATATCCTACTAAATATTAATTTAACGAAAAATTAGAATATTTACTAATATGTAGAGATTTTTTACAAGTGTACGATGACTTTTGTGACATAAAGTTTTTGTTACTTTTGGATTAATGGTTTCTTAAAAATAAAGTTTTAGTATCTTTCCAAAATATTTCCTTTATTTTTGTTAAGAATAGATTATAGATCGTATTATTAAATACCCATTCTGAAATATTCATTTTAATTAATGGATAGACTCTCTATTTCATTGAAAATCGTAAGTGTACGAACACTTTTAGGAGCCTCTGTATATATAGATAATAGCTTAAATGCAATAGTAATAGCGGTAATTGTAATATCTTTCAATGATATAGTGCGATACTTGTACAATTATTGTACTGTTTTTGAATGATTTATTACTATGACTGAAAAATCACCCGCGTTTGTAAATTCTCATAGTGCGCATTTAATTAGCAAATTTTTCTGTGGAGAAAAACTTCAAGCATGTTGTTTATTATAAAATAAGATAGAAATGAGACACAATTTATGACCATAATTACCATGTTTTTATTAACTCGCTTTCTTGTTTGTTTGTGTGTTTGCCCCGTACAAATCTTGCAATTGATTTTTAACTAACTACCCGACTAGCTAGACATTTGAAACTTTTAGGACAACTCACAACACGATGACAATGCCTTATTTTAATACTTTTAGCCATCTTTAAGCAGAAGTAAATTCATTTTCAGTTAATTTTGTTTTGTAGACTAGTGCAGCCATCTATTGGCCGGGACGGGAACGAAAAGCTAAACGCAAGTTAACTTCCAATTAACTTCATTTTCTTTCAAGTTGATGGGATAATTGGGATAATTCATCAAAAAAAATTTTAAAAAGTATTTATTAATACATAGAGTTGTCAAGTTTATATGATTCAACAGAAAATTTAAAAACATGGTGTAATGAAGCGCTTTCAAAAAAGATTAAAATTAATATTTTAAGAGAAAATAAAAATTTTGAAAGCTTGATTCATTACATTTTGTGTGTAAGGTCGGTAACGTCTTTAATGCCGACGTAATTATAGGGCAAAGCGTTTGTCGGCAACATTAGCCAATTTACGAAGGTTTTATGAGCCTAGCGTATGTGGGGTCTGTGATTCCAGACGCAGATAAGCTGTGGATGGCACCACTTGTGACATTATGCAACAATGACACGTTGGGGGAGATTGATAGCGGGGTTCACTAGTAGACCACGAGGGGCAGAGGTTTGTCTTGCGGGTGGTCATCAGCTGTTCGGATTATTGCGTAAGAGGGCGTTTTTGATCAAGAATGAGGGCAGCAAATGAGAGGCTTGTAGGTGTTGGAACTCAACAAATAAAAAAGTCGTGTGTTTCCTGAATGGCTGAAGGAATGATTCCGGAGGCGGGAACTGTGAGAGAATTAAAATAATTGAAGTGAGTTTTTTGAAGACGAAAGAAAAGTAAGTCAGTCGGAGTCCAGGAGCCTTCCCTGGGGTCGACTGAAAAATAACCTGTCCCTGTTTCATTGCCCCAAGACTCCGGTGGAATATTCCCGGAGCACAAATAAAATTAAGGGGGTTTGATGCTACGGAGCTCGGTGGATCCTGTCCCGAGAAAGAAAGTACGTGTGGAGAAACGAGTGGTATCTGAGCCCGAATCCAAAATAAAGAGAGGGTAGCAGAGGAGATTGCCTACAGTTAAAGCGAACCCCAGCGTGGAGAAGACACCCACCAAAATAAAGAGAAACTACAGAGTGCAAGCTGACGTAACGAAAGGAGTCCCTACCAGTGTTATCACAGAACCCGAAAGTCGCTCTCAGCTGAAAGACGTGAGTGTTTTTATTTGATTTTGTTTAGTTCAGATCCCGCGTTTACCTTTTGATAGTTAGTGTGGGTTTCACGTATTTGAAGATATCGTGCATTTAATTTGGATAGGAGTTTTTAGAATTTTGTGTAGTATGTATTTACGCTCCCTGAATCCAAAAGGTGTAGGTTTAATTAAATACATGCCTCGATATGAATCGAGGAGAAAATGCTAAAAGATTAGTAAAATGTGTAAACTGTGTACTAAGATTTGGTGATTCGGTTTTTGAGTTAAATTGTAAATAGATAAGGTTGTAAATAAATCAATTTTATTTTGTTACATTGGTGTCAGTCATCTTTGTTTTGTGTAGTTGATCTAAGAAAGGTTTTAGAAGCAAAGTTTGTTTGACCTGTTCGGTTGCAAATCTGTCTTGAGCTTTGGGTTGTATTCAAGAAAATAAATACAAACACAACGCACCCAAATACCTATTACTTATAAATAATTTGTACTAACCCAAATAATTTACGAATCACGCCCAAAAAATAAATAATTGAAGACAGGCAACACGACACATGGTATATAAAAAGTTCTTTTTATCTTGTAATTATTTAAATCTGTGATAAGAAAAGTTACCAAATGTAAAGACACATCTTATTACATAACTATGATTCCGACCCTTGTAGTGCCATTAAAAACCGGAGCCACATTCCTCTGGCCCCAGTCATCTATTGACCTGGTCTGGAATGTTTCGGCCAGAGACATAAGTCAACAACAACAACAACAACACATAAAAATAGGACTCATTCCATTCATGTTACAGACAGGAATAACCTCCTGTTTGTTAAGAATTTATATCCCGCAACTGTCTTTTTTCACCAGTAATAGAATCACTTTCTAACATATAATCTCTAACCGAATAATTCAGTCATGTTAACATGGAGCGGTTGGTAAATCCGTAGATTTGTTATTATATATATATATATATATATATATATATATATATATATATATATACTGCTAAAAAAAATTAGGGGAGCAAGCAAAGAAGTTAAGAAAACCGTGCGAGACAGCCACGTATTGGCATAAAATGGATAGTACACGCGTATCAATGCGCAATACAGAAAAAAAGACGTAAAAAAAATTGTAATTAAGCTTTAATTCTTTGAAAATATGGAAAAAACATGAAAAGATGATTTAGGGCAACAATTTGGTTACATGTAAACGATAAAAAAAGTATTGTTTAGAAATGATGCAAAATTTTTAATATGGCGTGTGGTCTCCTCGAACAGCTAAGACTGCTGCACACCTGTTTTCCATGGATGCGATGATGTTATCGATAAGACTTTGGGGAATACTGTTCCACTCCTCAAGAAGGGCAATCTCCAAGTCTCGGAGAGTAAAAGGAGGCCTTGGTCTCACAGCAATGCGTCATCCGAGCATGTCCCAAACATGCTCGATTGGATTAAGGTCAGGAGAGCACGTTGGCCATTCCATACGCTGTATTGTCTCAGATTCAAGCATGTTTTCCACAAGACGAGTTGTATGCGGTCTGGCATTATCATTCTGGAAAACAAAGGAATCTCCAATGGCTGCAGCGTAAGATATGACATGAGGTCTCAGTATCTCGTCTGCATACCTTCGGGCCGTCAAAGTACCATTCCGAATGATATGCAGGTCCGTACGTCCACCTATGCTGATTCCATCCCATACCATAAAACCAGCTCGTCTGTATTGTGGTATATTGACCTTTCACGAACGAATGTGGAGTTATTTCGAGTGCCCCTTTCCCTCTATACCAAAACACGTCGGGTGTCACACTCCAGACTGAATCGGGTCTCGTCTGTAAACAGCACTTGGCTCCAATCATGTTGCTCCCAATCTCGATGTTCAGCAGCCCATCTTCTTCGGGCCGCACGGAGGCGTGAGGTCAACGGAATGCAGACCATTGGCCTACGTGCATAGAGACCTCCCTGGTGAAGCCTATTACGTACTATTTGGCTGGACACCCTTCGTCCTGTTGCCAAGAGCAACTGTCTTTGCAGCTGAGTAGCATTGTCTGTTCTGTTTTGACGAGCTGTTAACAGTATATGCCGGGCATCAGTTGCTGTAGTGGCGCGTGGCCGACCTTGCCCTGGTCGACGTCTAACATTCCCTGTTTCTTGGAATCGATTCCACAGCCTTGCAACGACACTTCTGGCGACTCCAACAGCATCCGCGACACTACGTTGTGTTTGCCCGGATTCAAGTCTGCCTATAGTATGCCATGCCATGGATTCCGGTAAATCACGTTGTTGAGACATTTTAAAATCACCTTTTTTCAAAAAGAATAAATGAGCAATCGAATTTCACAGTTAAGGCAGTGAAACAGACGTTTCTGCAACCTCCCGATTTCCGCCCTTATGTTCTTTTTCTGGTTTTTGACGTCATGAACTTTGATTTGCATATGAAGTTTTCTTTTTCTGTTTCCTGCTAGGCTTTAAATTATGGATGATTTATTTTATGTTACTTATCGGTGTAAGTATTTGCGTAATTTCGTTAAAACCATGTGCTCCCCTAATTGTTTTGAGCAGTGTATATATATATATATATATATATATATATATATATATATATATATATATATATGTGTGTGTGTGTGTGTGTGTGTGTGTGTGCAACAGTTACTAGTCAATCGCAGGAAATTTTTTCTGTGAATTCAATGTCAATGTGACTTAACAATGTACATTTTCTATGTTAGATTGAAAGGTCATCACATCCATCGAAATCTTGATGATCCATAAAAAGTTTACTCACCATAACCGTAAATCATTGGGTCACGCAATATTTGTAGGTTATGAAAAATTTAACCTAATTTCGGTATTCCACAGAAATTAAGATTTATTTTTGGATAATTTGCTATTTTAATCTAATTGTACTACTCTTAATTCATGTAATTATTCCTAAGTATTTTGTCTGAACTCGACAAAGACTGTAGTTGGGAACATTTTTGGTTGATTTTCCATCTTTCAAAAATTCTCAAACATTCTCTATTTTTCCTTGGATCCCCTATGAAAATAAAATAGTTCTGCTTTAAATAAACGATTCCTCTTTCAGCCAGTAGATGGAACAAATAAATTGAATGTGTACCCACCTTTCGCCTTTAGTTAATGATAAATTTCAAAAAAAATTTAATGAAATATGATTTTAAAAATGGCTGTAGTTCCAATTAGCTATCATTCATGTTTTAAATAGTTTGGGGAACAATTTCTTTTCTCTAAATCTGATACTCTTTGAATTCTATATTAACGATTCATGGTATATTTTGATCGGGCATTCACCCAGAATGTGGACAAATCTAATTAAAATCGCTAAATAGACATTAATTCGAACTGCAGCTTTAAAGATACTTATTTTAAGTAATTCTTTGTAAGGAATTACGCTAACATAAGAAATTTGAGATAAAATCGGGTAAACCTGATTAAACGCAATGTGTTTTGCACCGTTCCTAGCCAAAACAAATTATACCGCATTCTTACAAAAATAGCGATACTTGTGAACGTTTTGGCAAACTAAGAGACTCTGTTCAGGACGATCTGTCGATTTGTATCTACTCAGTCGGCAAAACTTAGTGCAAACCTAAACTATCGCCAAATGGATATCTCATAAGAACCACAGTCTTAAAAATAACAATATTTCGGTAATATCTGGACCAATTCGAACGACACTTTGTTAATTCTGTTTATACTCATATCATGGGTACTCTATATATGGCACTATTGTACACCGAATCTGCTCTTTTGGAGATTACAAGCAAAGTAACTCTGTTTTAGTATTTATTTAAATAGATAAGTATGTTTTGAAATTCAGGTTTGAGTGTAAATACCTGTGTGTTCAATCTGAATAAATCTCCAGTTTCTTCTTCATTTTAGATGTGTGTTTACTCCGGGAAATGGTTGTACCTGTATGAAAGGGAAAGTGCTTTAAAAGTTATATCATTGTAGATTTACTTTCTTATTCACAAAATGTTTAGATATCCGTGTGTTTGTCCCGAGCACACGAAAGAGCCAAAAGATCTTTTTTGGAGCTCTTGGGAAAAAAAACTCTGTTTTAGTATTTCTTTAAATCAGTGGTTCCCAACTGGTGGTCCGCGAGAGCCTCGGAAGTGGTCCGGCACCACATATAAAAAAAGTTGCCTAATAAATGGGGATTTTGAAATCAATGTTCAGTGAACTAGATGAGCTGAATATATACGATGACTATCAGGTGTTGAATTAAAATTTCTTAAAAGTTTAAAATAATTATTTTATTATTAAAATATGATACGTTAGAATGTGAGTACGTTAATCCTATATTCCTTTTGCCTTAGGGACATTCTATACCCCCATACCCACCCCCCTTAAGTCGGTGGGGGATGGTGGTCCGCACATGGTTCAGTTTCTGGCTTAGTGGTCCGCAGTCTTCTGCGGGTTGGGAACCACTGCTTTAAATAGATAAATATGTTTTGAAATTCAGGTTTGAGTGTAAATACCAGTGTGTTCAATGTGAATGAATCGCCAGTTTCTTCTTCATTTTAGATGTGTGTTTACTCCGGGAAATAGCTGTACCTGTATGAAAGGGAAAGTGCTTTAAAAGTTGTATCATTGTAGATTTACTTTCTTATTCACAAAATGTATTGTTTATTAACAATATGCTACATTGCTATTCTCAAACTCTCACTTTGACAACAATTTTCTTTTAAAAGATCTTAATGACCATCCTGGAATTTCCTTTCACCGCAAACATCCCAATATATTCGCTCTTAATCTTGTTCTAATGACCAGCAGTATTTTTTTTTTCAATAAAGCCATGGATTCTTGCGCCAAAATAAATGACGCCATTAAGAGGACCCATCACAACGCTGATTTTTCTTTAATGCCATTACCCTCACCAGCTTTACTCCTCCCCCATTTACCTGCATTTAACTTTTTTTCTTCTCCTCACATTCTTTTTTTTTTCTTTCTCTCTTCGGAAGGAATAATTTTTCAGCACATTCTTAGACTTCTCAAGGTTTGATTTTGTTCAAAGAGAGATCTGATTACTTCTCCCCCTCCCCCCTTTCCATTATATCGTTTTTCTTAAGGTATTAAATGGGAATTGAGAATTTTTTTAAATTATTATTATTATTGAGGGGAGGGGCTAAATGGAATTAGCTACACAAAATCATAGTTTTGCAGTATTTCGTTTAACCTTTAGCAATGCAATTGCAACGTAAGTGAAAATCGTGATATGCGATGAGTTTTCGGAGATAGAATAAAGTACAATGGGATTCATGGTAATGGTTCTAATTTAAGAATGAATTAATTATTCTAGTGTGATAATGTACAGAAGAAGCCCTTAAAACGCACTGAGAAACCGAAAAATTCTTCAATAACGTATGCGTTGCGTGAATTCTTTAGCCCACCTGTAGGGTATTAATTACCTTGAAACAATGGATGCATGCATGGGTTGGAACAAGCAAGGAAGACAAAGCATTGACCTTGAGCATACATTTATTTGATAACCCAAATTTCAATTAACTTGTCATAGCTATTAATATAACAATCCGTTTCATATTAACAATTTTAACATTGAGAACCCAGAAGCAGAGGTAAACTATATTGTCAAAGATGATTTTTAGAGTCTATTGGGGAGGCACTTACTATAGCTGATGTATGCAGCGATGATGGTAGCATCGGCGACCGGGACCCAGAATCATCTCTAGTATAGGAACACCTTGGCGGGATATTCGCACTTCTCCAAGGCTCTGGGCAGACGAGAGTCTCTAACATCTAACTCTGTGGAACCAAATCCAAGAGCCGTCACCTTCTTTTTCAAAACCTTCCGTCCTTACCGGAGCTGTTGTCCGTTTACAGGGGGGGGGCATTCTGGCCTGCCCCTCACTTTCATTGGGCAGTGGGCTGTTTTTCTTTCAGTGGTTCCTGCCCCAATTGGTTCTTTATTACACCGCTTCTGTCCATAGTCTATGAAGTACCTTCCCCAACATAATTTTATTTTGCAAAACAACTTTGACCCTTCTCATCTGACGTTTTTAATGTGGGCCATAAAATAACGACCATCCATCTTGTAAAATTTAGACGTCAGATCGCTATCACTGGCCATACCGACAGCTATTCTTCTATTTTTTATTGGTTTACAATCCTATATTTACCCCTGCCTCTGCATCCTTTATAATACATTCGTTATTGGCCACACACCGTGGGGAATTATACCATTTTCACTTAAACACCACCCTTAAGCACTTCGGAGAACTAAGCTGATAACGATGACAGGTGGCTTCTGCATCAAAAACGAGTAGGATAAAAGCGAGAACATCACTTTAAAAGTTATATAAATATTTACAGCTGATAAATTTTCGAATTCGAAAGGTCAATAAGTAGGGTCACCTCTGTTGTTGTTGCACATCCCCAAAGACTAGCAGGGCTATATCAGGTCTATGACATTGTACACCCTAAGGAAATCCAGAACCATCAATGGATTGGCTCGCGAGGAAAGCCCCAGGCAAGCAAGAATATGTTCAGGGGAAGCCCGCTCAGTAGAACACTTGGAGCAGACTTCAAAACACTTAGAATTCTCAGAATATGTCAAAGATCTGAGATGGCAGCTGAAAAAGCGAGTAAGAATGGTTTGATCTTGCCTGTTACAACTAAGTGCCAGAGAGCCACCCGGACCATTACTCTGATATCAGTGATGCTCCGGTGGAACGAGCCAAGTGGTTTTATTTTTGCGTTTAGTTCTGGAAAAACGCTCCGTATAGGGTCACCTCTGGTTGATACAAGCAGTGTATTTCTCTGTGGGTCAATGATATTTTTTCACCTCATGTGACCATGAATATTACAGTTGCCAGTTCATAACCATTATGAGATGGCCATGATCAATGTTCCCATCATGTAATAGATAGGGGTAGATCGGTGAGAGGACTCGCCACTCGATCGACTAAATGCCTGTTCACATTGCATCGGAAGCGCTGCGTTACGTTAATACGTTGGCTCCGAGACTGCTGACATGACCTGTGATTGATTTGACATATCACGTAGTCAATTAATTGAGCTTTGTGATTGGTTAAAATTTTTAACGCTACGAAACGCTCCGGATTCAGTGTGAACAGGCCGTAAGGCAGGATGTCAAAAACGCAGAGTAAATCAAAGTACTAAACTTGGCACATTTTGACAATACTTGATGCTCTTGTTGTCGAAAAGTCTTGCATAACGCTGCCTTATTTTAACGTCGGTATCGCAGCTCTAGAGTGATCTGTAGTAACCACAATTTCAAAAACGTTATCTGCAGGAGGAATCCTTTAAGGTTTCCCAGCCTCTCTTACCAATCTAATAACATCATAGTGCCTCTTTTAACCTATTTAACGTACCCATGTCCCAAACCGATACGACGTTGGGTTTTTCTTTTTCAAAGTGATGGGATGCATGTCATATTTCGCAGGGAATTATTCCACCGATAAATGGCCCAGGGTTTCGGCTACAAAATTGATATCATGGCTGCGTCAGGATGTTTTATCCATGCCGCTAAGGTATAAGAGAGCGGAAGATTATTAGGGGTGTTCAGTAATCGTAGTAAAGGATTCTTGCTATAGTCATTCAAAGTTTTATAGCCTGAGTCGTCGTTAAAATTAGTCTGAATACCTTAACCGGCGCATTTGTGGGCTGATCGTTCAATGTGTTTCAACCCTGAATAAAATGTAATTCTTGTATTGAATCAAATGCGAATCTTATGAAAAGAGTGTCATAAAATGCTTCCGTAATATCGTCGTCAAGTGTATAATTTTGTATCAAAAACGGCTTTTCAACAACATTTAGCTATTTTCCTTTTGTACATGAATTGAGGCAACCAATTTGATTTCTCCCCCCCCCCCAAGTCATTCGGCACCTGACTGTCCGCAGAACCCGACTTTAATGTACTCTGGAGAAGATTCGTGTGCCCTCGTGGTTGCGTGTGTAAACGTTCAAACACTCTCTAAGTATTTTCAAGCGTTTAACGAACACTAATGAGACTTTTAATCCACTTGATCTAACAGCTAAGTACATACAATTCGGTAAAGGAATCTAAAAAGGGTAGAAGCAACTGTAGAACTAATGATAATTACCTAAGTTGTCTACCAAACTAAGATTGTTTACAGGAATGATGTTCCCGTCGAATGCGCAGATAAATTATGCAGTTAGCAGCTTTTCTATACTTTTCTCGATTACTAATTACTATGAAATTTAAAAAGACTCTAGAAATATATATCAAATGTTGTCGAAAGTATCGGGACACCTTCGTATAAAAGGGGAAAATTGAGTTTGTTTGCGTTTGAAATTTCACGAATTAATAATACGTAGTTGAACAACCCTTGCGACGTATCGATGTGCAAACATGTTCAGAGGTACCATCAAACCATAAAATTTCTCAGGAATCAGGATTAAAATAAATAAATTGTATATATAACTAAAAATGCCGGTACTTCAAAAGAAAGTTCTAAAAATCCAGAGCATCTTAATTCATGAAGGTAAAGGAATATACATATTTTTTCTATTCGTTGATGTTTTAATGTGCGTAAAGATATATAACATTTTCACGCATTAAAACATCAAAGTGAGTATGTGTGTGGGTGCGCAAATGCATAACCCACATTTGAATAATTTTGGATAGGAATCCTACGACGTACATAAACGTTAATAAAAAACGATCATAAAAATCGATCATCGGCTTAATAATCGAAGGGGTTGCAATGAACTCTGCATGCGAGATCTCTATCGACCCTTCTCTACCAGATCAGCATAGTTTTTTTTTTTTTCTTGCATGCGGTCAAGTTATTCTACATTAATTACATACATTTCCTCGATCAAAGAGACAGGTGACACGCTGCATTCAGTCACGCTGAAATGAAAAAATATTTTGCTAGTCTAAAGCTTGTGTTTTTTCGTTTTATATTGTGGCGCGGTGTTTTAGTATAGCTTTAAAGCCTTACTCCACTGAAGTAAGCGTGTTAAGATGACAAAAATTCAGTAGAATGCTTATGGGAATTTGCTTGCCATCGAAACAGGGTATACGATTTCTTTCAACGGAGAAAAATGTGAATCTGAATTTCTTATTTTTTACATGTTATGCTTATATATGAATTCAGTTTCAATTTTCATTTTAAAAAGAGGAGTGGGTATTGTTTCAAAGAAAGAGAGCAGAATTTTTTAACATCGAGAATACAGGAGTTCGTCTAGATGAGAGAGAGAAATCATTAATAATAATTACAAGTTAAAAAGAACTTTTTATATACCATGTTTTTAAATTTTCTGTTGAATCATATAAACTTGACAATTCTATGTATTAATAAATACTTTTTAAAAAATTTTTTGATGAATTATCCCATCAACTTGAAAGAAAATGAAGTTAATTGGAAGTTAACTTGCATAACTTTTCGTTCCCGTTCCGGCCAATAGATGGCTGCACCAGTCTACAAAACAAAATTAACTGAAAATAACTGAAAATTAATTTAATTCTGACTAAAGATGGCTAAAAGTATTTAAAAAAATGCATTGTCATCGTGTTCCGAGCTATTCTAAAAGTTTCAAATGTCTATCTAGTCAGGAAGTTAGTTAAAAATCGATTGCAAGATTTGTACTTGACAAACACACAAACAAGAAAGCAAGTTAATAAAAACATGGTAATAAAAAGAAGATTGAACATTTTTTATTTTGTCTTAATTTTAGAGTTGCTTTAATTCGAAATACAGTAAAACTCCATCTAACGGACACCCCTCAGATACGAGAACCACTCTTTTAAAGACACATAAAAATTCTCCAACAAAAATCCATGAACATCAATTTTGAACTTCAGCTTTGTGGTAGTCTTCACAATTCATTTACGTAGGTATAGCACCTCTAAATGGACTCTGTCGGATTGACTACATTTCAATGGAATTGAATCGCCCGCCTAAAATAAAAATTATTGATACTTCGCTAACAAAAACCACCTACCCTGCGATTATAATAGCTTTCAACGAATTGGATGTCAAACCCTAATGTTGCAATGATGTTTACTTCGATATATTGTAGTGACAGGACATTGCGTGAATTACAGTGGTTAAAACGCATCACTGATTAAAGGGATTGAAAAAAGAACAGATATATGCAGGTAAGACAGGGGTTCCCAAACTTATCCAAGTCGTGGCACCCTAAAGAGAATTAGATTTTTTTCCCGGCACCCTTGTCATATAATATCTGTTGTATATTATTATTATATATATTATGTATAATATATATATTTCATATTTGTACGACTGTGAAGAAGAAATTAGAGAAGTGGTAAGAACATTAATAAATTAATACAACTTGTGTTTAAAAATCACGCAAGTGCTACTTTAATTGAAATTAATAGGAAAAATATTAATAAAATTAACTTCCAAATGCTCTTGGTATATGTGAGTTTAGTTTTAGTGTGACGGGTGAGCCGGCAGCTCACTACACAATTGTTCGAATTGTGGAACAAAGTTTATTTTGATCTTGAAATTAGAGTAGCTATATTTTTATATAGCTACTCTAATTTCTTTTTTGACATTAATTTTCGAACGATAGTTGTTCTGTATAAAAGCAACTGCTGAAAATCCAGCTTCGTACAGATAAAAAGTTGCAAAGGGAATGAGAACCCTCATAGCTTTTGCACTTAGAATGGGATACTCATTTTTTATAGATATCCTAAACTCCGTCAAATCCAAACAAGCAAATTTCGATTTCAGGCGATTGTCACTCGATAGCTCAATCAGATATTCTTCCTCTTGTGAAGTGAATTCTTTTAGAGCTTCAACATGGAATGGATCTTGGATCCATGCAAACTTCTCGGTTTGGTCTTCTGCGAAGTACTTTGCGAACCAGTCAGTTAGTTGTGATAGGTTCTCTGTGAAAACTGTCAGCATGCTATGTGAAACCTTTTCTCCGGTACAGACCATTTACTGCTGCAACACAGAGGTCTTTTGGAGTAATCGGTCCTTTGGAGTTATATCGGAATAGTCCTTAGCAATAGATTAGATTGGAGATCTTAGCGGCACCCCAGGGTGTCGCGGCACACACTTTGGGAACCCCTGAAATAGGAAATTGTTGGGAATTTCTGCTTTTATCCTGTACAGTTCCTAGACACTCGGATGTGTGATCTACATACTCGTAGTTCTATATTTTTAAAAAAATCACCATCAAAATCTGTCTTGTAAGTTACTTCAATTTTGTGCGTGCAACCGATGATAATTTCTGTAGCTGAAAAATAGTTCCCCAAAGTAACATTCAAATTTTATATTACAAAAATCGATACGTTAAAACTGAAGTACTTAACCATTTCACCCAAATTAACGGATAACATTTTCTGTCCCTCAAGTGTCTCTTAATAAGGGGCTTTATTTAATATGATTGCTCTAAGACGTTAGTATTGATTAATGTTGACCACTGCATCGGAGATTACAATAACAGATTCGTGCTCTTTTCGATAGAACAACGATAAATATATAACAAACTAAATATACTACAAACAAAACAAGGTTGTGACATATTCATAATTAGGAAAATCAGGAAACACACGAACGATTACCAATTGCAACTCCTATTCGGAATTTGTTTCATTAGTTAGGTTTATAACCGAAGATAAAGATTTCAAACAATATTAACGGAGGTGAGCGCTCAGAAAAGAATGTCTAAAATTCGATTTAGATACTACAAAAAAATTAGCTGAAACAACGCATTATGAAATTTACATGACGTAATAGAAGTCAAAATCAAGCATACTATGAATTACTAACAAGTTTTTCTTTTATTTCGTGTAAAGTTTCCTGTTTTATTATAATCTTTACAAATATGCAAATACTTTGACGTTAAAAATATTTTCATTATTTTTAGTCGCAGATTAAGGCAGATATTTATGTAGTAAATGAGTGCTTATATTCAGGCCTTAAAACTTATTTTCTGTTCATTCGAATAAATTCCTAGCAAAATAACAGAAGTGTGAAAATACTTCTTTTGACAATTTGTTATATTTAGTGCCATGTACAATAGTTCTGTTCACTTGTAAGAAATATTTCGCGCACGAAAGCCTGTTGAAACTATAAAGTGTTAACAATGATAAAATCTGCTATTTTTCATGTAATGAATCGCTCGTATGCGATTCCAAGGCAGATACGGTAAGCCGATGAGAGCAGATTGGTTTGTCGAGGTCCCACTAAGGTCGTCGTTTAATGCAGGAATTCCCAACCTACGGGTCGCGAAATGTTTTCAGGGGAGTCACCATGGTTTTATTCAATTAAAATAACTTTACAGCGAATTCCGAAGAAATTTTTTTCAACATTTATTTACATGGAACTGTAAGGCAATGGTGTTTTTTAAAGGATAAAGTCTCATTCAAAGCACTAAATCAAACTCAGCACGTTAGATATCTAATGTCTTTATTTGGCGGTAAATTTAAATCACAGTTACTAACTACGTATAGTACACAAATTCTAAACGTCAGTAAGTCTTCCAACAGTCCGTGTTGTCACTTTTGGCATTGCTGTTATAATTTTCCCAATAAAATAAAGCAATTTTATGTAGTTCCTCTATTCTTTTTGCTATATAATTCTGAATCAATACAGTAGGTGCATTATTTTTCTTGAGGTTATGTTCTGTTCTTGCTTCTGCACACCTTTAACTGAGGGAGAACTGTTTCTTGATGTTCTACATTTCTTACAAATTTCATTTTAGTGAAATTAATTTAGTTCAAATTAAATTATGGAAATGCATTTTATTGGGTTTTTTTGTCTTAAAAGGCCCTTTTTAAGAAAATATACAGTGTTGAAAGGGAGTTGAGCCGCGAGGTAGATGGAAACCACTGATGAGGGTCGCGACTCAGAAAAGGTTGAGAAACCCTGGTTAAGTGGGACCAGGACCTATTTAAAAACTCTCCAATATTCCAAAATGCCAACCTTGTCAGTCGATTATAGTGTTTTAACCATGAATGTACTACCTTTGAGTAATGCAGATCAAACGTTTTTATGAGTTGAACACAAACTAAAGAAACTAGATATTTACATACCGAATTTACTTAATATCATAGAAACAAACATATTAAATGAAAAAAAAATATTCAGACGCAGTTCCATAAGAATTTTATCACTAAACAGTTTGAAGCACGTTCCCCGCTGCCAACAAACCAGTGTGCTGTAACAAAGCAATACTTAGGGGTGGAAAAGAAGGGAGAGATCGCTAGCGTTATTCAACTGTAATATACTAAACAAGGAGCCGTTTATGGTGTATATTTATTGTGGCCGTTTAATTTGGTGCAGACAAAATCAGCCTTGGACCAGACTGCAGTGGGGTAATGTTCTCTTCCCAGGCAAGGCGCGATTCAGAACTGGACAGATTCTCGACGTACCTTCGTCTGGAGAGAACCTGGTACCCGATACCTCTCATCCAACAACCGAGAAAGGGACCGTTATGGCAGAGCAAGTGTCATGTTCTGGGCAGGTAATGTGTTGGACCCAGCACCACTCTCCATGTGTATGACAGAGGGTCCCTGACTGGTGAGAGGTATAGGGATGAGATCTCACGGCCCTATGCTCGACTTTTCAGGGGCGCAGTTGGCCCTCGAATTTTATGGGCGACAACTCTCATACACACACGGCTCACCTAGTCGACGATTAACTTGAAAGTGAGGACATTCGCCGGAAGGATTGACCAGCCAGATATCCAAACAGGGAAATTGCAGCTCGTCCTCCCCCTCCGAGAACCATCCAGGATCTGAAAACTGCATTGTTGCAGGAGTGGGACTTACATCCACAGGGACAAAACAAACTGCCTCGTTTGCAGTATGGTATCGTATTGCGAGAGCTGTATGATTGTGAGAGGCGTCCATACCCCCTATTAAAGTCGATCCTAATTATGTTCGATCTTGCAAAGTGGTTTTGGACATTTTTGCGCTGATGAGCTTAACTGACGATCATGAGTACGTACAATGACTGTTGTATGGTATAATTTTGTTTCTTATATAACTATATATCCATACCAAATTTCATTAAAATCCGTCCCCTAGTTTTCCAGAAATTAAATAAAACGTGAAAATTCTTTTAATTTTGAACACCGGTGTATATTACTTTTATGTAATTTTATTGTCATTATTGGTTTTGATAGTGAATAGACATAGGTAATCAAATTTATTAATTATTTAATAACTCTTTAATATTTTCTTTGCAAATAATATACAGTGTAAATTAATATAGAAGGCGCGTTATTTATAACTATATGAAACAATAAATTAGATATGCACAAAGGAAAAGGGGTGATAGAAGAAAAAATTATCAGGTTGAAAGTAAAATTAATAGAAAAAGGTTGACAGCACTTGAGAGAGCGAATCTAAACAGTAAGGGCTCAGATACTGCCCCCAAAATAACAGAACATAAAGAAAAAAATCCCTTACGCTAGCTTTTTATTCTCAAGGATTACAATCAAATTCTATTGCCCTTCAGGAAACCAAACTCAGAGAACATTCTGCCATCAAATTGAAAAACTTTAGTATTTTTCGTGAGGACAGACCCAATGGAGGTGGTGGCGGATTAGCCTTTCTTATTAGAAATGTTAACTACAAGAAAATTTCCATGCCTAATCGGGACTCTGATTTAGAGATGCAAGGTATCTCTGTTACTTGGAAGAGAAGGCTGATTAAAATCTACAATCTGTACCACCCACCTAACCAGGCACACCTCCCTGTTGAGGTATTTGACTCTGCTGATAAAAACACCATATTTCTTGGAGATCTTAATGCTAAACATTTGTCCTGGGGATGTTCTATGAATAATAATAATAATAGGGGCTGCAAACTGTCGACCGCTGCAGATGATAGAGCTCTTATCTTTCTTAACAATGGTTCTCCTACTCATACGTCTTTTAGCTACGGCACTTCTGAAGCTTTGGACATTTCTCTTGTCAGCCTCGAGCTCTACCCACATTGCGACTGGACTATCCTCAACAGCATTGGCTGTGATCATCTGCCCATCCTGATTAACGTACAGATTAATATAAAGTCTGTGGTAGCTCACAGGAACTTTAGGAATTTTAAGAGGGCTAATTGGGATTACTTCAGTCAACTCACCGAAAGTGCTCTTGGCACCGTGACTCTCACTGACGATTTGGAATGGGAGTGGCATATTTTTAAACAAGCGATCATCCATGCTTCCCATCAGTCCATCCCCAGGGGTAATTTCAGACATCTGAAACCTTTCTTCCAACATAAGGATCCTGAGCTGAGGGCCCTTATCCTTAAGAGAAATACTTTACACAATACGCTTTCCAGGACTAATGACCCTGTGGTCAAAGTTGAACTCAATAGAATCAATGCTGCTATTAAACAGCTATACATTAAACATAAGAGAAAAGCTTGGATTGACTTATGTAGCAACATCGATGCCAGCGCTTCCGACTCCAAATTATGGCGTCTTGCTCGGTCCCTAAGTTATGGTCAGCCTCAGAATGTGTCCTGCAATACTGTCCTCGCTCCGGATGGCAAATTATCACATGATGACAAAACTGCAGCGAACATCTTGGGAGAGTTCTACAAAAATACAAGTGAATTGGCTTTTAACCAAAACGATGTTATAGTCAAAAATAATTCTAAAAGAATGATTCATAATTGCCGCACTTCTAATTCCGGTAAACCTATATTTAATGAAAAGTTTTCCTTGAAAGAACTTAATTTTGCTCTAAAAGCTATGGATCTATGGATCTCGGTAAATCTCCAGGCCCTGACGGCATTCATGGTGCTATGATTAGTCATCTTGGTCCTTGTGGTATGCAGAGACTTTTGGACCTCTTTAATCTCTCTTGGAGTCTTGGACGACTCCTACGTGAATGGAAGAGAGCCTTCATTGTCCCTATCTTAAAGCCTGGTAAAGATGCTAGCTCCCCTGGGAGTTTTAGGCCTATAGCCTTGACCTCCTTTGTTTGTAAACTCATGGAGAGACTTATTCTTGCCAGGTTAAATCTCCATCTGTATTCTAATAATTTGCTGCCGGGAGAACAATATGGTTACCGTAGAGGACATAGCACTACCGACCAGATTTTGTTTTTCTGCCAGAGTGTCCGGGATGCTCAGAACATGAAGCCAACTAACCATTCTGCTGCAGCCCTCTTGGACATGTCTAGGGCCTTTGACAGAGTTTGGCGTCAATTATTGATCCCCAAACTTCATGATTTATTTGGCATTAAGGGTAGAGCCCTTCCCTGGATTTCAGACTTTCTCTGGAACAGATCCATTAGAGTAAAATACAATAACTCTTTGTCCGATCCTTTCGGCCTTAAACAGAACCTTCCGCAGGGTTCGGTTTTAAGTCCCGTCCTGTTTTCTCTTTACCTTGCTGGAATTGAACGAGAGATTTCTAAATATTGTAATGTGGGAATCTTTGCCGATGATATCATAATCTGGCACTCTAGCTCTGACATTAGTGCAATTGAGCTTAATCTCAGCTGTGCTCTGGGAGAGGCTCATCATTTCGCAGAGCATCATAAACTGACTTTTAATGCTTCAAAATCCTCGGTGACTTTCTTTACTACTAACAAACACCTCTACAATTACCAGCCTTTGATCTTTATGAACGGAACTCAATTAAACTATATTAAAAATGCTAAATACCTGGGTTACATCTTGGACCAGGAAATCACAAGCAATAAACACACTGAAGGCCAGAGATAAATTTAAGTATATTGAGTCTTTTGAGTCAAGGGCAGAAAAAGACTCAATATACTTAAATTTATCTCTGGTCGTGACTGGGGAGCAGAAGCTAGCACCCTTCGAACTACCTACATTTCTCTTGTTAGGCCAATACTGGAGTATGGTTTTCCCATCTATTCTTGTGATTCCAATACAAATCTGAATAAACTTGAAAGGGTACAGTTGAGCGCTGCTAGAATCATTACAAGACTTCGACACAGTTGTCCAAATGACATTGTGCTCTATGAAAGTAATTTACCTCTTCTTTCGTTGAGAAGAACTTATCGCCTCTCAAAATATTATAACAAGCTTTACAGTTACAATGATCAGCATAGAACTTCTGCATACCTTCATGCTTGGATTGACAACCAGCGTTTGAGGAAGCATAGCCCCTTTTCCTTTGCAAAAATGCTGGGTCTGCCTTCTGCTAATGTGGAGCCCCACTCTTTAAATCATCTGGGCGTCGGTTTGAAACTTGATGGGATCCATTTCCATGAGGGTCTCTTAACTAGTGTTATTAAAAACTCTGAAATTCCGGCCCTCATCAGACAATTAGCTCTTGAGACTATCCATGGAATCCCTCAATCTTCTTTGAAGATATATACCGATGGCAGCAGGGGTGATGGGGGAATTTCTGGTAGTGGAGTGCACATACCAACTCCTACCAGTGCTGTGGAATTTAAAATTAAAAATCCAGATTTCTGTTCAGTATTTAGATCAGAGCTTATTGCTATCAGGAAAGACTTGCAGTATGCGTGTCAAGTTGAGGATCAATTTCACGATGTCTGGATTTTAACTGACAGCCGTGCTTCAATTCAGCACCTCTCCAATTGGACTATTATTGGGGACCAGACTAGCCTGGACATCTTCTTGACCGGCTTTCATCTGGACACACTATTCATTTTCAGTGGATCCCTTCCCATGTTGGGATCGACGGTAATGAAAGGGCCGACTTTTTAGCCAGGACTGGGGCTGAGTTGTACGTGAGTCCTTGTGAGGCTCTTACTTTTAGAGAGATTTACTCCCTCATGAAGATCAAACAAAACCATCTTTGGAGAACTCCTCCTTGCCACCCATGGTACTTTGGAAGAAGTCCGGGTGGGTCTTTTCAGATCAAGCCCAGAAAGTATCAAGCGGCCTTCTCGAGCATCATGAGTGGTCATATTAAAGCACTCACTTTTCGGCAGGGACAGAAGATCTTCCCGGAGTGCTACTGGTGCTCTGCCGACATGGCCTCTCCTGCCCATATTTTAAATTGTTTGGGTTTTACTAAGGACGAGGTCCTTCTGGACCCTCTACTGATTTTAGACTTTTTAGAAATTTTTGGTTTTATGGAGATTGTCTAGCCTTGCTAGACAATCTGGGATTAGTAGTGTAAAAAAAAAAAAATAAATAAATAAAAATAAAAATAATAATAATAATCAAATTGACATCTGACAATCATAATTGTACGCTAATCAGGGTTATACTTGAAAATAATTAACCAACTTTATTAATTTTGAAAGACTGAAAGTGACTATGAATAAATATTTTTTAATAATTAATATTAACATACGATATTCAAAATATTTTATCGTCATTTCATCAAAGGGTTATTTTCCGGCTGTTCTGGATGCACGCCTTTCTACCAGCAATAACACACTTAACAAAAAAGAAAACTGGCTATTACACCAAAAACCTCACCAAATGAATGATAAAATATTTATTTTCAAAATAAACATACTATAACATTTATAAAAGATTTACAATTATTTTGCATGATTACATATTTCAATCAGAAATGACATGGAATATTGTGCCTAAAAAAAATGACTGAATTACTGAAAATAATCTCATCAAATAGTCAGTTCAATCAATCAGTTCTGTAGGATTAACACCCTGCAAGTGTATGCATACGTGCATATAAATAAACTGATTAGAAAACAGACAATTTCGAGATAAATTAGTTTTTTAAAAAATGCAAACAAACACAAATCAAGATATTCATTCAAAGTAAACTTATCACAAATGTATACAAGTCTAAATATCTTACTTTTGCAATGTAAATTATATAGGGGAAAAAATTAAAACAAAGCCAACTAAATGACACCCAAAACATCTAACAAGCATATCTAATTATCGAAACAATTTGCAAAAAGTTTTAGTTTATATAGTAAAAGAGTTTGACTGTTTGATCAGCATTGTATTAAATAATCGCAAAACTAACTCAAAGTAATGTATTATGTAAATCAAAAGATGCAGCTTCAGTGATTTTTATATTTTCACATTTAGCAAATTTAATCAAATTTATGAAGAGGGTTTCAATAAGCTACTGATGAATTGAAACACAGTTTTTCAATCTTCAGGCATGAAAATGTAATTCTTGAAAGCAGTTAATTTTTTGCATGTATTAAAAAAAAAAACGAACTCTTAAAGGTGAAATATTTTTGATCCCATAATTTCAAGGAGTGATCCCCAAAAAGTTACACTGAAAATGTTTCGAATAAATTTAAATGAAACTAAAAATAGAGGGATGAAACTACAAAAAAATTATGAATACAAAAATGAACAATTTTTTGTAAGCAAAAAAAGTTTTGAGTTTTTTTTTAAATGATTTTGAACAAAAAATTTTAAGTGAAAAGAGAAACATTTATCGTACATATAAAAGTATTCAGAAAACAAAAAGAAAGTTTGTTAGTGTTCACAAGAATTAAAGATCAAATTCTGCATCTGAAATGCTCTAAAATACTATTGCGAAGAAAATGAATGCCTGAAAAGAAATAGCATGTAACAATATATTATTTTAGTCAATAAGGAACACGGTCTAAAACATTTATATGTATCTTAATGTATTAAAAAAGCTCATCAGTTTTGTATTTAAGTAAATCAGAAATTATAAGATTTATTTGCATGAATAAACTGATAGAACAAATATTTTGTTACAAAGACATTAATTTTTATGTAAAATAATCTTTAGATAACAGCTATTATTTAACTATTATGAAATTCAAAAGCACAAAATTTCACACAGTTATCTTTAATCTTATTTTTCTTATACTTTTTCTATACTTGCTGATTTTTATTTCAATAAAATTTTGGATGTGCAGGACATTTATGCTATTGGTCCCATTTTAACAGGAATCAACAGAGGAAGAAGGCACGTAAAAATGTCCACACAAAAAATAAAAATCTGATATCTCTCTTTAATGTAAAAAGATAAGGAGAGAGACTTAAGTGATCAATAATCAATAATTTATTACAAGACTATTGTCTTGTAACAAATTATTGATTATCTGCATTAAACATGGCAAGAAAATGAGATATTAGATAAAAGGGGAAACAATTCAACACAAATATATATATATATATATATTGTAAAAAATACAGCAAAAATTTTTTTAATAAAAAGAGAGAGAGAGAGAGATTAAGGATTAAGAGTGTATTTTGTTTCATTTTACAATGTTCTCCAGCTGAATACTTGTTTCTTTATTCCGATGATAGTCATTAATACTTATCCATTCCCATTAAATTTATTTTTTCCTAATTAACAAGAATATAAAACAATAGGCCTTCAGCTGGTAGGGAGAATATTCTTACATGAATTAAAAGACCATAAATACAGAAAAAATATTATTACAGACAAAATAAGAAAATAGATGTCATTTATTTCATCATGAGAATATTTAAGTTTAATACACAATGGCAGAAATACAACATTAAAAAAAAAAAATTTCAGCTACAAAAATTGCAAAATAATCACTTAACATTGATTCCCTATCAACAAAAATATATGGTGGTTTGTGACTTAATTACATGAACTGCTATTTTGACAAAAAGTAGCATTTTCCAAAATTTTATATACATTCTTACAATTAAAAGGCATATCATCATATGAACCCCTTTTTAGGAATTTTTTAGGAATTGGTCCTACTTACAGCTACACTTAAGAAAAAGAAATACAGATGCCCCTCAAAATATTTTCCAAGAAATCTGAGGGGAGGTAGGAAAACTATCAGATTTACAAAGGTAGCTTCTCTTAAGTAAAGGATCTTGGTTAATAATTGAAATAAAGCTAAAATATGCAATTATAAACAAGGAAATTATTGGATAAATTTAAAAGTATATCTCACTAAGTTTGAAGTCAAGTGATTGAAACTGCACAATATTTTGGATTTCCAAGGCTTTAATTCTGCTCTTAATTTCCCATACAAAATAATTTTTGAATATTCATAACTGCCGGCCAGGTGATGGCTGAATGGCTAGGGCACTGGCATTCGGTTCAGATCCTGTGGGTTCGAGTCCTCCCACTGTTGGCATGGATGTTGTAGCTGTTTGGAACCAGATTTAACCCTTTAGCAGGCGTGCCTGTGTACAAAGTGCAACATTTTCGTAATTTTGAATGGTTTGTTTTTGCATGTAAGGTTTGAATGTTCTAAGCAGTTTCTATTTATAGCTACACCCTTTCTAATGCAGGTCTGATTTTCTGACCCTTGTATTCCTTTCCATTCATTGTTAGTTGTGATATAACCATGGTAAACCAGTGATTATACTGGATTACAATACAACAAAAGCAGGAGTTGATGTAGTCGATCAAATTTGCAGCTATTATACAGTATCGCACATATCACAAAGATGCACTCTTTCATTGTTTTTTCGGTTTTTGGACAGGGCTTATGGCGGCCCAGTGGGTACAGTGTGCTGGTTTTCGGTGCTGAGGGTGCTCGGATTGAATCCTGGCATCACGCCCCGAAAAATGCCTCCGTTCGTGTCGTCCCTTCATAGGGGGTAATGCTGTCCGCCTATATGGTGCCCCCACAATAAAATGAGCAGTAAATTGCGGCATAGCATAGGCGAATGTTTGACGACAAGTGCCTCCGCATTTGGGGGGGGGGGAGGGGGGAGGTTTTTGGACAAAATATGAATCAATTTGCAAGTTGTCCTTAGATCCAATAAATCGGACAATTTTGAAATAAGGCGATTGTGTATGCATTCTTTGACCATTAATTAAAAATATATCTCAATATTATCTACATTTTATATCTTGTCATAAAACGCAGAATTATTTTCAATTTGAAAAAAAAGATTATTACAAAAGGAATAATCAAGGTTGAAAGAGACGTTGCACGCGCACCTACTTGTGTTCCAAAAATTGGCATGCCTGCTGAAGGGTTAAACTGTAGGTTCCGGTCTAATTAGTCCTTGTGTAGTAAAAATTTGACTATAGTACCCCAAACCAAACCAAACATAACTGCCATTTGAAGAAGTTTATTCAGATTGCTTAGAGGATGCTCAGCCCAGTCATTCTTGGCATATATTAGTCTGTCTTTAAAACTCAATTAAATTTTATTTTGGTTACAAGAAACATTAGCATCATTTCAAATAACATATGACCAAATTTTTTTTTATTAGTCATTCTTATAACTTTATATATATATTTTACTTTAATACTGCTTAATGGAACTGAACTAATGAAAATTTTTCACCTCTCTTTCAGGTTCCACAAGCTAGACAATTTCCATGAGCAAAGAGAGAGACAAAACTCCAATCTTCCTAACAAAACTAACAAAACAGAAAAGGATATAATACAACATTAACCTGAACATTAAACAAAATATTTATGTACATCAAATAACAACTTTAAGCTTTAAGACTAAACTACAGCACAAAAAATAACACTTACTGTATGGAATGAAATGTGATTAGAAGTTACAGGTCTATTTTTCTTTCCTCACTTATTATAAATCCAAGAATTTTACTAATACAAGAAAGGAAAATTTTTCCCCAGCTATTTTATATCTGTGGCTTGGTACAAAAAATGCCTAAGTCAGTTTCTCCAAGATGAGTTTGTTTGCTTATGTCTCTTTAAAAAAAATATTTTCAATGTAAATAGTACCCAAGTATGTGCGATGCTTTAAAAGTGATTTCTAAACCATTGTACAGATTTAGTTACTTCTTGCATTGAAAATAATATTTTTTTAAAGAGACATAAGCAAACAAAGTCATCTTGGAAAAAACTGACTTAGGCACTTCTTGTACCAAGCCACAAATATATGATGCCACACCATATCCATAGAGATGAAGTACTACTTTCCATAATGTAATCATTAACTTTTGGAGGAGTTTTAGGCATTGAAATAACTCACCAAATGAAATGATTTAATACAGTGTTCATTAGCAAAAGTAATCCTCTCCCTTCAAGAAAGCAGGAAAAAAAAATGTAATTTCACAGTTCTCTATGTATCCCCCTCTATAAGAGGTATTTAAACATTTTCCCCAGCTGAAGCGAAGCTCCACTTGCAATGGATTCTGTTCATGCTTCTGATGACTACATTATATTTTTATATTTGAATAAACAATTTATTGTTATTATTACAGGTACTTTATAACAAACTGATGTAAGAAATACATTTATAAATACGATATACAAAGAGTGTTGAGTCAACAGACATTTGAAAAAAAAATTTAGTTATGATAAATGAATTAATTTTCTGAAAATTAGAAAAAAATTATATAATTTTTTTTAATTGCACTCCTCATCACAGCAATAAGTCTTCAAAAATGTAATTACAATAAATAAAGTTTCAGCATTCTTGGAGTTATAAGTGCCACTGTGATTACATTCTAGACATTGCTTTCGTGTGTAGATTAAGATTTGTTTATTAGTTTTTGCAAAGTAACATGAAACAATCTGCCAGCCACAGCAGTTGCGACTATTCTAAGAGCTGCCTCTTCCACAAAGTAAACCACATTTCTTTAGCCTCTCCTCTAAAGCATATTTCAAGAGGATTCTTTCAAATTTGTGGATTTAATTCGCCATACTCTATACAAGCAAGCATGCATGCAATGAAAACCTCATATTGACAGACAATGTTATCTTCATATTTATTTATATTCAACAATAATTTACAGTTATATTAACTTGTCAAATCATTACTTGCATGTAATTGTTATCAAAATTTTCAAAAGTATTTGAAGAACTAAATTTTTATACATCAAAATGAAGTTACAATTATTTGCATGGTCTTAAAGCTCATTTAGATAATTTTTAAGTAAATATTAAGCAGTTAGTTCATTTACAGGATATAATATACGTTGCTATAAAATTACTATATACATAACATAAATGTTACAGATGTCAAAAATAACATATTGACATGTTTTATAACATATCTTTTCATAATCCCTTACTTCCTCAGTATGAGATTCTACCTCAGAACAAAAGGCTCACATCATTTGGCATATTAGCTAATACACCCAGCATCTGATTTATTTCAAAACATAATTGAAAGATGCGGTGAAAAACTGCAATAATACATTCCCCTACAGTATTGAAATGTACATATAACATAGAATTGCACCATTGTGACAGTCCATATTTAACAAATGTTCATTTTGTGCATATATATATATATATAACAGGATGAACACATACATGCATTACTATGCACAAAATAGCAATTTCTATTAATTGGCTTAAAGTTGTAAGGTGTCACAGTGAAAAATATTTAGAGGAGGTTACATCATTTTTTAAAAAAATGTCATGGCAAATGATGCAACAATCTGTCTAGTGATGACAGGAGAAAAGAGTAAATATAATACTATATCAGATCATATATACATATTAACAAGATATGCTCAATGACAGCAGTTAATTTTAACTCTATTCTCTCACCTAAAAGGATTTTTTTTTAAAAATCGGAACTAAAAAATAATGGGGCTTCTCTTTGTAGGGATAAAGAGGTTACATTATACAAACAAAAAAGACAAACTGAACAGTATATTATTTGTAAAACAATATTAAAAGATTTTGGAAAAAATATCTAAACTTTGTAAAAGAAAATTTGATATTGACATGGCAATATCATTTACATAACAAAACAAATACTGACAAATAAACAATAAAAAAAGACATACTGAAACCTTATAGTTATCATAAGATAACATAACCTACATAAAACAAAAGCTAAGGTGTATTAACTTATCATCCTCACATGCTGTTCAAAACCAATCATTATTAATGACAATGTTCTGTGATATCCACTACAGTAGCTTTACGCCAACCAAACAAGAAGTAGCCCATTCCAGCACCTCCCACAACAGCTAGACACAGCCATACATTGTAAGTCATAAATATTAACATCAAGAAATAACTAAGCACCATCTGTACAACATGAAGACAAGTCTGCAGTATATGTGGCCAACTACACATGCGGTTCCTAAAACGAAACAAACAAAAAAAAAAAAGAGGTTTCACACAGATTTTACTAACAGCAACAATAACAAGAAACTGGGAGTGAAATTAAATTGAAAATACAAATTCATTGCTACAAATAACATAAAAGTTATGAGTACTAATGTTTATATACACTCAAACCTTAACAGAATAAAATTGAAAGAAACCAATACTTAATTCTTTGTTTTATACTATGATTAAAAGAATATTATCAAAGGGAGAACATTATAAAGTTAATATAAACATTCTTAAACACTGGAAAAAAATGTATGAAAATGTATAGATAAAATGCAAAAAAAACCTGATAACATTTTTGAAATAACTAAGAACTGAACATGCATCAAAACTATTCTTTATCATCAGGTGTAAAAAGAGCATTGCTTATGTAACAAACTTAAGCTATAAGATATTCTGTTATCAGTTATACAAATATGTTATTCTGATTGATCATTTTTCTGTTAGCTGTAGGTAGCATACCTCACCACCACTATTTGTTGAAACAATCATTGCTTTTTAGGCTCTCTGAACAGCATAGGTGAATTGAAAAAGGTTTGAAATATAGTTTATATATATTGCAATTAAGTACAGAGTTTATAAAATAATAAATTATACCTTATGGTTTATTCTTCTTTTTAACTCTTAAATTTGATTATAATTCATGCTTTTACAAGTGTACAATAAATCATTAAATTAACTACTTCAACAGCAAAGACTGAAAACTTAGATGCGAAAGATTTTAAATTGAAATTTTCTTTTTAAACTCCCAATGGATTTCAAAATATTTTTTGATCAAATAATATAACTAAGAGCCTTCCCAGGACTTATATGATATCTGTGGTGTTATGACAAATGTTGATATGTCTGAAAAATTCAATTTTATGATTTAAGTTGATATGTCACACTTAAAATTGATTCTTTAAGGTGGCAAAAACTGATAGCGGAATTATGAAATACTACTCAGTTATTTGTATTGACAAATGCTGTTATGTATAGAAGAGGTAATACTTGGTCCCTAATCGAATATTTTAGTCCCTAATTGAAAATTTTCATTGAAGACCAGCCATATGCTTGAGGTAGAATATGAGTATTAACTAAAAAATATTTGGATTGAAAAACTTAATTGTGTGATTTTATATTTCACAACAAAAGTTACTTTTTTAATTTTCCGAAAAAATGACTTATCAACATCTGCCATAATGCCACAGATATATACTTTGCATAACTAAAATACTACAAAAAAGTATAATATAATGCATCAATGTAGTAACATTTAAACAATATATGTAAAGTTATCAAAACTATACAATTAAGAAAATGTTTCAAAATGTATTTAAAAGGCAGAAAGTAAGTAGTTTTTAAAAAGGTTAATGCAAGAACATATATAATACTTCTCAATATATCGAAGAATAAATATTTTTTTAATTTGCATGTTACTAATACAAGTGAAAAATAGTATTGAACATTACAGAATTAATGGCAAGAGTATTATTTTAACAGATCAGTAATCTACTTTGTTTAAGTTCCATTATCGTTATCCTTGTTAATTTTTTTATTATTATCCTTATTAATGAAAGAATACAGAAAAAAATTATTTCACATGTTTCATACACATGGTTCATTATAAGAAATTATCTAACCATGTTCGATAAAGATGACATCACAGCTCCATATTATAACTAGCACATTCTACATTAGCAAAACATGACAAGATGAAATTTTCTTTCAGATGATGTATAAAGTTATCACATGGCAGCAAAAAGTTGCACTTATAAAAATGTTTTAAGAAATTAAGTTAAATCATGGTTTATGAATTTTATACATAAATTGATAACCCCCTTATAATCATCAGTGATAAATATGTAATGGCCAAATTTCGCTAATAATAACAAACTTATTATCGGTGGTTAGTATATAATGATCCTTAAATATAGAAGTAGTTGAAATAATTTGTGTCCCTTAACCTGAAATTGGGATTAATCATCTAGAAAAATAAACTCCCACACTTTCACTACAGTTAAAATAAAATACTTTTAAGGACTTTTACAACCTTTTATTAATTTTTTTAAGAATAATTTTGAGAACCTTACTAAAGGTTAATATTTTATGTCTTTCTCTCTGAACAAAAAAGCAACCTTTTCATCAATCATCAATTTTCCAGGTTTTTTTTTTTGGTGGGGGGGGGGGGGGCAATTCGATCAACCTTTTATTGATGTAATCATTAATATGACATTTATGTCATGTATCCCAATAATTCAATTTACCTGATATAATTTATTTTAAAATATTAATAACAACAATAAAGAATTCATAAAACATATCACAGTCATATTAAAATTATACACAAGTATAACACCCAAACACAAAATGCGTCAAGAAATACCTGATATTTCAGTGAAATCTATAAAGAATAATTCTGGGATAATGATTCTTTAAAAGAGTATTGGCATATTAATAAATTCTAACTGCATTATGTTGTTCAGAGAGAGCTGAATTTAAAAAAAAATAAAATTATCAACCCTATTTTATAAATACTGCAGTCTTTCATTTTTCCCCTTCCCTCTCCCATTCCTCTACTGACTTTACAACAATGGGAAGTAACCAGAAACCATTGGAATGACTGATAAATACGTCTTTTGCTAGAACCCTGTACGGTGGTGCCATCTTTGGGAAGGGGTCATGGGTATATCACCCCTCCTCTTTTCCCATCTCATGATTTTATTTCAGATCAAGAACAAAAAGAGCAATTTTCATATTTTATCAATGATCAGTATGAAAAAAAGTTTAAAATTTAAAAAAAAAAACTGGGTCAAAGGATTAAAAACCTAAGGACTGTAACAGACATTTTACACTTTTGTGCCAAATTAAAGACTTAAGAAGACCAAAAATATTTATAAGGATTTTTAAGAGCCATAGGAATTAAGTACAAATGAGGATACCTCTAAGTCTCTTCAGTGAAGAAACTTATTTGAAACAAACAAGAAAAAAGAAAATCAACCATTTCCTTTTAGACAGATAAATAAAAATAACAAATTTAGGATGAGAAACCTATGTTCATGCACTGATAAATCTTGTCTGAGTTATAATTAACCTAAAGCAGATACACAAACCCTAATTTTCCAGCTCAAGGAACAAACTTTCCACAGAACAGAGGAAATTCAACACTGTTTAAAATAGTTTACCTTCTACTTTTCTCCTCTAAAAATTATATATATATATATATATATATATATATATATATATGTGTGTGTATGTATGTGTGTGTGTGTGTGTGTGTGCACGAACGCACGCACGTGCGTGCGTGCGTGCACACACACACACACACACACACACACTGAAGAGCCCAAAAAACTGGTACAGGCATGTATATGCAAATAACGGAGATATGCAACCATTGAGCATAACGCGATGCGGTTGGCAGCACCTATATAAGACAACAGGTGCCTGGCGAAGCTGTTAGATCGGTTCCTACTGCTACAATGGCAGGTTATCACGACTTATGTGACTTTGAACTAGGTGTTGTAGTCGACGCACAACAGATGGGACATAGCAACTGCGAGGTAGCGATGCATACTGGATTTTCGCGCACGACCATTTCACGAGTGTATCGTGAATATCAGTTATCCGGTAAAACATCAAATCTCCGACTGTGGTGCGGCCGGAAAAAGACCTTGAAAGAACGGGACCGTCGACGACTGACGAGAATCCTTAAACGAGATAGACGTGCAACACTTCCTCAAATTGCTGCGGATTTCAATGCTGGGGCATCAACAAGTGTCAACGAATGAACTGTTAAACGGACCGCCATTCATATAGGCTTTCAGAGCTTCAGGCCCATTCGTGTACCATTGTTGACGGTACGGCCCAAAGCTTTACGCCTTGCCTGGGCCCGCCAACACTTCCATTGGACTGCTGATGACTGAAAACACGTTGTCTGGTCTGACGAGTATCGTTTCCAATTGTATCGGGCGGATGGAAGTGTATGGGTATGGGGACAACCTCATGAATCCATGGGCCGTACAATGTCAACCGGAGCTGTTCAAGCTGGTGGAGCCTCTGTGATGCTATGATACGTCTAAAGAAAGGTGACGGGTATATAAGCATCCTGTCCGATCATCTACACCCATTCATGTCCATTATGCATTCCGACGGACTTGACCAATTCCAGAAGGACAATGCAACCCCCCTCCCCCACATCGAGAGTTGCTACCAAGTAGCTCTAGGATCACTCTTCTGACTTTAGATACTTCCATTGTCCACCTAAATCCCCAGACATTAACATTAATAAGCATTTCTGGGATGCTTTTGCCAGGTCGGGCCCGACGTGTGCTTCTTGGAAGCATTTCTGGGATGCCTTTCAACGTGCTGCTCAGGAGAGATCTCGACCCCCTCGCACTCCTATGGATGCGAGGGGGTGGACCTTTGTGGACTGCCCTGCAGAATTCATGGTGTGAATTGCCACCAGGTTACCTTCAGACATTAGTCGAGCCCATGCCACGTCATGTTCCGGCCCTTTCGCGTGCTCGTGGGGGCCCTACACAATATTTGGCATGTGTACCTTTTTTTTTCTGGGAGGGGGGGGGGGGGGGGCTCTCTTCAGTGTATATGTGTGTGATCTACACACAAATTCAAAAGACCTCTAAAATAATAAAATTAAAAACATAAAAAAAAGAACTACATGTTTATGTCAAGCATTAAATTTAAAATGATGCAAGTCATTTTCCTAGTAAGGGTAGTATAAATAGAGTATGTTAATAAGAAGAGGATGCAACAGTATTAACCCATTCAGATGAATCAGCCTTTGAAAACACTTTCTTATTAAATTCTTCAATGAACATTACTTGCATGCATGTGATGCAGATAATATTTTCAGACAATGAAATTTATGGAATTTACTGAACCTTTATTGTGATAAAACCATAAAACATTAAGAAACTAAAGAGCAAAATATTTTAAAATTTTCTAATTTTTAATAAACCAAAAATGACTGCAAATTTATTTCTTCGTGTCTCAAACTACTTGCTTTGAATTCCTTGGGTTTAAATACTTTATTGCAACCAGTTATATCTAATTATTCTATTAATGCAGCTTCTCATGGTCTTTACTACAAATGAAAACACTTAATCGTTTTTCTCTTGTAAGGAAATTTGAAGATGATTATACCCTTATAAAAATTCACAACTTTTAAGAAATTTCGTAGACTGGTTATGATATTTTCCCATGTGAATTTGCCATATGTATTCAAAATTTTATAATAAAAATTAATAAATAATCTTATGACATTTATAAACTAAAATAACTATAGAAAGTTATGTTTCATTAAAAACCACAATTTTAAACTTAACAACTTTGCCACCACTTAGATACTTCAAAATTTATGATACTAACCCTCATAAAAAAAAATCATAAATAATATTATAAAAGGCATATACAGTCGAACCCCGTTATAACGAACTTCAAGGGACCAAAGATTTTGTTCGCTTTATCCGGTGATTCGCTATATCCGAACCGTTAAGAAAAATGCTAGAGTTCACAAAATGTATAACTCATTAGTTGCAATGTGTATTCAATAATGATGTATTAAAAAATGATAAAATATATTAAAACTGATCATGAATGAATTAAATCGACTAAAATCGATTACATTAAACTGACACAATACTAATTAAATTACTTACAATAGGAAAACAGCGGCAGGGCCGCCCAGAGGGGGGGAGGCAACTGGGGCACTTTGCCCCAGGCCCCCAACTGCCGGAAGGGCCCCAAAAAATTTTTAAAAAATTTATTTATTAGATTTCCTCAGAAAATATAACAAGAGAGCAGTGCAATGAAATATAATAATTATGTCAATCATTCATGTAATAAAATTTTAAGTATGAGTAACTTAATTTAAATGTGTTTTTTCGTCTCTTTCCATTTTTTATTTTTCTTGGGGTCCCCAACAGAAGTTTGCCCCAGGCCCCGTAAAGTCTCTGGGCGGCCCTGAACAGCGGGACCAAAATTTTCATTCGTTATATCTGTGAGTTCGTTATATACCGGGTTCGCTATAACGGGGTTCGACTGTATATTTAAAATTGTCAAGAATAGAATGTAAAGCAACTAAATTATAAATAAATTTTTGTAACTTAATTTCAAAAGCTCACCTTGCAACTTTATGTACTTCAGTTACAGGCTTTCCATCATCTCCTAACACAGACACAGATGAATACTCCAAAGACGTAAAATACTTTTTAAATAGAAATTCGCGGAAAAATTTTAATCCTTCATACAGCATTGCCAAAATAAATATGCCAATCACAGAACCAATGAGACCTAAAAAATTAAGATATATTACAAATTATTACATTAATTAACAAACTTTTCAAAGCCCCATTTCAAAACATTTTTCATGAAGTGAAAGAAGGCTACAAAAACTCAGCTACACTTTCTCAGATTTCTTCTACAACTTAAAATCAACTACCCAGCCCAGAACTAAGGAACTACAATACAGTGGAATCTCGATCTATCGTTTTCGAAGGGGCTGACTGAACTAAACGATGGATGCGGGAAAACGGTAGATGCGGGAACATACAAAAAAGTATTAACATTCCTTAAAGTTTGATATCCCTAAAATATATTTACTCACATACATAAATGCATACATACCTGTAGTGTAATTGAAGATAAAATTACAAAGTTTTACTGAAATCCAAGATACTAATAATAAAAAAAGAAATACACGTAGGTACACAGGAATTTTAATTCAAATAAAAGTATTTAATCTTCGTTTGTTTTTTGGCGGTTTTCTCTCCACGTGTAAACAATATTTTTTCTGTGTTTCAAATTGCATTCCTTTCGGTATTGGTTATTGTGTGACAGTATAAAGAAGCGTCAGCCGTGTATGGTTTGTCACTAGAACCATTCCGTTGCACTGGATGGGGTCCGACATAAGACCACCGGGAAGTTCTGCTTCCGGGTGAAACCCTCATTGGCCAGTGTAGAACTGCAGCAATCAAAACCTTTTCACATCCTAGACCAAACACCAGGGCGCCTCCATCCCAAGGCCAAGACAAAAGCCAGAGGACTGCAGGAACCGCTCAGGACGGCTGACTGTGAGCCATTGCTGATAAGAACAGAAATGTTGAATAGTCGGAGAATTCGGAATGAGTTTCCGAAAATAGGATACTTCAGGGGCTAAAAAATTAAGGAACACCAACGACGAACAAATAATGGGAGTGGTACGATTATGCGAAACCAGGCTATACAGGAGAGAATAAAATTACGAGACCGTGCATCTCATTGTTTAATTAGAGCGTCATTCTAGCTCAATCCAGACATTTATATTTCAGATTCAGTTATTATGAAAAAACGATAGATCCGATAAATTAATGTAAAGCTGCGATATTCTGAACGAATATTGCGGGAAAACGAAGGATCCAGGAACGATCCATGCTGTCTGTTTTTGCTTGTTTCCTATAGAATTTATTCGGGACTGGATGAAATAAACGATGCATACGGGAAAACGATCGTTCAGGGAACGATCGATCGAGATTCCACTGTATTAGCAAAATAAACTTTATTGTAATATATTGCTAACTACATAATATGATCACACAATTGTAAAATTAAGAAAGGTTATGTTGATCAAGCTGATATCTTTACTTCAGTAATTTTGTTTCAGTAATTACATCAGTAATTTTGTTTATATTAAACTAATAAATTATCAAAATCCTTAACTATTTCTCCTCTAGATTAAAAGTATATTTCAAATAAACAAAACAAAATACTTGATAAGTCCAAATTAGACTTGGAAACTGTTGATACTTAAAGATAGATTTAGCATTCTTGTACACCTAAAAACTTTGTTATTATTATCTGTCATATAATAGAATCTCATTATAATAAGCATTTCTAGGGCATTTAAATTACTTGAAAAAGCCCAGACACATTAAGCGTGGTACATTAAATCATACTGATTGCAATGTGTAAGCCATTAAATAATATTAAAGCTTGGGAATGTAGACATGCTGATTCATGAAAAAGTGTTTCCTAGGTTTATGCAAAGGTATTACGATTTACCAAATTTATTCACTTTTTTTTAATAAAGAGAAACTGAAATTTTTTTAAAGATATGGGTTAATTTCCAAGGCAAGAAGCTTTTTAAATGTTAAATTCAAGAATGATATACTTCATAATTTATAATTTTGTATAACTGTTTTTAAAAAATATTCAAATGCATTTAAATTTACGATAATTTATCAAACACTATAGAAATTCAGCTTTGAAAAGAGTTAAAGAGGATATTTGTACATTACAAATGCTGCATTTAACTCTGTATATACCTAATTCTCAGGACCAGTGGCTTTGAATCAACAGCATGAAAACACTTTAAGTAAAGCTTGATGAGACAAAATGAAAAAAAATCATCGTATAGAATAAAACAAAATAATTCAGGGTAATTTTAAAGGGTATAACGGCAGAACTAGTATGCAGTAAACACACAAATGTAACCACAGATAGAAGTTGGAGGTAGGTACACACAATTTTTGAAGAGCCCAAAATTGATGGAAATATATACAAGAAAATAGATATGCCTCTAAAATACTCACTGCCATCAAAATTGAAATCAGTTAAAGAGAACGAATATAGTAAATAAACTATTTTATTAAATTCTAGAGTAGAATAATTCATAAAGAAATTTACAAAGCTTGATGAAAAAATTTAAAATGTTAACTAAATTATCTATACAGTGGTGCCTCGACTTACGAGTTTCATTCGTTCCATGACGGAGCTCGTAACTCGAAATACTCTTATCTCGAATCAATTTTCCCCATTGAAATGAATGGAAATGCCATTAATTCGTTCCGGGCTCCCCCAAAACACCCCTTTTTTGTTACATGTTTTTAAATAAGAAAATGTGCTTATAAAAAACGAACATTTTATAAAACGCAATACAATATAATGTACTGCAATAAATTTGTTTTATTAAGTGTAATGTACAACATATACTTTGGAGATCAGACTTGAAAATGCTGATGGAAGAGGAGGAGAAAGGAAGAACGTTTTCTCAGAATCCGTAGAAAGGAGAGAGCTTGCGAACCTAGGACCAAGGCCATCCCATCCCCTAGACCCCATGGGGAGTTCCAGTGTGGGGGAGGGAATTGAAGCTATCTCTCTGCGAGAGAGGTTGGGCGCTGTTTGATTTCAGACGGCGACTCAAGTTTGAGCAGAGCAAGCTGCCCCGGGTGATAATTGTTGATTGTTAATCTCTCGGTTTAAGACTGGATAGCAGTCTCAGAATAATATGTATACAACTGTATACTAATTGTACATAAAGGTTGAAAATATTATATACTTCTTGTGTTCTTATTTTATGAGCACGTAACATGGCATTCGCTGCTCAAACTAGCGGTGGGATATCTGAAGCTTGCTCGTAACCCGAATTTTAGCTCGTAACTCGAAGCAAAAAATCTACCGAGAGTATGCTCGTATCTCGAAAAACTCGTAAGTCGAGGTACCACTGTATATATATATATATATATATATATATATACTAGCATTATTGCCCGGCGTTGCCCGGGTAGATATATAGATATGAAATTTTTCATGCATTCCATCAAAAAAATACTGGGCTGACGACTCCACTAAACGTAAGAAAAATAAAATAAACACTTCGCCCTACCCCCTCAGACCAACTCTCAAACCAACCCCAGATCACCCCTCGGAACAACCCTCTTTTCCCCCGCGTATCGAATTTGACTGATTGTGGTGAAGTCGAATTTGACTGATTGTGTCCCCTAAGCTGCGCATAGGGGTACAAAAATCATTAAAAAATTAATTTTCAAAAAACTAATTGAGCCCCAAATTTCGTTTTTGCTGCGTTAAGTTTCTCGGGTCCTAAACATTAACTGTGCCGAATTTGGTCCCGGTAGGTGAAACAGTCTATGCTTCTATAGCGGACAAACAAACAGACGAGCTCTTATATATATATAGATATATATAACTAGTAATTGTATTCCACAAACAAATAATGATCTTCAATTTCAAACATTGTATGATTCAGTGCTTTTTATTATTATTTATTTTATTTTTTACACAATATTTACAACTAAATCACAGAGATATCTTTTAAAGAAGTGAATTAGTCATAGTAGTTTAATTATAATTTTTAAAAATTCAAACCTTCTGTTGTTGTTGTAGACCATTCTTTAAATAAAATAATTGAGTCAACTCCAAAATGGAAGTACATCTGTAAAATAGAAACACCAATATCCTTTCATTAAAACATTAATTACTATAAGATAGTAAAATGGATACACTGACATATTTCAATACATTTTTGTAAGATATTAAAATATTTTCATGACTATTTTAATAAAACTGATTTTGATACATTTATGCATGTATGAAACTTACAACTACAAAATAAAAACAGGTTTTCCCTGACTTTTAAGCATGAACTTTGGGTTATTTATTAGCGTTTGCTTATGGATTATTCAAATGAGTACAGGAATTTGATGTAGTGCTGGGTGGAAAATTTGGGTTTTTGTGGAAAATTAGGTTTCGGGTGAAAAAAATATTAAATTTAAAATTTAACAGGTTCGATTAACCCTTTACCCAGGTTCGTTTTACACAGCGTGTAAACTCTGTAGAAAAAAGAGACATCACTTAAATGTTTAAAGGATCAGGACCAATATTTACAAATTAACAAAAAACCTTTATTACCACAAATAAACAATTAAGTTATCCAGTATTAAAAATTATTAATATTCTTTAAGTAGCACATTTTTATGATTAATATTCTTTAAGTACTAATGTGGGTCCTCACCTTAGTAGGTATCATTTATGATTAAATTTAATCTTAAAATTTAAATACTGTCTTTCAACAGAAAAGTAAAGACTGACCCAAAGTCGGCCATGCTAAAAAAAACTGACATCACGCTACAACGTAATCGCAAGGCGGCTCGAAAGCCCACCACAGAGCGAGTTAATCGGGCCCGCAGGCCCACGCTCTCTGCTAATCCTTCTCAATCTCTGCAAAATCTAATCTCATATATCTAAAAATCCAAGTCCCCCTCTTAATACCAATCTCAATTTTTCCATATTCCTCTCTACCTTCCAATCATAATATTTTCTTCTCCCTCTATACTCCACCTACGTCTTAAAACTTTTTCCTAGTGGCCATAACATTTTTCTTTATTAAATTCACAACCCTCATTGGGTCTCTACTTTTCTCATATGTTTCCCCCTTTTTCCTTTCCTTCATTTTTCATATATATTTTTTTTACCATCTGGTCAGTCCTAACATTTTCCCCTTTCTATGACCCGACAGTACTGCTACTGTTGCGTAAATTTCAATATAATCCTTTCAATCCTTATATTCCATATTTTAAGGGCTTTTTCGAATGACCCTCGCCTCTACGCAACTCTTTTCACCGAGGCGCCGATACTATTCAACTCATGGGCAGGCTGTTTCAAAGGAAACCGCGTTGACTATTTTCTAACGTTTTTCCCTCTTCACCATAAATATTTTTATTCCTGAACACGCTATAAAATATCCCTTTCATGTATTGACACTTACAACCGGCTATCTCAAACCTACCTCTCCGTGTATAATTTTATGGCTTAAACTCCTTTAACTTATTTCTTAACCTTTTCAAAACGTTTCACAATGTATAAAGCAATTCTAAAATGGCTTGCAGCTGCTAAAATCTCCGAGAAACCCTTGCTGGACTTGAAGAGCCAGCAGTAGAGCTATTTTTTTTCTAAATAGATGTTTTAAAAAAAGTTAATTATCTGTAAATGAGGCATTAGTCAAAACTGAAATTTGCTGTTACATTTCATTTAACAAGGGTATTTTTAGAATTAATAGTCATTTACTTAGCTTTTTTTATATTAAAGTAATTGTGTACAACATAAGCTCAACAAATTGTTATATGTTTCAACTTTTTCTTTTCCTTTATTGGGAAGTGGGGGGTTGAAAGATATCTGATCACACACGCAAAAAATTGGCGATTAATTTTAGAACGCATATGTAATAAATAAAAATAATCTAACCGGCATATGATCTCCACTAGAAACGTGACTTGAATGAACATCAGCGAGGTGGGAGGTGTCGTGAGGTAATAGATCAACATCCATAGTGTGACCAGAATGTGCAGAGTCCATCGGAGTCTGATGATGTCGGTGGTGGTCATGATTACTATGGGCCATGACTGTAGTCATGACAGCTTGCAAAAGGGTTGCTGCCGTAGTAGCCGGCACTGTTGTGAACACAGAGCTTGCTTCGGTGGATGTGTCCATAGCGTGATTGGAATGATCATGCATCATGTGATCATGATGATTATGATTATGACTGCCCATGGTTAGAAGAACTTATGCTGAAAAACGAGATAAAAGTCAAAATCTGCATATATTTATTTATAAAGTACAGAAGACGTATAACATAACTAAATTATCTTCAAATACCTTATGGAAAAAATAATTTACTATTTGAATTAAAATTAAACTCTGATCAATGAATAATTTAAAAAATTATTTACAGAAAGTTTTCAGAAAGTTTTTTAAACGCTTTAAGGGAGGAAGCACACGCACATACAGCGAGAGATAGATTTAACTCACCCCTTCAAAATATCCGTAGAGATTCAACTTTATTCTCAGCTAGTATTAAATTATAAAAAAACACCATTTCAAAAGACAAAGTTACATGAACACAGTATTTAATACCGTGATACTATGCCACTGACCACACTGGATAATTCCTATCACTTTAACCAAGGTTTATAGGGTTAAAATAGATTGTGGAAGGAATCATAATCCAACGTAAAGCGAGCTATCGAAGAGAGTAATAAAACTCTAAACCATCAAGACGATATTGAAAATTCCTCAAGGCAGAAACACAAATAAAGCGAAGTAACAGAACGGATTGGTTGGTCAATACACTAAGAAAACTGAGTACAAAGCCAGTGAACTGCTAAAACCGAAGAGCACGTATGAGTCACTTAATAAGTTTTCTTGAACATGATGTTTTGAAAATCACATCATCACACCACTCGCGGATGCTAGAAGCCTTCTGAAAATCTATTGTAGATTGTTTGTTTATTTTATAGCTTTAAGAGGGATTACAAACGGGAAAATAATCCCGACAGAACCGGCATATTCTTTGTAGCGTGAAACTTATCACTGAGATATCAACAAACAAAACAAAAACAAAAAAGGGAGGAATTACAAAAAATGAAATAGATGAAGAGACAGCGGAACAAGAAACAACCATTAGACTTAAAATTAGAGAAGAAAAAGAAAAACACAAGTATTTTAAACTATGATGAAAAATTACGTTATTTTCAAAGTTTACGTTATACTTTGAAAATAAAGTAATTAAAAATGTTGCAGTTTACGAATTTCCTTTTTCTAAACATCATAAAAAGGGCTAGGCAAACAAGATGAAAATAGATAAGATGAAACAGAAAATGGATCACGAAATGGATCGTTTCGCACGAATAATATTTCCGATGTGCATGGACTTTTAATATCCTCATAGCATGCACAGTTATGAAATGATACAGATATATATATATATATATATATATATATGCCTGAATTTTTCTGTTTTCTAATAATTAAAATGATTTATTTTTAAAACGCAAGTTCTTTAAACATGTAGAGAAATGTATATGCAAGGGTTATGAGATAAAATATTGAAGAACTGCAACAAGCAAAGCTATTTCTGGGCACGAGTTTACAAGATTAAAAGAATCGCAACTCATACCAAATTTAGAAGATCTATTAAATTTTTAGACGGTTAAAACAATGCAGAGCCAAGAAAAGAAAAGCATCTGTACAAAATGAAGCATAGAAGTAAAGAGGTTGAAACTGGGAATTCTCTCTCATGTTTGGAAATTTGCCGACACAAATAACGTATTAGTAAGCAAGTGGGTAATGTGAGAGAAACAGTCTTAACCACATTTAAGATCTACATATTATAGACACTGAGCAAATATTTCGACACAACAATGAAGATAATAAAATGAACAATGCCTGCCAAATAGATGGGCTATAAGAAGGGGGCGGGGAGAGGGGGGAACCAACGATGAAGTTTAGGGGCTTCAAATGCATATTTAATTAGAAATATTTTTGAATTACAAGTTGCAAAATAAAATCATCCGTGTTAATTAACGCCAATGAAAAAGATAAACCCTTCAATTTTTCTATAGCATACACGCAGATAATTATTAAAATTTTAGAAATTAACACAAATATCTTCTTCCGTCATCATACCTATTAATTCTTTCACCCATAAGCTTTTTTGCCATAGGCGATGTTTTTTTAAGAATACAGTAGTCCCGACCTATTGTATTAGCTCAGATGTACATTAGCAAACAAGAAAAAGTATCTCACTTACTGGCATTTTTCATTTAAGAAATTACCGTGAAAAATTATACCTAATCGCACAGTGGAGTATTTGACGCAAAAACCTGGCCAAAAGTGTAAAAATTAAAAATTGCGCAATAATTGTAAAAAGTGCATTTTATCATTTCTAACAAACTGCTGGGTGAATCACATCATTTCCAGCAGCATAAGTAACACTCAGCAATATCTAGCCTCAGTTGAAAAACAGATTTCTTCGAATGAACGTGTCATTTGATTGCGTTTCAGCTTTGTTGTTAGTTTAAATCTATATTTTTTTGTGGCGTTAAGAATTAATGTTTTGAAATTAAATCAGGTTTAAGTGTTAAAGAAAGTTAAGAGCTTTGTTTTAAAATATATAATAATTTACTTAGTTTTATTATTAACATATTAAAAAAATTGAAAATTTGAAAAAATTTTTAAAAATCAATTTAGCTGTAATTTAAGTTTCTTAAAAGCTTTATGAAGGTGTGCCGGGGCTTGTCGGACCTAATTTCAATTATAATCGTCATGGTTATAGTATTGAGTCTACTTCAAAGAAAAAAATGTTCCGCAAACAGCTGCCATTTTTATATAGAATTTTTTTTATGAAGAACCCTTTTTTATTTTCATGATAATTTCTTGACGGGTATGATTTGAAAATGACTTACAACTATAGATGTAATCTGTATAAATCTTGTTAACATAAATAAGAGTGATGAAGAAGATGAATTTGAAGAAGATGACGAAGGTCAGACTTCAGGAGAATCAGATTGAAATAGTTAAGCTTCTGAAGTCACTAGAGAACTATGATCCCTATAGTTACTAAACTTTGGTAACTATTAAATGTAAATTATATATATATATATATATATATATATATATGATAAATATTGATTTTTAAAGCTAATTTTATATAAAAAAAATTTTATTTTAAAATTTAAGAATTTAAAATTTTTTTACAAAAAAGGGAGTATTTACTATTACAAAGTAAGTTAAAAGTCAAAAGCAATGGTTTTAACTTTACACATGAAAAATATTTTTGGCCAGGGTTTTGCTACAAATACTCCACTGTGAATTGTACAGATAAAAACTACAAATTTGTATACTTTCATCTAATTTAAAAAAAAAAAAAAGTTAATATATTTACAATTTTCAAATAAAAATTTTATATATTTATTTTCAAAATTAAACAGAAAGGTATCTTTTTAAAGACTAGATTTGAACAATCAAGTACAGAATATATATAGTTCTAACTCTGTGCAGATCTCGGGGCACCTTTTTGATAAAAGTTCTTAAATGTAAGCCGATACATGTGTACTTAAGAAACTTTTTCCTGTCAACATGGAACTCGGCTAATTGTATATGACGAAAATTAAGCAGCTTTAACACGTTACACTAAATGCAGGTCACACCTGAACAAACACCTTCACTGACTCACAGTACTCACTGGAGACAACTCTCTGCGACGAAAAATCACCCTATCAGTGTGAGTCATGCTCAAATCCTGGAGATTTCAAATTTTAATTCGAAATAAAACGTTTAGGCGGATTGTTAAAGTTTCTCACATGACCGACATGACATTAAAACCTCAAAACTAGGCCCATTCAACCTTAAAATAATGAAATATGTGTTGAGGTTTCGAAAAGGTATTGAAGATGTTCCAAACCACACGTGCTTTAATACGGGGGTCATTTGATAAGTCCTTACAAAATCCGAGAGATAGTGCCACTGCACTGAAATTGTTGGAGCTCTCCCATTTAGCATGCTTCGAAGACAAGCATGGACTCTTAGGGCCTGTTCACATAGCAGTCCGTAAGCTTAAGCGTTAAATTTTAACCAATCATATAGCTGAGCGCTATGACATCATCCGTTGATTCGCGTATCATCATCCGTGAACACTTCGTTGACCTTTTACGCTTACGCTAACGGACTGCTATGTGAACAGGCCTTTAGTCTGTGTTTGACAGCCACCTTGGTCGGTTAACTCGTGTTACTTTTTGCACAATGGAGAAAAACGAGTTTCACGTGTTGATAAAACATAACTTTTTAAGAGGCAAAAACGACGGCAAAAACTAAATTCAGGATTGATAAACATTATGGCGAGTATGAAATTTCGCATAAAACGATTTACAAGTGGTTTGTTGATTTTTGTTCCGGCCGAATGAGTATAAATGACGCTGAACGTTCTGGTCGCCCTGCTGAGGTCATTAGCCAAAAATTATTGAAAAAAATCAAGATATGGTGGTGAAGAACAGAAGATTAAAAGTGCCTGAGATTCCTGTTGGTATCTCATCAGAGCGTGTACAGAATATTTTGCATGAATATTTGGATATGAGAATGCTGTCGACAAGGTGGGTGCCGCGTTTGCTAACAATGAATCAAAAACGTGAACGAGTGAACACTTCGAACCACAATTAGGAGTTGTTTTGAGGAAATTCAGATAAATTTTTGAGTTATTTTGTAACAAATGAGGAAACATGGATACAGCTCTACCAGTCAGAAATGCAAAAACAGTCGAACAGTAGGATGAAGCAAGTGAACCAGCACTAAAGTAAGCAAAAACGGTTCCGTCAGCAGGAAAGATTGTGGCCACTGTTTTTTGGGGACGTTCAAGATTGACTACTAGGAAAAGAAGAAAACAATCACTGGAGAATACTATGATTCTTAACTGGATAGTAAAATAATGAAATAAAGACAAAAACGACCACGTTTAGCCCACGTTTAGCCCTTCCAAAAAAAAAATTATTCAGGTAGTCTCTTCTAACGAAACTACCGTGGATTATTAACGTAGGATTACATATCGTTGCTTACCTCTTTTGTATATATATATATATATATATATATGTATGTGTTTATATATATATATATATATATATATATATATATATACACACAAATATGTATGTAAAAATTTTGACGCATTTTGGTATTTTCTCTTTAACTGTTTACTGCTTGTCGAAGCGACACAGATTGGGTTTGGCGTGCTGCAAAAATTAAAACTCGCGAGGTACGGACGGACGGACGGTATTAGCGTCTGAAATTTTCCTTTCCGCAGGACCGTTATGGAGGAACGTAATCCTACGTTAAAAAGAGTTTCTTTTCCGTCATGAAAATGCCCTGGTCCATTAATCTACGATTGCAACAACAAAACTGTTAGAATTACGCTACGAAATTGTTCCCCGTATTCTCCAGGTTTGTTCCCCTTTCACTAAAACTCTTTTTCAAATTCAAAAATGTCTAAAACGTATAGAATCAAATATGAAGTCCCAATTTAAGCTCCAACTTTTTTTAAGAGCAAAAAAAAATTAATTTATTTGGAACTTATTCCAAATTTGATGTCTAAGCCATGCTTTCGACATTATTTGTTTAGCGAAAGAAGTCACACGGGTTAACTTTGGTAATCCTGCGTGCTTTCCAACAATTTAGAATTTTTTAAAAAGATAAATTTTTTAATTCATTATGCCCTGAATCGAATCATTTCTGGGAACATAACAAAGATATCCCCTTTACGCTGGTGGGACGACCACTTTTTTCTCACGCACACGGGTACCTTCTAGGCCGCATCTCAGGGTTTTTCCGGAATTTTCCTTTAGAACACTCTTTTATTCCTTAATGTTTCGACCGAATGAACGTTACCCCTGAACTAGGTGCTCCAACAGCAAGCCATATACGCTGATGTTCAAAGCCGCCCTCCCTCCCTCCCTGATCCTCGGGAAGGCATGATATATGATGCAGATTGGCGGACAATCCTAAACGATTTCCTCCTTGCTCAAAAAAGCACGCTTCGAGATTTAAAAAATTAAATTAAATCAATGATGAACGAAGCCTGTCAATTAGAGGATTCATATATTTGAATTTTTTCCCCATAAAAAGAATTGAAGATTAAATGCCCCCCCCCCCCATTTCTAGTGATCTCCATCAAAGGTATGATATATGGAACAGATAATCCAGACAGGTATGCAAGAGAATGCGATGGATCTATGTCCCTGACCTACATTCCCACGAGCATCGAGAGCGGGATAATCTCTCTGTCATCGGCAGCCTCTTAATTGTTCTCTGAGAAGAGAGATCTGTTCCGCGCCACGGCGTTTGTGTGACAGCGTAAGAAAAACAGAAAAAAAAAGCCTTGTGAATAAAAAGACGACAGTTGGGAAATCCAAGTTACAGGACCAGTAAAATCCCTTTTTCGATGCGTGCTGCAATTCGAAATTGCTCTCACGCAGTTTCACCGGGGAGAGTTTCACTTCCCTCATCCTTCGAACTGAATGCGAATACACGATAATTATGTTGCACGAGAAATTCATGTAAGAGTGGAATTCACTAATATAAAAGACCTTAACGTTTCATCTACAGATTTGAACAGTACCTTTATTTTTCATTTTCAAGCAGATAAATATAAACAGTTGTATAAGCAGTTTAAAATGAATATATATATATATATATATATATATATATATATATATATATATATACTTAAAGAGTTGCGAAATAACCCGAACTTCACTTAAAATGTGTACATTAGATCTAGAAACATTTTGAGGGGTGAGGGACTCTGCATCCTCAAGGGATAAATCGAGCAAAAATCGATCCATTAAATGACAAAATAAACACTAACTACATTCAATATATATATATATATATATATATATATATATATATATATATATATATATATATATATATATATATATATATATATATATATATATGAGGGACAACAAAACAGATGCGGATATGACAAGGCTACGTCTAGGTCCAGCTGCTATTTAATCCAGAAATGTAAATTGCGGAGTTGAGTTAACCTTTTAAATAGGTTTATGATACAATAGAGAGTAATTAAGACAATAAAAATATGTATAGATATTTCTATTATATTAGTAATTTAATCCCTAAACTTAACACATATGTCATCGTTTAAGTGTACGAAAAAAAAAAAAGCAGAATAACAGTCCAGTGGCATTCCTTTGCAAATAAGATTTCATGCAGTCGCAGAGGCCATGTCGAAAAGTTGAGCATATAATGACAAATCTTCACCTGTGATTATCACATACAAGTCTGACAACAGAGTGATCTTTTTCGGGTCCAAGATTCGTAAATCGAGAAATTTCGATGAAATAGAGCGTTACATAAAACTAGTGCAGTTCTTGCCCAAAAAGAGACCTCTAGTGCAAGAGAAGAAAAGCAAGATTTTTCAGTTTTACGAGTATGGTCAAAAGCTATTTTATAAGAAATGGTTTAGGCACGGGAAAAGGGGTAAATATATTAATTATAAAAGGAAGAAATCAGTAGGACAGGAGGGGAAAGGTAGTCATCACGGGAGCTTAATTTTGACCTCACGTATGAAATGGAATGTTATTTGGGGGGAAATTCAACTATGTAAACCAACAATTACAAAAAAATTAAAAATTTACAATTATAAGTACCACAAGCAAAGAAGGGACCGAAAAAATTTGGGTGATAATTTTCCCAACATCTGTTGGAGAACATAATTAGAAGACAAGGCAAAAATTATTATTCCCAAAAGTTTTCTAGCATTTTCTAGCATATGTACAAAGTCATAGCTAAGTCAAAGCTAGTCAGTATTAAAGCTAACATACCACCAGTATGCTCACCAGTTTAGAAGGTATCTGAATTGGTTCCAACAACAATCTCCATCATAACGATTAAGCAAGACCATCATTTCACTTAAACATAGTTCAGTAACATGAAATTTAGATGCAACAGAATTATGAAATACCAGGCTTAGAACAACACAACAAATTCAAAATTCCTATTTTCAATATTTGCATTTCTTCTCTATAACTTCATTTCACTTTTAAAGAAATTTTATTTTAAATCTTCATTGGTGATAGAGGTAGGACAGGTGTGTGTGTGTGTGTGTGTAATATAAAGAATTTTCGTAAAGAAAGAATTTATATTCGCGTAAATGACACCAGTGCCAAGAAAAAAAGAAATAACTTTTCAAAATGCTAACGGTGAAAAATTCTGCCATCATCCAGTGAAAATGGCTGAACTTTGATGTCTTTAAAAGAACCTAAAAATTATGAGCAAAGTGCCTAGATTTTATCCCCCGAATGCGGCAAAAAATATTACTGCAAATTCCAGCACGTTTATTTTGTAAATAACTACATATAAAAATAATTTTTGTCTTTTTTCACAAACTTAATACGATTTTCACTGTGGGAAAAAATGAGTTAAGAATCAAAATAATTTTTCTCCTTCACAAATTTAAGAAATATTGTACACACGTGATAAATTACTTTATACTGACTTTAACAAAAATCTCTTGTAGTTCTAACATTTTTCCAGTGAAGTGAGAATAGACTAATTTTCCCCTACAGAAATACAGATTCTGAAAATTAATTTCAGATTAAAAAAAGAGACAATTACTTTTATAATGACAGATAATTCTTACTCAATCAGCTTTCACCGTATTTGCAATTGGTGCCCTCTATTAACTGCCTGTTTCAATGACATGTGTCTTAATGATATTGGCATACCATTAAAAATGACCTAGAACAGATAAATCATTGACTCGCTTTGTGAAAGAGCTGCTGACACAAAACTATGCATGTCGCAAGACTTCGGGATATTAGGTATGCTTCCGGGTCTCTTATCAGACGTGTTGAGTCGGTTTCCATGTAATAAAGAAATTTCTTAAAAGCTAACTCTCTTGCTACGAATGCCGCCGTTTGCATGATAGATGGCAGCTGCGCCCTTTCTTTCACGTGTACTGCAAAAAGAAAAATCCGAAAACCAACACGGAACTATCTGTTAGACTGACATTGATCATTCATAAATAAAGTTTAAGCATCACATCCTTTTTATACGACACACAAAAACTCACACTCCGCGGCTTCAGGAGATAGATCGAAATTTCTTGCTTCAATAAACAGATCTAATCCTCGTGGTAGATGAAAACGATATATGTGATAAAACAGACAATAACTAAAATTTCAGCATTAAAAAAAATCTCCGATATAAGATAGGTAATGATAAGTCTATTCTCAATGCAATCAGTTTCACCATTCTACTAAAATTACTTCCTCAAAACAAAAGATCTGTAGTATCCAATTCTCAAACCAAAATTCTGGCACAGTTCGGAAGAAATCTAATACGAATAAATTATTTATTTTTTAACTTCCATGGAAGAAAATTCTTATGAAACCACCATGCTGTTGGTACCCGGTCGTACCTAGTTCCGGTGTATCAAAAACCCGTCTACCTAGAAAGAAACACAGCGAAAAGAAATACATCACGAGTTTCATGGCAGTAACACGCCGGGCATTGGCACTGACCTCATAATTCCAAGAAACAGAAAGAGCAGAAGAGAAAACATTAAAAGTGTTTGGCCCACAACAGAACGATATGGTCTGTGAACTGAAGCTCGACAAATAGCATTTTCGACGGATGAAATATAACTCCTCTGTGAATGGTAAAACCAAAACTGTCAAAGGAAACAATAGGTTACAGTAACATATGAATCCGGGACAAATGCGTTAAAATAGAGCTTTCCTATACGGAGATTCATCTGTAGGTAGTGAAATGTACTAATATAATCTATAAAGGATCTCATTTGCGTTCATAGGTATATCGAATGCAAACATCTATTGCTAAGAACTACAGCTTGTGCAAGGGAAAGATATATCCAAACATGTATAACAAAACAGAAAATAAATCAATTTTTTAAAAGGGGGGAGGAGTTAAAGTGCACTAAATGGGTAGAGTATTAAATGAAAGAGGAAGAAAAATATTTAAAATATTGAGCAAAACCTGATAGCCAGCTATAATAAAATAAGTCTGCACTAAACTTGAGACGCCTCGCCAGTTACCATCACAGAAGTTCCTAAATCCCAAGGTTAAGGCTCAGCGGAAATTTTCACTCGGGAATTTTCTAATCACAGATTAGCTAATGCGTATATTTGAATTCTTCATTTTGAGATAAACTTCCTGATGCCACAATCGGGTGAAAGATCAAAACAATCCGCAGTAATATAAATTGTTGCAGATATTCTGTTGCAAATTCATCACTATATTATCTGTAATAATGCAACGGCCTGACCGACACACCAGAGTTAGAGAATATTATCCTACAAACCATTTTTAATTATTTTTATACAAGACCCAAGAACGAATGTTTGGAAGCCATTCTAACGAAGCGATCAAAATTATAGCGCTATGCATGATGATTCGTGAGGTTAAATAAAAGACCTAAAACAGTTTTCAAATACTCAACTGTAAATGTTAAAAAAAATCAAACTGGAGGGAATTCACATATAGATAAAGAGTCAAGAGTTTACTCAGACATGTGCATGACAGAGAGAAAAGGGGGAAAACAGTTAAAACAAAAATATTACTGTCTGCAAAGCGACCACATAAAAAGGAAAGGTTAGTTGTGATTGCTATTAATATCACCCTTTACTACACTCGGGCTAAAATGAACTAAAATCTGCCTGAAGATTATGAAAAGCTCTAAACACCCATGCCCATGGTGGGATTCGAAGACTATGCCCAAGTCATTCTGCCATCATTCGAGAGGGAAGGATATAAAAGAAGCGAAACACCCTACGAAAAAACTGATTTTGAAATTAATCGAATGGAAATTGAAAAAAAAACAAAATCAGTCGTCTATTTATGGATTCTTTTTCTTTCGTGTAAAAATCATCCATTGAGTGATAATAATTACTAGTGCCAATAGGTATATTTACTAGTATCTGCCAAAAACAAACACAGAATTGAATATTTTCCTTAAATCATCAACGCAGGTTAGGTCGCTCAGTAAATAATTTTTTATTTTTCTCATCACAATTCTTTATTATCTAACCATTAAATGCAACTTTCAATCCATTAAGGAACCAAGTATTGAATTATGTTAATATAATAAGGAAAACTGATCGTAAGAAAAATCTTTAATTGTCAAAGAAAAAAGTGGTCACTTTTCCAGATGAAAGTAGCACTGCTAGAGGATAAAAAAGAACGCGTAGGTGATGTGTTTTCCAGCTAAACTGGGACACGTTCAAAGTAAACTTAAACAACGCACACCAATCGATTATGGTCAAACAAATGGTTATCTTAGCGTACAATAATACAAAATGTGCTATTCCGTATTGACAACTGTCAGGTGACTAAACACATAGAACATACAAAAGAATGTTATTTTTTAATAAATGAAAAGTAGAACTTCTTGAGGCCGCGTTAATCTTCCGTTTTAACATTTCCATACTGCGTAGTAACGTGGAAATTTTGTAAAATTCAACATATGTAAGACAGAAGTATCCGAAACTGCCTATATGTTGGTAAGAACTATAATCTTTAATAAGCTGATTTTGATAACATGAGACAAGCTTATTTACACAGCAATCGTAGACAAAAGCTTCACCCTCAAACATGTGCTCTTCCGGTAGATACACATAAGATGTAGATATTATACTTGCGGAATCCCTCTACGTTTTAACTGAACACGGTATTCATTCTTGTCATTTTCCACAGCTCAAATGATGTTTCCCGAAAACGACGACACAAAATGAAAATTTCCACAGTGGCGGCGAAAAAAGCGTCCAAGGATGAATGGTTTTACAAAAGCAGCATACAAGAAGTATTACCGTATTGTTCAGAAGCTAAATTATACCATTTGTCCGGAATAATTTAGCTGATGAACAGTGAGACAAGCAAGCGTGCGTAGTACCCAAAAAACGCTTGAAATTGCTCGCGATGCAAAAAGAAAACATACAAAAGGAAATCTGAATGTCCAGCCTTGACCGAGCATCTCGATTTGGCCCTCGAACAACTGGGAGTATCCTGACGGACAACTTTAAGAGAAAAGAGGCCTCTTTTCAACCACTTCCGACTAGTCATGTTCCGTGTTTTAAAAGTCTCGATAAAATGGATTCATAAAGTTCACGCAGCTTGGAAAAAAACAGACCCAATAACACTTGCTCTAGTTCACAGAGCATCAGATATCCGTTGGATATTCGGTTAGAGAGCACGAAATGTAACTGAAGAATTTTGCTTTGAAAAAATGAAAATACATTTTATACAAAATTAGCGCTGAAGAATAACCCATTAGTTGCAGTAAATAACAAAACAACACTGCATACTTACCATTATAGGTAGTTATTTTTTGAACAGAAGTAAGGGTTAGACTTCCTTGAAATCCTCAATAAAAACAACAGCGGTTAACATTTCTAGCATTTACTATCATAGTAGCCAGGCCAAATAAAAGAAGACTGCTTCAATTAACATAATACGATTTGAACAACCTATTTTTGAGGTAAAATGGGAAACTAGCAGTTCCTTTGAGTCTGAGTTAGAACTCAACTGCTTATATCCCATCATTTATCTATGAAATAGGTTACTTGACAAACTGCCCAATACTCATTTCGAAGAGAAAAAATAAATACATTTAAAATTTTTAAAAATATAAAATTATTTCTAAAAAGTTTTTCTTCGCTTTAAATTAGATTTTGATAGATGTTCATTGAGAAAGGGATAATTTGGAATATATTAAATATTTCACGTTTCTGAACAAGATATTTGCTCTCATATGTCATTAAATACTGAGGGCAGATTATAAATGCATTCAAAAACAGAACGACTGTATCTTTTTTTTCTTTCTTTCTTTCTTTCTTTTTCTTTGTCTAAAAAAGTTTTAAGTCATAAATGTAAAAACATATACGACTACAAACGTGGGGGCGAGAAAAAAATTCTGTTTTGGCGAAAGACGCATATAAAAGTATTCTTAATGTAAAAAACAGGGTTATTTGTGGAGTAGGAAGGATAATCACAAATTCAATATAGATACACTACACAATTTACGAACTTTTGTTAAAAATATTCAGCAGCTTAAAAAACAGGAGCCGACTTTTGATACTAGTTTCACAGTAAAAATACCTGCAAAATAGATAAAGGTAAATTTACAACATCTGGCCAAAATAGGGATTGTGAGTTCCAGCGTATGCACCTTATGTGAGAATGAAAATATGAATAAAGCTCACCTACTTGTTTGCTCGAAACGAGACTTTAACTTACTGCAGAATGGTGATTTGTGTGTTTTCTATTGGAGGACCAGAGAACTAATGTCCTGATCTCACGGTCTTCAATTATTATGCTTCTGGCTTTTAAACTTTTTATCCTAGAACTATAATGTTTTTAACTGGTTTTAAGACCCTTTTTGGTCCTTTTTTTATCCTGTGGTTTCTTTTTTGTTGTCCTGTTTTTTTATATTTTTTGAATGTTGGGTGAGTGGCCAGACTTGTATGGATTAAGTTCCAGTCGGCCATATCTAACAACAACAACAAATATATAATTTACATAGTTCTAAATTACAGAAACATGCCGAAATGTAGAAAACCTGATTTTTTAGTTTAACTTTGAATAAAAAGGTTACAACGTTTGCTAAATTTGCAAATTCTGAAGTATGTACTTTAATGAAGAGGAAATTAGAAGGGGAAAAACAACCTATACCAACAGCATGACAGTAACATACAATATAACAATTAAGAATAAATTTAGAGTTATTAAATACATCATAAATCCGTCAGTTACCCAGTCCCATAATGCTAGATACTTTCAGAATTTTCTACATTCATCGTCTAAAAAATATATACATATGTTGCCTATACAAACACAAATTTTGAGTTTACTCTATCTCAGCTCTTACGCCAAGGTAAACGAGTCAAATCATCGCTCAATATAGCAAATTAAGCGTTAAATTACGTAGAAAATTGAGGTGTTTTCCGAGGGGATAGATTTTAGTGGATGACCTCGCTGTAAAGCCAGGTTGTTTCAACGACTGCGGTTGCTGAAAGAACAGCACGTTAGACTGATCAACAGTTATTTGACCTCAGGAAAGCAACACTCAGTCCTAGGAAGTATTACGGAACATGCAATGTCTAATTTTAAAAAAATTGTTTGAAAAAATAGCTATGTATGATGCGAGTCTCTCGCTATCGATTGGTAATCGTCTTCACATGAATAACTACTGTGCCAAATGTACAGTCAAAAACCAAAACATCGTCTCTCTACGTTCACCTAAGATGCAGTATTAATTCCTATCACAATGATGAATACCCAGATAAATCATTCAATAATAATTCAGAAGGGGAAAACTTTAAATTAGTATATTTTCCAAAGTATGGTTAGAAATTATGAACGAGCGCTTAAGCTTAAGGATGATCTGCATGTTACGGAAGAAATCCCAAGTAATATCTCTACGACTATTAACTGCGCAACCTCTAATTTTAATCATTTCCACTCCTATAGGTGACATCTATAATGACATTGGTCAGCTCTAATGCCATGTATTTTATGACACAACTTTTTACTATGAGCGTCATCTATACGACACGGAGTTAAGTTATATATACGCCAAATGCTGAAAAACATTTTCGGAGTAATTTGTAGAAATAACCAGTTTTTTTAAATTTTTTCAAAAATAATTTTGAGTGTTCAACTGACAAACTTAAGAAAAGGGTCGTAAAGGGCTAAATATTAAAATAGCACGTATGTATTTTACTTAACTAAATGACTGGAACTAGGGCCCAATTTAGAAAATTCTTGACTATAGGCACAATTCGGGATGGGACCCCCCCCCCCCCTAACACTGATTTGGACGTAAAATTTCCAAAATTGACGCACACAAAAAATAATCATGAATCATTGTAAAAGTACTATTTTACCAAGAATTGGCTATTTGAAGCGTAGAAGCCTAGAACATTATCAAATAACAAAAAGCAATACAACATATTAGCTTCATCATTAAAACACCAATACAATGCAATCAGAAAACTTATTAATCCCTTACATACATTATAACATACTTATGATGAACTATACATATAACTATACATATGATGAACCAATCAAATTTAAAAGGATATATAAAAAAAATTGCTATTAAAAAAGGTAAAATTTTAAAAAATTGAATCGGGATTTTTATATTTTTTTCCTTTGAAAATTAAAATTTTTTGGGGGCCCCAAACATTCGGGGGCTTCTAGGCCCGGGCCTACCGTGCCTAATGGAAAATCAGGGCCTGACTGGAACGACTACATAGCGATTTTTGAGTGTTATGTAGAAAATGAGCGGAAAAACTAAAGTAAACACCTCCTAATCACACATTAAGGAAACCTTGGGGTTCAATTTTTACTTTTAACATCTAGGGAACATGATTTATCAAATATGTAATATTTTACTATGAGCGATTTACCTTTATTACTGTATAGCTTAAACCATGACAGTAAAGAAACTGACAGTACGCAGGTCGTCCTGAAAAGACGGTAACATTCGCTTTTTTGTTAGAGTTGTGATCTCGCAGCAGGCTAATCGATTTAACTGTTTAAGCTTTGGTACCTCTCAGTAGTAAATTTATCTCTATGCAGTCTGACATACTATTAATTACTCGATTGCTACTAGGTAATACATAGAAAGTACTCCAATGGAAAACTATCTATATTGTTACAACATACGGGTTTGATTTGGTTTGGAGCGCTACGGCCAACTTTTTGCTACACGAGGGCTAATTAGACCGGGACCTACAGTTTAAAGCCGATTCCGAACGGCTACAAACATCCATGCCAACAGTGGGACTCGAACCCACAGGATCTAAACCGAATGCCAGCGCCCTAGCCATTCGGCCATCATTGGCGTACAACATACGGGAAACTAGTAATACAGTTTTCAGTATACTTTAGTTATCAGAATTAAAAACTTTCCCAAAAATAAAATTGAGGCTAAGAAATGAACAAAACAATGTAAGATGCCTTGGAGATTACTCAAAGGAATGAGTAACAAATAACTACAGAATGGATTGTTGGTAATATTAAGAGCGCTAAACAGGTAGCTAATTTCAACCTTTAATTTAACCCGTGATTTCCTTTGCTTTCATGAAAGGAAATCGCGTAAAAAAGAATTTACATGGAAGAAAATTCGATTTATGATAGCTTTTAACAGTTATTTGGTTAGACAAATATTAAAAACTTACTACTAAATTGAAAACTAAAACAGGGTAAGGAGAAAAGTTGAAAACAACTTAAGTTAAAAGGTACGAGTAATCTTTTGAACTTGATGGTTCAATAAGGTGTTCTGTTATACTAATACAATCGAGTTCAAAAGGAACGCAATTCACGAACAGCTAAAGCTCACTTCAATTTCTACTGCCCGGTTTGACGTTTCATAAGATATTCAACGTATCTGAAAGTGACAGAGAGATTAATTTTTTAGGGAAAGGAGAGAGAGATTAATTTTTTAGGGAAAGGAGAGAGAGATTAATAAGCCATAATAGGCGCTCATGTAAAGATTAAAATCTTTCTATTTCTATTTATCTTTTTAAGGCACATCACTTACCCTTCAGAGACGAAAGAAACAGGAAGTTAGTTACATTCAAAGTAATGAACATCTTTTTTAATAATCTCAGACACGGATAATCATTTCTGGAGACATCTGGGCTAAATTGTGATACACCTATGAGCCTGGTCTTTTGAGTTTGTGGAGTACTCACATCGAGATTACAGTAGATGTAGCTTGAGGGTAGAATAACAAAACGCACCATATCTTCTTGCAGAACACCTACAGGAAGGCCGTAAGCTGTATTACGATTTATTAATAACTTTTTTATGAGTTGCATAATGTCGGTGTATAACAGTTTTTCAATAAATGGCAATAGTTACTGCAATTTGATCGCAGCCTAAATAGATAAGATTCAGTTTCATGTTTCGTGTTCTATGTTTTTTTTTTTTTTTTCTGAATTAGGTCATATGATTCATAGGGCTAACGCCCCGTAACGTAAAGGAAACGATCTGTAACGGAAGCAACGCTAAACTAGAACTAAATGCTTAGGGGTTGAGATGCTGTTATAGGCAACTCTAGGTAGATATACTTGGAATTATAATATCTGGCACTAAGTTTAAATATTTCGAGCAAACAGCTCGATTGAGCACAAAAAATTTAACAGCGCGTAACAAAACCTAAGTTTTACAAACACTGACTAAACCAGGGTCCAGTGTTCATTTGTTTTTTGTTTTTTTAATTATCATTTATATTATTTTTGAAAGCGGATCAGCGATATCAAGCAAAATTTGAAAACTTAAAATGCAACTCTATACCAGTGGCGGCTCCAGTCCAGAGATTTGAGGGGGAGGGTGGGGCAACGTCGGGTCTTAGGGTTATATATATATATATATATAAAGAAATAAACATCCTCTCATTTTAAATTTAAACTCATTTAGTAATAGGTCTGGGATTATATAATTTTAGGCTATAAAAAATAAAATTCGCCGAGCTTTTTTTTTTTTTTGGGGGGGGGGGGGCAATTGCCCCTACTGCACCCCCTTGGAGCCGCCGTTGCTCTGTACTGAAACATTTAGCAACCCGTGAGATCGTAAATTCTTAAAACAGGAACACACATTCTATTTAAATAAAACCAACTTTTCATCTAGCTTCCGTGTACGCCTTTTCTCCGCCAGCCATTTTTATGACTTTTTAACACTTCTTATATACCACAGTTTTTAAATGATAGTTTTTCATCTTTTACATGTCACTGTTTTTATCATTTTATGCATATTACCATTTCTGTCATCTTTTACGCATTACAGTTTTATCACCGTTTTATATATGACTGTTTATACCTTCATGGTTCTTATCACCGTTTTTAGAACTGATATCTATTATGGTTACTTAATATTTTTATGTATGCGCTTTGGTTTTGCTCTCGACATGTGTTTGGTTGAAGCTTGTCCTTTCAGGACCTTGCACCATTAAACTTTAACCAACCAAACAACCGTCAGTCATTTCTAAAGAATGCACTATGAAAAATCCAACTATTACGGCTTACGCACAGAGCTTTTACGGCAACATTTATTCATTTAGTATATGCGTATATGACACACACTAATATAGTTTCAGAAAATATTTATTACGGAATCCACAATAATACGCTAATATATTTGTCACAATAATGAAATCATACGGTCAGATTTTAGTCATTTTATTAGCAACGCAGAGAAAAAGGGATAAGGGCGGTAAATCATCTAGCCTACATGTTAATAGTCTCACGAGGAAATTTTTAGGCATGTAAGCAAAAGATGAGCGGGAAGTGCAGACTTTATATTAGCATTTAAAAATTTATTCGCATTTCAGAAACAAAAGAATGAAACAGGTTTCGAGAAGCTTAGATGGAACGTATATATTATTATTTTCGATGAATTACACTCGGATTCCAGAAGCCACATGAAATTTAGAATTTGTTTTATCGATATAATTCTGACACCGAGATCTGTATGATAATTGATTTCATAAACTTTCTTTATTCGGCAAATTCAGTTCTGGGCAAAAGAACCAATTGGGTTGTGGAAGGGTGAAACACTTATTTTATTATTCTTGTAAAGGCATTTTTACGGAGATATCACGGAGTTCACTCAATAACTACCTGCGAGGCAACCATTGACAATTATTTTATAAAAATAATTACTTATAGAAAACTGAATTTAAACCACAGCTAATATAGGTGAGGAACTGTCATTGCCATCAAAAGAAAGTAGGAAGATTATCGTATACTAATTGCTTCAGAGGTTTTTAACCTCTTCGAATTTTGCCACAAACCTACTTAAAACGAATTCGGTGACAGTCGAATCATGAGTTTTCCCTCCCTCGGACAGCATCGAGACACGTACCACGTAAAGTGCGATCAAAACCAGACTATTTTTCGCAAAAAACTCATTTTTCTAGATCAGCTAAATAATAAACAAGTATTATCTACATAAATCGAAGGGAGGAGAGGTTTAAAAAAATAACCCAAAAGATTAGAAAACATTTGCACTTTTCCTGCACAACTAGCATACGGCGGCCGAAATGACCTCGAGCAACCGACAAAGGCTAATACAGGTTCCGCTCGATCGGAGTCAGTTACGTAAGAAATAATACAAAATACGTAAATAAAAAAAGGCCACAAGATTGTTGGATAAAATACGTGTGTGCAATTGAGAGCACGCTGACATGGACCATAGAGTCGTTTTCCTGGAACGTCTCTCGGTGATTTATAATTACAATGAAATGCCAAAAAAAAAAAATACAAAAGGCAAATGACAAAACATTACGACCTGATATGCATTCAATTTGATAAACGATGATAGAATCAGCAAAAGAAATAATTTTTTAAAATAAATAAATAAATAATAAACAAGGCTGCAGCAAACTATTTTGAAAAAGTTTTTGGTCCAAATAGCAAGAAATTAAAACTTTTCTACCTCAGACATTTAGCTATATTCAAAATGCACACGACGCACACGAATTCTCATTGCGAATGAATTAAAACTTAGTAATCATCATTCGAAGTGCCCATAGTTTCGGGGGGGGGGGGGGATTCTAGTCGTTACTGATTAAGAGGTTCAAATGTTTTAATCCCTTTCAATGAGTTTTCAAAATAATTTATGAAAGACTGATATATTAACTTTTTTTAGCCTATGAGCTTTTTCATTATGAAACGCTATCTACACAAAGGTTTTTACTTTTATTCTTTAAACAAATCGCAGAAACCTACACGATAAAGACAGTTTTTGTCGTCTATCTCTCTTACACACACTTTTCTACTAAATAATCTATTAAGCAAAAGAAGTAGAACTTTTAAAATATAACTCTGCAACAGAAACATTTTAATATTGATTCCGGTTACCCCCCCCCCCCCATAGCTTCGTTTATTACGTAATACAAAGACTATAACATTAACAACTGATCAACAACAAAAAAGGAGGTTAAATATGTCTGGAATATTATATATATTGTCTCCATCTTCCTTATACATTCATAAAATTATACAGCCTGCCTACTGGTAATTGAAACCTCTTGTTGACTGGGCAAAATCGCTGCAGAAGATTCGTTAACTTTATCTTTAGAAGTACACTTCTTGCGCCTGCATTTACAACTCATCTAAGTGCAGTTTCCTTCGAGCGTAACATTTCTAACGTTAGAAAATGAAATGACTAAAACGGATAGGGTACAAAAAAATAAATAAATAAAAGAAACAGGATACACATGTCCCATTACGGCAAGGGGTGATAAATATTACATTAATACATAAGGCTGTCCAATTGTCCGAGAGTGAAAGTAATCTATTCGTTCGTTTGAGAATAAATCTACACTAGACGTCAGCAAATATCGTAATTTCTCCATCAGTATCTTCGTGCAGCTTTATGGTTGTGTGATACGTGTCGCATTCAGAGCTCATAAAAGTGATGAACTTGTGATGAATGCGAAACGCTCACGGGTAACAATTCTAACGATTTTGAAAAATGAAGGGTCTAAAACGCAAGGATTCCCAACCTTTTTCCTACATCGACCCCTTTAAAAGAATCGATGATTTTCTTCATCGATCCCTTCACATTTTTCTCTATAATATACAGCACACAACATAATTGTAATACTAATAATCTATACTTATATATAAAGAGAGAGCGATTTTGTACGTGGAGGGTAATCTCCAGAACCACTGCACCTATTTGAAAAATTATTTCACTGTTTGAAAGGTACATTATTCCAGATGGACATAGGCTATATATTATGTATATCTGATCAGTAGAAATAAAGTTAGGGGCTTAATCCTAACAATCTCCATTGTTACCGCTACTGTCCTCTACCTCTTTTTGTGCCGAAGTCTTCAACGACCCTTAGCGTGGTGCTATCGCGTTGGGCTTCTGTTCTGACGATAGTGGTTTGAACCTAGCCGTTCTCCGGCACGCCTTTTTCTTTTAAAAAATTAACTTTAATTATTTACTAACGTAATATTAATTTGAATATTATTTTAGGAATATTATTTGAAAAAAAATTTAATATTATTTTAAAAAAACATTCTTTACTTAAAATCCTTTTTTTTATTTTTGTATTTTTATTTCATCTCTTAACTTCTCTCTTTTAAAAAATTAACTTTAATTAATAACTAACGTAATATTAATTTGAATACTATTTTAGGTGCTTAAAATAATTAAAATAAACATTCTTTACTTAAAATCCTTTTTATATTTTTGAATAAAACTACGGTCTCAAGCACACCTCTTTCTTTTATAAAATTAACTTTAATTAATAAATAACGTAATATTACTTTGAATATTATTTTAGGTGCTTAAAATAATTTTAAAAATATTCTTTGATTAAAATCCTTTTTTATTTTTGTATTTTTATTTCATCTCTTATTTAATTTTGGGATACCATTGTGTATACCAATGTGTGTGTGTATATTACTTCTATAATAATATATAAAGAGAGATAGCAGATTTTGTATGTGGAGGGTAATGTACAACTTTTGTACATTAAAATGTACCTTACATATTTTCCTTTGTCAACCGCAGTCAAGTAACCATAGCAACACCCTTTAGCGTACGGGGTCCGTTTTTCGAAATCGCTCTTTACAACGGGGAAATGTTATCTACATCCTATCCCCAATTTACGTGGGGGACATTCAGAGTGGGCGGGTCAGGGGAAAGTGTGGTTAATTTCTTTCTTATTGCTTTCTTACTATTAAAGAAGAATTTCAATAGTAGTTCATCGGCACTCCGTGCCTCTTTCATCTCTCAAAAGGCTGAAAATGGATGAACCACGGGTGAACCGCCCTTCTGATGTCTCTCGCCTGAAAAGAAATAGCCTCTAGCTAGAACGACAAAAGAATATTATTCAGTCCTTTTCGGCAAGATTCACCCTCCGTTCCCAGAATCTCACCCAATTGTTCTTTGGCGGCAAAGACGTTAGGAAAGTCACAACGAAGTGGAATTCTAGACTATAACTCTGCCGACATCACACCGTATTTTTCAAGAGTATGTGCTTCGGATATATGCTATCCCATCCCATAAGGAAAAGGTTTAATATTTTTAAAATTCAAGTAGAGGAGGTATTGATAAATACAAAAAGGATTTTTGAAACTGGCAACGTTAAAGGGTTTATTGAAGAAAACTACATTTGGAAGTACGCTTTTTATTGGACATTTAAGGTAAAAAAAGATTTACAATTTATTGGCTATCAACTAGAAATTTATTGGCATAATATTTTGTTCAACCTGGACAAAGTCGGGACGGGCCGCTAGTTACACATAAAACACTTAAAGATAACAATTTGACTAAGAATATGGACAAAAAAATTAGAAAAAGTGATTCATTAGGTTTGATTTATTATTTTTGTACTATTTTCATTTTTAATTTCACAAATATAAACAAAATTTCAGAAACACAGATTGTACTTGCACAAAAGTTCGATTTCAATTAATGTGGTGGTTGTGCTTGATGCATTGATACAATTTTTTTAATGTTTGGCCTGAAATTGCTCATCATTGTAGCCACGATAACTAACATAACGAATATAAATATATATTTTACTAAACAATTTTACTGACTTATATGTAATTATAATAAAATTTCATTCGACACATATACAAAAGCGTCATGACATTCGACTTTAGATGGGTGAATCACTCCGCCCTATGCAAATCTGCATTTATACATATTAAAACGGATATGATTATCTAATAATTACATTCCTAAAAAATTAAATTTTAAAACAGAAAAATGTATCGATCCCCAATAGACCCCTGGAATACTATAGACCCTTTTTAAACTTCCATCGACCCCCTAGGGGTCCACCTGATCCCCGCTGGGAATCCCTGGTCTAACGCAAGAAACTTCTTCTACAGAAGAATATTATACATCAAAGACTTGTTTTACTTGAAATGTAAGAGAAATAAGTGTGAAGACGTTAGTCAATCGTCTTTATTAGGAAGTAGAATGTAAGCACATAAGCCACCAACACAAAATTTTTCAAATTGTTTTGTAGAGTTTAATATTGTTCAGACCTCAAGGAATCCAGTCAAAACTTAAAAAATGCTTTTGATTGCAGAGAGATTTCTTGTCTACGATAATAAAGGGAAACTATTTTTTTTTTTTTTTTTTTAATGCAGAGGCATTTGTGAGACATTCGCCTGTTGTTATTCACCGTGATGACTTGTTGGCTACTTCATTATGGGAGCACCATTCTGGTGAACCAGCATTGCTCCTTATGAGTGGACAACACGGTAACAACTACGCCTTATTAGGGATTTGAACCAAAGCTCACTGCATGGAAGCTCACGACGTTAATCACTATACCATGTGGGCAACATTGAAACTACAATAGTATCTTTTAAACGGTTTAATCACCGGTAATTCAAAAAACATTAGAATGGAGAAAAAATATTCCCAGAAATTCAAAAAGTGACTTTACACTACATCGAGAGGGTCATGATATACCATTATATTTCGTACCGTTATTATTCCGTACCGTTTCATACCATTTTTACTCCATACCGTTAATAGTAAGAAGTCTGTTCAGTAAGACATACACTTATCACATATTAACGCATCCTCAAAGTAATGGAAAATTTCTCTTTCCTGAATCTTTCCCAGTGTCAGTGAATAAGACAAATTTGAAAACGAATATCATATTAAGGCTGCTGTGTACTAACCCTATTGGATTCGCTCACTTGTTAACCTATGGAGAAAATATGTCCAAGGATTGCCGACTTGGATTGAACGATTTTTTTTTAATTGTACTGCGTAACAGAGAAAGAAATTTTACACCTTGAGGCATTTTCCTTAATGTAAACAATATTTTAAAATTTTAATTATTCGGGCAAAAAATCTGGTATAGCGTGTTTTAAAAGCTCATAAATTCTTTTAGTGGACGAAATTTATAAAATGAATCCTGTAGCATGGTGCAGAAACGTTCAGGCTATCTGAAAATGCCTTCTTTATCGAATTATCAGCATTTATGTAGTTGTAAATAGTAGACAAATTTTCTCCATAGGTTAACATTGAAGTGAGCGAATCCAATAGGGTTAAGTACACAGCAGCTTTAAATTAAGACATTAACACATCTTTTAAAACAAAAAGTAATTTTTTAAGTTTTCTTGGGTTTCAATATTAATAATATTTGCTAAAACAAGTAATTACAATTCTTTTAATCCTATTGTTGATTATATTTCTTTCAGCAACCATCCTGTGACAAATTTGAAGTATATTATTTAGGCGGAAATGACTAATGTAGTTCCGTATTCGGTCTTGATTCAACTGAATTGTAGACAATATCAAAGAGGTAGGGAAGGAACAAAAGTAGCTATTACTTCCTTTGGCTGCTCCTGTTATTTAACGAGAGAGAGTATCGTCTAGGAAATTGGAAAGCGAAAATGTATAAGAGAAAAAAAATGACAATGTCAGTTATACCCAGTTATATTAATATTTAGATGAACTTGAGAAACTCACTATATCGAAATAAGAATAATCGAGGAATAATAATCGGTAAGAGACATATCTAATTCGAATAAATCTGAAAAGCAGATGGAAATGCAATAACAATCCGACCGTCGACAGGAAGACAGAAAAAAAATTATCAAGTCTGATCGCCAATATTATTAAAATAATCAAGAATAGATTATTCAAATGGAAATGCCTCTTTTCCTTGGCATACCTAAAAGAAAAAAAAAATTCCCCAAAGTCGGCGACCATTTGGATGACAATTCCAAAAGCAAGTTTGAAATTTGCATGCATTGTATAGACAGGCTATCGTCTGGCAACGAAAGTCATTGAAACCTATAGAAATGTCAAAAATATATTGAAACAGATGTTCAAATAAAGTAACGCTAAAAAGATTATTTCTTAGCTCTAAAATTACTGGGTAAATGAACAGAATAAAAATATTTCCGGGTACATTATCGAATAGAACTGAAATTTCTTCCTTCGTGAACTGAGTGTATTCGGTTGTGTTCTCGATCAGTATGCCAGTGCATCGGACGGTATCAAAATCGAATTTCGCACGCTGAAGAAAAAACCAAAACTATAAATACTCTCATTTAGTTAATTTTTGGTAAGAGCATTGTTCACTACTGCTGTTTTCCATTTACAAAAGAAAACAAAAAGTCAAGGTTGAAGTCATCTAAAATATGAAGATTTTATTTTTTTTTCAACAGAAAAATTAACTAAGATATTTTTTACTGTCTACCAACCTCCCCCAATCCTGGATAATCGATACCAGGATTACGCTATCCTGAAACTTTTTCCTTAGAATTTTCAAAATCGCTCGAAATACGGCGAATGTGTTTGCGTCATTCCTAAATTTTTACGTGAAAACTTTTGGTGCTCCAGTTTTTTTCCACTCACCATGATTTTGTTTATTTAAAAGGAAAAAAATCCTTCTTGGTAATTTGCTGTGTGAAGAAAAATAATTTAACTGTGAACAATACAAAATAAGACCGCACAAAAACAGGTTTGACTGTACAACTGGCTTAAGAAGTGGTCTTATGTTCTGTAACATTTTTGAATGACCCTATTTTGCCCACAAGGTGCAACGAAGCATGTGAGATGAACGATAAATTAATCATTGACAACTATCCTAGACAAAAAGTAAATAATACTTACAGCAGATTTATAACTGAATAGCTTACGAAAAGTGGTTTTTAACCTGTTTTTGTGCGGTGATAGGGACCGCACAAAAAAAAAATTCAGAAACTTCATGAATAGCTATAACAAATAATTTTTCACATCATATCAAAGAAAAGTTGGTTTTTTTTTATTATGCAGTGAGAGGGACCGCATAAAAAGAGTATCCCTTAGAAAATATGTCAAAGCTTTACGAAATAGCGAGAAAGTGCTTTCCTAACAAAATAAATAATTAAATTACACATGGAAACATTCTTAAAAATTTTAATTTCTCATTTTAAACATGGAGAAATTTTCAAAATGTACATAATTCGATACTACTCGTGGTAGTCCAAAACGCGCATATTCTTCTGATGAACTGGTTCGTAATCGCTTTCGTCACTTGAAGATACGTATTAGAGTTGATTTATTTTTTGTCTCCATGTAGTCGGTGATAAATTTTTGCGACGACGGTCGTTTGATCAGCTGCTTGTAAACGTCGCGATAGTCAGATATACAAGATCGAAGCTTTTTTTGGAATTACAAATAAATAATTTCAAATATATAATTTCAATTTTTTTTTCGATACATATTCATATACCGCATACGAAAAAAAAATCGCACAAAAACATGGAGAAATGACTGTACAACTGGCTTAAGAAGTGGTCTAATGTTCCATAACATTTTTGAAGGACCTTATTTTGTTTACAAGGTGCAATGAAGCATGTGAGATAAACGATAAATTAATCATTGACAACTATCCTAGACAAAAGGTAAACAATACTCGTACTTACAGCAGATTTATAACTGAATAGCTTACGGAAAGTGGTTTTTAACACGATACTGTCGGAGAAAATAAAATGCATCATAGTTTAGAAAAAAGCTACATCCAATTTGACAATGCAGAATGCAAAAAATATTCCTAAAAACTTCACCAGTCTTGAGCGAAAAACTTTCAAATACTTAAAATAAGATAAACGCAACAAGAAAACAAGAAATATTATTAATGTTAAAAAATAAAAACATACGAAGAACAGATGTCGGTTACTGCGCGTACGCGTTCGTCTCAAATATTTGGGATATAAAACGCAAGATCAGTTTTGTAGCCTTCTTACACACGCAGACATTTAAAAAAATGATCAGAAGCGTATAGTATTCAGAAAACAAAAGAAAAATAGACAAATACAATGGAACCTCGATATATCGAACCTCAAGGGGAACGAGAAAACTTCGAATTATCGAAGATTTCGATATAGCGAGGCTCGATATAATAATAAAAATGGGGGTGTTAGGCAGGTTCAAGGGGAACGGAAAAACTTATCAAGGATTTATCAAGGAACTCATTATATCGAGATTCGATATATCGAGGTTCCACTGTAATACCACAGACTGAGAGAATACTGTGTGTGAAATATTTTCAAAACTTCTTATAAATGTATATTTATAAAAGTGATACATACGTACTTTCGTGCGCACGAGCAAAAAAAGTATGCATTTATAAGAGAAGAAATTGAAAAAAAAATTGCAACAAATGTATTCTATTTTTTAATACAATCTTCAATTACAGAGGAAAAATTCAAATCAAGAGATCCCTTATCAAATATTTCTTGAAATAAAATTTTAAAATTTGCTCTTATTTTTAACCGACCAAAGAGGAAACTCGTTCAATAATCATTGCAATTTTTTTAAAGATTTTTTAATGAAATTAAACCCTAGTTACTCTAATGAAAAAGTATCACAGAAATATATATACACAAAAGTATTTCAGAGCAAAATGCAGATCACGTACAAAATTTTATTTCATTAAGTTCTTCAAATATAGCAATTATCATGCATAGAGAAAGACAGATGTACCTAAATTTTGTTGTAACACTACAACTATAGTAGAAAATTTTTAAACAAAATTTCTATTGAATTAATTCTATTGTACAATTTTGACTAATGCTTTTAATATATTATCTATGACTTGAAAATATAAGACATACATTAAAAAAATTAACGAACTGCTCCAATTTCAGAAGAGAAACGGAAGTAGAATAATTGACATGATCATTAGAGTTATCATTGAGACATTAATAAGCCACCCAAACATTTTTGAAACTTAACCCCCAAATGTTACCACATTGAAGTGAAAGACTGTTAAAGTACTAAATTTAAACACTTAAAACGGAAGCGTTTATTTACAAACAATATTTCATTAAGTATTTGAAAGGTACCCTTTACTTTACTAGATTACTTTGACACAATTGAAAAACACACGTTTAGAAAATATTGACATTAAGCAAAAGAATTAGTTTCATTAAAACGAAGATTACATTTCTCTTAACAGAAAAACTGAATTAACGTTTAATATAAACAATCTGGGTGGATATTGAGTATTAAAAGAATTGATATACAATTGTCAGAGAATACTGACATTGAGAGAATTAATGTTATCTGTTCTCGTAATAGATTTAATTATAGGTATTTTATAAACAGTTAAATTTTTCATACATTTGAAGTGGTGCACCACTTCAACCTCAATGAGGCCTGGAGATTAAAGAGGAAGAAAAAAGAAAAGAGTGGAAAATTTATAAATGCCGACAACAATAAATTATGAGGAATTATAAATTATTTCTTTTGTTAGAGAAATAATTTATAATTCTAAATCAATAATTTATTAATTTTTTTTGTTTATTTCTTTTTTTAAAGAATATAAATATAACGGTATCAATTCTTTTCGAAGAATTACTTACAATATGGAATAGACGTGCCTTCCAATGGGAAATATCCCACCAATCACGATGATAAAATTAACAAAACCATTCGTAGCTTTCACTCTCTGCTCATCCTTTCACGCCCTTCTCTGTTAAAACAAGCCTAGATAAAGATCACACGATGTTTCCTGCACTTGAATTTGTTTTACGGAAAAGGAAGGCGAAGATAATACTAATTCTATTTATCCTCGCTGAGAATGTGTGTTTGTTTAATGTTAGTCTTTCAGTGCTATAGTTATCATACTCTTTCAACAAGAGTCTATAAGAGGTACAATATTAGATTTTAAAAAAAGGACGACTAAAATCATTATTGCTAAAATAAAGTTTAAGACATCCTCCAACATTTAAAATATCTTTCTAATAAACATATGTTATAAGAGTCGCAATGCATGATGACCACTCCTTTTGATCGCCACATAAGGCGTGTCAACATATACCCATCATGCGCGTCAAGGTGTATCTGTCGTTCAGATCTAGTCATTTGATTTACTGTAAAACCTTGAATAGCAGGCTCGCCGCGCTAGGCACGTTGTTTGTCGAAAGTATATGCCATAAACAGATTCGTAAATACCGTATCAGACATTGTCGATTCGCATCCTGGAATCTTATGCAATTTTTAAAGATGATTTATATTACATGATCATAAGGTTTTTAAAACTGAGGGCAACATGTATAATACAAATACATGAACTACATGCGGAAATTTAGCATATCCACTTTGAAACCCGGTAGCGAAGGGTTTGAACAGCTTTTTTGAGTGGAAATAATCATTTTTTCTAACAGCAAAGCTATAATAAAGCAGAATTTCTTTAACGGAAGTCTATTTTATTATAAATAAATACATTAATAAATATTATCTATATTTGTGTGTGTGTAAAATGCGCCCTATTTATGTTACACATAACAGAACCAATTGTAACAACTACACGGACAGTAAAAAAATCCGACAAGTGAGCCTTACAAGTTACGACATACTAACTATTATACAAATAATGAAATAGAAGTTTCAGCTTATTTTGATACATAAATTTTATCAAATGAGAAATATATATGTGTAGTAATAATTTTCAAACATAGAATTAAACATAACTTTTAATCGCACCCTTTATTCCAATTAATTTATTATAATAAAAGGGTGCAATTTTTCCTATTCTTTTCTACATTTATTTCCTTTTCTATTCGCTTTGTTTCTTAGGGCGAACCTTTGTCCGCACATTTTCTGAAATGACGTATATTCAGTATCTCATCCACTTTTACCAGTTGTCTCAATTATTTTACGACCTTCTTAAGTATTAACAGGTTTCGGTTTCACTGACCCTAAATTAATTTCTTGATCTGTGAGACGCTTGTGCGAATGCGGGGCTGAACGCAGCGACCATGAGTTTTCGGCCAATTACCGCATGCCTTCGGATTAAATTTTGGATTATAGAGAAAGCTAACGCTTACCCTTACATAAGAGCCGCAAATATGTTAGCTTTCCACCCATGCTGACCAACGGTCCAGAACGTAGACGTGTATATGGAAGGGAGGTGAATGCATCCATAATTTCAATTTTCTGTAAAATTCCTGTCTAATACATGTTTTCCCTGTTGGTAGGTAAATTTCTGATTTTTTTTTTTAAACAATATTCCTGGCAACACCCACTCATGTAAATACACTTGTGCATTCACAGGAGAAATATACAGTATATTTCCTCTATAACACACAACTGAAGAAATCTCGATTAGGGTTCATTAAACGCGTTTATCTATATATAGTCACGTATGTCATTTAATTATTTTGCGTGATATCCAAACAAAATAAATATTCAAAGACTTCCCTAAACGTCAAAACAGCAAATTCTACATCTAAATATACTGGTTTATTTCCCGGATAATAACAAGCAAGCTACGTTCTTGGGACGAAGCAACAGAGCTTACCGTTATAAGTTCTCGAATGGCAGAGAGAATTGGTGTTTTCCTTTTCCCCCGCTAACACGCTTCTTTTATATGGGTTTGGAAAGCAGTACAACTAAACAATGTTGATTTCGCACGCTCTACTGGCCAAGTGGTTCTCGAGACATAATTAGCGGATTAAATGACAGCAAATACTTCTAGAGAAAGCTTTTCGTAGACTACTTTACTGTGAACAAACACGGCGTGCGAATAATCTCAAGTAGATTACCTTGTGCCCAAGTTTACAAGTTTGTTTAGAAAGTGAAATAGACTGCCTTGTGCCCAAGTTTACATGTTTGTTTAGAAAGTGAAATTTTAAATTTATGAATGGTCCTGTATTTTTAATATAAAATACAAGACAAATTTCAGGAAATAATCATTTACTTCGTTAGAATGTCACACTAAATTTTTAATATTTTGATTTTCTTACTCAATAAAATCTAACATAACTACACGCCTGATAAATCTAATGGAGTGTTTTAATCAATCAGTTCGAGATTCGTAGCATCATCACATTAAATATTACGTGAATTCATTTTTAAAAAAATAAAATAATAAAAAATAAAAAAATTCAATCATAAAAGAGTTATATAACGATAATAATTAAATAGATAAGCTTTTTTTAAAAATTGTAACGAAAGTACCTTTTAAAATTCAGCAGTAATAAGATGAAAATAAGCACGAATTTGAGGACATGTTACCACTGAATCACAAGATATTACAAAGAAAAATACAAACAAAAAATGACATTTAAACCCAGGGAACTACAGGTAACCCCCGTATAACGCGGCACTTCTATAGCACGGATTCACTCTAACACGGTTCGAAAATTGGGAACATCCCCGTATAAAACGGTTCTTTTATAGCACGGATTCTCACTAACACGGTTCGAGAATTGGGTAAAACCCTCGTACAACATGAAATGTAATAAAAACTATTGAAAGCGAACTTTATCTAATTTGAAATTTGGGAAATCCCCGTACAACAACTCAATAAACGTGATAAAACTTAAGTGCGAAAGATACCTCATTTGACCCAGCCATCCACAAGATTTAAATAATTCAAATATCAAAAATTTTTTTTTTACCTCCAAATACAACTGCTTTACTTCAACCGTTAGATCAGGTAATTATAGCTACATTTAAAACCAATTACATAAGGAGATCATTACAATAGGTTTTGAACAAAATCGATGATAAATCTATGGACGTCAAGGAGACGTGAAAACTCTTCACAATTTTGGACTGGATTAATCCAATAAACTCATCCATCAGAGAAATAAAACTGACGACATTAAATGGCTGTCGGAAAAAAAATATGGCCGGAGTCAATTGAAAGTGAAAATTTGATCGAGACAGCAGAAAACAGAATGGATGCAGAAGTAGAAACTGCTAAGTCTCTAGGAGGGGAAGGTTTTGACGATATGACTGCACAAGATATCGAAGAATTACTGGTGGAAGAAAATTTGATGAAGCAGATTTGGTAGAAATGATATCTGGAATCCATGATAACTCAGATGATGATAGCATAGGTGAAGATAAATAAGTTAAAAAGTTTACTCTAAAAAGCATAAAGAAAGGCCTAGGCTTAGCCGAACAGTTAGAGTCATATTTCTTAAATAAAGATCCTTCAAATGAAAGGATCACAAAGTTTAAAAGAGAACTTCATAAGTGCTTAGCACCATATAAGGAAATTTATAAAGATCTTTTAACTAAAAGCAAGCAATCTAAAATAACAGATTTTTTGCAAAAGGTAGAGCATGGATCTGAAAATAATGCAGAAAAATGCTCAGAGGATAAGGATATTTTGCCAAAAAGAAAACGCCCTCGGTTAATAGTGCTTAGTGACGACAAAGAAAACATTGTTTAATTCATATTAATATGTATTACTTGTTAAGAAAATTTTAATAAAGATATTTATCTTAATTATGAAAATATAATAGCCATGTTTTTTAATTTTTGGAACCTAACCCCCCTTTTCGTACTAGTTCTTTGTTTCATATAACACGGCAATTTTTTGGAACGTAACTCCCGTGTTATACGGGGGGTTATCTGTAATTCTGATAACTCAATGACATCCAGTTAAAATCCTTCACATTCTCTCGTTTCAATTTGTAACATCCTGATCTGTCCCATCTGTCTAATTTCAAGTACTAATAAGTTTCGTTTGGCAATTGGGTGTGCTCAGTCTAGATATCTACATCTATATATATATAAAACAGTTCCGTAACTGACTCACTGACATACAACGCACAGACCAAACCGCTGGACCTAAAGGGCTGAAACTTTGCATGGCGATTCTTCTTATGGTGTAGGGGTGCACTAAGAAAGATATTTGAAAAATTCTTAGATTTTTTTAAATTAAATTTTTAAGCTGTTTTTGTAACTTTTTTTAAGTTTACATTTGAAATAAACATTTGAGGGTTATAAAATTTATATCACAAGAAAGATCATAAAAATTTTTTTTAAATGAAAACTTTTTGGAATCTTCACCTCGATTTTCCGATTTTTGGTGAATTTCTAAAGATTAATTTTTAGAATTTAATTTATTAAATGCTGATCACGTGATTTCTTTTTCTGGTACTTTAAATTAATTTATCGTCACGTGCATAACAACTAAATAGACAAAAAAATATTTTTTTTCTTTCTAATGCAGCAGACGATTGGATAATATCCAAAAAGAAATAAATATCCCTTACAGTTTATATATATATATATATATATATATATATATATATATATATATATATATTACATCAATTGTATACATTGATCGTCATATTAATTAAAATATATATATTTAATTATTTTGGCATTAATTGCATACATTGACCGTTGTATTTAATTTGAATGTACTCCGTAGCGAAGTGCGGGATTTCAGCTAGTAATTACATGAACGTTTTACGAAGAAACACGGGCGCTTTTTCTTACTAATAAGTAACCAATATATGCAAACTTTTAAATTTGAACTTCAAGTACCAAAAGGAAATGTACCAAAGGAAAAACTGGTACATTCTAGATACAGTAAAACCTCGTTTATCCGGCCATCGTTGATCCGGATCTCCGGATAATCCCGATCAGATTTGTAGACATTGTTTTTATTTAATGTTCACATCAGATAATTTTTTAACTATGATAGCAAGAACGTAACTACAAATACTCCAAATGTTCGCTTTTTAGTTTGATTCAATGTATAGTTCCTGCATAGATTGAACAATAAATCATGGTAATAAAATGCTTTTTGTTGAGTTTAAGTAAGATCTTCTAGACTAAATTAGATAGTCTAGAAGATCCATTACCAATTCTTTGCTAAGAACTGATGTGAAAAGATATTTTTATATTTTTTAATGTCTTGTAAACAATACTATGTGATTTTGTTACAAAACAGTTTTTTATCGTAATAGACGGTAAGTCTGCTTAGTTAAGAATTTTGCTTTGAATATTACCCATATTACCCGAATTATCGATAGTCCGGATTGCCTATGGTCCCAGTTAGTCCGGATAAACGAGGTTTTACTGTAACTGGCAAAACTTTGAAACTGTCAAGATTTCGAGGGGGGGGGGGACTTACATAACACTTCAATATTGGTGAAAATTTGTAAAGCAAATTAAAAATTGCTACAATCTTTACGATTCAGATGATTACAACATTGACATTTTTGATTACCTTTAAGAGCAACAAATGATCTCCGCTAAAATGTGGGTGCATTGCTTTAAAAGAGTTTCAGAATTTTAATTGTATTCTTGTCATTTAGTTGTTTAAATGCTTCTAGCATAAACGTAAACTAACTTTCTCTAATTTATACAACTTCTTTTCTAAAATAAACTAAGTTTAACCCACCTGGTGCTACAGTTAATCGTTAATTCAATAGATGAAAATATATTTATGTATACAAGAAGTGCCTTTAGTAATACATGTGTGATAATTTCTTTCTAAAAGACTAGACTGCATAAACAGTGTAGTAATTTTTGAATTTTGGTTGATTTACTCTTGGAGCGTTACGGTCACCTTTTGTTAAACGAGGGCTATGCAAACCGTGAACTACAGAGTTTACAGCCGATTTCGAACGGATACAAACATCGCTGGTATAGCAACTCTGAAATTTCTTCCAAGGCAAAAAGTTCTAGCACGTATGTATTTATAAATCGTTATGTCCCAAAACTTGATGTATTTCATATTATTAATTGACTTTCAATATGAGTGTCCTATTTAACAACTCTTTTAGAATTACAATGCAATTGAAAGAGGGGTAATTGAAAGAGGATAATATTCAAAAGGAAAAGCATAGAATTCACGTTTTATGCAAGGGAGATCTAGCAGACACCCAAATGTGGGTATGAAATTCGTATTTCGCGGAATCCGCGATACGTTGTGTGTTCACCGAGCAACAAATAGGCCGTATAAAAGATTTGAATACAACATTCAGGTTACATAATACGGAAACAATGAAACGTGTCATACGCATCCCATCAAACAAACATCTTCACGGGTCAAACTCAAAATCAAAGCAGTCACTCGGCTAATTCCACTTCAGAGTACCTAGAAAGTCACAGGCCTGTGACTCCCATTTAAATAACTGATCGGAGAAATCAGTGCTTTTGTGATTACAATTGAGTGTTAAAGCATCTTTTGAAGATAGCCCCAAATATATAATAACTTTAAATTTTAATAACTCACTCTTTTTTTTTTTGTAATAAATCATATTAAGGAGCTATTATAGCAAAAGTGAAAATGAGGATTCATTTAAATATTCTAATATTATTTCAGGGAAAAGAAACCGGTTAAATAATCAATCGACTTGGATTTTCTTTAAGTTTTAAGATTAATTATAAACTGCTTTAAGCTAAATTTTACGACCTAAAAGCAACGTTTCCAACCTAAACATCATTTTACTCAAAATGATGATCACTGAGAATGATATAATTTATATCAACCTAAACTGAAATTAAATTAAAACGAAAAAGTAAAAATCTATATAAAGCACTAAATACATTTACTCTAAATGATAAATAAATTTATACTTTAAACAAAACTACAAACTTTCTGACACATATTTTATACCTTACTCTCATACTTCTGTCAAACATTATATTCTCCCTTCAAACAACTAAAAACCTTTGAACAAAGAAATCAAATACAAATAATTTTATTCAAATGGAAACTGAAATTTCTGAGAGATTAAAAGAACTTAATCGGATTTTAAAACTATCCGATCAAATTTTAACCCACCAAAATTTTACGTTGAAAAAAATCTTCACCATTCTAGAAAAACAAGTCAATACATAACATCAAAAATACATATTAGTTTCATACAGTAATATTATAAAAATGCGTTATCAATTTTAGAATACTTACAGAGCATTAAAGTTGATTTAAATCGAGATAATCTGCGAAACGTACACAGGTTGTGCGAGTGTCTCACAGAGAGATCATGTTAAATATGTGGAGCTGTCTTTTTACGATCCGAACGGGCTCTCGCACATATTAAACAAGATTAAGAATAAAATCAGATTTAAAATATTCATCTCTACGCTCTTGATCCTTGATATTTTGATTCCAGTAGTTATGTGGCTCAAGTTCAACATTTTTGGCGGTAAGACCCTTTTTGCTCTTCTGTTTAACTTTCCTTCCTCAAACCATTTCATCACTACTATTTCCTTTTCTCTCATCCTGGATATACAGATCCATTACAAAATCACTACCTTAATCATCACTACTTTTGTAAGTATAGTTATTTTTACGGCAGTAAAAAAATTCTTTTCTTTCACAATCGATTTCAGTTCCGGTAAATGTTTCATTCGACGTAGTTGTTTTGAAATATAATGCTAAATATCCAGACTGATGACTCGGGAATCCCGAGAACCCAGAAATTCCATCTCTCGTTTCGTCAGTTAATCGACTAAATTTCCCATGCTCTCAATACAAGTTTAGTATCCGCGACTCTAACGAAATCCAGCGCGTCTCGTGAGCCAGCATGATGTATGTCTCAAGGGGAAATTTTCACAAATAACCTACCTCGCTTATCTGGGCCTCAGACGTTCAACTAGTGCCAATTTATTACCAATCATCGTCAGCACCAAACACTTCACTACAGTGGCGCACCCAGGGAATGGCTGCCCCCCCCCCCAAATAAATATAAATTGCATTATGAATATTGAATTTACATTATAAATATTTGTATCCCTTCAACTTGGCCCCCTCCAAGATTAAATACTGGGTGCGCCACTGCTTCACTGTGTTTTTTCTTACTCTCTATTCAGTGAAACAACGATATCGTGGAAAATGCCAAAAGGGCTGAAGACACCTGCTACTCAGTAACAGAAAGAGTTTACGTTTATCTCTTACGCAGAAAGTCAAGACGTTGAAAAAGAAAAAAAGATAGCAGTTAAGAAGAAAATGTGTAACTTAAAAGTGTTTGATGTTCATTGGGTTGGTTGGTTGGTTTGGAACACTACAGTTACCTTTTTGCTGTGCACGGGGTAAAAAGTGGTTAATAGAGTAAATGCCAAACAACCGGTCGCGGAGACAAGGAAATAGCAGTAATGAAATTGGTTAAGGAAGTAAGTTAAACAAAAGCGTATAGAGGGTCTTACCGCCAGAAATGTTGAACTTGAGCCACATAACAACTGGAATCGAAATATCAAGGATCAAAAACGTAGAGGATGAATGTTTTAATCGGATTTTATTCTAAAACTTGTTTAATATGCGTGAGAGCCAGTTCGAATCGTAAATAGACAGCTCTGCATATTTAACATGATCTCTCTGTGAGACACACACACACAACCTGTGCACGTTTCGCACGTTATCTGGAAAAAATCAACTATAATGTTCTGCAAGTATTCCGAAATTGAGAATGCATTTTTATTTTATTACATACATAGGGGCTTGGGTTGTAACGAATTAGCTCTCTGGCAGTTCAAGGGCGGTTCTTCATTGAAAGCAGAAATGGATGTTCTGTTCAGACTTGGAAGATATCACATACATATGCAAATGTACCAAAATTTTTCTGGCTGCAGCATTACAAAAATACCACTATTTTCAATGTTATTCAAACAGTATAACATTTTAAAAAGAAATTTTGCAAATATGCCGTTTTCGGAAGGCTTGATGATTGCATACACGCATGTTGAGTTTCCAAAAAGATGATGGCCCATTTTGGCTGGGGAGATAACAACCCATGTGTCATCTTAAAATATTTTTAATTCCAAATTTACGATTTCTAAAGATATCATTTTCCATATTTTTTATTTGAGCTGCATAAAATGTTTGACAGAAAATAACAATTCATCAATCAGCTTATTATTTGAATTAAATAACACCACTAAAAACTAATATGTATCGGTTGAATATATAAATCATGAACGACGTGACCAAAATTATCAAAGGTAGAAAAAATGTGATTCCCATGTTAATTTTCACTCAGCCCTCTCCCCGCACCTCGTGGTATGAAAAACCTTTCCTAAAAACTTACTACTAGAACAAACAGGAATTTCATGTGTATCAAAATTTTCAGCACATCTCAATTTCATAGCATATTTGAGAATTACACAAGAGCAACCTATGCAAATACTGTCAAATGTTATATTGACATACATAGAATACGATCTGAATAAATCTTAATTTCGAGGACGCAATACACGGAAGCATGTTTTACCCTAACGATTTTTGACAAACCTCTGAATTGCAAAATATATCGACACTCCAAATTAAAAATAATAATAATACAGTTGAACCACGATATAACGAACTTCAAGGGACCAAAGGTTTTGTTCGCTTTATCCGAACCGTTAAGAGAAATGCTAGAGTTCACAAAATATATAACTCATTAATTGCAATGTGTATTCAATAAGGATATATTAAAAAATTATAAAATCTATTAAAAATGATAATGAATTAAATCGACTAAAATCGATTACATTAAACTGACACAATACTAATTAAATTACGCATAATAGGAAAACGAAGGGACCAAAATTTTCGTTCGTTGTAACCGTCAGTTCGTTATATACCGGGTTCACTATAACGGAGTTCGACTGTAATGCAATACTGCGTAACACTGCACAGTGGTTTAAACCTTTTACACTTAGAAAATTAAGAGTGAAATACAAAAATAATTTTTTCAGTAATAATGTCCAAAATATTTTCCTCTCAGTACTTCGTAGAATGCCTTTTTCAAATATACAACAGGCTTCTTAAAATACCTGACTCTCAAATTCGACAGAAAAATAATTTCCCCGCGTTTTCAGTCTATGTGCACACAAATTCCTCGAAATGTTTAAAGCCGTAAGTGAAGGGCGTGTTGTCGTTATCAGTCCGGATCGCATCGGCAAGGACCATTATTTTTGGTTTTCACATGAAGTGTATGATCGCACGGCTCCTATAAATAGAAGTAACGATAACAGTTCATATCCTGAAAAATAGGCCAGTGTTTTTCCTCACACGCAGTTCTTCAGTACACACCTGAAATTCAATAGTCAGTATTTTTTTTAATTTTTGACAATAGAGTCAGAAATGGGTCAGGAAGGAAGATAAGAAGTCTCGTTCATTTCGATTGTTAAAATTAAAAATGACTGCGAGATTTAATTCATTCTTATTTAACATACTATTGATATTTTACATACTACTGATATTAATGCATGCACATAAATGGGTTTTACGGTAAGACAAAGGGATAATTTTGAACTTTCAAGAGAATGGTTTAAAACAGGGGTGTCAAACTCGCGGCCCGCAACGAACATTTTTGCGGCCCGGCCAATATATTGGCACACAATAATATATAATAAAATAACCGACGCAGAATTATAATAAGATAGGAAGAATCCGCTAAAAGTTTTTTTAATGATACTCTTTTTTTGCTATTATTAAACAAAATGCTTATATTTATGTTGAATATACTGTAATTAGGTAAATAAACCTACGTTTCTATTAATATTGATTTTTTTTGCGGCCCACCTATAGTTAAACCTCGTTTGTTTGGCCCAAGGTAGCCATTGAGTTTGACACCCCTGGTTTAAAACATAACTCGTCACAATTAATTTCGAAGCTATGCATGCGTGATGGAACAGTTAATAGCAGAATAGCACAACTTCAGCTTTCGACATAATGAATTACTTCACATCGCGTATCAGAATATACGGTCATATATATATTTTTAATACACTTTTAATCATGTAACATACAAAAAATTTGGGCGCAGAGTTTAGGTACTAAAGAAAATGCCATGGGATAGCAATATAATTTATTCCCTAGCATGTTATTTTAAAAATATAAATGCAACGAGTATATTTTCAGACATGTATAAAAGTATAATTAATTAATTCTTTTGAATATTAACTTAATCCTTTGTATTCCAATTTCAAGTTTACAAACAGCGTACTTCAAATAATTTTTGAGAAAAATATTTATTACTGCAATAAATTACTCTACTGTACAGTGGCGTAACGAGAGGGGGCATGGGGGTCTATCATACCCCCGGCGCCACTCGCAGAGAGACGCTAAATGGTCCTTTTCACTAATTCTATATATATATTACTATATGTTCTTCGGGGAGGGGGCGCCAAAACGGTACCATGCCCCGGGCGCCAGTTATGCTCACTACGTCACTGCCAATTCTTTTTCTTACTGTAAAAGATGAGTAGAACAAATAGAACATTGAAGATTCAGTGTCCTGCAGATAGCGAGGAAAAAAAATCACCGCAGGCCATATTAGAAAAGACATATAAGCACAACGGTTTAAAAATTCAAAATATAATAGTATTAAAAGTGACGTATAGATCGAAAAATATCATTACATTTTTTCATACGTTGTTTACATTACCTTTCATAAAGAATTGGCCCTTTTTTGCATATCGGCTGTTTAACTGCATTCATTACCTTTGCGCAGTTGTTCCAAAAGTTTGAAAGTGCTTGCCACATATGAATTATTTTGGTGGACGCCTTTATTCAGTTGCTAACTTTTTTTTTTGTCTATGATTAATAATTTACAGCGGCAAAAACTAACTTTTGATCTTGAAAAAAAAATGTTTTATTATAAAAATACCGTATATGTTCACTATTTTAATACAACAACATGGAGGTAAAAGAATTTAACAATAAAAAAGCCACTTAAAATAAAAACAGTTATAAAGATATCTTGACTACTAGAAAACCTTTGGGTCACGTACACTTCTTATGTTATATTATTCAAAATGCAAGAAAATTACGATAGAGCACCGGAATGAAGGTTGGAAAGAAAATAACTAAATATTCGGTCTATTTGAGTTAGGGTAGGTGGGGGCAAAAGTTCGCATGGGGCAAAGGTTTGCACATACATTTTAAAATGACCGGGAAGAGTTTTAGGAAGAATAGGGTAGGCAGTGCATTCCTCTACCTCCAGTCAGTTGCCTCGTAAAAAATGTTGGAGTTAAGACCCCCTCTTGCAGAGAAAATGAGGTAAGTTTATTTTCGTCTCTTTTAATGTATTTTTTTGCAATTTTTGAGTAATTTTGAGCATCACTCAAACTCGCGAACTGTTTTGGGCTTATTTTCGCATGTTAGGGAGGTAAATAACCTTTCAAATCCTACCTTAAGTTTTGGGTTAACTCAAATACAGTGGCGTCCATTCTGCAGAAACAGAACCAGCACGAAATGGGGTGAAGGTTTGCGGGAGTCATGGGGTAAAGGTTCGCAGTGCAAACCTTTGCCCCTCTAACTATTAACATTTGTTTCATGTCCTCTTTTCATTAGGAATCCTTATTAACAACGTCTTTTATTATTAATGGGAATTCACATTTTTGTAATTTGAAAAAAAAATTATGGTTTTTGATAAAAACTGCCTGTTTTCAATCAGAAAATTTTTTGTAAAATGCTTGAAAATCCATAAATTAAAAATAAAATAAATTAGTACAACACAAAAATAAAATAGCTCTGAACAAAAACCTATTTTACAAGATAAAAGAATTAAATGTTGTTACAAGACATTATAAGCTTCGAAGGTCTGGTTAGGGAAAAAAGCTCTAAATGAGTAATTTCCAGATTTGCAAGTCTTTGAAATGCTCCTTGCGTCACAATTTTTGACGAAATTTTATAAAATTTATTACAAAGACTCCTCTTATACATTAAAATAAAGTTATGTATCCATTTCAGGTTTCGACATCATTCAAATTATCAAAGTTTAACTTAAGCGTGGAAAAGTACAAAAATTTCACGAGAATTCAGAGTACAAGCATAAAAATATTTCCTAAAAATTAATTATTCAACGAAAGCACAAATCAAAACATAACTCTGATCAAAATGTATAAGCAATCTAAATGCAAAATTAAGGATAAGGTTAAAAATTGGATCGCAAGGAGCATTTTAAAAAACATAATAAAAATTTCAATGTTTTAAATATAAAAAATAAAATTTTAAATATTTATAAAATTTTATAAGGTGTTTGAAATAGTTTTACTTTAATGAATATTTATGCCCAATTTCATATCTCTGAGGTAAAAATTTCAAAAATTGCTTTGTAATGTCCCCCATCCCCTTAATTTTTACGGGTTTTAAAAGAATGAGTAAAGCCTAAGATATGATAACGATAGTGTTAATAGTTGTTAATAGTCAATATTTAAATTGGAAGTTCTTTAGTTTAAGAAAAAAATTATTGAGATTAACCCCTTTTCATTTTGTGAATTTCTTTGTTAGATTCAACTTTCTGTGTTAATAGTTGATATTTCATTTTGAAGTTATTTAGTTTAAGAAAAAATTTATTGAGATTAACCTGTTCAATTTGTGATTTTCTATATATGTAACACTTTTAAAAAGATTACAAAATGTGAAATAAAATTATTTAGACAACTCTTTTTGTGATTTTCGATGCCTATCCAGTAAGAAACCAACGAGTGGGGTAAAGGTTTGCAGTGCGAACCTTTGCCCCACCGATTGGGGCAAAGATTCCCAAACAGGTCTTTTGGTAAAATTAAAAATTCGGTGACTAAATCTTTCGGGGAAAAATTCATTATTTTATAGAAGGTAGAGGGGATACCCAACTACAGTACAAGTGACTTTTTGGGGCGATAGGATCTAAAGGAGGCCCGTAAAAAACTCCAAAACTCAAAACTGCAAACCTTTGCACCCACCTACCCTATAGATAATTCCCGAGTCGGAATTAATTTTCCCTTATTATTTCGATAATTTGTGTAAGTTCTAATAAAGAGTATTTTTATTGACTTTTTTAGTTGATTTGCCATGATAACAGAATACTTTGCCATGATAACATAGTACTTTCTAATTCCTCGGCTTTGAACCACATTACCGGGTTAACGCCCTTTTTCTGTAAATAAAATAGTTTTGCCATAAATATATTATTCTTCTATCAGTTGACAGATGACGACAGCAATTAAATTTGAAATACTTTTGTTCCTATAACATATAATACTTTTGAGACCTTTTCTCATAAAATCTCGCAATTTTTAATTCTATTTTTTCTTTAAGAATTATTAGTAGATGGCCTTTTTCCATCAAGTATTCATCAAATACACAATCTACCATTGAGTATTTGGACACCCATACAAATAACGATATCTGCGGTCCTGATATACGTCACGCCCTCCACCGTTAAATTTCGTGTAGTAAACAACATTGGCATTAGTCGCATGCAAGATACGACAAAATGCAGAGTTATCTGATTTTCCAAAAGGTGTAATCGTTGGGTATCACAGAAATGGTCGATCCTTAAGGAACATATCCAGCGAGCTGAATTACCTAAAATCGACAGTGGCCTATGTGATTCAGAAGTGGAAGGTGGGTGGTGATTGTCGGAATATGCCCCGAATCGGCAGACCCACGAAACTGGAAGATAGCGACCGACGGATGCTGTCCAGAGAAATTCAGAAGAACCGCACCCAACCGATAGTCCACATACTCCAGGAGTTTCAGCGGGCATCGGGAGTGTTGTTTCCATGAATACCATCTGTAGAGAAGCACATCTGCTTGGTTTTCATGGTCGTGCTATCGCCCTTAAACCTTTGATCACAAACTACAGCCGCGCTGCTCAGTTAATGTGCTGCAAAGCACGTCGAAAGTGGACCGCGGATCAGTGGAAACAGGTTCTCTGGAGTGACGAATCAAGGTTCACCCTCTACCGTACGGATGACATGGTCTGGGTCTGGCGTCTGCCTGGATAACGCCTCCTGCCAGAACGCATTGTGCTCACAGTAAAGTTCGGAGGAGGTGGAATTATGGTCTGGGGGTGTTTCTCCTGGCATGGATTGAGACCCTTGTCCCAATTCATGGTAAGCTCAACGCCGACGCCTACTGCACTATTCTGGATGACAGTGTGATGCCTACGTTGTGGCACTTTTACGGGTTGGACCCATGTTACTTCCAGGACGACAACGCCAGCTGTCATGTTGCGAGGTCTACCATGGATTGGTATGGGAGCAATGGGGTTACCGAATGGACTGGCCTTCCCAGAGCCCAGACCTGAACCCTATCGAGAACCTCTGGGACGAGTTGGATCGCCGAATTAAGGGGTGTAACAACCGTCCAGAATTAGTGGAGGAACTTACATGTCTTCTCGAAGCCGAGTGGAAGAAAATACCACTAGCCGTCATACAAGGCCAAGTGAAAAGCATGCCAAGAGGATCTACCAACTATTGAATATGAATAAATTTTGCTTTTCTTTTCTATCACAGTTTCCAAATACTTATTGGTAGATAGTGTATGAGAACAAGCCTTGAAGATTGTTAAATGGTTATCTAATTCTTCAAGTGTTGCACAGCATGATGTATTGAAAGAATTAAGAAAATGCATGAACTACAACATAATCTGTAAAATTCCATAACCTGCATGATCATACAATTATTCAATCAAGCAAATTTTGTCATTTGAAATTATATTTATTCTATCTGAAACTCAATTTGTAAATATTCAATTTTTAAATCGGCACAATGTTGTATCAAACAGATGAAATATAGTGACCATGATTAACGTCATCATTTCATGGTAATATTAAAACTTAGAATCTGTTCCTTTCGGCTACTACACTATCTCTCTCCACAGAAACAGAAGCAAAAATGCCGAGACTAATTTGCTACTTCAAAACATTGGACCACTTATCCAATAAAAACTTCAGAAAAATAATTTTAACAATTTAAGAAAAATTAGTTATTCTGGGATTACGTATTTCGAAATCTTATGCGTTTTTCCCGGGTTTAATATCCCTTAATATAACAGAAAAGTTAATGTAATTTCCTTTTGTTTGTTTCCTAGGACAAAAAATAAACTTCAGAAAATCGAAATTTTTCATAATATATTAGTACAGCTTGTGAGAGCTTTAAACGACCCAAGTTTAGATGAAAGTTAAGGCAAAAATAAGCATAATACATTGATATTAATAATTAATAACCTAATTATATTACATCATAGTTCTTTAAAAAAACAAGAAAAGTAATCAAATAGTTTTTTCAATAATCAGCTTTCAGCTAATCGGATAAAATTCTTTTATGATTTTAAATTTTTTACCCACATCTCAAAATAATTTCCTAATTTTAAAAATAAAATTATTATAAAAAAACACTTTTAAAAAATGTGACTTGTGGCTCAAAATATTTAAAACACTATCTTCCAAGACTCTTTAGTTTCTCTTTCAGTAGATTCTTTTTCGTGTTTCTTTTGAATACAAATCAATTTCATAGCCCATGATTTAAATTTCATAGCATGTTACTGATATTGATTTATTTAAAAAATACAATTTTCTTATTGATATTTGTTATTTTCAAGTTCTTTATAAAATTTGTTTAGTTCTTTGCAAAATTTCTCTCTCGTTTGTGTTTTATTATGTTATAAAGCCTTTGAAATTTTAATATGTAAAATATTTTAGTTCAGTGACCATGGTTTGGTGAATGATGAAATTTTATAATCATTGAGTGCATATATTTAGTCCAAAATATTTTTAATATGTTAGCCATCAGACAGAACTAGTCAAGAAATCTTAAAACTTTGAAATTCAGTACCTCATACATAATTTTTTTTTTCTTTGTAAGGATTTTTATGTTATATCAACTTTTCAACATAAAATCCGATAAGATAGAAAAAAATTGACTTGTTTTAATTAACATTCTTACTGAAGATAATTTATAAAGATATATTGACAACCACACTGAAAAAATATCTCATTGTTCCATCAAGAGAATTAAAAACTATAACATTTTTTTCACCCTAATAATGTATGTTAACTTACAACAACTGATGAGAAATTTATTCTTGTTCGAAAAGTTATATCTGAACAATTATTTCTCCATCTCATATCCTACATAACCTCTGAATGTTAACAACCTTTTATAATAGCATAATGAAATATCTTCCCCTAAACTATTCCCTTTCACATTTCAAAAAGTTTTGTTTTTTATAACTTAATAAATATATCAACTCCATCACACTATTGAGAAAATAAATTTTATTTATATACATATATAATTTGGTGGAAATCATCCGTAAGCGAGAACAACTTAATTTAATGCATTTTGTAGTTTACTAATTTAAAACAAATACACTCAAAATTTATGATGATAGCTTTACACATACAACTAGAGCAAAAAGTGCCTAACTTATCTACTAGAACAAAAAAATTATCAATGAGATGAAGTGCCGTACCATCAAAAACAAACGGAGTGAGTGAGGCAGTGGATCCCAGTCCTCAACAGTTCTCCATATATTATTACAATGTATAGATCAAAAACAAACCCTAGTTAAATTTTCATCCGACAATGAAGAACCCCCCCCCCCCCCCCCTAAGAAATTTTTTTCTGGATGTTGCTATATATCATATACTGATATAATTCATTTATAGTATATATATGACTATCATATACTATATTTTATATATTATTAGTTATCAACCCACTATTAAATGACATGAAATAGGTATCTAAAATGTTAAAAGCTGAATAAAGAGCAAGTAATGTACGAAATTGGGGGAAAAATTGCTTGAATCCAAAAAATGCATTTTGTGTGTACCTAAATACACTTTAGTAAACTGATAGAATTTTCTTCTTCAAAATTAATGTTCAAACAATTTTGTGCCTGTGCGAACATTAATTCTAAAATACAGTATGTCAAATACCAAAACAAGGAAGTAGATAGGTTTCAAGACTACTAAATCAATTTTGAAATTTCAGACTAGGAGGAATTTTCTGCCACTGATTAAGTTTCACATTTTAATGATAGGTTCTACTTTTTTTACCCAAAATTCTCTGAAAACACTTAAACTATGAATTTATTTTATCAAAAGCAATAAAATACAGATAGGATTAACTAAAAACTTTCCAAGCATTGATCAACAAAAACAAAAGATTTTCATTAAGAATATTACGAAATATTAAGTACATTTTTAGAGCCACAGTAAGAAAACACCACTTTACAGTCTCAAAATATTTAAATATTTGTCAATGTGGTGAATTTATAGTGACCAACTGCAATAAAATGATCAAAGAATTATAGTATATCTGCAATTAATGCAGAATAAAATCAATATAAACCAAAAAAAGTGAGGTTGGAAGAATAATTATGAACTAAAATGAAGAAATAGTTTCATTAGTTATTAAATCACTAAAGTTCTTTATAATATAATAAGAAAGTTATATTAATATAAAAAACTTATGATTAGTAAAATGTTGGTAATACCCTTGATTAATGATCAAATATACTGATGCAAATATGTATTTTCACAAGTAAAACCTTAAAGTAATATCTAAGTACATATAATGAAAATTTTTCCTTCTACATAAACAGAATATATATAAGTTAATACTTTTCAGATAATGGTCATTATGTAAGCCTTTTGTGAAGCTAACAGAGCAAGAAGATACACTTATACATTTATTTATAAATTAAAGAAATATGTTTAAATAGTAATTGAAATAAAAGGAATAAATAACTAGCTTGGGAAAATTTACATTAATTTTTAAACTTCTCAAGTGTAAATAACGATATTTATTTAATCCATGTGTAATTAAAATCAATACTTCAAACGTAATAAATTACGTTTGAGGGCTGGAAATGCTATAGTTTTAATGAAAAACACATTTTTCACCTAAATGTTTCCTTCACTGTGTAAAATGTTAACACATTTGCATCCACTAAATTTTTCCCCTTTTCTAAATATTGATAGCCAGTTAAAATAAAGAAATTTAAAAACTGATTGCTGAAGACTACTGTCATTAAGACAAGAATAAAAATTATAAAATGTGTTTCTTGAAATTAAAAAGAAAAACTGTTTCTTTCATACGCAAATTCTTTTCTTTTATATGCAAATCCTGTAAAATTCCTTTATGTAAGGTCATTGTTATAAAATTTATTTCTAGAAATTTAAAAAAACTGTTCTTTTATATGTAAATCCTGTAAAATTCCTTTATATAAAGGTCATTGTTTTAAAATTTGTTTCTTGAAATTAAAGAAAGAGTCAAATAGACTGTATGTCAAATTTTACAAATAAGAGGAAAAGAAAAAATTAATTTAAAACTTACTATATTCTGGGGTATATGAATATATTGGATTTGGATTGCATACATACTTTTTAAATATATAAACTGTTTGTTATTATTTTTATATAGCAATCCCTTAGGTGCTCATTGAAAAAAATGGGGGAAAAATAGAAAAATAAAATTTAATATTTGTTTTTTGTATGATAAATCTTAAAACAATGACCTTTACATAAAGGAATTCTACAGGACTTGCATATAAATGATGTATCACTACGCTTTCCATGGCTTTTGCAGACTTTACAACGTTTTTGTGGATACTTTGTCTTTCCTGTCCGTTTGATTCTTTCCAAATGATGTGTTTTTATGTCACCTGAAAGTCTGTGAGGAGAATCTTGGTGGGGTGTTCGATCAGTTGAACTAGCCATAATAAATGATAAATTTCTGGGATCATCATCATTAGTATCACAAGCAATCCATTCTTTTGCCAGAGTTTGTAAGTATTTCGAAAAGGTTATCTTGGTATATGGGTTCAGTTCCCGATATACGATAAATGAATTGAAGAGGGCACAATGTACAAGAAACATGAAAGCTTTCTTGGTCCATTTAACTGATTTTCGCAAAAATGAATAATAAGAAAGATATTGATCAGCAAGACCAACACCTTTCATAAGTTGATTGTATTTTACTAAGCAGTCAGGTTTACATATTCTTTTTCCTGTTTTATTTATTTTATCAGTCTCTATAATATCAGCATTGTGTATTGTTGATAACATTTGAACTTCCCTTTTATCTTTCCATTTGAGTGTTAGCACCTCACCTCTCCTCCGAAAATCCCATTCACCTATTTTCAGTTTTACACTGTTTAGTTCCTTTGGAAAACCTCTATTTCTGCATATTGGGCCACAAATTCGAATATTTTTCTCCAATAATTTTTCAGCTATTGTAACACTATTATAATAGTTGTCTATGTAAACATGGTGCCATAAGTTTTCATTTTTACTTAAAACAGTTAAAATGGTCTTTTCTAAATTGCCACCTCTTCCACAATATAGCATAAAGTTACAAATATATCCAGTATTTGCTTCACACAACAATCTAGCTAGAATTCCACACTTTGTGATTTTACTTGGATTAGAAACCTGAAAGGAAAGTCGTCCACGATAATGTATCATGGCTTCATCCAAGGAAAGCTCTTGTTTAGGTTTATACACAGTGTTGAACTTATTTAAAAAATAATTCATTATGGGTTCAATTTTATATAGCCTGCTTGGATTTTGTGCCATTTCTTCATTGTTGGAAAAATGCAAAAACCGCAAAATTTGTTGGAATCTATTTCGTGACATTATTTTTGAGAAGAAAGGTGTTGCTATTACTGGATCAGTTGACCAATAATCATCAATTTTGGGTTTGATTACTTGTCCCATTAAAATATTTAGGGCTAGAAATTTTTTTATCTCAGGCACTGTAGTATTGGTCCACTCTAATGATTTATTTTGACATTTATATCTGTGGTGCATTTGAAAATAATACCTGTTTGTTTCATTTCTGATCTTCTCTATCAAATCATCTCCAATAAATAGACCTGCGAATTCACTTATAATTTGTGGATCATTTGGAAATATCTTGATACCTGGATTACCAATAAACACTTCTAAGTTTCTCTTTGGATCATATTTTGTCCACCTAATGTTATTAGTATCTATTTCATTCTCACTACCACTAGATTCACTGTCTTGGATTTTTTGTCTTACATTTCTTTTGCATTCTATCATTATATCACTATCTGTCTCACTATCACTAATAACTTCACTGGATTCATCTTCAAAGTCAGAAAACTTATCACAATATATTTCTTTTATTTCATTACCACATTCGCCTTCCATAATAACGGTATACAATTTTTAATGTTAAATTATCTAAACACTGAACTATTAAAATACAGTGTAGCGCACTAACCTCAACAATTTAATGATCAACTTACAATCTTCGACCATTTACATAGAACACTGAAGGTACTGCGAACACGATATTATGAAACTATTTTAATTTCCGCTCTCTCCCCTTGCCAGACAATTTATTTTCAAGATACTATATGCTCAAAACCGTAAAATATGATAACTTAGCTACAACCCAAAAAAGCTTACAAAATGACGCCAATTCACGTTTACGACAAGAAACAGATTTTGAAATGACGTAAATTCACGTCAACGGCAACCAGAAAAAGGATCATACATGACGTCAATTCACGTCAGCGGCTGCGAATGTGTTAATATATTTTACACAGAAACAGTTTTCAAGTTTATCAATATAGCAAAATGTTTTAACTTACAGGCTCACAAGAAGGCGATGAAATAAAACTCTCAGCTACGAAGCACACTTTTCAAATGAACCCGCTAGCAAAGCGGGTAGTCAAAACCTGTAGATTACGAAACGGTAAGCAGTCCTTTGACATATGTTTACATTTGACCACTGAAAGCATGAAAGCAGAAGATGACTTCCTGCAGCGCGACGACCTATGTTTGCGTGTTGCCATTCTATAAAAAGCTAATCCTCAGTTTCCCCTCACCAATGAGATGCATCCAAAACTCTCTGTTCAGTATTTTACAATCTTGAATGCACAAATAGTTTTTAAAGTTCAAGATAAAAGCATTAAAAAAGTTAAATTTACTTCTGTTGACTATATATTAATCTACAAGTCAAATTTAGAGAATCTCTCCCATCTCCACATTAAACATTAAACGCAGGCGGTGCGAGGCGCTTTAGAGCATGAGCTCCTTATCCTAGGTATCAACAGTGGGATGATTGTCGCAAGATTGTAGCAGATTTGATAATGTGAATAAATAACAATAATAATAATGAATGAAAAAATAAATAAATAGATTTTAAAGAATTTTAAGTTAGATTAAATTAAAATATAATCAGAGGTTCAGAGCTGGTATTAGTAGTTTCAAATTTTAGGTTAGTTGGTAATGACGGAAAACCTGGGAGATATAGAGAAAATATTAAGATTGTTAGAGGGGTTTGGGAAAAAAATTGTTGAAAAATAAATGACAAATCAGGATGGTCAAAATAAATTTCAAAGTGCTGAGAAGGGCGTTCAGGCAGAAATCCAACAAGAGCGAGTAGCGATGTTTACTAGGAGTAGCGAAGCTTACTAGGTTTACCGGCTGGAAGAGTTATCAGACCCTACCCCCCCCCCTCCTTTTCGTCAGCTAACGCTGGCACGAGGGTAATCGCGAAGTGATCCTATGGTCGATTAATCAGGAGTGACAGGTTAGAAACCAGAAGTTGCTAGGCTATAGAAATTTGGAATTTAGAATAAGGGCCTGTTCACATAGGAGTCCGTTGCGTTGCGTTAAGGAAAAGATGATATTGAGACGAAAATAAACCAATCATAGGCCTCCAAACGATTAGCAATGAAATTTTTAACGGTTATGATTGGTTTATTTTCGTCTCAACGTCATCTTTTCCTTAACGCAACGCAGCGGACTCCTATGTGAACAGGCCCTAAGAGGAGGAAAATTTAACTATTGCGCACAAGAATGTGGCCAGGGTTAATAACCATGGTGGCCTTAGGACGCCTAAGAAACTCTCTAGGGTCATACTCCGGGAGGTTTGCAAGGTCTTCATTATTAAATGAATAGATGTTTTCATAAATGTTTATAGTTAGCTCTTTAATGTGGTGCCGAATAGATTCTATTGTCATATCTCTATGCATTACTTCATTACACAGGAACCAAGGGGCTTTCCTAATCTTACGGAGAGTTTTATTTTGCATTGTCTGCAGCCTTTGAATATGAGTGTCCGTTGTTGATCCCCGGAGCAGCATAAAGCAAGATGGTTCGAAGGACAGTTATATAATAAAAGTTTATTTTCCATACTCATTTGGTTCTAGTACAGGAGGTGCGCTAAGTCCCCGGGGGCTCTAAGAAATTTTCCGCTAGTGGATACTGTTTTTTTCCAAGTTAACCTACTATCTAGATCAGGGGTCGGCAACGAGGTGCACGCGAAACAATTTTAAAGTGCCCGCCGTTCAAATACCTAAATGTTAGGTATTTGAGATTAGAAATTTGATTTTTGATTTCTTGATTTTAGATATTTGATTGAGAGAGATCAGTAGAGGAAAGGTATTTGAGCAGTTTTTAAATTTATTACCACAGGTGAACGAATTTCTATTATCCAGGAATAAAATTTGTTTAGAATTAGAAAAAAAAAACTTGGTTAACTGAGCTAGGCTTTCTAACTGATGTAATTGTAAAAATTGAAGGAACTAAATATTAAACTACAGGGTAGAAATCATCATATTGCTTCGATGACAAGTACGATAAATGCATTTAAAGCTAAATTGGCGCTCTGGAGAAAGCATATGGAGAAAGGTAATTTAACACATTTGCCAAATTTTAAAATGGTGATAGAAAATGATTACGATGGAAATTCTACCAACTATCAGTTTGCCAAACATTTTGATTTCTTATTGAAATAATTTAATATTACCAGATTTGAAGTTATTGATATATACCAGATTTGAAGAATTGTACGAATTGGAGACATTCTTGACGTTTTTTATTAATCCTTTCATACAGAGGACGATGTCACTAATAAAATCGCAATATATTTTGATATTTACAATGCGGAGGACTGCGAATTCGAAATTATAAATATAAGAAATGTCATTGAGTTAAAATTACATCATAACGAAGAAAAATTCTGGAATTTAGTGAATGGAAATGGCTTCCCCCTGTTGAGAAAATGTGCTCTGAAATTGAACTCTCTTTGTGCATCGACAGATACTTGTCAATATTTATTTTCTAATACGAAATTCTTAAAATCAAAAAACCGAACAAGCCTCACTGACACTCATTTGGACCATTGCCTGAGAACTGGGAATTCTACTTGAGGGCCACGTTACAACGAGTTGGTAGCAGATTTGCAATGTCAAATATTGCACTAATTATCAATTTTAAGATTATTTTGTTTAAATTGAAATTTTAATTTATGTATTAAAAATTATGTCACATTAATGTTTTCATGTTTAAATATTAACGCCCCCCCCCCCTCTTCATCCAGTGGTGCCTGCCGAACTCTCGGATTTCTGAAATATGCCCTCCTAGTAAAAAAAGGTTGCCGACCCCTGATCTAGATAAACTCCAAGGTATTTGCCCTCTCTCTCAAAGTGCACTTAGTGACCACACACTATGACCGGTGGAGGTGGAATTCTGTTAAAACTAAAAAATATAGCTTTCGTTTTAGCAGGGTTTAATTTTCCACCGTTCGAACATGTCAATGTGCCTTTGAAGGTATATATGCATATTTTTGTGTTGCGATTCTTCCCTAAGATTGCAGTGTCGTCCGCAAACATGGTCAGTGTTGTGTTTGAGAGTGTGGAGTGTCATTAATACATGTTAAACAAAAGCGGTCCGAGCTTCAAACCTTGTGGAATGCCTGCGTTAATGTTACGTGTAGAAGTTAATTTGGTGTAGCGAACTAAAAATGTTCTATTAAGTAGATAGAAATGTATTAAGTGAATAATATCAGCAATTTATGTTTGATAAGTTTATAAATTACGCGCTGTGCCAGACGCGATCAAAAGCTTTTTCTATATCAAAGAGAATGGTACCAGTATGCATTCGATTCTGAAATCCATCATGGATGAATTCCGTCACTCGGAGCAGTCGACGTGTAGTTGAGTGTTGGCTCTGAAGCCAAATTGAGCATTTATAATGACACTATAATCATCCAGGAGCCTGTTGATTCTTTTACACAGCATATGTTCAACCAGCTTACTAAGAGAGGAAAGCAGACTAATTGGACGGTAATTTTTAGGAATTGCAGGGTCTTCACTAGGTTTTTTTATTGGGATGATTATAGCCGTTTTCCAGGCTATTGGGAAATATTTATATTTAAAAACTTTGTTGGTTAGCTCAGTGATATAGGTTACATAATTTAAGGGAAGGTTTTTAATTGCCGGGTTGGTGGTTTTTTTTTATTGGGAGTTGATAGCGTTCAAGATTTCAGCAGGGGTGGCAAGTTCTAGCGGATCATTATTAATTACGGAGAGTCTATTGTTAAAAAATTTTCTGAGAATGTCATCAACTTTAAGTAGATGTCTGCGCAAAACACACTGTTATGGGAAGAGAATTGGGTTTCATAATTGTCTGCCAAGGCCTCAATTTTGTCGGAGTCACTGGTGAGAATGCCAGATGGGGAATTAAAAGGAGGGAGGGTGAAAGGTTTTTTAATCAGTTTTAAATAGATCCATATACTGTTATCTGTAGGTGCGAGTGACTCGATGAAGACCGTCAATTTTTTGTTTTTATAGTTTTTAATCCTAGCATTTAATCTGTGTATTCCACCTAGCACCGACGTATCGCCCGTACGCTGCCAGATTTTCCTGACCTTATTTCTATTTTTTATTTGGTTTTTTATGTAAACGGGGGAGTTTGTTATTGTTGTTGGGAAGGATGGTTCGTTTCGATCTAGGCTCTGAACTCAATTGATTTCTCTTCGAAGTATAATTTTTTTTTTTTAGAACTACTATCTAAATAGCTCTAACCTTGGGTTTTTTATCTGGATGAGTCTTAGGACAAGAGTTTGTAAGGGCACAGTTTCAGTAAATTGGCATTGAAAGAACTTATAACAGCATTATTTTTTGCCTCAATAGTAATGTTTGTTTCACAATCCCAACACATCAAAATAAAGTAATTTTTAGCTCAATGTATGTACAGTACCTTTGATTTGAAATCACAAGATAAGTGTCCAAGTTTCAAGCAGTGAAAACAGGCACGCTTCTGAATTAAATGTGCCTAAAAATATGTCTAACCCATGTATAAATAAATGTATATATTTTTTTATTAAACACGAAAATACAAAATAATGTCTCAGGCAGCATTGCAATAACTTTGATTTGCTTTGGAGTGCTAAGATGAACTTTTTGCTACACAAGGGCCTACTGCTTAAAGCCGAATCCAAACGGCTACAAACATCCATGCCAACAGTGGGATTCAAACGTCCAGACTCTGGAACTGAATGCCAGCACGCTCGCCATTCAGCCATTTTCCGGCATTTCAATAGCACTGATGCTGAAACAAGTTCGACTTCTACCTGCAGCAAATAATCTGTTTCGTTCTTAAAAGCCCACAAGGAATTTTTTCGAACACTGAAAGAGAAAAAGGATATGAACAAAGCAATGATCACCTGTAATAATGGTCTAATCAGCTGGACTTGAGAGGACTTATCTATAAAAGGCATTCTATGTACTATTTCATATTATGTATTAAAACTAGATATATTTATCACTGAAAATGCAACACTTAAAATATGAATTTGTCAGACAGAGCAAAAAGTGCTAGACATTGGCAGTAATAGATCTCCCTGGCAACAAGTTACTTGAATGCTGAGTGCATTCATTCTTTCTCTCACACAACCCACATCTGGACCACCTTTTCTAAAGGTCCACTAATAACTGTTCTTAAGAATGCCCAATTTATTTATTTTGAACATGATTTTGTCTTATAAGGAAGAATGGCAAGATTTCCCTATAATAATTTTTAAGACTGCTTTGCTTGTGTGTCATATACATATGATGGAAATAGTTTAAGAGTTATCAATGCTTACAAAATATGCATTTGAAGAAACAAACTCACTACTTTGAACAAGAAAATTGCCAAGAAATTATAATTGTTTTAAAAGCACTTAAATATTTTTAACATACATTTGATTCCCGGAAATGATCATCCAGAATTAATTTCATTGCTGGTATGTTTAATGCAACATTACCTAACATTTTATCTTTAAACACTTGAACACATCTCAGTCTGGGACTTAAACCTAAGACCAACATCTGTGACCAATAACCACACCCACTTAATCGTTACATCACTCGAACTCTCACACACTCCCTAATGAACCTAATATTGAAATTAAAGTATTTCAGTTGTTCTCAAATAACAGCTGCAGAGAGATGTTTTGGTTTAATCTTGCCTTTGTAAGTACAATGGAATCTCGATCTATCGTTTTCAAAGGGACCAACTGAACTATAGATGCGGGAACAAAACAAAGCACTGGGTGAAATAAACAACACATATAAGGAAAACAATGTTTCGGGGAACGATCGATCGAGATTCCACTGTATCAACTTATATTTTTGGCAGAAGCACTTTATGGCGCATTTACTGATTATAGAGATATACATATACTCTCATATGCAGAAACCACACACGAGATACAAACATACCAGAAGTCAAATTAGCCTGAAAAATCCTTTTAAAATAAAACTGACAAATTAAAAGATGTAAAATACAACTTATGATACATCAATAATAACATATGTTAAAATGGAAGAGGTCTACTGCAATTCTATGTGGGGACCACTAGGCATATACAACCTGCATTAATATATTGAATTAAAGGGCAGTAAATCAAAGCAGGTTGAGAAAGTTGCTATCTAAACCAACTTTGCATTATTTAAAGTTATGATAGCCATTAATTAGTACATTATAAATTTAGAGACTAATGGTATGTAAATGACACAAAGTAAACCTGACACATTATAAAGAAACAATTTATTATGAAAATATCGTATCACTAAAGATGTAGGATGTAACTGGATCAAATATTTTCACCAAAGACAGCAAATTATTTTTACAATAAATCAATCAATGCGAGTAAACACTAATACTTACAAGCATTTTATTACAGAAGGCATCACAGGAAATAACAAACTCACAATATTTTACATATTTACAAAAGTTAAATATACAGCAGCAACGCATCTTATACAAAGCAGCAAAAGCTTCAGATTGTTCCACAAAATATATTCTTACAAATTATATCAACAGCCAGAATAAATATGTACAAAATAACATGCAAACATGTTGGACACAAAATATCAATGTACAAAAATATGACTAAATGGTGCAAGTAGTGCTCTTTAATAATGAGGTATACAAAAAAGACTTAGTCTTTTAAGTCTCTGTTTTACACATTTCCATTACATTAAAATTCTATATTTATGATAAGGCAGCCTCAATACATTTAAAAAATAAACAAGCAAAATAGATAAATTAACATTAAAACATTAGATAGATTTCAAATTAGAAGTTAAAAACTTGTGTTTTTGATTAAAAGAACAATATGTACAACAGCTTTCAATGAAATATATTTGTAAAATTCAGATTAGGTCAGAAAAAATATTTTTAAAAGGTTTACTAGAAAGTTTAAAACCTAAAATACAAGTTTTATAAAATAATCAGAGGAAGATCTCTGAATGTGTTAAACAAAAATAATTGTAAATATAAACTACATGTTTTCCTGATTTTCATCCAAAAAAGACTTAAACATACAAGTAGTTTAGCCACACAGACACATCAAACTCCTAAAATATTGTAGGCTGTAGCTTTTGAGTTATTTCTTGCAGCAACACTGCTTGTCCAGATGGCATTTTAATAAAGACATCTTCAGTAATTAGTCTCCATGATAACATTGGCTATAATTTGCAAAAAATATTTGTTAATTTTAGTTTGTATAACACATTCATAACAAATACCATAAAATTTCGACTATAATATGCACCTGAGTATAATACACATGCTTGATTTTGCCAAAATTTTTGGAAAAAAAATTTAAATTCGACTATAATAGCCATCCATAACTTTTCAATATTTTACTTAAAAATTGCACATAATATTTATTAGCAGAAATAAAATTTGTAATAAAACAAAATGAAAACATTAAATTCAGTAGAAAAAAAAACAATTTTTTTTCAAAACAAACAATACTGTCAAATTATCTGTCTTAATCACTTTCACTGGAATACAGCTCATCTATTAATGTTGCATCCATGTCATAAGTATTGGTGCCATCATAATATATATCACCATCATCATCCTCATTTGATGAAAACTGCCCATCCTCACATAATATGTCATTCTCACTGCCGTATAGAACCATCTTAACCCATTAACCGCCAAAACTATAAGGGGTGAATTTTTTTTTTATACAAATAATATTGGCTATTCATTTGAACATATACAACATTAATTTATGGGGAAAATAACAAATCTGGTCTTAACTTTCGAAAAATCGAGTGTTGCGTTTGCGCAACGTCAGCGGAATAAGAATATTGACATTAAGCAAGTTCAACTGAACTTCTGCAGGGTTTTCTTTGATTTGAGCACTGGGAATTTTTTTTAACTTTGTTACACTTTAGAAAGAAAATATCACTTTACAGGTTATTAATTTATTATAAAGATTTAACTTATTTTTCCTTTACAAAATTATTGATTATATCCAGAAAACAGTTTCAATCATGAAAAGCTTCACTACAATCACAATGTAGAGTAACATCACAAACTTTGCATGGATAAATTGTCTGGCTATGGCATTGTTTACTACGCAGTCTTCTGCTGTCTTCAGGCTTGACAATAAATGTCCACGTTCTCCACGTAATGGCTTTTGCATCCTGAATGTCCTTATCAAGAGATCAGTAAATTTCTTCCTGAGGTAAAGAATAACATCCCGTCAGCAACAATATTCCAATGAACCGTCTCATGTAGGCTTCAGATGCTAAAAAATGGGGGTGATTCTTTTGTTGGGCACATGAGTTTGTCTATTCGACGAGAAGGGAAAAAACCTCTGAGCCAAAGAGAAGATCAAATATCTCTGCACTAGTTTTATCTTGTATTATACTTTTCATAGTTCCGATTTGATCTTTTTCTTCATTTTTTGGCTGAGACATATTCAGTGGTCCCTTCTTTATCCATTTCAAATCTTCAATGTTTGTTTTTAAAATTTTTTTTGAAAGATTTGTACTGCTTTTAGGAGGCAAAAACTTCTTTTTTACTCACACTTCAATTTCGGCAGCAGTATCGCATGGTACATTGTCACTATTCAAAATATTATCATTTCCTTCTTCATCACTAGCTTCTGCTGTCTCTGGTAGAATAACAACAATATCAGTTTCATTCTCATCATCATTATCTGAATCTTCATAGAAAATTCTTTGAAGAACTTCTTTAAACGTAAAGTATCTAGTTTTAGGCATTTCTATAAGCACAGAACGGGGGAAAGTTCCACAGAGTCGAACGACACATGTGAATAAGGAAACTACCATTATCCCGCTGACGTTGCACCAACGCAACACCTGTTTTTTCTTCCTCCCCCACCCAAACAAAAGCAACCGATTGATGGAATGTTCTGATAAATGTTGACCTTAGCTAAAAATAGATCACTCTAAAGCTCACGTTTGTCTCCCTATATTTCTTCTGTGAAAAAGACCAGGAGAAAGTTCTCGTTCAAAAATGCTTAACTAACTGTCTAAGTTTAGAACTTGTTATTAAATTAAAAGAACAGTTGAAGGCAAATATTTTTCAATTCGATTATTACCCTACTCAAAAACTACTGTTAATATAAAAATCATTTGATAGCTAAATTTTTATATGCATTTATTTTGACCGTTGCGTCAATGCAACACCAGCGGTTAATGGGTTAAAGAAAATTTGAGGAAAATAAATAAAATAATTTTTTGTACTTGCAACAACCGGAATCTATCATTATTTCAAGGGACCTGTTATTAAACGGATGTGTGTGTGATACAAACTGTGAGTTCCATTTGTTTAAAAGGAATACCTGCAAAGTAAACAGGTGGATGAATCACAGGGTGCAGATGCATGCACACTCATGTTGGGACAAAGTCTTACAGCTGATGTACGTTTGTTTATCCAATGTTTAAAACTATGGTTTTTTTTGGTACGCAAGTATAATATGCAACCTCATTTTTGTGGATTAAAATGTGAAAAAAAAGTGTGTATTATACTCAAGATTTTATGGCAGTTGTTTCCAAATAAATCTGTTTAGTAAAAATACATTAAATCTAAAATACAGAAGCCCCTTATAATACACAAGAAAAAAATATTTTAAAGTTAATGTTAAGAAAAATCCCTTTAAATAAAAAGTATATTTAACTGCATATGTTTGTGAACATTACAAGAAATGAGACAGTCAAAGTACTTACAGTGTATTCATGAAGGTTTAAATACTACTTTATGACTATAATAATGCTTGATACATAAAAAAATGTACAATAATATTCACAAATTCTTATATTTTTTAAAAATAGAGCTTGGACCTAAAACACAAATCTGCTGATCTGCATAGGGTTGCTTTAGCCATTACAGTACTCACATGATTTGAGGGAATGTTATTTTGAATAACTTTCCTATCAGAACTAAACAAGAAGAGATTTTTTTCTTTACACAAAAAGCATTCTGTCTGTTTCTGTATGTTAAGTATATCAGCAATTTGTTTTACATAAATTAAAATTAACCTCTAATTTATACACTTTCATGAATGATTACATTTCTCAACCATTTAAGGCCATCCTGCGAGGGATCATTTTATTTTCTATTAGTTTTGCAAAACTAATAGAAATCTCTCAAGACACTACAATTTTGACTATCCTTGTGCTCAAAGAACAAGAACTCAAAGATTAATCTTTAAGACATTTTGAGTAAAACACATCAGAGACAACTATTAATGGACTAAGAGGCAAAAATAGCTGTCATGCATATTCAGTGATCCATATATATATATATATATATATATATATATATATATATATATACTGGGTGTCCCGAGCTAAAAGTATCCAAAAGTCATGACTTATTTTTATGGAACTACCCATTAGAATTAAGAAAATTTATTTAAATAGAAAGAACATCTCACCAAGTTTTAATATGAATCATAGATTTCTATCATAGTATCATTCAACATGTACACCTTTTGTAGCATGACTAATGTCTAAATTGTAATCCAGTTCTCTCCAAGTGTTTCATAGCATATCAGGTGTTATTAGACTTTTTTATTTGGGGATTCATTAAATCCGTTGTGTATAAACAAAAAATTGAAACTGTCGAAGAGTTGAAGAAGCGTATCATTCAAGCAATTCGTGTAATAACTCCTGATATGCTACAAAAAACATGGAGAGAACTGGATTACCATTTAGACGTTTGTTGTGCTACAAAAAGTGCATACATTGAAATCTATGATACTATGATCGAAATCTATGATTGATATTAAAAGATGTGAGATGTTCTTTCTATTTAAATAAAGTTTATAAAATTCTAATGGGTAGTTCCGTAAAAATAAGTCATGACTTTTGGATACCTTTAGCCCGGACACTCTGTGTGTGTGTATGTATGTATGTATGTATATATATAATATATTTATTTGATGCTATATTGGCATGACTGAGCATTAAACAAAAACCTTTCAGCATTTATGACAGCTCATCAGATTTAAACTTCAACATTCTGCAGATACTAAATAAATAATTACTAACAACAGGATTTATAGTTCTAGAAGCTAAGGAAATCTGTTTCTAGTTGACTGGAGTATATTAGCCATATTTTTTCTTACAATTTCAAAAATAATTTTTGTAGTTAACTGCAAAAATTTTTTATAATAGCATACAAATAATTGGATTTACAGCAAAACATTTCTTGGAAAAGCACAAAATATGCAAACTGAGAAACTGTCATTGAAATAGCATGATTATGGAAAATTCATTTCTAATGATAAATAAAAACAATACTCTACTGACATTAGCATTAAAAACTAAGGGAAATAAGTTTCATGCATAATTTGGATAATTATATAAAGTAGTATCACAATCTTTTCTTAGGGTACCAAAAAAATTAGTTGCACTTTACGTATTATCTGAAAAGTTTTGGTACATATCTAAAAAGGTTCCAGACAACTAAAATTTCAAAATAGTTTAAATATTACACAAGATCACATTTTATATTAAAAACATAACTTACCAGAAAACATTGTGATAACGTCTCATTTCCTGTAAAATGAATATGCCATAGTTCTACTTCCCTCCAGGCCTGGTCAGTATTCCAAGGGTCATCCATATAACCCCTCTTAAACATTTCACACTTGACTTCCACAGGAATTTCTTCATCTTCTTGTAGAACCTCAGAACAGCTCTTGAAAAACTACAAAATTGAAAAGTTGTTGTTGTTGTTACATATGGCAACTGTTTTTGGAACTTATTGCGTACAATTTATACACTGCCGAGACTGCTGGCCATTCATTTAAAGGGGCACTGTATAGGTGGCTGGTATTACTCTCTACAAGCCAATCCCGTAATTTAGAGCCGTGTCAAGTGACGAGACCGGAACACTTGACCTCCGCACTTCCAGAGGTAAATTTGAGAACTTGGAGGACATTGCAACCACAACAGATTTTACGTGCACCAGCCGCTGTTAGTGTACATGGCGATGGATCTGAAGCGATGGGCATCAAACCAGATCACTGGCCCGCTGCCCTTGCCAACTGGGCAATTGGGCCCATAATTCAAAAGTATTTTATGAAATATTGCCAGTATGGAAGAAACTTTTATACACAAACATTAATACAGGGACTAAAAGGACTAGTTTATAGAAATTTTAAAACACTGCTTTTTGCAATTTTTCCCTAAAGCAACAAATATTCTGTAATATACATATAAATGTTGTAGATTTTTATCAGGAAGTGTACTTTAATTTCTTTCCATCTTTGGAAGAGAATATTATAAATTTAATCTTTAATGATTTCTATTTGCCCTTTTAAATGTATCTGAGGTTAGTTGAATGAAAGCACTATGGTAATTTTATCACGTTTTTATTAACCCGCTTTCTTGTTTGTGAGTTTGTCCAGTACAAATCTTGCAATCGATTTTTAACTAACTTAACGACTAGCTAGACATTTGAAACTTTTAGAATAGCTCAGAACACGATGACAATGCATTCTTTTAATACTTTTAGCCAAAAAAATTCGCAAGGTGGCACTTCGATCGAATTCAATGCTTGCACTTTTGCGTAACGGCATTTGAGTATTTTGAAAACAGAATACATGTGAATTAGTTTGTTTACAAAAATATTGTGCGAAAATTTTTAAAAAATTATAAAAGTTAGCAGTTTATAGTCTGTAGATAGTGGAAATGACTAAAAAGTGATTAAAATTAAATAAAAGAAAGTGAAAAAGAATAATTATGTGAAAGTTTGTGCAATTAAGAGAGAAAAGGAGAGAAAAATAGTCAAGTTTATATGATTCAACAGAAAATTTAAAAACGTGGTATATAAAAAGTTCTTTTTATCTTGTAATTTTACAATGTACTCAGGATATACTAGATATAATAGTTCTAGATTATAAACTCATTAATCATGGAACAAGCTAACACCCCAGAGTTGAAAAACTTGAAGGACTACATCATGATTACACTACACCAAAAACTGGATATCATATTACAAGTTTTGAGTTACTGAATATTTGTGAGTGAAGGCAGCTTCTGAAAACAAACTACCTATACAGAACAAACAATAAGAGAATATCAAACTTACCGTGCAGAATAAGAACTTTTAAGAAACACAGTCATTAGACAAGTATAATTTCTTTAGACTGTTATGCAAAAATCAATACTTACTTCAATCATATCATCTTGGGTGTTCCAAGGGGAGACAACCTGATCTTTGGTTTTGAATAACAAGCGCACAACATCATATTTATGCTCACCAGGTACAAAACCCTGAAACATGAAAATGAATGAGTTTTTTCTAAATTTGGTGGATCATTAAATTATCAAAACTACGACATGAAAAATAAAAGAGAAACAATTATAGTTTTAGGTGCAAGTTTGCACAACACAAAATCCTTAAATTAATATTAGTCTGTCTCAAACGCCTTTTAATGAATCTTTTTATTTATTTTATTTTATTTTGCCATTCTTCATAATAGAAGAATGGCAAAATATTTTGTAACAGGACAAAATTCAAAATCTCATGTTTGGGGCCCAAGTGGGCATGCATCACAGTTTCTAAGACTTTTACACCGATTAATATAATTCTGTCATCATTCCTTCAATTCTGTTTGTAACAGTTCTCAACTCTCACACACACTGAACATCAACTTGAAATATGCAGTGCGTTTCTAATTTAGACGAACTATGAAGTGCCTTTAAGTGAACTGCTGGGTTCTTCATAAATTCTTGCTATCATCTGAACAGCTATTTCTCCGCATTAAAATTTTTTTTAGCAAAATAAAACAAGAAAATTTGTGCTAAACAAACAGGCTTATTTCTCATTAAGAAAGCTAAAAGTTTGAAAGTGTAAATGAATTTTTATGTGAGCATCACTTAGAGTTAATACTGGAGAAAATATATGGTTTATATAATTTTTCAATGAATTTATGCTGATTTGTTTACTTTTCGAGTCGAGACAGTTTCAATAACATGAAAAACAAGTGCAAACAAATTGTTTATTTTCTTGGGAAAATTGAAAAACTAAGAATCTAGAAATCTGATATATGTATATACAGAATGTGATTGGAAAACTCTTTTACAACAATTTTCTATAAGTGTTTGAAAACACACAATATTTTAACTGCCTATGGATTTTGGCAATAAATATGGAAATCTTAATGAAATAATAAATCTTTCAGATTAACCACTAAATAGTATAACTTCTTCTTCTTCGCTAGCACTACAGCCTGTTACAGGCCAAGGCTGTCTCGAAAATTTTCCCCCACCTAGCTTGATCCCTTGCAATGGCCTTCCATGGGTTCACTTCAATTGTTCTAAGGTCCTTTTCTACCTGATCTAACCATCTGGTTGAGGGTCTTCCTCTTTGTCGCCTTCCCTCCAAATTTGAAAAGGTGACTTTTTTTGTGGGAAATGTGTCATCATATCTGAATATGTGGCCTAGCCACCTAATGCGAGATGCTTTTGCTACCTTTAAGATGTCGGGTTCACCATACTTTTTATATATTTTGTGATTATAGGCGATTCTCCAAACATTGTTTTGCATAATTGGTCCAAAAATCTTCCTCAGAATTTTTCTTTCAAAAATCAATAAACGATCTTCTTCTGCCCTAAATAGTATAACATTAAATTATAATATTCATAAGACAGGAAGTTTAACACATGATTTGTTTAAACCATATCCTCCCCACCTTTGAATTTCAGTTCAAAACTTCATATTTTGAGAGCTATAGTCATATTTTACAATTACTAAAAAAACTGAGAACAACAGTTTAAAGAAGCTTCAAAACATTTACAAATACCCAAGCCACCTGCAGGAGTCAATGCTACAATTATAGTGCTGAAGATCAGCATCTGCCCAGCAATTTTTAAAACAACTCAAGGTTGTGATTTCACGTTTCTATAGTACTCATAGTACTCATATGTTATGCCATTGAAAATGAAGATCACTATTAATTTGCAACAAAAAAGTTGAACACATTAGTGCTAATATTTTTTTAAAAATGTAACCAACAATATATAACTTACTCCAGGAAGCGATAAATGGTCTCTTCTCTCACCTCGCATAACCACATATTCTAAGCCATTGCCACCTCCCTTTTGCCATCTAAAAAAAAAAAAAAAAAGAATATATTTTAAAAAGCTACTAATGAGTTTGAGATTGTACTCTTTGTTTCCATCAGCCAAATATATTCATATTACTCTTAAAAGTGTTATGAGGATAAAACAAGAAAGAAAGGTAAATAATACATATTTTAACATCTTGAACTCATAATAGTAATACGAAATTAGAAAACTCATTTACAATGTATAGGAAGTTAAAAAAACTAGTTTTTCAAAACAAGAATATTAAAAAACCTTGACAAGCTTGTAAAGAATTTCTGGAAATTACAAATTAAAGTTCAGAATTTTTATCTAGAGAAAACATTAAAAAAGGAAAACATTATAAAAAGAAAACATTAAAAAAAGTTGCTAATGAGTTTGAGATTGTACATCTTTGTTTACACCAGTAGTTCCCAACAGGGGTGGTGCCACCCCCTGGTGGGCACTGAGAAGATCCAGAGCGGCCCTGCTGGTCCAAGATATAATAGAGGGGGTTATCAAACTCAGGTACCAACAGCTCTGACTGCAAAATCAGATACCAATAATTTATTCTGGATTATAGTTTATAGTACAAAAGTTTTTAATTGCATTTCTTTCATCCTATTGAGTGGAACTTGGGTTAAGCATAGTTGCAAATCTGCCTATTAAAAACAGAAACAGACTACAAATAGCTAATCGTGATGGTTTAAAAATACCGTTGACAAAAATAGTGCCAAATGTCAATTAACTGATAGCAGCACACCAAGTTCATCCTTCTCATTAGAATTAGTTTTAAAGTATTTCATAAATTTTATTTTAATATTATCCTTTGTTATATTGATTTTCTGTGTGTAATGCGAATGTTACTATGGTTGGTTTGAATAAATAATTTTATAATTTCACGCTCTAAGGTGTCTTATTTATGACATCTTTCTTTACTGTGTTGAAGCACATAGGTAGAAATACATGAGCCGTTCACTGCACACATTGATTAACTCCCCTTTTTGAAATATATGAAATTTAAGTGTCAAAGCACTTGGTTCAGTCATAGCTTCTTATATTTATAATAAATTCCCCAAATAATAAAAGATTAACACCATTAAACAACAAAATTGTGAATACATTAATATTATTATATTATTTCATCGCATTTCTCCACTTTTTGTTTGAGTTAATCAATGTGTGCAGTGAATGGCTCATGTATACACAAAAGGATGTAAATTTATCATTGCATTTCTGTTTGTTAGCTTAGGAAGGAAAATTTACAGGGAGGTGCTGAGTAATTTTTTCTTTTTAAAAGGGGGCAGTAGGCCAAATGAGGTTGGGAACCTCTGGTTTACACTGAAATATTCTGTCCATATAAGTTTTAGAAGCATTATAGGAATAAAGCAAAAAGCACTTAATACCTATTTTAACTACTTAACTATATAATGAAAACCATATATGAAAGTAGTCATGAGTTTACAGTGGAGGAAAAAAAAAAGAGCCTTATATACAATATTTAGGATTTTAAAACTAGATTTTTTAAAACAAGGAATTTCAGAATTTCTTCACAGGCTTTTGTTTATAAAAATTTCAGATCATTACAAGCAGAAATTAAGAAATTTAATAAGGGAAAACTCTACACTACTACTAAACTAAAGAATTAATTTCCAAGTTTATGCTCTCTGAAATTCAATATTCCCAGTGAATGAAAATTGGATAACTGCATAGATTATAGCTTAATACTCATTCCAGATTCATGATATTTTCATATATCATAATCAGATCCTCTATAATTTTGCTTCACTAATTTCTGATAACTGTTGTCTTAATGAACAAACCATTGCATTAAGAATATGGACAAAATATCAAAAGCAAAACAAAATAAATCTAAGATAGTATGATGAAACAGAGAGAGAGAATAAAATGTTGAATACTACATAATAATCCCGATAATATTTATAAAACAAAAACGTGAGAGTTCATACATGATAGAATTATTTACAAATTATACTCTAGAAATATAACATCCTACTACTACCAAACCTAATATAACATATCAATAATTAATACACTAAATTTCAAGAGAATGAAGAAAAATCTTGCACACAGTTTAAGTTTTAAAATATGATGAAACATGGGTTTTACAAATACAAAATTTTAGAAACAAAAAGTTTAAAAGAAAGTCAAATTTTCAAAATTTAAGGAATGAATATTTCAATCCCCCCCCCATCAGTTTCACTATAAATCAATTACAAAGACATGAAATTATACCTAAATCATAAAGAGCTATAATTAAAATAATAAATGTTGTAACACAGTAAGACAGTTTTACCGAGTAATAATAGTTAGAACATAATGGTTTGCACCCCAACGAGGCAAAGCACCACGACCCCGTAAACCAGTTCTGCCATAAATATTCCTAGAATAAAAGTCAGAAAATAAAAATTAAATCACCACATGAAAAAGTTATTTCGCACAGTTATAAATAAAAATTTAAATTTTAATATGATTAATTCATGTATATGCAGCAGGTCATATTAGATTTATGTCATAAATGTTTTTTTCTATATTAATACAACACACAACCATTTTATGACTTTTTTCTTTTCGAGCATTTCATTAATCTCTTTCAATGTTATGCATCGACCAACTTGTAACTAAAAAAGGCTTTTTTTTAAATTCACACATGCACACTTGATAACATCAAATTAACTTACACTCATACATATAGTTAAAAAAAAGTTAACGTCTATTCATAAATACTTGACATTATCAAATTATTTTTATCAAAAACATATCTTATTTCTGAAAAATTGTACATTGGAAATAAATAAATCCCAAATTATGATTTTGGGTTCTTTAGAGCTCCTTTTAAATTAATTATTTGAAAATTTTCAGAGATTTTCCAGCAAAGAAGCAACTCTGATGGTCATTAAAAACTGGTACCTAAAACAATTTTGTAAATATGCTTATCACTCTCTCTCATATTACTGTAAAATCTTGACTATAATACACACGTGTATACAACGCATGCTTGATTTTAATCAAATTTTTTGGGAAAAAATAAAATTAGACTATAATACGCACCTGTAACTTTTCATTATTTTATTTAAAAATTGCACAACACTTATTAAAATAAATAAAATTTGTAATAAAAATAAACGAAAATGTCAAATTTGGTAGAAAAAAAAAATTCAAATCAAACAATACTGTCATATTATCAGTCTTAATCACTTTCACTAGAATACAACTCATCTATCGTTTGTCATTTATTCAATGTTTAAAACTACATTTTTTGTACACGAGTATAATACACACCCTCATTTTTGCGGACTAAAATGTGAAAAAAAAGTACGTATTATACTCAAGATTTTACGGTACTCTGTGAAAGTTCCATTCTATTTACAGAATCAACATATATTTTATATTCTGGTGGGACTTTTTATGAGGAAAAATGACAAACAGCTTCAAATGGACAAGACAGTTGCTTTTATTAATAAGTTTTTATTTGCTACAGGACAAATAGAAAGTTTTAAATCAAAGGAAGCAAAATTAATAAATGCTAATTAAAGACAATCTACAAAACAATCACAATTCATATACAGTAAAACCTTGTTTATCCGGATCTCCGGATAATGTGAATCAGGTTTGTAGAACTTTTTTTATTTAATGTTCACATTAATTATAATTAACTATGATAATTCTTAACTATGATAGCAAGAATGTAACTATAAGTATGACAAATATTTGCTTTTTAGTTTGATTCAATGTACAGTTCCTGCCTAGATTGTACAATAAATTATGGCAATAAAATGCTTTTTGTTGAGTTGTGATACAAACCATTTGTGCTACAAACGAAAAGACAAGTGATGATTTGGCACAAGTGGCTGCAGACGACCTTCTGCATATGTTAGGAACAATAAGTGGTTGCTCAGATGTTGATATGGAAGATGTCAGTGAGAGGCTAAAAAACATAATGACAATGGCTATGGCGGAAGAAAAAAAATTATAGCAGCATGCACATCTACAGCAGACAGTGAGGAAGATGATGTGGACAAGGAGAGAGTGATCACACTGCAACAGCAGATGACACATGCAGATACTGCGCACTAGCTGACAAACATCATGGTATACTTGGAGCGTCAGTCTGACACCACTCTAGCTGTGACCATGCTTCATTTAAACGCCACACGTGTTTGAAACAGAAGACAGTAGACCAATTCTTTGTTAACACATGATGCGAAAAGTTATTTTTATATTTTTTTAATGTCTTGTAAACAATACTATGTAATTTTGTTACAAAACATAGTTTTTTATTGTAATAAATGGCAAGTCTGCTTAGTGAAGGATTTTGTTTTGCTTATTACCCATATGACCCGGATTGCATATGGTCCCAGTTAGTCTGGATAAACAAGATTTTACTGTACATATACAAATAACATTATTAAATTGAGAGAGTTTGTTTTGTAAATCAATTCCAAAAGAAAAAGATAAGCTGTATACAGAAACTCATAAAACATGAGTTAATTATATAAATACTCACCGGGGAACACCTTCACTGTCTAATTTATAGACCATGTTTGTGCTATTTTCATCCATAATCCATGACGTTCTATCAATACTTATACCAGCAGGGTTAGAAGACAGACAGTTCCATTGGAAAACTGGTAACTGGCTGTTGTCCGAATCTTGAGTGGCCCGTAATCTATGACAAACAAAAAAGAGTTTTTATATTTTCATAAAATTCATCTTAAAGGCCAAAATTCTGAGCAACAAAATATTTTGGTTGTGTTAACATTTTTGTCTGGTGTTGGGTATTAAGAATCATAAAAAAATTAATTCTAAAGTCATTAAAAGTAGTTACTGATCTTAGATATACAATATTTGTCAGTGATTCTACAAATGACACAAGTGCTTTTTAGGGAAAGTTTATGTAACTATTCTTTGAAAATAAGGATTGAAAATAATAATAATAATAATAATAATAAGGTTGAATAATGCATGTCACCAAGATTTGTTCCCAAATTTCTTTATGAATTTATACTCTTTAAATTATCAAATAAGAAAAAGGATTAATATTTAGAAACTTAAATGGCCTATTCCCTTAATGGTAAAAGTTTCAAATGAACACAAAATACTATAAACAAAAACAGTATGAATAATGTAAACCATTATGTTATAAAATGATTTTGTTAAAATTTGCTTTTAATATAACTGTTCTACCTCTTGATTTATTTTAGTCTTTCAATAATCTAATAAAAAAAACTTACATAAATTACATTGATATGCATCAAACAAGAAAAACAAACAAACAAACAAAAAACTTATTACTTCTTTTGAAGAAAAAACATCCAAATCATCCGATGAAAATAAGTAAGAAGTCAATCCTTTTAATTAACAATATAAGATCAAAATTCACACCAGGTATTCATAGATACATACAGAGAGCTTCATTAAGTACAGTTAAAATTGCTTAAGAAGAAACTTACAGTAGTACATCTTCATCCACATATGGCTGTAATGCAACAGGAAAATCAGATCTTGGCCTTGTGAATGCTACAGGATCATAATCTGGCCACATAACTTCCCAAGGTACATATTTATCTGGCACTGGATAGCGCTGGACACGAGTGCCAGGGTAGGGTGTATGCCTTGATAAAACATGAATTGATGTTTGGCTCTGTAGACCTCTCTCTAGTACAAGTAAATAACATTTTAAAATTATTTTACAAAATTAATAATGACATAGAAACATTTTGTGCCATATAGTCGTAATGTATTAAAAATTAACTTTAAAATCAATATCAAAGTTTATATGTATTTATGAAATAATCAAACAGCAGATAATATTAGAATGAAATATTGTAGTTAAAGTAACTAAACTGAATTCCTTAAATTTCAGAATCCCTGTTCAGCTTACTGCCAGTGTATTCACAATTCTCAAAGAGAAAAAAAATTGTTTCATTTAATGCTCGTACACTATTCACACAAAAATTGAAGAAAAACGCTTAAGTGAACTTCATTTATTTGGCATAAAATGTGTTTTTAAATATATATATATATATATGTAAATGAATAAACAGTAGTACATATGACTTGAATAACATACCATGAATCTTTTCAGTTAAATGCTTAATATTTTCTAAGAACACATGGGAGTAATTCATCATTCGGTCTAATTCCTTTATTCGGCTTTTGAGTTGATGCATGACTCTCTTCTGGTAATCAACATCTTCAGTTATTGTCATCATTCTTTATGAAGAAAAATATAATTATTAAAGAAAAAATTAATGCAAAATTCTAATCAGCACATCTCTACAATTATACGATTGCTCTTTACCTAAAGCATTAATGCCTATCTTTGGGAAACTTTCATAATGAACTTAAAGGTTTTGAAAGAAAGTTAAATAATGTAAACATAAATCTGCTGCATTATGATTTTAAAGCAGAAAAAAAAAAACTGAAGTAATTTTTTAAAATGTCAAGAAATTCAGATATAAATAAAATTAATAATAGCTGAACTCTGAAATGCTCATATCTAAGAGGTAGATAATTCCTTGATAAAATTAATAGACCTTTAAAAACTCTGCAGTTTCATTTCAGTCATTATACATAAACAAATTCATTGTACATAGTATAATTACAATGGCTTTGTTGTTGAGATGATTTAAGTGTGAATCTACTAATCCCAACCCCTGCCTTTAAACTCTGATATCTTGAAATTAGAACACTTATCTATTAATTGCAAATAAATTTGGGGAAAAAATTAATAAAGAAATCCCACAATATTCATTATCTATATATATAAAACAGTTCCATAACTGACTGACTGACTGACAGATAACGCACAGAACAAACAGCAGGACCAAAAAGGCTGAAATTTTGCATGACGATTCTTCTTATAGTGTAGGGGTGCACTAAGAAAGATTTTTGAAAAATTCTTAGATTTTTTAAAATTAAATTTTTAAGCTCTTTTTGTAACTTTTTAAAGTTTGCATTTAAAATAATAATCTGAGGGTTATAAAATGTATATCACAGGAAAGATCATAAAAATTCCTTTAAAATGAAATGTTTTTTGAATCTTTACCTCCATTTTCTGATTTTTGGTGAATTCTTAAAAATTAATTTTTAGAATTTAATTTATTAAATGCTGATCACTGGATTTCTTTTCTTTGTGTGATACATTAAATTAAATTTGCGTCACATGCATAACAACGAAAGAAATTGACAAAAAAAAATATTTTGTACTATATTAAAATACAGTAAAAGATAAAATTTAACCACTAGACTAATTGAGATGGAAGTTTTTTAAGAATTTAATTCCAATTAGTATGTATTTTATGGATATTAAACATACAAATTAATTGAATACATTGACAATTGTATTTAATTTGAATATTTTCTTCTACATTATTTCATCTATAAAAATAATCCGTTATGATTTTTTTTTCAACAATTTTTTCATTTTTTTCTTCATTAATTGCAGACATTGACCATTGTATTTAATTTGAATGTACTCTGTAGCGAAGCACGGGCATTCAGCTAGTTAGTATATATATATATACTAGCTGTACCCGTCCCGGCGTTGCTCGGGTAATGTAATTACCAATTTTTTAGTAGCCTTAACCCTTTGTTAATGGGCGTCGCTGTCATCCTTTTCCTCACCACGATACATTATTTTACCCATATAAATTTAATCCTTTCTGGCACATTTTGGCAAAATTTTTGACATAGGATTACTTAAAACTTTCCACAACAGTCAGCAAGACGAAAAACGTATTAAGATGTTTATTGTGCTGAAATTCTTTGAAATCTTCATAGATTTTTTCCACAAACACACCACAAATTATATGATATTAACTAAGTGTTGGCCAAAAAAATTACGGCATTACTAAATGCGATTTTTTAATCGATTATCACTGCAATAGTAATCTATTTCCTTTAACCACCCAATCCCTCATAGAAAACAAACGCCCCAACACATCACGTGCTTGACGTCGAAAAAAGATACGCCTATTTTCCCCCGCTTTACCTTCGTCCGGAAATGAAGAACGAAATCTCCAAAATGAGATTTCTCGAAAGAGTTTCCGAATCATAAAATAAATTATTAAAAAATAACTACAATTTGTAAATTAATTTTGGTTCTGGCTTTCGAAACTGTGATGTCAAGGGTCTCTGAGATAAAAATTTCGTAAAAATGTAACAACATTTACGAATCGATTCGACAATTTGAAAAAAAGGGTCGCGGCCAAAATTGCGTTTTTCCCAGAAAAACGGGTGCGTACAGTCGATCGAAAAAAAAACCACAATTAATCTATAAATTAAGACAGACAATTTTAATTGTGATTTCCGTATAGTGTCATCTTTCCCGTATAGGCTCGTCCGAAAAAAAAAAAATTCTTGGACGGATACGTTAGGATTTACGGAGCTTTTACTCATCCGGGAGCTCCAAATCGTGACTAAATATTTAATTACGGAAAATCTAATTAAAAAATCGAAAAAAGGGCTTCAAGGTGCATAATGTGACCTCGGGGGGCATCTTCGTGTTGAATCTCAAGACCGTCCGACCTGCCGTCTTTGCGCCATGCAGCGAGCAGACAAAAACTCGGTCACACACACACACACAGACTTTGCCTTTTATATATAAAGATATATATATGTATATACAGTGCTAGATATCTAGAAATAGAGGTGCTGGAACGGTAACCTTCCGGGTGTGTGTGTGTATGTGGGGGGTATTCCAAATTACTGATAAAGAGAGGTACCGGAATGCTGTTCTGGCACGTTCCACCTCAAATCTAGCCCTGTATATATATATATATATATATATATATATATATATATATATATATATATATATATATATATATATATATATATATATATATATATATATATATATATATATATATTTGAAGCAAATGAACTATTCATATTATATGCAGATAAAAATTAATATTATGCAAAACTTAAGAACATTGATGTATTGTAACCTTTTGTATTAATTATAAATAAACACACTGAAATTTGGTGTGATATAGGAAAACAAATTTTATAATACCTAAAAAACATTAGTAAACTTACATTTCCATCTGCTTTTTAGCTAATTGCTTTTCATTTTCTTCTTCAGCTTTTTCTGTTGCATATTCCTGTGCAAGTTGCCGCCAGTAATTATAATCTTTCTCTGTCAGTTTGTGACCTTTTGTAGGATCAGCAAAAACACTGATATCCTAATATTAAAATTGAATTCAATATATTAAATAGGATTGTGGTACAGTTACTAATACTCATTTAATAAACACAGATACTAGTAAGCCACACATATATATGCAATAAAAATTTCATCTTTTACAGTTCTACTTTGTAATTAAGTATCCTTAACTTAATTACAATATACAAAATAAGTCAAGATAAAGCAGAAGTATCTTTCAAAATTTCCTAAATCAATAAAATACTAGTCAGTTTGATTTTCAAAGGCATTAAAGAAGTCACCTTCTTTCTTAGGAATCAAACAACAGCATACTGCAAACAATCATGTTATCTACCTTCAAGAATAAGGTGCCTCACAACCCAAGATCTTTTTCCTAATCACAATAATTTCAAATTATCTCAACATCAATACATTACAGCACGGGTTCCCAACCTTTTTCCTACATCGACCCCTATTTAAAAAATGATTTTTTCATCGACCCCTAAACATTTTTCTCTATAATATGCAGCATACAACATAATTATAATACTAATAATTGCACATAAAACACTTAAAGATAACAATTTGACTAAGAATATGAACAAAAAATTAGAAAAAAAAGGTTCATTATGTTTATGCTTTATTATTTTTGTACTATTTTCATTTTAAATTTTACAAATGTAAACAAGATTTCAGAAACACAGATTGTAATTGCACAAATGTTCAATTTAAATTAATGTGGTGGTTGTGCTAGATGCATTGATACAATTTTTTTAATGTTTGGCCTGAAATTGCTTATCATTGTATAGTCACAATAAGTAACATAATGAATATAAATTTATATTTTACTAAACAATTTTACTGATTTCCTTTTTTAAAAGATTCCTTACATTCCATTCTTTAAAATTAAATCATAATAAAAAATTGAGTTTTATCAAGGTTTTAAGGTTATCTCCCTTAAGGTCCAGTGGATTTCCCCAGTTCTGCCTAGTGTTGATACACAAATAAATAGTGATGGCGGAATTCGACACATATACAAAAGCGTAATGACAATCGACTTTAGATGCATGGATCACTCTGCTTTATTCAAATCTGAATTTATACATATTAAAACAGATATTATCTAATAATTACATTCCTAAAAAATTAAATTTTAAAACAGAAGAATTTATTATCAACCCCCAATAGATTCCTGGAATACTATAGACCCGTTTTAAACTTCCATTGACCTCCAAGGGGTCCACCTGGACCCCGTTGGGAATCCCTGCATTACAGAAAGAAAAATACTGAGAATTAAAGGAGCAAAATTGATGTCAGAAATCATCCTGCATGAAAAGATAAGGTTAAAACTATAAAATATTGATCTGCTCAAATACATTCATCTTAACAACTATTTCTGAGTTTTTCTTCTTTAAATTACAATTAATACTCCTCAGTGGTTACAAATAAGTAACATTTTTAAAAATCATATCTAACCTACATGATTCCACTCAGGGAGGCATAAACTTCATTGACATAAACTCCTGAATTCAACACCTTTAATCAAAACTCAGAGAAGCAGTTAACATGCTTGACACCTAAATTTCATAATTTCCAAAAATGATAAAATGGTATTTGAAATTTCTGAATAATCCTATCTCAACACATAAGCAGTATGCTAAATAAAAAGAACAAAATTCTAGTTTTGTCAAAAGTGTGTTGAAAAATTATATAATGAATGAAAATAAAGATGACCCCCCCCCCCCCGAAAAAAAAAAGAGAGAGAAGAAAAAGAAGAAGAAGATTGAAATTAAAACTTACAGTTTCATCTTTTCTGCTACAGAATTGACAGCAAAAGCATTTGTATATCCACTGAAATACTATAATCAAATAGCTGAAGATACTCAAAGGTGGTGGCAAACGAAGTCTGTTCGAAAAGTCAACAACAAGTTGGTATCTCTGAAATTTCCAAATGGCATCTGTTTCTGATTGTAACTTTGAGGCTGTAGCACTTAAATAAAATACAAAGAAAAACAATAGCTTTTAGTTATGACTTACAGAGAACATTAGAAAAATAAAAATTAAAATCAGTAAAATAAAAATCAATTACCTAAATAAGGCGTAGAGTAAGGTCAACAGTATCAATTTGAGGAATACAAAATATTGGATAGAGAATATATAGGGCCAGAGACCAGTATTTGGACAAGTGACATCAGAATCTGAAATAAACAAGAGATTCATAGTTGTACAAATCAGAAATCTTTTCAAGTACCATTGATACCCAAGATTTATAATTAATAAATGTAACATAAAAAACAATATCTTGCAAATTTGTTAAATTATTTACATCTGTATTTTCAAAACAATTAACTTTATACACATAAGCTTGCAGCAAGTTAATTCTTTCTCTAAAATTACTATAACAATTATATATAATAGCAATAAGTGACAGTTAGCTAGCTAGATCAATAAACTTTCTGATTTAAGGAATCAACATGATGAGGAATCGAATAGCTTCAGTAAAGTAATTCATTACTCATTAATTGCACTTTTTCTTTTTGCATTCTTAATATGAAAAATATATGTTTGCTTCTGTGTGCCAAGGGAATACATGTGTATCCTTTCTATGACTTAACACTGCTAGTTCCAAAGAATAGTTTACTTAGTTTAAATGAATGTCAAAGAATACTTAGACCAGAATGTTCAAGGCTAACAGAAAAATACTACTGTAGTCATGCCATTCTGCTACTAGTATTTTACTTTCCATCTCCTACATGATACATTGTAACATTTTTCCCACAAAAATTTTAGTTGGGATTTGCTGTAACAATCCACATTTTGGAAGTTTTTTATTGATACCTCAGTGGAGTGACCAGAAGGGAAATACCCCTACAGTGTTAATGCAACAACTTTGTGCACATAGCACTTTTTTAAAACTGTTCATGCCATCCAAGTCCTGTTTATATTTATATTTTTCACCCCATAATTATGCACACTACCATTATTTATGTAAAGTAGTAATAAGCACATAATGCTTCATATGAAAGTAGAAATTTGTAAAATTGTTATGCTTAAAATTTATACAAGAAGTTAAAGTGCATTTAGAAATAAACTTTTTTACTTACATCTTCCAACAAAACATGCTTCAGTTTCAAGTTCACTGGCAGACTGGTTTACTGGCAGAAAGTGAGATCTGGTACTAACATTGCATTTCTCATTAACTAAGTAAAAGATAAAACAAAATGAACATAGTGTAATAACTTATTAATCAAAACTAACAATTATAATAATGACTGCAATATAAAGTTATCTTATAAAAAGGAAATTTAATAGAGTCCAGGATGTTAGTTTACTGCCAAAATAAACACAATTCTATTTTTTGAAACACAGATAAATATATATGTATATAAATGTGTGCTATGAATAATAAACTTCTTCAAGTGAAGATGCATTTATTTTTTCCTCTTGATAATTATAAAATTTACAAAATAATAATAATAATAATGAGATAAAACATACAAAACATAAATTTACAAAAATATATATGTTGAGCACTAATGTCTAGATTACAGTGAGAAAGACTAGATTAAGTGTCAAAATTGAACTCTTGTTTAAATGGTTACATACAACAGTAAACAAATTTTGATACTGAAAATGTCAAAACTTGTATACTGTAATAAGTAACTGATCTTGCAAAAAATGCAAGGGGAAGACAAAAGTATTTATCTTAAGAATTAATTTAGCAATGCATTTTTTTAAATATACTTTTCAATAGTTTTCACAGCTTTAAAAGACATATTATACAGAGCAGTTTTTCTATGAATAAAAATTTACACACAGACACAAAAATGCTCATTTTTAAATTAAAGTTTAAAAAAAATCCAAACACTTACAAATAAACAAGAACCTACCTTCTAATTCTGAAATGGGTGTTAGAAAGAGAGAAAACCAAGCCCTATGAAATGTTCTTCGAAACAGTTCTGTTGAAAGGGGATAGTCAGGATATAAAACAGCTTGGATAACAATACCACCACTTATGATAACAAGTAATGTCATTCGCATAAAATTTACGAAATCTACCAAAACCTAAAAAATAAACAAATAACAGGAACAAATGACAAATATGAAATATATGAAATTATGCTTGTTAATTATACAATTAATAAGTTAAGGTAACATATTCAATCAAAAACATGAAGATGAACATAAAAAAGGTTTATATATAGACTATACCAGAGGTGGGGAACCTTTTTACCATTAGAGGCCACATGTAAATTAGGTAGTAATAAAGAAGGCCGCATAAGTTGATGAACCTATAAATGCGACTTTTATGAAATTATTATAGTTAGATATAATTTTAACAATTTGGTGCATTATATAGAAAAATAACAAAAAAAAATTAAGTCCTTATTTATTTATTATTTGACATAAAAAGTTACAATATAAAATATTTTTGTATTCACATAAAGATAAAAACTTGTTATAACATTAATTATTTTTTTTGCAGAAAAAATAATACGTTTTAACGTACATGGAGTCAGTCACAACAATAATAGTAAGAAAATAGTTTTTGTGTAGAGATCATATAACATATCTGGTAGTATTGCTAAGAAACTCTGAGCATTAAATTACATATAAAGTGCAGTTAAAGTATCATACAATCAAGGTAAATGAAGCTCATTTGGATAAATATACAACTGTAGCGACTTTAGACAACAATTTCAAAATGTAAAATTTATTTTGGCCGACACTCACTGTACATACATTCATGCCGTTCTTTATTTAATTCTATTGGTTTGGAAATTGTTGTAATCTATATAATTAAATATTAATTAATACAAGTGCTAGCTTTTATGAAGGCCGCAAGAGAAGATCACGGAGGCCGCATGCGGCCTCAAGGCCGTGCGTTCCCCACCTCTGGACTATACCATCTAACAGAACACAAATTTTAAAAAATATATTGAAGTACTTAGAGTAAATTTTTGTACATTTTGAAAACTACAGATAATTTTTGAATGGTTAAGATTTAAAAAAAGGAAGAATAAGGTTTTAATAAGTACAAACAGTATATTCCTTCATAAATATTTAGTTTTTGGACGGTACATAAAATATATACTACCTTAAAAATTTAGAAAAAATATACTATACCAGGTATTTCCCATATTTACAATGAACAAGTAAAGACTATTTTTAATAGAAACACAAAAGAACTGTTAAATAAGTTACATAATATTTAAGTTAAAGAGATAACAATTTTTATGAAATAATCGTTAACTGCTTACTAAAAAAAAAAAAAAAAAAAATATTACTCACCATTAAACGAACTCTGTATAGCAATGGACCCAAAGTAGGTGAAATTGGCAAATATACAGCTATAAGTCTGTAGAAAAAATACAACAGTCCAAAGCACAGAATTACTTTCCCTGTATATGGTGAAAATATTGATCCAACTTTTAAAATTCTTCCCAATACATACAAAATAATAAACACTATGATGAGTAGTATCTCTACACACTTGAAAAAAAGAGGAACACTTGTATATCTCTAGAAAAAGGTAAAAAAACAAATTAGTGGCATTAAATTAAGAAAAATAAAACACTGAAAAAGAAACACAGTAACTTCAGGCAAAGCAAGAACTGTTATAAACTTTACTGCTGAATATTATCATCTTTACATTAATATTTACATTATTGCTAGTTTTAAAATTTTCCCAATAATAAGAAAATTCACAAATGAATGAACTATTGATTACTTTACTAATTTCAAATCATTCCTCTAGCAGTAACAATGTTAACTTCTAGCATTTTGAATGCAGACAATCACAAATAAAATTTCCATCAGCATGAGATCATGGGAAAATGTTAAAAATGCAACATAACCAAAATTCTCTTTTTCTAGATAAAATTTACAAAACAACAAAAAGGAAGAAGAAATGAAGAAGAAGAAGAACAATTTTCAATCTGACCTTGTTTTAAACAAGGTCACATACATTAGAGTTAGGAGCAGTACAAAAAAATAAAGAACATAACTCCTGGAATTTTATAATGGACAGTTACATAAAAGATAGTAGTAGTTAATTACAGCCTGAAATCCAGAACCTTGTGTTTGGGTGCCAGGAATTATTAAAAATGGGTAAGGTTTTTCATTTAGATCCCAGTTATACTGAGGTTAAATATACTAAAGTCTTAAACACAACATTCAAAGGACCAAATGATGTCTGAACAAAATAAACCCTTGAAATCCCAACCAAAAGAATAAACTCAAAAACTTTAAGTTTTCTCACTGAACAGCTGACTCTATTTTCATAAATAACTATAAAAGATAATTATCATTAAATGTCATTCATATAAAGTTTCAATTTGAATACCTACTATACTACATTAATATTCAATATTTAATTCATACCTGCAATTTAAACTAAACCATGAATACAATGATAAAATAAATTTCCCTAATAATAACTTATATATTCAAAATAATTCAACACAAAATAAGAAATTAATATACATAAAAAAGGCATAGACAGCCAAATGAAACTAACAGAAAAACTGCACTAGCGTTAAATTATTTTAAAACTTTTCAATAAAAGATTGTGCAGTTGCAACAAATCCCCATATTGAAAACACAGACAATTTTAACTAGTAAAATGTTAAAAATTCAATAGTGAAAATTATTAAATAACAGGAAGAATGCAATGACAGTAAATGAAATAAACAGAAATCCTGCACTTAATGCAAAATTCTGTAGCAGTAAAAAGAAAACATACAATCCTAAAAAGAACACAAATGAAAAGATGGAAATACAAAAGGCTCACTCACCCTAAACCGATAAATTGTGAATTGACAGTTATAACTAAAAAATAGCAATTTTAACCTTAAGAATTATGCTACTGCAGCATAACTACAGTGCCATGCCGAATTGAAATTTAAAGCGACAAGTATTGAAAGTAATTGTGAAACCAAAAAACCTTATCTTGTATAAAGATTCAATTTGAATACTACTATACTACATGAATATTCAATATTTAATTCATACTGACCTGCAATTTAAACTAAACCCTGAATACAATGATAAAATAAATTTCCCTTATAACGTATTTTACCGAATAGTGAGAGGAACTTACTATTATTATTTTAGTTTACAGGATCTGAGTTGATATTGCCAGGATAAATAGATTTTGAAAATAACTGACTTTATAGAACACAAAGGTTAGAACCCCCAAAACTCTAGAATAAGCAGGTAAAATATAATACAGATTTTTAAACTTTATATTATCAACCAGAACAGACAGTTCCAAAACATTTAACAGAATTAAAGAATATTATAATGATACAGATGATAGGGAGATATTGATAACATGTAAAAGTGTATTATTATAATGATAATGCCAAAAACATGCAAATCCAAAGAACTTTGTAAAAGTTCCCTAGTAACTGGCTAATTAAGCTCATGCATAGTTCTAGATTTCAAACAGATATTCAGAAAATAAAAAAATTACTTCATTAATAAATCTTATGGTATACTAAAGACAAAAGTCCATTATCTGTAGGTGCTAATTCTTTTTAAGACCGGTTTGTAAATAAATATGCAAGTGAATGAAAAAAGAGAAAAAAAAATTGATAAATCCTTAACCTTAAATGCCAAAAGATTGAAATTATCAACAATAAAATAAGATAGGCGAAAAAGTATTGAATACTTTAACCTAGGTACAATGTCTACTCATAAATATTTGAAGAATTAACAACTTTGAAAAACATAATGCACCATAAAAGAGCGTACTATATATTACTTACTTTATATAATATGTAAGTACGTCTTATGTATTCTATCACAATCAAAGAAGTCCAACAGCACACCACAATATCAAGCTCTTTATTACCACAGGAAGGCCATAAAACGGCCATACTGAAGAAACCCAAGTAGATCATGTAAAATATCTGTATGTAAAGAACACAAAGAAAAATTTAACACATATTGGTACTTCTTATTAATATTTTGCAAGAATATTTTAAATAATTTCAGCATCATTCTAAATGAAATTTTTTGAAATGGTGGGTAGAAGAGTTTTAACTTTTTTCAATAGAAATGCCGTACTCTCAAGAAAGCATTAGCAGATCAGCATTTATTTCACAGATCAATTACTTTTATTAACTGTTATATACATAAATATATACACACAATGAAATGCAGTATACAAAGCACAAAGATATCCTAGTTCTGTAAATAATTGCACAATATTAATTTTTTATGCATACAGAAATGAATTTATTAAATTTTGAAGCATTATTCACATATTTTGAAAACATCTATAATTTATTATGTCTTTTGCATGTAGTCATATTTTATATATCAACAGATTAGAATCTAAGTTGGGAGTAATTTCATGTAATGTAATTTCAGTTTTCTGATAGATATACAAAAATAGAATATTAGCTATCCTGACCCATTTTAAACTAAGATCCTTATGTCAGTTACAAAAACAAAATTAACACACAAGAAGAAAAAATTACTTGAAAAGTCCAAAACTTTGTAACTGGAGCACTCCACATAAGAAAGATCATGCGCCCAATGGGAGGTTGAGATTGGACAAATACTTCCTTTTCTCGAAGTAGAGTGGCAACTTGTTCTCTGTGTTTCCCATGACCAAAATCAAATGCGCTACTTTTACTTGAATTCTGAAGGATCACAACACTGTTTCGGGGACTTTAAAAACAAAAGAAGATTAGAAAAATAAACACATGAAATAAAAAAATTTGAAAAATATATATTAGAGATAATACACCCCAACAGAGTTTATGAGCAAGTGTAAATAATAAAGATGTGAAATTTAATGCATTTTATTAAATTAACCAGAATTATGTTTCTTGCAGTTTTCTGCAACTACACATCTAGAAAGAATATAACAGTAATTCTTTGAGAACTTCCAGAGGGAAAAAATTTGTAGCTGTATCATATGTTCTTCTTCATCAGCACTACAGCCTGTCACAGGCCGTCTCCATGAGCCTCCTCCATCTGACTATCTGGAGCAATAAATTGCCATCGGTTAACTCCCAGATCCCTAAGATCGCTCTCAACAGAATCGACCCACCAGGTGAAGGGCCTTCCTCTTTTTCGCATACCCTCAATTTTTGAAAAGGTCACTAATTTAGTTGGGTTTGAGTCATTGTATCTAAAAAGGTGTCCTAGCCATCTTATGTGGCTAGCCTTATAACTTTGACAATATCTGGTTCCTTAAATCTACTGTAAATCTCATAATTATATCGTATTCTATACACATCATTCTGCTTAACTGCTCCCAAGATCTTCCGGAGTATTTTTCTCTTAAAAATCAGCAGCTTATCTTTTTCAGATTTATTTAATGGCTAACACTCGCTGCCATGCAGAGCAACTGGTCTAATTAAGGTTTTGTAAAGGTTAATTTTTGTTTTAACATTAATAAATTTGGACTTGAATTGATTTCTCAAGCCATAAAAACATTTTTGCCATAAGTAACCTGTTATTTATTTCAGGTTCTATTTCATTAGTATTACTGATAACAGTTCCAAGGTGTTTAAACTGTTGTACACACTTGAAAGTAAAATTATTTATTTTCAAAGGAGATAAGTCTTAGTATATCTGCATTACAGCCAAAAATTTAGTTTTCTCCTGGTTAATAATGAGACCCATTCTTCTAGCAGACTTTTCAAGGGAGACGAAAGCATTGATTACCGATTGTTTTGCTCTGCCTATGACATCAATATCGTCAGCAAAGGCTAATAATTGTATGGTTCGATTAAAAAGAGTACCTCTGGTGTTTATAATAGAATCTCTAACAGCTTTTTCAAGTGCTATATTGAACAATATACAAGAGAATCTCCCTGTCTCAATGTATCATATGTTACTGGTCTTAAATATCTTATGTAGTTGCCACCATTCAGTTAATTCAAATAACATTTATTAATTATTTTGTAGGTTGTTCATACATTCAAATGAGCATAACATCAGATGGGCTAATAAACAACACAATAGCATATAAAAATCAATTCTGTAACCATTTTATTAGAGTAAGATTTTATTATTAAACTGATTAACAATTGTGATTTTATAAAGAAAAGCTAGTGAAATTACAATTGTTCAATCATTTAAATTGTATTCAAGAAAATCAATTTGTGTGGCAGCTGGAAATAATGATAGGCAAATACAGAAAAATGATGAAAATATTGACAAAATTTCAATATTAAAACTGCTTATGAATTCTTTTATCTTTATAAGCCTGTGCTACAATTTTCTTACTTTCTCATTTAATATTAAAATTTATAGTTTCCTCTTTTGTGCTATGGATTTCTATGAGGGATTATAGATGTATTTCAGGATGCACATAGATTATACTACTGCTATTATAATAAAGTTGGTAATAAACAGAACTATCCTCCTTGTTTTACAGAAAAATGTTTGAACAGCTGGATGAGACAGCTGTTATAACAAAATCATAGACACACTTGCTAAAACACCATACTTACTCTTATCTGGCAGAGTGATAAAGACTATAGAAATAAACTTTAGAAATATAAACAAATAAGATACAAATACACATACATAGCATAGAGAAGGTGTGGCCAACTTGAAAATATAGAACATTTGCTTCTTTAAAAAAGAAATGTTTTAGTGAGTAATTGAATCATTAATATTAAAATTGAAACTTTAAAATCACCAACTTAAGGGGAATAAATTGGAAATAAAAATGTCAAAAATATGTATTAAAATACTTATTTTTCAGATAAATAAATGTTCAATTTATATATAGACTTTGCATTTAGCTTCTTCAAGAGCAACTTAAAAAAAAAAAAGAAAAAGAAGAGAGAGAGAGAGAGAGAGAGAGAGAGAGAGAGAGAGAGAGAGGAGGTTAATTATAAGCTTGAAAAAAGCAAGAAAATTAGTTGTATCAGTAGCAAAGCTGGACAACCCTAGAAAGCAATAAACTATTTTGTTTTCATACTAATTACACATGTAAAATTTTAAAACTAATGAAAAGAGATAGAAGGCAAAAAGGCATTTAAAAAACAAAAATATATTTACGGTAGGAAGTCTGGATCTTTTCCCATGACTGGCGGCTCTGTTATTAGAATCTCCTCTTCACCATCTCTTTCATCTTTTTCATCATCAGATTCACCATCTTGAGTATGAAATAAAGTGTCATGATTTTTGTTCAATAGATAAATGTAAAATTTGAATTTCATTATTTTATGAATACTCAAAGTATTTTTTGAAGGTAAATCATAAAAAAAAATTAAAATGTACCATTACTTAATATACAATAAATTGATATCAATGGATGTACAACTATTTATCTTTCTACACTTTATATGCCCAATAAGGCCATAAGAAACTGCCATTCATTTTCAGTTAAATTGAATTTGTAATTCAAATAATTATAGAAGCTTTATAAAATATACTGCATGTACTAAGTAGAGCTAAAAAGCAAATTACAAAGTCTTGAGATAGGTATCCTTTATTAGTATGAACAATTGAAACACTCAATTATGTTAAAATAATAGTTTGATAATAATCAAAATTCAAGCAAACCTCAATAAATCTATCAAAATCAAGATACATACATCTCAACAAAACAGCAGTTAGATGAAATCTGACTTACTGAAACAAAAATTAATCCATTAATAATACTGCCTAGGATTAGTTGATGTATTAGTATTGCTAATACTATACTTGTTCTACTTCAAGTATAAATTAAAGAACACAAAAAATAAAATAAAATACCTGACACTTTATTTAAAAAAAAAAAAAAAAAAAAAGAGATAAAATATATTAATTCACTGAGATACCTGATGTCGTATGCAAGTCCCAAGAATGAATAGGTTCTGTCTTGAATCGAATCCAAATATACATAGGAAAGATGAAAAATGCACACAAAACAACCTGTAAAAATTATTATCATAAAGTTATATTTTCTAATATCTTAAATGATTATATATAATAAAATGGAGTAAGATCAAAGAAATATTTTTAAAAATTTACAGACTTTAAGTTTAGAGTCAATTTTATCCTCAAAGAAAAGATATTACATGACTAGGTTTATCCCTATTACCAAAGCTAAGCTAACAAATTGCATGTAGGTTGAATCCTTTTTGAAAAACTTAATAATTCTAAAAACAGAAAAAATAACATTCTCAGTCACAGTGCATAAAATAAAACCTTTCTCACACAATAATTGACAAATAAAGCATCATTCACACAACAGATGAAAAATAAGTTATCTGCAGAATGTCACTCTACCTGCTGCATTAAGTTTTTAAAAGCCCAATTAAAAGAGGATAAAACTTTGGGAAAAATGCCACACCATATCAAAATATAAACTTGAATTGATTTAATAAACACTTAGACAGAACATTTAAATATAACATTTATGCAGGTGGCAAGAATTGCTTAAAGGAGCAATTTTTGCCACCTGCATAATTAAAAACTAGCATCACAAAAATTAATCAAAAAGTGAGATGTTTTTAGGGGAGGTTTTAACAGATAGACAGACTAGGTGAATAAAATGAAGCAGCAAAAAATAAAATATACACATGTGGTTCAACTACAGGAATTAAGAACAAAAAAACTGAAGGCTGTAACTTTATTAAATTTAACAGTCTAACCACTTAATGGGAATTTTTAATTGAAAAATATTTACTTAGAAAGCCAATTTTATTAGTATTTAAATAACTTATTTATTTTCTGAACAAATAATTTTTCTTTAATTTAGAAATGTCTCTTTAACTACCTAATAATTGTCTAATATATATTCACAATATACACATTCAAAACTAAAGAAAAGTAAACTTTTTATCCTAAAAGATACAAGAAATAAAATACAAAAACACTATCAAATATTATGGAAAACGAGTAAATAAAATCATCATGATATTACATGTTTAAAACAACACTTCTATTTAAATAAGCAGAGAAATTATTTTTAAGAAAGGTTAAAACATAACAAACAAATTGATAAAGTAAGCAGTACTCTTCAGTTAACTGAATTTATAGTTTTAGAAGATTAATTAAATTAGGAAATTAATTCTCTTAATACTCGTCCTGTATATAAATTTCAATAGAATTGCTTATAAGACAAGATATCTTTACTATTTCCCTCCATTAAGACAAACAGATTAAAAACCACTTACAGCAGATTCCATAGGTAAACATCTGCAGGGATTTAATGTTCCAGTATTAGTATAGTTTTTAACAATTCTTATCTCTAAGTAAAGCACAATGAAGGAATAAAATTAAACAAATTTTTACCTTTAGCCATTGTGGAATCGTAATCACTCCCCAAGTTAAATCTCTTATGCGTATATTTCCTAAAAATAGGTTTGATAGCCACTTCTGGCAACAAGGGTGAGAAAGAAATGTGCGATTTTTAGCATTTGCTGCTATATCCACAGCTGTTTTGTAAGACCAGTCAGAGCTTTCTTCACTTAAGACATCATATGCTCGACAAGAGGAATCTTTATAGCTAGCATCTAGAACTCCAGCAGCCATTTCGGCAAATTCTCTAAAAAATCACAGAACCTTCATATAAAAATAAGGTCCAACAATAGTTACCCAAATACATAATAAATATGCACATAAAGAATGTATTGATTTGACATTAATTAGTAATGAAGGCATATGTAATGATCTGCAACTGGCTCTTTAGCCAGTTACAGATAAGATATTTTCTCTATATACACTTTACAAAACATAAGACATTTAAACTTTATCAACTGACTCACCCCCCCCCCCCCAACAAATGTTCTAAAAGAATTCCAAATTTAATTCAATTTGATTATTAACTTAGCAAATACTATAATTTTAAGGAATCAAAACTTGCAGATTGTTTATAATACATATCAGACAATTTACTAACTGGTACAAACTTTATGTACCACAAAGTCCATGAAATCCTGATCTATAAATATCCGTGTTTGTTGTGAAAAGGGTATCAAGTCCAAAATGGGCTAAAATGCATTATCAAACCAGGCATGTTTGAAAAATCAAGGGCTACTGCAGGGTACAGAAAGTTAAGTCTAATTCCACTCCTATTTATTCACCAGGGAATATTTGGGATATGTGAAACAAAACACAAACATGTTAGTGTTAAAGGGGTTATGTCCCAATCAAGGGCTTAACACTCTTTACTCAGCAAAAATAAAATAAAGAAAATTTACTTAAAAAAAAATTAAAATAAAGAAAAATTAAAAATTAAACTTAAAAAAACTGACTTTACAAAAGCCCTTTTTTATTTAATCTCATTTTTCTCAAATCTACGATTTTGGACTTGACACTGTAGCGTCACGACAAATGTTTAAGGCGATTCTCTGAGGCGTTGCTAAAAATTACTGCTATGGGATCCATAATAAAGCAGAGTCCTAATTAAAAAGCGACGGCCAATTTTTTAAAACAAAAACTTAACGAGGAAATTTATTTACAAACAGAAAAACTTAACATTTAAGGTTACAACATATTCAATTTAACTCCGTGTAGATTTACAACGTACGGAGCCTATCAAACACACGTCCGTACAGGTCGCGTTCTAACTAGCGCCTCTGTCCCAGACAGGGGGTCGGCAATCACTGGTGACAGTTCCTTCGTAACTTTATTGCATTCCAGAATCGTTAGGATGACAGCTTTACTGGCTGCATCTCTGGGAAAATGTTTTTTAATCCCCCACGTGTTCAAAGCCGGTGGAAACAGGCAACACTTTTCCTTGAAAAACACACAGTTGTGTTTCAAGCTCTCTGTGGGGTTTTTTGAAAAATAAGACCATACATCCATACATCCAGTACGCTACAACACTCTTTACACTGCAAACACAGATATATGCTATACGCTCATGAATTTTGCTAGACTTTAAAAACTTAATTCAATGTTTTCATATACTTTAAGCTTTATTCATTAAAAAGTATGTTTCTAATGTTTAGCCTGGCCTCTGACTCAATACAGTAGAAGGTAAGCTAAATTCAAATACCAAAAATCAGATTTCGTACAGAAATCAATAAACATACCTGCTGAGTGTTTGCAATTCCTGTTTAAGATTAGTATCATGTGCATAATTTTGCAGATGTTCATATATCATTGAGATAATTAGGGCTAAATGAATTGGCTGATCAGAATGGCACCACAAGAGTTTGGCAAGTTTGGAACGATTTGCAAATACAGCCCACAATATTAGAATGCTCAGTGATTTTCGTTCAGCAGAAGATGGATCAAGGATGTACATTCCCATGGCATTCACTGACATTTCCTGTGTATTTATAAAATTGTGAAATCCTGTACATATCTCTATCAGCAGATTCAAATCGGATTCTAGGAAATTCTTACTAAATCTTGATGTCTGTAAATAGACCAAACAAAAAGGGATATAAAAGAAAAGTTAAATTTTCAATACAAAATTGTTGATAATTATATAGAAAGTTAATTTATTGGCACTCAAAATATTAATTCCATTTTCTGATGGTAGTGACTGCAATAATTTAAACTAATCTAAGGGTTTATGTAATTCATTGTTACTGCTCACCACTGACTGATAGCATCCTTATACTTAAAACAAATGATCATATATCACTCATATTAACATAATGATTAAAAGTTACTAAAATAAAATTATACGAAATTTAGATCTAAAGATTTAAAAAAATTTAATTTATTAAAAGATTTAAAATTAAAAAAAAAAATTAACCCTAAAATAAAAGTTCTTAGAATTGAAAAAGTTCAAGTATGACTTCTAATATTTCAAGAAGAGGTACTAGAGTTCTACTTGATAAAAGTCATAATTTGACTGCACAGAACACACATTCTGACATTAAATTTAAAAGATTTATATATTTGAAATCTAAATATTTAATTCAGAAATGAAACAAACAGTAAAAAACTGAAATAAAAGATTGTGATATACGTCTTGTTTTCAATTCACCAAGGTTCATGAATTAGACTTGTATTTTCTTATTATTATAATGTTTAAGAAAAAATTTGCATAAAAAAAGAACCAAGTAAAAAAACACAGGCAGATGGAATTTTAACTATTGCTACAGCAACAAAATTTATTTCAGTTCTTTTTTTTACTAAAAAGTAATGGAGTTTTGTATAATGCCGATTTCTTTAATATATGTTCTTTAATATAGTGTATTCTTTAATTATAAAATATGTGGTTAAAAGTATTAGTAAAAAATAATAAGTCAAAATTTGTCAAATTTAATGAATAACAATACTGAACAATGTTATGAACAAAAAACTTTAAACTTTAAAAATTATGTAAAATCTTGATGTGGTTCTTTAGAAAATAAAATAGAATATAGTCATTTCCATAGATCCTCACATTTTGGGAAACATGTATTTGTAAAACAATCATGTATTATGGAATTTTTAATATCTTAGTGAAATAGGTCATTTTATCCCTCACCCTGTTATACGCACCAATCCATGTCCAAGGGCTCCTTCCCAACAAACAGTTCGGAAAAACTCCTGTTTATATGCTTTTACAAACAATGTTCGCAGACGTTTAGGTGTCAGATATTTATGAATTTGGAAACCTTGATTTAAAAACAAATCAACAAAATCTTCCCTGTTTGTTCTAGTCAATGCCTGCTCAAAGACAGCCTTGTCTACCTATTAAGAAAATAAATAAATAAATAAAACAAAATTGATCAAATAGCAAGAATTCAAAATTACTCACATGTTTGACAGATTATACAGGGTGGTCCAAAAATATTGAGCGCATTTCATGTTTTTTTTTTTTTTTTTTTTTGGGGGGGGGGGGGGGGGAGAAGAACTAGCTGCGGCACTTACATGTTTATTGCTTTCTTGGAAAGACAATTTAAAACAGTTTTACACAACAAAATTTAAAACATTAAATAACTTCATCATAAGCTGGTAGATGGTGCTTCAACATTTCACAAGAAAAACTTACTAATTGCATCAGTCTGCAAATGGCTACCGTACAGGAAAAAGCAATATGCGTTTTGTGGTTCCATGAAAGCAAATCCGTTGTACCTGTTCAGAGACGTTTTCGTTTAGAATACTCAAATCGGCGTCCTCAAAGTAAGGACTCAATTAAACATTGGTACCAACAATTTAAGGACATAGGAAATGTGGAACATAGGAAAGGTGCTGGTAGGCCATAAACAGAACACACTTCCCATGTCCTCAAATTGCTGGTACCAACGTTTAATAGTCCTTACTTGGAGGATGACAATTTGAGTATTCAAAACGAAAATGTCTCTGAACAGATATAACGGATTTGCTTTCATGGAAAGACAAAACACACACTGCTTTTTCCTGTAAGGTAGCCATTTGCAAACTGAGGCAATTAGAACATTTTTCTTATGAAATGTTGTCATGCCACCTACTGGCTTATGTGGAAGTTATTTAATATTTAAAATTTTGTTGTGTAAATCTGTCTTAAATTGTCTTTCCAAGAAAACAATAAACATGTACATACCTCATTGTGTTCTAACATGAAATGCGCTCAATTTTGGACCACCCTGTATTATTAATATAAATAATAATATTAGGTAACAAAAAATCAATATATTTTCACATCTGTAAACTTTAGAATAATGTTAATGGATTGTATTAGTCCCATATTACAAAAAGGCACCTCAGATCGGCCAATGTTATTTCCATCTACAGATACCAGAAATTACTTGTTTAAAATTGAAAATTTCATAGAACAACTGTTAAGAAATAGATACTTGAAATATTTTAATAGTATTTTTCCTGGATATTTTTTTTCTGGGTATTCTACATTTCTCTTCATAGTTAAAAAAGAAAATCCTACAAATCTGCACCCAATGTTATATAAATAGTTTAAAAGAAATAGTATTTAGACAGGGAAAAATTAATTCCTATACTTAAGTTCTTACCATCAAACTTTATAAATATATTTCACTTTTCAGAATTAAATATGAAAGTAATACCATGTTTAATGTTGATACTTTCATAAATTTATTCTTGCATCGTTCACTGTGGCTGTAATGTCCAGATTCTTCTTTCTGAGAATCCGAAGAACGTTTTCTCAGAATCCGTAGAAGGGGGAGAACTTGTGATATTAGGACCAAGGTCATCCCATCCCCTAGACCCCATGGGGAGTTCCAGTGTGGAGGAGGGAATTGAAGCTATCTCTCTGCGAGAGAGGTTGGGCACTGTTCGGTTTCAGAGGGCGACTCAAGTTTGGGCAGAGCAAGCTGCCCCAGGTGGTATTTGTTGAGTGTTAATCTCCCGGTTTAAGACTGGATAGTAGTTTCAAAATAATATGTATACAACTGTATAATAATTGTACATAAAGGTTGTAAATATTATATGCTTCTCGGGTTCTCATTTGATGAGCATGTAACATGGCATTCGCTGAGCAAACTAGCGGTGGGATATCTGAAGTTTGCTCGTAACTCGAAGCAAAAAATATACCGACAGAATGCTTGTATCTCGAAAAACTCATAAGTCGAGGTACCACTGTATATATATATATATATATATATATATATATATATATAAACATATACATACAAACAAAAAAAATAATTTTTTCAGCCACAAAGCACAATCTTTTTAACTCAAGCCAACTTAAGAGTATGAAAACTACAGCCAAAGGTGATAAAACAAGTAATACTTTAAAATAAAGTCATAAAACACATCTGTTATTACTTAAAATAACTGAAATCAATGCTCAGTCTTCGAAATTATGTTTGAGAATTGGAGACGTATTAAAATAAGTTTTTCCATGTTTATTTATAAGTTAAATTACAGAAAATACAACATCATAATGAAAGTCAAATTTTACTTGCCTTGAATTTGTTAGAAGGATCTTTGAAAAATACTTCAGACATGGCTACATGAGGACTGTTCCAGTCTAGCGTCAAGTACAGATCTTTCTGCATTTGTGCATGCCAGTTAGTATGGTCAGGTCGCTGAGCTGATGGTAAAAAAGAAGCATACAACTATGTAAATAAATGAAGAAACTTCAACAACTCCACATTAAATTAATTTAAATTTACATATTAGACTAAAAACAAATTTTAAATTAAAATATAAATTCAGTATATGGTGTCAGTCAAGTCAGAAGTTTCATTGCACAATACCATCTAACTCAGCTTATGCATTGGGAATAATTTCTTTCATGCAGTTTCATAGCTTCACCTATTATAAAATAGGATAGTATACGCCTGAAGCTTCAATTATTTTGAAAAAAATGTAGAATGAGGATGACTGAGATAGAATGAAATAATTCTTGTGCTTATTCAATATTAATTTTGCAAACCTTTTAGAACTCTACAAAGATTTTACTTATAGACTGCATAGAACTTTCTCTTGTACCAAGAACATTAGAAACTAAAGAATCAAGTATTCACAAGGGGGGAAAATGTATCCTAAGTAAAATTTTCTTATAATTTGCAATTAAGAAAAGATTTAGAACTAATTTTCGATTAATTTTTCTTAAGATCATTCAATGTGATTGTTACATGAAACAAAACCAATTGTACATCGACACATTTGGGATTAATCCTCTTCAAAAATCACATCAAATGCTCTTTACCTGATGAAGAGCTATATCAGTTAGTCCAAAACTAGTTGAAACCTTGAATGACAGCAAATAATAACAAGCTTTCTTTTAAATATGTGATTGCATCAAAAAATTGCTTTTTTCTAATTTGCAGAAAAAGTAAGCAATTTAGTACCCTCTAACTACCAATGAACAATAGTACTACTGTCCGACCACGGAAGCAAGGTCCCTGGAAGCTGTTACGCATGCGCGAGAAAAGCTAGTCTACTTAGAAAATAGGGGAAAACGTCATATTTTCGGATGTGTTTGTTTATGAAATACGGAATATATTTCAGACTGCTTTTTGTTCGCAATTTTAAAGTTATTTTTTAAAACTTTATTTTTGATCGAATATGTGAATAATAATTTCAAAATAATAAAAAGAAAGAAGAAAATCTATTTAAAAAATAGGAGTGTTATAGGAGTGGACATTTTCGGATTACATCAAAATCAAAATTATCTAAAGCTACATTTTCGGTGGTTCGTTTTTTCTGACGTTTCCTCGGAGATTCAAATTTTGGAGTGTCTTCACCCTTTGCTTCTCTGCGTATTCTTTTTACTCTGGACATTGATATTCCGGTCATTTCACTAGCTCTCTATAGGGATTGCGAAAGTGGAACAATAACATTTCCTTCTAGTGCTTCTTTATCACATAATTTAATTACATTGTGTATTATACGTTTACAATCACTACGGAACGGCTTATTAAGAGCAGTTGTGTTGGGTAAAGGATCCATTAATTTTAATATAATAATCAAAATAACAGACGAGGAAAAAGCAAGCAAGCGCAGTTAGTAACCGATTCAAAAGAATGTTGAGAGAATATGAGACTTTTCCCCCCTCCTTCCTCAGCAGCCTTACCTACAGCGTGAATAGAATCGTCTTGGCACTATGCCAACCGTGGTTCTTCGTACTGTGGTCGGACAGTACCAATTACACAAAAATACTTTCATTGAAAATTTAACTGCTTTCCCAAGAAATGACAAGAAATATAAGAATATTTATCCACTAAACAAGAAGTAAATATTTGTTCTGAGTGTGTGATGGCCAACTTAAATTTAATTGTTATATATTTCTTTTATTTATACTTCAAAATATTTTTAATTTATACTGTCGAAATATATATAAGAATGTGCAATATAAAAAATACTTACATTTAAACAATGCTCGAAGAAGGTGTTCATCCAGATCTTCCAAATTACAAGCATGACTATGCAGATTCAACAACGTTAGATACACTTGGCCATTCTTTAAGAGAAATTTTAATGTGAAAATAAATAAAATGTAAAACATTTAATTAGAGCATATTTTGCACACTTAATAATTTATTATATATACACACATAAATACCTGTTTTGCATATCGACAACATTCTAATATTCTATCTCTGAAAATATTTCTTGCAAGGCTATTTTCTCTGAATCTTGAAAAATGATGAGCTATCTTGCTCGACAATTCTGGTTTTAAATAATTTTCTACGTATTCTGCATCTTGAAATCCTCTTGGCCTAAAATTGAAAAACATATAACCATATTTAATGTATAAACGAAGCAAGTATTTATTTTGGTAACAACTAATTTTACAATAAACACATATTTCCAAGAATTTGTACCTACACAGCCAATTTTTTTTTCCAGGAAAAAATTAAAGTAACAATTACTTATCTTATTTACTTCAGTATTTGTCTTATAAATATCAATAATTACCATTTTTTCAGGTTTATATTTCTTAAATATGAATAAAATACAAAATATATTTCTACAGACACTGTGGGATTTGTCTTGACAAATTATATTATTAACCCCTTACCTGTGACAGTTATTTCAGAAAAATGCACCCAAAATGGGAAAAAAAATTTCCTGCATAATTTGCACATATCAATAAAAAGGTTAGAAAATGGTTATTTTTCAAAAATACAAAATTTTAAATGAAATTACTATATTTAATTATTTGACAAGTAAAAAATTAATGGATATTTTATTCAAAAATTTTCAACTATAGCAAAATAAATCAAAAAGCATGGTAATTTTAATCTAAATATTATAAACAAATGTAAATATAACATTCAATAAAAAGGACAGAGCAGTTATTACAAATTCCGACTAACAGTGTGAAAGACTTATTCCTAATTAGTGTCTTTATAACTGACCACATCCCTTTTCCTCACCAATGAAATAAATGACAGACAAATACCCCCATCTATTGTGAAAACAGTAAAACTCCATATTAAATGTCCATTCGAAAGGAAAACATGCATCACAGAAAAGAATCACTTAGTTTTCTCTGCCTTTATCCAACACTTTAAAATGCTGGAAATTATCTAGTATTCATCTCATTTTAGTCTCAGAATGAATGTTCTCTAATTTACACCTAGAGTTTATTTCCTCTTCATAAGAGAATTATCAGAGATGATAATATTTTTTAAATAGAAGCTTCCTGAAATAAGGAAAGTATTTAAGGAAATATTTTTCCTATTAATCTAAACAGAATTAAGATATGTTATTATAAACCAAGTGAAACACCACCATTTGATTTTTTTCAAAGTTGAACAAATAATGCAACTTTAATTAAATTTTGGTGTAACAAAATGTTGAAATATTCATTTCAAGAGAAGCTTTAGTAAAATAAAGAAATGGGGAGAATGTGAGGACAAAAATCTTTTAATCAATAATATTTAAATAAATGTTACCATAAATATGATAATAATGTACAATAAAATAGTCTTCTCCTTTGAATATTTATTAAAATAATTATTTAAAATATCAGGCACAAAATTTGGAATAACTATTCTGCACATAAAATAATTTGATTAGGAACAAAACTACAAAAAATCTATAAAATGTCAACTAAATTGAGCTTATCTCAAAATGCCATTTCTTGAACTACAGACACTTGTAATTCAGAAAAGTAAAATTTACATAAAAAGTAAATTTTTTATAACTCATAAATCATTTACTTTTATAAAAACTATTCTTATTTTGAATTATTGCTATTTTGGATTAATACCAGTAATTGCTATAAAAATCTTCACCTTATATGTCAGTACAACATTGATATTAAATATAATATTAATATTAAATTATTTCAGACTAAATATATGACGCTGTTATCCCTAAACATAATATAGAACAGCTAATTATAGTTATTTTAAAAAAAATTCAGAAAAAAGATAAACTGAAAATTATGAGGAAATATACATACCTTTCTGAAACTTCATAAAATGCATAAGCTAAAAGATCTGCAAGTCCACCACTCCCACGAACAACAACCACAGGCAGCTGCTTTTTTAAATGCTCTAAAATTAGCCGTGAACAATCAAAACCACCTTGAATAAGCAAAGCAACAACTGGAATTTCATTTGATGAAAGTGAACATACATCTGGATGTTGTCTTGGAGCTAGAGTAAGAATATTTATTTTTAGTCTCCAGTTAAAATTTATTAAGATATATACCATCTGCAATACCTCTTAATATGAAGAAACACAATTATGGTAGCATAAAAAAGTTAAAACAGAATAAAAAGAAGAATGAACCTAAAAATTTATTTTTAATGAAAGAATTTACTATGGCTTGCCTAAAAATTTTATACATTAAATTTTTACAAATGACACATAATTGACCCTAAATTTAACTATAAAATTTTTTTCAGTTGCAAGCAGATATATAATCCAAAAATCTTAGATTTTAAAATGCTTCATTACAAATGTGTCAAATTTTTAACAATCGGACAGAATTATTAATGTTAATGAACTGGCAATAAGTTTCTAATAAACAAAGGTTTTAATAAAACTATAATTTTACAGTATAATTATAGTTTTAATAAAACTATAATTTTACAGTATAATTACTTTCAACTTTATTCAGAATTCTTTGAAAATTATTCCAACAATTGTGAATTTTTACATATTTCTTACTTTTTACAAATGTTAATGGCAAAGAATTTTGAGTAAAAAAGTTCTTTAGACTGAGATTCGACATATATGAATGCAAGATACATAAATATTTTTTAAAGATATTATTCATTACCCCCTTTAAAACCTATAAATCAATCTTAAACTTTAGAATTCAATTTTAACTTGCTTCATATTTGTCCCTACTCATACTATAATTAAACATTTAATAAAGAATAAAATGGAGTTCTTAAAAAAAAAAACACCTCAAAATTAGTATTTAAGAGACTAATAAGCAAAGTCAATATTGTAAATTTTAATCTAAAAATTTGCACAGTATACAAAAATTTTAAATTAATTTTGAAATCCATTTTAAAAAAACTTACTGGTGGCATCAATATCACAGTGTAAAGATTCAGATGATGCTAAGTACTGTTCTAGTTTTAATAAAAAGTGGTTAATACCAGTTTTACTTATAGTGCTATCCCTAACAATAACAAAATGAGAATGATCTGGATTCAGTTCAAATTTATGCTCTTCCGGTTGGTTACCTTCATTTTCAATCTCAACTCTGTGTGCCTGAAAGAACACATTAAATATTTACTGCATATATAGAACAAATATTATATTCTAAATAAGGAAAAAAATTGTATTTGCAGGGGGCAGTAAATAATACAAAACTAGTAACTGTAGTCAAAAAATTTAAATATCTGCTAATAGTCAATATTTAAATCTTCCCTCTTATGCTCTAGACTAGGGGTCGGCAATGTTGTGCCCCGTAAAACAATTTTAAAGTGCTTGCTGTTCAAATATTGAAAAATTTTAGTTATTTGAACAATAAACGCTCATAGGTGAAGTGAATAAATTTAGGAAATTTTTTTAAAAATCTTAAAACTGCAAAAATCAAAAACTGACTAGCCTGATCTCTTTACAGAGTCACTCTCCCCTTGCTTGTATAATAAAATGATAAATGCATTTAAAGCTAAATTGGCACTCTGGAAATTAAATACGGAAAAAGATGATTTATGATATTTCCCAAATTTAAAAATGATGATAGAAAATTATTGCAATGGAAATGCTACAACCTATCAAAATCACATGATATATCCGTAACAAAATAATCACATGACAAATACGTCACGAATCTACAGGAGAAACAACTTTGGCACCATAATCGCCTCAGCTTGGCAACCAAAATTTTTTGACAAATTGACAAAAAATCTACCTGACCATCTTATACAGTCTAGCCAAGAGGACTAACAGAAAAGAATACACATTGCTATTACAACTGGTAAAATCTGCTCCATAATATTAAATATACATACTTTTACGGTAAACATATGGAAAGAATATAAAGGTAACATTAAAACTTACCCTACCATCAAGCATATCACCATATAAAATAATATCTTCTCTGGAAACCCCAACCAAAGTCAAAGGAGGCAAAGTAGATCCAGACTGGTTAGGATGTTTATGGCATAGTAAAGCTTGTCGCCGTAATAGTTCATTATGAACAGCATCACCAATAATTTTTGGAATACCAGTATTGGTCCCTTGGGTTAAAATCCACATTTCTGTAGTATTAGCAGCCTGAAATGTTTCAAACAATATAAGGAAAACTAGGGAGTAAAATACAAATTTTTAAGTATAATATAGCTTCAATTACTATCAATAAGGGAGATTCTTCAAAATTATTAATAATCAGCTATATGCTCAAAAATTTAAATCTCAGAAAGTTTATTTTTAAATATTTACATATAGTATACTAAAAATATTTTTAATAAACTTCCTTTCTATTAATTTTTAATCTCAATTCTTTCCTTCCATTCTTCCTCATTCCTTCATAATGTATTTATGTTAGATAACTATACAAAATTATCAAACTTATAAAAACTTTAAAATATTTCTATTAAGGTCATTTTTTACTATCTTAACAATAAGAAAATTAGATGAAAATTTAAAAGGAAAAACTCTTTAAAAAATTTACTGCTCTGCTAATATTTTCCACATATATATACACATATTTTCAAGATTTCCCCTTCTCTAAAATGTGTACAAGAACATATTCAAAGAAAAAATACCTGTTATAACCATTCAGGATTAAAACTGCACAGCATACAAAATCACATAACTGAAGATTTAACAGTCATTATATATTCAAGTTATACATTTTTAATAGTTGAATTAAACTACTGAAATAAAAGGAACTATGAAAGTCAAAAAGCTTCATTATTTTATAAATTAAGAAATTTTATAAAGATGGGTGAACTTAAAATCTATAACACTACAACCATAAGGTACATAAGATAGCAAGAAAATATTTGTTCTATACAAGAGGTAAAAAAGAAGACAAAAATATTAACTATAAAGCAAAAGAAAAAAAAAACAAGGAAATTTTCCAGTATGGGAAAATGCATTTATGTTTGGTAGGGCTTCAGCCCCCCCCCCCCCCTAACTTCCTTCACTGGTGTACCACTGACGTTAACACACTTTAAAATCTTCAAAATAACTGCTTTCACATTAGAACAGAGATAAGTTGGCATTATGTAGTAGGTACCTTAATTAAACCAGCTTGAAAATGTTCCAGTTGTCTTTTATTGGTCCATGTATTAAGAGATGAAACATTAGATACAACAACAAGAACAATTTTTGGGCTTTTGATTTTCCATTCCCGGTGAAGCACATTAGCAACATATTCCATATTAGTATCATGAGATGCTCGCAAGAATGGACGTCCCTGAAATAAAATAGCCACCAAGGAATTTAATGAAATATTTGAAACAATTTTATGAAATCATTTCAGTACAGCATCAAACTTGTTAGCAAATAAGATCATAAATTAATCAGTTTACATGTATGAATAAGAGAATATCAAAGTAGTTAGGTTTTTTAAATCAATAGTAGCAAGTTATTAGATTATTGATAGTTCCTATCGCTCATTGACAACAATAAAATGCATTCAAAAGTATATAGAAATATAGTAAAGCAAACAGCTATAAAAGAGGCTTAAATATTTTTAAATGTTGCATCAAAACCTATATTAAGAAAAAATATACTTACATGGTCTTCATAAGCAAAGTTCTTCCAAAAGCATAAAACCCCTTCGGTAGCACAAAACCTTCTTGTAACATCATCACCAAATGTTTCTGAAACCGCAAAGCTTAGTTGGCGTTTAACTGCTACCTTTTCCTTCCTATCATTGTCATTCCCATCCCCTTTTTCAGAAGTTGAAATTTCTCCCAGAGCAGTCCCTTCGTCATCTATTTTCTGTAATAGAAGAGAAAAAACACCCATTAATTTTAAATTTAGCAAACAGTTACCGAAAAACTAGGTACAAAATGTCAATATAGTAACATAAAACACTAAATAACCAAAGAACAGTGAGGAAAGAAACAGTACATAGTGCTGTGCATATGTATTAGACAGTCTGCGAACATAATTATTGGAAGTGAATAACTGAAGTCGACTGTGTGATCTTTTTATTTCTTCAAAGTTTATTCATTTAGAAACTTTCACAAAAAGTTCAAGCTTGCGTAAAATGCTGTGCTAAATATAAAAATGATATTCTCATACTTCCTTGAAATTGATTTATTCCAATTAGGTCATAAAAGCATTCAGCTTAACTGACAAATATTGATTTGTATTTAATAAAGAAAATGAAGAAATCATAATTTCAAATAAAAACAAGTAGACAAAAAAAAGCTACACTTACATCAACTTCATCACATATTCTGACTCTTTTACGCGGACCAAACAGTCCACGCTTGCCAACTTTACTGTATTTTATGTTAAATCTTTTCATTTTAGTTAAAACACAATCATATTCAGATCATAACAACAACTGTAACCAAAGCATCTAGTCACAAACAGGTGTTCTCTAAACGAAACTAAGTGTACCAGAGATTTGAAAAAAATACAAAAGGCTGTTGCAAAGCTTAACGTCTTATCATGCTGACCAGAATTACTTGAACAGCGAATTTTAGCTAAATTTACAAATTAAATAGACCGATATAAAATATATATCATAAAAACAACTCTCGGCGGCAAACTTTGCAGCTCATGTTAGATTGGAGAAAAGATCGTATTGTTTAGTATCTGCAGCCAATGGCATTTCAGCCGGAAACATATCTGGGGACGGTGTAAAAATAAAATTTTTAGAATTGTTAGTTCCACGTATCAGCGTTGATGCTAGCGCAAGTGTCAGTGGAGTTTAAAGTTCCACGGAATAGGGGTTAGCATTAAGGAATGTTTATTTTAAGCCTGTTAGACTCTTACAGACTATTAAAAAGAAAATCATTCAAACCTTGAATCAAACCGGTATGACAACATAAACAAGAGTTAAGTTTCAGAAATAAAAACGAAAGCTTGATGTAACTCGTGTATATCACTAATAAAACCGCATATTTTTTTTAAAAACCCATCCCCCCCCCCCTTTTACTTTACTGACTGTTGTTGTACGTCGCTTTTAACAAGATACATTTTTTTAAAAAGAGCGTGATTTAAATGAAAATCACTGTCAGTTACGGACAGTAAGAATCCGCGTGATATAAAAACAAATGACAGCTATTGAAAATACTTTTTTCTAAATTTATCTATTTATATATGTTTTTTTACCAGTTTTTTCTGTCTGACATAGTTCCGTGACTGACTGACAGATAACGCACAGACCAAACCGCCGGACCTAAAGGGCTGAAATTTTGCATGGAGATTCTTCTTATAGTCAGGGCCCGATTATGAACGTTGGGGGCCCCTGGGCAGATGCTATTTGGGCCCCCCTCTAAGAATTATCCATGGGCTATATATACTATTAGAAGTACTAGGTACATACACCAAGGGGGTTTTGGGGCCCCCTAGCATCAGGGGGCCCTGGGCAAAGTCCCGATTTGCCCATGCGATAAAAAGGCCCTGCTTATAGTGTAGGGGTGCACTAAGAAAGATTTTTGAAAAATTCTTAGATTTTTTTAAAATTAAATTTTTAAGCTTCTTTTGTAACATTTCTTAGTGTTTGCATTTAAAATAATAATCTGAAGATTATAAAATTTATATCACGAGAAAGATCATAAAAATTCCTTTAAAATGAAATCTTTTTCGAATCTTTACCCCCCATTTTCAGATTTTTGGTGAATTTTTAAAGATTAATTTTTAGAATTTAATTTATTAAATGCTGATCACGAGATTCCTTTTCTTTTTGTGATACTTTTAATTAATTTTGCGTGACGTGCATAACAACGAAATAAATTGACAAAAAAAATATTAAAATGCAGTAAAATATAAAATTTAACCATTAGACTAATTGAGATGGAAGTTTTTTAAGAATTTAATCTATATATATACATAAATGTATGTATGTATGTATGTTCCAGAATAACTCTGGAACACCTAGAGCAATTTCAACCAAACTTGGCACACATATGACTTACAATCTGGAAAAAATACTGTAGGGATAAGACACCCCTAGGGGTGGGGGACGGGAAGGGGGTGACATGTAAAGATAATCGAAAACTACTGACATTAGTGTCATATCCATAGTTTCGGGGGTCGCTGAGATTAATAGTGACACTCCCGATGCCGTTTAAGTGCAAGTTCAGCCCTATCGGAATGGGAAGGGGGAGGTGAGAAGGGGGAAACACGAATTTTCCAAAATGACCTAGAATAATGTCGAATCCATAGTTTTCGGGGTCGCTAGGCTGATTGGTGACAGTCTCGATGACATTTAAGCCCAAGTTTAGTGCACCCCTAGAGATGGGGGTGTGGCGGGGAATGAGGGTGACATTTTAAAAAAACGAGATTAGAGTCGAATCTAAAGTTTTCGGGTTTTCTCAGATGAATGGTGACACTCTCAATGCCGTTTAAGTCCAAGTTCAGAAATTTCAACCAAACGTGGTACATATATGATTGACAGTCTGCAAAAAAATACTATGGGAGTTAGACACCCTAGGGGTGGGGGGGGTGAGAAGGGGTTGACATGCAAAAATAATCGTAAACGACTGATATTAGTGCCGAATCCATAGTTTGGGCGGTCTCTGAGGTGAATAGTGACACTCCCGATGCCATTTAAGCGCAACTTCAGCTCCCATCGGGGGGGGGGGGGTGAGAAGGGGGAAAATAAAATGGCCAGAATGACCGAAATAAACCGAGATGTCTAAAATACCCGGGCAACGCCAGGCAAACAGCTAGTACACCTATGTAGCAGAGATTTTGCACAAATATTTAGGAAAAGGAAATTGTGAATGAAGATACAAGCATCTTAGGCTAAGGTTTTAAATCATCATAAGATCAACATAAAACTTAAGCATTCCTTTATATAAGTTCTGACAATCACGTTTATTTTACAAATAAATATGTACACTGGTGTGAGAAATTAAAAGAATTTGCAGACTTGGTCGATTATCTCCAGAACTACTGTACCGATTTTAATGAAATTTGATATGTACATACATTGATACAATACAAAACAAATAACCATTCAATAATTGTAATACACAAGCATGATCGTGCGTAACACTCGTTGGAGTCGGAAGGTATGAAACAGCGGTTGCAGAATAAACAAAAAAAAAATGGGTTAATAGGAGGTATGGTCCCCTCTTACAGATATACAGGTCTCGCAGCGTGATTTCATACTTGAAATAAGGCAGTTTATCATTTCCTGTGGCAATTGGTCCCACTCGTTTAGCAACGCTGTTTTCATTCCCTGGATGGTTCTCGGAGGGGGGTTGCGAGTTGCAATTGCCCTCCCCAGAGCGTTCCAGACATGCTCTATAGCAGTGGTTCCCAACCTTGGGTACGCGTACCAGTACCGGTACGCGGACAAGCAGCTACCGGTACGCAAATGATTTTACAATTTAAAACAAAAATCTATTAAAAATCTGTATTACGAAAAAAGAAAAGAAATGACTATTATAATAACTAATAATCCATACGTTTTAATATTTTAGTTTGGAATTTCTTATCCATTGTTTGTGTTGTAATACTTTATTGGGATTTACCTAATCTCAAAAAATGTCGTCTACACCTGAATGTGTTATCTATGACAGCCCCATAAAAATTTGGCACTCGCCTGCGAATTATAACTGTGTCTATAACTGTGTTTGCGAATTATAACTGTGTTTGCGAATTATAACTGTGTCTCATTTCTACTAAAAATTGTGTTTTGTGTTTCAAACATCTTTAAATTAATTGCATATTATTAATCAATAGTAATTGTATTATTAATAAATATTAAGAAGCTGTTAAGGTAAGTGTATTAAACTCAGGAGATTTATTTAAAATAATTTTTTATATATCCTAATTTATTTTGTTCTCCATTGCATTTTATTCCCCATTTCAAAATTTTTGGTCTACCGGTACGTCATTAAATTGTTTACAAAGTAAAGGTATGGTACTATAAAAAGGTTGGGAACCCCTGCTCTATAGGGTTAAGGTCTGGAGATCTGGCTGGCCAATCCATCCGGCGAATATCCTCACTCTCTAGAAATTCGTCGACCAGAAGAGCTCTATGTGGCCTCACGTTATCGTCCATTAAAATGAACTCAGGGCCAACTGCACCCCTGAAAAGGCGAACATAGGGCTCCAAGACCTCATCCCTATACCTCACACCAGTCACAGTGCCTCTTTCAAAGACATGGAGAGGTGTGCGGCCATCCAACATGATGCCTGCCCAAACTATTAAACCTCCTCCGCCATAATGGTCGATTTCGCAGACATTGGAGGGTATGTAGCGGGTCCCTGGTTCTCTCCATATGAACGTACGGCAAGAATCGGGGTTTAGGCTAAACCGGGAGTCATCAGTGAAGAGAACGGTCGCCCATTGATCCATACTCCAATCTCTATGCTCTCTGCACCATGATAAACGGATTCTCCTGTCCGTAGAAGTGAGCGGGACGCAAACAGCAGGTCTTCTTGCAAACAACCCTATCTCATGAAGTCTTTTGGAAACAGTCACCCTTGATACACGGGTTCCTGTGGCTGCATACAAGTCACGAGAGAGCTGAGAAGCTGTAGCACTCCTGTTACGCCTCGGTATAATCGACAAATGGCGATCTTCTCTGGCCGTCGTGGCTCTTGGACGACCTTTCCCAGGCTTTCTCTCGATGGATCTGGTATCCTGTAACTGTTTCCATAAGTTACACACGACGCTGGGCGTTAAATTGAACGCTGGCGTTTAATTGACGCTGGGCGTTAAATTGCTCTACAAATTTAGACTTGAGACTGGCCTGCTGCTAGCCTCCCCACAATTCGCCACCTCATTCCATCATCTAAACGTTGGTGGTTACTCATTTTTACTGTTACAATTTGAAATTAACCGATTGCTGCAAAATAACACCAAGAAATTCGCCGAGGTGTGCTAGCGAACGAAATGCGTCTTAACTTACGTGCGCTTATAAAGCCTGTTTCTCTACTGGCTCTGTCTACACACACGTGTACGCTTACGTATTTGACGTACAAGATTTGCATTTTTGTCTAGAAGCAGTGGTTTTACATTCAGTTCAGTTCTTTTCATGAAATTCGATAAAATATACAAATTCTCTTAATTTATTTTACCAGTGTATAAGTATTTGAAATGTATTAATGTTACGTTTCAAATGTATGTATCTACATTTGAAATTTTGAAAACCATTTGTTAATCAAACCTTTTTAAAACTTCTGGTGTGCCTTAACATAAGGAACATAAAGGTCTAACATAAGGAAAAATTATCATCATGAAAAATACTGTCGAGAAAACTGCACTACTTTTGCTCTTTCCTAAGAATTTATAGGAAAGTAAGCATAAAGTGGATTAGAAAAAGTGCTGAGTGGGGATTCCAAATTGACCAATCTTAATCGCGACCTGTACTGTAAAGCACATAGGGCATCTAAAGCCGAGTAAATATTTTTCACTGGGCTCCTATTTCTGACGTTGTATTGGGACCTATCACTATACTTATTACGGTGTATTATGTTCTGAAAGGGGACCAGCCGGCCTCTAAAGACATTGACCTCTGAAATTTTACTGTTTATTCCTCCTCCTTGAATCAGGACTTTCACCCATTTTCGGCAATTAACCCACGTTTGGAGTGGTTGGTTGATTTTAGAGAGCTATGATAATTTTTTGTCATTCAAGGGCTAAGCAGACTGGCGCTTTATACACTTTAAGCCGATTCCGGACGGCTACAAATACTCATGCAAACAGCGGAACTCAAACCCTCAGGCATTTGCACCAAAGGCCAGCGTCTTGCTGTTTGTTTATAGATCACTTTAGTCAGGTTTCGGAAACACTGCGTTAACCAAACATATTTTCATTTGTGGAGTACTTTGTCCCCTCCCTAACCACAAAAGGAGTATAAAGTAATTAAAGTTTGATAAAGAACGTATAATGAAGTACACACTGAAAATTCATGCGCTCACATTATGCGACATTAATCAGAGTGAAATTAATTACTTTAACTCTACTAAACGAAAAATTTATACCTCGTTTCTCGAAAAATATATTTAAAAAGATGTTAATTTTTCTGAACTTTGGCTGTTTCGATAAACATTGATCTTCGAAATATGTCTAAAACTTTTTACCAATAGATATTATTCTGGAAATTATTTTTAAGTCATCTAAGAAGCCTTGGTGAAAGATGCCTATAAGTTCTTATACATGATATAAAAGCAAAAGTGCTATAAATTTAAAAAAAAAAAGTTGTGCTAATAATATGGACATTTTATCAATGTTTCTTAAACGTAAATTTTCGAAGATTTTATATCCCCAGATCTTATAAAGTTATTGCTGCATTATTAGAAAAACTCTCAATGTATGTCGTTAATTTAAATTAATCATTTTCGGGAATGGTTTCACTATTCTTAAAATAAATATTGTTTTCTTATCGCGAATGTTTTAGAAAAGACCAAAACTGATAAGTTATTACATAACATGGCATTGCTCTTGAAAATGGTAAATTAACTGAAAATGTTTTTTTAACTGCAGTTCCCCCATACAGAGAAAGTTTTTAGTGTGCCGATCTATGGACACACTGAAAACTTTCTCTTGAAAACGTGACATCGTTTGATAAAAACAAATTAGTAACTCGATTCTTTCACAAAGATCATTGATTTACCAAAGATCGTTATAGGATAGCTCCTTTGACATTTCCGGACAATAACATCCGGTCATTTTCTGCGTGAGAAAAATAAAGACGGCCTTTAATCAGACTTTATCGGTTAAGACTGCCGCAGTCGAGTACTCACGGTCATCAGCCTATTTGAAGAAATAAAACATATTAGTCAGCTACTGCCTACTCACTAAAAAAACAGAATGATTTAAAAGAAGGTTATACGGAGAGTCCGTTACATTAATAAGTTTTGTACTTTTACAGTGAAATCATTTTACTTCTTAATTTTTTAAAATTTGTATTAGTTACAACTGCAGCTGTAAATGGGGTAAATGACAAATGTAGCATTTACAAATTAACGTATTTGTTATGTAAATTTTTACAATACCTAGAAAATAGTGGATAAATAGCTCACAAATCTCGCGTACTGCTGTAGTTGTCCTGATCATTTATAGGGCTCTCAAACATAAAGACAGTAATTTTTTTTCTCTATTTCCTCATCATTATAGACAATCGTCCCCGATAAAAAAAATAATAAATTTAAAAAAGTTTAAAATTTATCTTTTCCAAATCATTATTAATATTGCTATTTTGGATACTACTAGAAACTAAATGACTGAAGATAGAGCGATGAAACTTTTGTTAACCGTTGGGCGGATTCACACTACACTCCAACTATACACTGAGTGGCCAATTTATATTATGACCACCTTTCAATTTGATGCCAATTGGCTATATAGTTGATTTGTATAAAATTGGGTTAACAATAGTTAGGCCAACAACATTTTGTAATTGTTGGCCCAACATAAACATTTTGCAGTTGGCCTATCTTAATTTCTGAAAGTTCTGCCAACGGTAACCATTCCCCAACGACGTAACGAAAATTTGCTGTTGGGCCAACAGTGTGTGTTACTTGTGATGACGTCATGCTGTTTCTGATAGAGGGTGAGATTCGTGTAAAAAAGGATTGTTGGATGATTTTAAAGACAGTTGAAGTGTATTGCTTACGAAGGAATGGGTAAAACACGCGATTTAACAGACTTTGAACGTGGATTGATTGTGGGTGCTAGGAGGAGTGAAGTGAGTATCAGCGAAACTGCTGTGTTTCAAGTGCCCGAGAGGAGAGTTTTCAGACTTGTCTAGTCCAACAGAAGGGCAACAGTACGTCAAATTACAGCTAATCTGAATCAAGGATCAATTCCGATGGCCTCTCAACGCCATCGGAATTGATTCTCTATTTTATATATCTGTAATGTGTTCACTGCACATTACACAGTATCGGGTATGAAAGTCGAATGCCTGTTTGAAAGTCTTTGCTGTCTGTAGCTAACAAAATCAAACAACTCCAATTCGCCCAAGATCACAAGAATTGATCAGTAAATGAATAGGAAGGGGTAATGTGGTCCGCTGAATCACATCTTCAACTTCAGCATGCAGATGGCAAGATGAAGACTGAGAAAACAGCATGGAATCATGGACCCTTAGTGCATCGCCCCAACACTTCAAGATGGTGGAGGGAATGTTATGATTTGAGAGATGTTTCCCTGGCATTGTTTGGCCTCCAGAACCATCAAATCTTAGACAACTGGAAAGTGCAGTTTATCAGGTATAGTCTCATATGCCTCAAGCCAATCTCAGTGTCCATGCCAAAGAGAATGTCAGAAGTATTGAAGGCAAAAGGTGGATAAACGATGTACCGAATAAGTGGTTATAATAAATTGGCCATTCAGTGTATCTTCATATAGAAATGTACTAATGAGTGGCGTTGAAAAGAGTTGCACTGATACTCAGAATAATAATAAAAAGAAATTTTGCAAGTGTTGTTTTCATGCATAAGCTGCAGACATTATATTCGTAGATTCTCCAGCAAGTTTTCCTCTGCACTTTTCCTAAATGGAAAAATTTAGCACTTAGTTAAAAAGATTAGATTTTTATAAAATGATTTTAGAATTTCAGAGGAAACAGTTTTTTAACAAAGTAAGTATCCTATGTCTCCTGTCGCAGCAAGGACACTTAATTGAAAGAAATAAAGGATTTGTTTATTTATAAGAACTAACCAGCAATGGTGTGGGTTTAATGAAAATCCACCCAAGTGTTTTAAGGTTTTGCATACTGCCCACAGTTATGACAAATAATAATAATTAAAACCATTAAGAAAAGATTTAAATGTCAAAATGTTAGGCGTTTGATTTTAAGTAATACGCCAACAGAAATTGTGTCTCTATGGGCAAGGACACCTGACGATATTTGTTTTCGGGTATTTGGATACGTTCGCGTCCGGTGACTTAAGAGCAGGTTGTGTGCAGATATAAGTTCAAATTTGTCACTTTTTCTATTATTTTTATATAACATTTAATTTTCTCGCTGATCTTTCATCATTTCTTTCACATGTACAAAATAGATAGAAAGGGGAGTGATAAGCTAACGGGGGGGGGGGGGGGGGGGCTTAGTATATAATGTTTTCGACCGGCTTCAAGTAATCAGAAATGAAACACTGTCTTGTGTAACCATCTACAAGGAATATTCTCTTCTTTGTCTAATTCTCCCTTCCTCCGTTTTTTTTTTATATTCATAGATTTGTTTGATTTACCTAGTCTTTTCAAAATTTCCTCTATTTTATATATCTGTAATGTATAGCCGAGCCCGGAAGTGGGTTCCAGACTTCTCTTATTCGGAGATTAAATATTTGCATTCATTTTGCAGGTTTGCTTGTAAACGTCTAACACTGGTTTTCTTATGTTAAGGACCATCATACAGATATTTAAGCTGAGGAAAAATTTCCCCATTTAATGTATCTTTTAAGTTTTACTATTTATTTTTCCGACTACATATATCAAATAATTAAAAAAAAATTTGAAGAAAAGAATAGTAAAGGACTGTTCACACCTACTTGGAAGTTTGATTACGCAAGTCGAGTCATAAAAAGTAGCTGATACCAGCTCACGCAATTACGAAAAAGGAAAAACAGTACTGTACACTATTGTTCTAGTATTTATGAAGTCGCTTAAAGGAGACAAAGATAAAACTGTTTCACGAGTTCCTTACATTTTGAAACAAACATGTAAAAAATTATCTTCATTGTTATTACAGAAATCTGAAACAGAACTGTCTTCTTTGAATATTTATTCATCGATTAGCCTTTATGTTAGAAGGACACTTGTTAATGTTAAACTTGAGGTTGCTTGTGAAGGCTTGTAATTTAGCTTATAAGTTAAATTAAAACAAGGTGCTTTGTGTGAAAAATATTATATATCATAATCTTTAAGATAAATTTTACTTTGTGAGTTTAAAGACTCGCGAAGAGTTTAAAGTGAGTACAAAGATTATATTTCTTCTAGAAGGAGAGGGTAGAACGAAATCGTCTAAAGCAGCGGTTCTCAACCTGGGGGGCGCGCCCCCCCAGGCCCAGATTTCCGCATGGGCAAGTGGGGCACTTGCCCAGGGCCCCCAAAATTATGGGGGCCCCCTAATTTAGTATAAAGTTGTACATAGTTTTGAGAATTTGTTTTTTGGTTAATATAGTAAAGGGGTGCAGTGGCGGATACAGAAATAAATCCTGGGTGGAGCACAGTGCACCCACTATAGTGAAAGCATGCTTACGTCCATAAGCGTTTCTGGTTTATTTTTTTTTTGGAGGGGGGAGGGGGGAGTTGTAATAACTCCAGACTGTGATTTATTTTGAATTTCAAAAGAAAATTTCATGAATTTATTTATTAACATTAAAAAGTAAATTAATTAATTAACACTTCTTATTAATATTCATTATTTTCGTCAAATTTTTGACTTGTTGGTCGAAATTTTTTTTGAATTTCTGGTCCCGATTTAAGGGAGGCCTGGGTGAGTGTCCTACATGTTCATGTGGAAATCTGGTCCTGAGGAGGGGGGACATGCCCCCCTCTCGATCTGTCCTTGAAGGGGGCCCCCAAATTCTGCTTTGCTCAGGGCCCCATTGTGTCAAAGTCGGGCCCTGCGCCCCCCTAGGGGGGCGCAGAAGAATTTCAAGGGAGGCGTGAGTTAAAAAGAAAGTAAAATAAAAAGTAAAACTAACTGTCATTTATTGTACTCAATTTTGCGGTCACAATGTAACCGTAACGTATTTTCGACATACGAACACGAACACAATAATTGTCGTACACGATAGTTGTCGTAATTGTAAAAATACGATAATTTTCGTACGTCTGGATGTTGAAAGTGACCTGAGGTGTGCTTTGTCACAGTTACAACCTAATATTCAAAAACTTGTCAAGGACAAATAGTGCCAGCCCCCTCATTAATGTTGTGAAAGTGACTGGTATTACATGCCAACCTCACCTAGATCCTTGATTACCTCAAATATATTTGATCTGTATTTAATTCTTTGACTTCATATGTTCTAATAATAATATGTTCCAAATTAAGATATGAGTAGTAATAAATTTTGTGTATGAAATTATCTATTCTATATTTTCATTTAATAACCAACTTCAGTTTCAAATTCCGATTGTACTATACTTGTATTGACCACATATGGTGGTGGTGGTGGGGAGGCGTAACCTCGCATCAGTGTTCAAAGGGGGGGGGGCGTAGAGCCTGAAAGGTTGAGAACCCCTGGTCTAAAGAATATGGATGCACACTTTGACTCTCCACGGTTTAAAAGAACAAGATTGTATAAATACTGTAAAACCTCGAATATCCGAACACTGATAAACCGAAACTCTCGGTTAACAGAATCCCTTCTGTCACACTCCAATTGGATGTTTTTTTTCTTTTAAGCCATTATCTCCTACAGCTTGTATTCTGTGTGTTTATATACACAGCATACAAGCTGTGTGGAGGGTTTTTATCAAGTGCTACTTCCAAAAAAAATTTTTTTTGAAGTATATTTTCAACATTAAAAAATACTGAAAAAAAGCTGCGCTTATTATTTAGTGAAGTGAGAGAGATGCCCGCAGCCAATGAGCATAATCGTCCGTGAAATCATATATTTGTTCCATTAAATTATGTGAGATCTGCGTTGATAAATATGTACTTCATTAGTCTCTAGAAATGGGCAATCATTATATGCTAGTTTACGACGCTAAGATTGAGGACGGAGAAAACTACGAAAGTCCTTAGACATTGAGACCGACAAAGTGATAGCAACTACAACACACAGTGCAACTGAGAAAAATGGCTTTAAAATGTATTGTAACGCGTTCGCTAGAGGTCGGTTTCTTAGATACAATACATTTATACTGTAGAAACGGACATGAAGGGAATTGACTAAGTTTGTGCAGAAAGATACCTTGACAAAATCACACTGGCAAGTTTGGCGAGAAAAAAAATAATGGGTCAGAGTCATCTAGATCTTTCTAAAAGCGGAAAATTCCAGAAAAACATAGAAATTTGTGTGGCTATCACCGAAATCTATGAATTCATTGCGACTCCCAGTATAGTTAGTTCACCTTTGATGCAACGCTAATGAGAAGTTGGTCTCACTCTCCGAGATAAGAGTTTCGAGTTATATTCTATATAATAACAGATATGCAGTACGTTCATTCAATCTAATAAAAACTGTGAAAAACATGCGTATAAGGTTTCAAGAAATTTCTATACGTCTGAAGTAACAGTAGGTAGTATAGCTGGATAATTATAAAAATGATAGTAATAATAATAGTAGCAGTTAAAAACTGCCACAAAACTTTTCATAAATTTACAATATAGATGATTATTCACAAGTCTGTAAGTATCAAATCAAATGATCAGCGGTCATCTATCGATTTTCCCTAGTCTCTCGCTCTTTTCCATCGGCGAGAACTTTCCTGTCCCACAGGATATTGTGGATGGCGTTTCATTCATCATCCCAGACAATTTATAAAAATGAGGTCAGAGAACTTTTTACGCTTCGTCCATTAACACGTGGAGAGCAGACAGAAAATATGTGATGACATATCGATCTCTGATTCACAGAGCAACTGTCTTAATCAGCCGTACTTTTTATCCTAAGTAATGTACGCGGTAGGGAAATAAGCCAAATTATTGGTTGTTTGTGTATGTATAATGTATAAATTTATATTAAAAAGCCTAATTCTAATGATGTTAAGGAGGTTCGTTTTTCAACCATTTGAAAAGACTTAAAAAAAAAAAAATTCAGATAGTCTCTTCTAACGAAACTACCGTGGGTTATTAACGCAGGATTGCTTATCGTTGCTTACCTCTTTTGTATGTATATATCTATCTATCTATCTATCTATCTATATTATATATATATATATATATATATATATATATATATATATATATATATATATATATATATATATATATATATATATATATATGTATGTATGTATGTATATACATACATGTATGTATGTCAACATTTTGACGCATCTTGGTATTTTTCTGTTTAACTTAGCCAAGCGATAGACTAAGTTTGGCACGCTGCCAAAATTATAACTCGCGAGGACGGGCGGACGGACAGTTTTAGCATCTGAAATTTTCATTTCCACAGGACCGTTATGGAGGAATGTAATCCTACGTTAAGAAAATAAAATTGCTAACACTCCTAACAATTTCTCTATTTCGTGCCAAAGAATTCCTAAATTACACTCGTTTTAGAGAATGATTCACCAAAAAAATTGCTGTAAAACAGAGCTTGGGCTACAAGAAAAACTATAATAGTATTGGTTTACATTCCTTTATCTTTTTGGACCACGGGACCTAAAGACACACATATATTCAACAAAAAACATCCATACGAAGAAAACATACTGCCTCGACACGCACTATTGAACAATTTACAGATATCGAACATAAAAATTCAGGTAAGATCATCTCAGAATTGCATTTAAATAAATAAAAAAAGTAATTCTGTTGGATCACAGTTTTGTTGTTTAACCCAGTGGTACGCAAGCTTTTTGGACCGAGACCCACTTTTTTAAATAAAAGATTACTCGACCCCCTTGTGAAAGCTTAAAAAAAAATTGGGAAAATGTCAACAAAAATTAGAAAAAAGAAACAAGAAAATTTTTACAAACTATTTTAAAAATCAGTGAACTGTAGATTTTTGGTATATATTTACTTTGCATTATAACAATTAAAAAAAAATCTTACTTGCCTTCTGCACTTTTTTTTGGAAAATCTCATGCGACTAAAACTTCATATTTAAATATTAATATGCATTTGCATTTCCTTTACGTAAAAATCAACAAACATTAAAATTGTAAAACAGCATGGTTTCAAAATTATATGCTTCATATTAAAACGTTGAAAATTACAAACTTCACTTATTCATATGAAACCAAAAGTGTAAAAAATTAATGAGATGGGTGAGCCTGGACCTCGGATAATATTTATCCAATATTGGGGGAAATATTAGAGAATGCTCCTCTCATGTCATCGTTGTTTGGCTTTTATAGCTACTCATTTTGAAAACCCGTCTTGCACATATACATAGGATAGAGCTTTAATAGCGGCATCTAGGTATGTACACAGTATACAGAAGAGATACAGGGGTGAAACTTTTATAGCCCTTCAAAGAAGTAACCAGCATTGTTTAGCACCTGTTGCTAACGTCCTGGAAGCTGCAGGATGCCGTTGCCAGAACCTGATTTGTTGATCCTTCGAATGGAGCGGTCTACAGCCTGCAGAATCTCTGGTGAAATCCACGGAGCAGTTTCTTCATCTTGGAGAGATCAAAGTCACAGAGACTAAGTCCGGGGAACAGGGCCCGATTTAGAAAATTCTTGACTATAGGCACAACTCGGGATGGGGGCCCCCTAACACTGATGTGGGCATAAAATTTCCAAAATTGACACATAAAAAAATAATCATGAATCATTGTGAAAGTACCATTTTACCAAGAATTGGCTATTTGAAGCGTAGAAGCCTAGAACAATATCAAGTAACAAAAAGCAATACAACATATTAACTTCATCATTAAAACACCAATACAATGCAACCAGAAAACTTATTAATCCCTTATATACACTATACATATAACTATACATATGATGAGCCAACTAATCAATCAAATTTGAAAGGATATATTAAAAAAAATGTTATTAAAAAAGATAAAATAAAAAAAATTTGAATTGGGATTTTTTTTCTTTTAAAATAAAAATTTTGGGGGGCCCCTAAGCCCGGGCCTACTGGGCCTAATGGAAAATCAGGGCCTGCCGGGGAATATGGGGGGAGGTAGAGCACTTCCCAGCCCCAGAGAGCAAACACATAAGCCACGGTGTACGCACAAGCATTTTTCTTCCACCAGTACAATGCAACAAATTATTTCGCACGATAGACTGGTAACTGAAACATGGCTGTGTTCATTCTGTCACTGTGCAGGCGTCTGATGTTTGTGGCGAGAGCGCATTCGTTCTGAGGTAAGGCAGGTAAATGATGTACGTGTGGAATGAGCTGCTTACATGGGTTCTGCTGTGTGAGGGCTTTACAACAGTGTTGCCACTATTAAAGTTCCATCCCTCGTATAGATAAAAGCAAATGGAAGCAATGTAGCCTTGTAAGACTGTTTGACACTTTATTTAACAATATAATATAATATTTTTAAACATAATATTAAAAATATGTGATTATAGAAAGTTTAAAGCATGTTTTTTAATTAAATAATTCAATCTATGTATATAAAACAGTTCAATGACTGACTGACTGACTGATAGATAACGCACAGACCAAACCGCTAGACCTACAGGCTGTTCGCACATTTTTTAGACGATTTTGGTAAGCGGTAATAAAAATTCGCTTGCTGCAAAAGAAATAATTGCAATTGTACTATGTTTTTAAAAGTCAAAATTATCGTCTGCGGCTTGAAAGTTTTGTTTTTATTCAAAATGGCGTTTTTAACAAAGCAGTGGTTCGAAGGCTACATTTATGCTCTTTCCGAAGAGAAATATGCATACTCCGTTATCCAAAAACGATGTGAGAGTCATGCTTTTGTGATATCTAAAGCGACGATAGGTAATATCGTCAACAAGAAAGGAAAAAAACGTCAAATTGGAGCCTCAAGTGGGACAAAAATTCCAAACAAGTATCCAAGGAAAAAACGGACATCTTCGACTATTGCAAAGGTACGTTGTTTAATGTTAAAAGAAAATCCCCCTAGTCAAAGGACAGTTGCAAAATCATTAAAATGCTCGGTGTCCACTGTAAACAAAATGATAAACGTTGATTTAAATCTTAAGAAGGCGAAAAAAACGTAATGTGCATCGTCTTCTTCCAAATCATATCGCTGAACGCAGGACACGCTGCAGAATTCTATATGAGAAACACTTATCGAAAGAAAAATGGAAAACAATTGTCACAATAGATGAATCATGGGTGTATTTAAATGATTGCAACAAAAAAAGAGCCATTTATTATCATAAAAGGGGAGAAAAAAATTTAAGTACATGGTTCAAAGAATCGAAAGAAAGTTTTTCTAAGGGATTCATGATTGTTGCTGGTTTTTCTTATAACGGCAAGTTAAAAATAAAGAGAGTGGAAAAAATGTCAAGATTAACTCCAAATACTATCAGGAACATATTTTATCGCCAATTTTTCTGAATGAAATACCATCGCTTTACCCACAGTGCCATCAATCTGTGAGACTCCATCAGGACAAAGCTAGCAGTAACACATCAAAATCCACTGTAAATTTCCTAAAAGAAATGGAACAAAAAACTGGTATCAAGGCCATACCCTTCACTGATATCCCTACTAAATCTCCCGATGGAATATCCTGATATCCCTACTAAATCGACCTATGGATTTTTGTGCTTTTGGACTTTTAAAATCTGCATTATCCAAACGTCGTCCCAAAACCCTTACACGACACTGGAAAGCTGTTCAGGAGGAATTGGATAGAATACCTCTTCTGACACTTCAAAAGGCATTATTATCCTGGAAATTGCGGTGTCGAAAGATAGTTCAGAATAAGGGATGTCAAATAGAACATTTAAAACACAAGAATTTTATGTAATTAAGTTTTGTGAATACAATATACATCGTCTAAAAAATGTGTGAACAGCCTGTGTACAAGTCTGAAATTTTGCATGGAGATTCTTCGTATAGTGTAGGGGTGCACTAAGAAAATATTTTTGAAAGATTCTTCTTAGATTTTTTTAAAATTAAATTTTTAAGCTGTTTTGTAACATTTTTTAAAGCATTTAAAATAGTAATCTGAGGGCTATAACATTTACATCACAAAAAAGATCATAAAAATTCCTTTAAAATGAAATCTTTTTCGAATATTTACCTCCTTTTTCTGATTTCTGGTGAATTTTTAAAGATTAATTTTTAGAATTTAATTTATTAAATGCTAATTACGAGATCTCTTTTCTTTTTGTGATACTTTAAATTAATTTTGCGTCACGTGCATAACAACGAAATAAACTGACAAAAAATATTAAAATAGAGTAAAAGATAAAATTTAACCACTAGACTAATTGGGATGAAATATTTTTAAGAATTTAATTCAAATTAGTATATTCAATGGATATTAAACATACATATTAGTTGTATACACTAACCGTTGTAGTTAATTACCATGTTTTTATTAACTCGCTTTCTTGTTTGTTTGCTTGTGTGTGTTTGTCCAGTACAAATCTTGCAATCGATTTTTAACTAACTTCCTGACTAGCTAGACATTTGAAACTTTTAGAATAGCTCAGAACACGATGACAATGCATTATTTTAATACTTTTAGCCATCTTTAATCAGAATTGAATTTATTTTCAGTTAATTTTGTTTTGTAGAATGATGCAGCCATGTATCGGCTGGGACGGGAATGAAAAGTTAAACGCAAGTTAACTTCCAATTTTCGAGCTAAACGATTGATTGCGCATTTGATCCTTTTCTTTCAAGTTGATGGGATAATTCATCAAAAAAATTTAAAAAAAGTATTTATTAATACAAAGAATTGTCAAGTTTATATGATTCAACAGAAAATTTAAAAACATGGTATATAAAAAGTTCTTTTTATCTTGAAATTATTATTTGTATATTTTCTTCTGCATTACTTTGTCTATAAAAATATCCGTTACGATTTTTTTTATAAGTGTGTATGTATTTTTTGGTATTAATTGCATACATTGACCACTGTATTTAATTTGAATGTACTCCGTAGCGAAGCACAGGTATTCAGCTAGTATAATATAAATTTACTTCAAACTATCCGTGCCCCCCCCCCCCAGTTTTTTTCACGACCCCTCTTTGGGTCGCGACCCACAGTTTGTGTATCACTGGTTTAGCCCTTAAATTTCTATTCGCAAAGAAAGCGAGAATTGAACGAACAGTGCCTTGTTTTACACGCCACGGAAATTCGAGAAAAAAATTTATTTCCCATGTGTTGCCAGAGCAACAATGTTACGATTTTGAAAAGCTGAAAGCTACGTAACGAATAATTCGATCGCTGTCTTAAAAATAAAAAATAAAACTTCTATATCTAGTTTTCAAGTTTTTAAAAAAAAATCAGATTCATAAATTTATTCTAACTTTTCCTTCTTTTCCTTAAGAACAGTCGTGTAAAACAAGATTGGGATTATGTTAGCTTCACATACATCTTTATGCGTTTCAAGATCGTAAAAAGTGACCCACGTAGGTTGAGTCTATTTTTCATGTAGATTATTATATATTCAACTAAGCATTTAAAATCGGGTTACTAACCTTTGAATAAGAATATTTTGGTTCCAAAACGACAAAATACATAATATATTTCGTGAACATTCTGTTAAGTCTCTAAGGAACAGAGACCACGCCAAGTGAATACTAATAAATGAGAAAAGAGACGTTTGACAAAGGGGCGTGGTAAAATGTTCCATTGAACTTTTTAAAAGATATAGTTGTGTGTTTCATATGATGTTTGTTCCTAGATACAAGTTTTCAGTGTGACTGAGAATAGAACTAAGCCCTTCTGGATCCAATCATTCGGCCATTTCATTCAATATAAATGTCGCAAGATAGGCAGTAGACCTATGGCATTAAAAACTTCAGTCCCAGTGTTCAGTATAAGGAATTTTTCTTTCCATTTTTTTTCTAATCCCAGATAAGCAATGCATAATTTTTTAACTTTGTTATTCGCATTCAAAAATAGATACTTAGAGGCAATGAGCGTAATTCTATAATAATAATAATAATAATAATAATAATGTAATATTACTGCAATAAACAATCATAATTTGATGCTCTGAAATAGACAACTACGGCAAATCTCAAGTTTTAAAAACTACGCCTTTATTTTGAAATGTGTTCATATGCAAGCGAAAAAATTCAAAACATTGCATTTTCTAATCTGTGAAAAAAAATTGGCTGAAAAAATTTCCTCGTAACTTAACCATAGCACAAATTTGCAAGATTGAGCTGATACACTTCCTTAATCGTCATTCATATACAGTGAAATTTCGCTAGCCGGCCACCCCCCTAAACTGCCATATTTTGTTCAGGAAGAAATTAAAAACACACCATAGAGCAAAAGCTATTTTATCCCCATTTCCACAGGCCCTTTTTAAAACGGCCACTTTTTTTTTTTTTTTGAAACCATGACTGACCGCCATGCAGAAGTTTCACTGTATTTATACAGGGTTCCCACCTATATCCGTTACACCCCCCGCCCTTTAACTTCTAAACGGTGACAGCTTAGACCATAAAGTTGGTGTCTAGGTATAGTAAAAAGGCTATGCGCTACTCGTTGAGACAACTTACAACGCCATCTATCGGCAAATTTTGGAATGAGCGTTTTTATCTCAAGAACGGTACGAGATACGGGAAAAAAGTCAATAACAAAGTTGTTCAGCATCATCGATTTAGTAAGAAAAGACACCTTGCGTATATTAATACTCAAAACAGAATGTAAAAAAAATTAACATTTGTTTGGTCACGAATTCAAAAATTGTCATGTCATAAAGAGTGGAAGAAAGAAACTGAGACACTTCCCTATCTTCAGGATTTATGTTGCTGAAAATGCTCTCGAATAGCCACTATACACTTTGCACTCTGGACTGGATTCTCTGGTCTTTTCGAGCTTCGCTCGCGTTTCACGACGCCATAGTGTTGAAAATCACGACAAACAAATGTTCATTTTTTACATTTTGTTTTGAATATTAATTTGCGCAATGTGTCTTTTCTTACTAAATCGATGATGCTGAACAACTTTGTTACTGACTTTTTCCCGTATCTCGCACCGATTTTGAAATAAAAACGCTCATTCCAAAATTTGCCGATAGATGGCGTTGTAAGTTGTCTCATCGAGTAGAGCATAGCCTTTTTACTATACCTAAACACAAACTTTATGGTTTAAGCTGTCACTGTTTAGAAGTTAAGGGAAATGTAACGGATATAGGTGGGAACCCTGTATATCAATGCCGATTAAGGAGGGACCCTGGAGTTTGTATAAATATTGAATGCTCCAATAAGTGTTTCGTGCTTCAAATGCGGCTAGTTCGATTTCCCTCCATTGCGCTTAGTTCCTGAACAATCAAAGGTTAGAAAATACTATTAGATACCTAAATTAATCCAAAATGTAGGAATCCAAAACGTACGGCTTTCTCTTACAGTTTAGAATATTGGCAATATTCTATGTTTAGTGAGTTATTTGAGAAGTTTACGCATCTCTGGTTGTCTTATTATTAATTAAGTACAGTTGGTGAGAGCTTTATGCTGCTATGACAGTTGCTGTTACCTATGCCTCCTAGCCAGAATTTCCAGACCAGGTCAGAATAGGCTTGCGGGCTGAAGGGTGCAGCTCCGGTTTACAATGACACCAGAAGTCTCAGAGTCCGATTTAGCCAGGTGTCGCCTCAATTTCGACCTAGCACCACCAGGGAGCGACATCTGAGGGATCGTACCTTCTACCAATCCCTTTGAGCTCATAGAGTGAACGTGCCCATATCCGGCCTAGACACGAAGGTATTTAATGACACTTGTCGGGATACGAACCGAGCTCCATCGGTACCGAAATCCGAGGCGCTACTACTAGGCTACCTTGGATCTTCTATGACAGTATTTTTACTATGCTATTCTAAACAATTCAAGAGGAGGTACTCATAAATTGGTTTACTACAGTCAGATGTCAAATTTATTTTTCGACCTAGAAACATGCATAAGCGTTTTTATTTATTTTTCCATGAGAATACCAATCATGCCATGTAGATCCTAAAAGGAGGGCGGCAAATAAATCCTTGCCATGACAGAATCAACGATCGGAAAGATCCATTAAATCCCTGTGCGGTAGTTTTTCCCCACATAAAATGACACATTCCCTAAATTTCTCGCTAGCGCGTGTGAATGAAATTGAAGCAGTACACACGATCACGCAAAGTTTTGACTCCATAGAATATTTTGTCAATCCAACTGACCCAAAAAAAGGGGGGGGGGATAGTGAAGGACAAAACTACCGATCACGAATAGGAGTATAGGAAGAATTTCTTTCGTGAAAAATTCAAAAGATTTCAGCGGCAATGCAAGTTGGAATCAAATCATTTCTATAAATATATGCCTAAGCAGCACTGTTGTTCACTTCATATTATTAAGATAACCCAACGTCAGCCGTATACTTTCATGACTCATTATTTTTGTAAAACAATTTGAAAATCGCAGTGATGTAGGGAAACTGCAAAGAACCATTAAATTAAATTAAGGATGCCAAATGCACTCTATAAATTCTCCAAAAAAATTGTTTTGAATTTAATAGCACATTCGAATGTAGAGATAATTTTTCAAAAACCTATTTTTTAAAGATGATTTCAAGGAACATTTAATGATCTATAATGGACTTAGTTATAGAATGCGTTAAAATTAAAAAAAACTCTTTTTTTCCTACCTAGTTTTTATTTCTTTTCTCCGACAGAATTGTGAAAAAAATACTACCTCTGCTACTAATTGAATGGTATTTGTGTGTTCATATGTCAGTTTGTAACTATACTGTAACCTAGATTTATCAGTAAAATTGAGATACTACACCTCAAAATTCAACATTTTTAGAAATACAAAGAGGAAGAGTTACTAGAACTACATTATTTAACGCTTTTATTAATTAATTGCCCCAAAGTTTAGAGAGAATAGAGGGCATTAGATGTGAATAGAAGGCATTAAATTCCTTTTATGAAGATCATTAGGTTATTTGGACATCAGAACCATATAGGAACAGTAATAATACGCTGAACAAAATAAATAACCCCGTGAAACATTTCTGCTGATAAGTGAAATGAAAACAAAATGAAAGTTAACATAGAAAAATGGTTTATCAAACTTTTATGCTTAATCGATGGTCAACGGATATGCACGTAAAATATGAAAGGTCTTAAAAGAATCCCAAAATTCTAGATATCTTGGAGTTATATTTGATAAAAAAATTGAATGTGTCAGAGGTCTCAAGAAATGTGATTGAGAGATCAGTGATTTTGAAGGCAGAGATACTGATCTACTCGGACTGATCTGGACTATGTCTATGAAAACCCTTCTGTAACATATTGTTATGGAGCATTTATAACTTGAATTAAGGAATATATATAAGGAAGAAAGAGGAAAATTGTTTAAAATGAGTTTTTAAGCTTGATTACTGGTGCAGCAAAAACGACCCAAATTCTAGTTATGTTAATTTCTGACTCAAAACATCCCTATAGGAGAGATAATACAACAGAAAGATAATTGTTATACGAGAAATGAATATATCTACCAGAAAATACCACAGGTCTGCGACCGAAAAACTGACTTTATGTTTTTTGTTGATTTGTATAGATTTTAGAGCGGTGAATTTCTGGAAAATATTTAAAAATTCTATCACATCAGGTTTCTTAAAAATTTTAATTTTTTAATCATTATGCGATTTTAGCAAATTTTTTTCTCGATAAAACTTAGATAATTTTCACTGAAAAATCAGAAGTTGAGATGAGTTTTTGTGAAATGCATTGCATGAATAATAAATAAATAGTTGAATAAATAAAGTTAAAGCCCTTTGTTATTGTAAAAACTAGGTGCCTTCTTCGGAAACCACTTCGCTTGCCTTACGTACAATGCGATTTATCCGACTGGAGAATGTACATTGATTCTTGTAAAAAGAGCCTGAAAGCGGTATTGCTACACAATGGAAATGAATACGCTTCTGTTCTAGTCAGACATTCTGTTAACCCTGAGGAAACGTTTGAAAATTTTGCTTGCTTCTTGAGCAATTCTGGCACAATGACCACAAGAGGTGATTTTAAAGAACTGTCAATATTACTAGGCCAGTAATCAGGTTACAGAAAATACCCCTGCTTCCTTTGCGTACGAGATAGCTGTGACAGAGGATCTCATTGGGAAAAAAAATTCTCCCTTTCGAGACATTCTAAAGAGTGATGAAATAAACTTTATCTAGGAAAGTTTGGTTTCTCGAAAAAGGATTCTTTTACCACCCCGTTATGTAAAATTAGGATTCCTAAAGCAATTTATTAAATATCTCCCTCTAGATGGCGAATACTTCAAATACTCAGGTTCATCGTTCCCAGCTCACCATGACCATGCTCACAGTTCCCAGGTTTATATGAGGCTAAACTGAAAGGAGGAATCTTCGTTGGTCCCGACATCTGAAAACTTTTCTCTGATAGTGCTTCTTTTGCTCAGATCATGAACGAAACGGAAAAGGAAGCTTTCCTATCCTATAAAGAGGTCGTTGAAAATTTTTAGGCAACCACAAGGATCCAAACTACAAGCGAATTGTGGAAAGTATACTGAAAGCATTCCAAACTCAAGGTTTCGAAATAAGCTTAAAACTGCATTTCTAGCATTCCCATGGGAACTACTTCCCTGAAAACTTGGAAGCCTTTCGTGAGGAGCAAGGGGAAGATCCTATCAGAATATTACAGATATGGAAGTGATATCAAGGGTATTTGGATGTAAATATAATAGCAGACTACTGCTGGATGCTCTTCCGGTACACAACGGAAACTGCTCAGAATCAAAAACGATGAATGAAACAATGATCAGGAGATATTTTCAAGATAAGAAAAAGCGATTTCATTAGGGTAAACAAGAATAAATCCGACACTTTTTTTATAGAATTGATTCGTATATTTTTCAATTCAAATTTCATTAAATTAGTATTGAAATTTACATAAAATGTTTTGCTTTTTGTTAATTTTTTTTTTGTCTACCGTAACCATCATCACTATGCTATATTTAGTCTTTCTGTGCCTCCTTCGTTACTTTTTGTCCAACTTAATTTAATTTTAATATTTAATATTTAATTTAACATTAATATTTAATTTTTTTTATACTACAACGTCTTCTATCGACAATAAAACATATTTATATTAATTATTACCTATGGTAACTCAATTTTCAAGGGACTGACCGAAGTTAGGGCTTTGCTTTCTTGATTAAGAAAACCTTATTGTGATTTTTCAATTATATAATTATTACTATTAGGTATTGGTATTATGAATTAAAAGTTATTACTTCGTTTTTACTTACTTTTTTTATTTGAAAAAAAAATATATGAATATTTAAATAAGAACCTTCCTTTTTTGCTAAATTGTATTTTTGTTTATATACTAAATATAAATTATTATTGATAAGCATGAATAAATATTAAAGTCGCATATTTTCCAGCAAAGTCCTATTTTGGCTCTCTTGAAAACAAAAACAAAAATTATACTTTCAACATCTAACAACCCTATCTGTATATCAGTGGTCTTTTCGACCATGACCCACATTCCTTAAATAAAGAATGATTCAACCCCAATAAAAAATTTTTGGTAGTAACAAATTTTGTTTTTAAATTATAAAAATGTTAACAAAAAAAATTTCAGTAGTCTCTTCTAACGAAACTACCGCAGGTTATTAACGTAGGATTACTTATCGTTGCTTTCCTCTCGTGTATGTATGTATGTGTTATATATATAAATTTTGACGCATTTTGGTACTTTTCTGTTTAGCTGTTTACTGCTTGCCCAAGCGATACAGACTGGGTTTGGCGTGCTGCCAAAATTATAACTCGCGACGACGGACGGTTTTAGCGTCTGAAATTTTGTTTTCCGGAGGACCGTTATGGAGGAACGTAATCCTACGTTAAAAAATAGAAAAAAAGAAATAAGCAAATGTTGAAAAACTTTTAAAAATCAACGAGTTTTAGGTATATATTTACTTTGCATAATAATAATAATAATAAAATGTCTTGCTTACGTCCTGCACTTGCTTTTGGCAAACCTCATGTGACTAAAACATCATATATAAATATTAATATGTATTTGTATAAAAAATATAAATCAAAATATTAAAAAAATGTAATTACAGACAATTTAAAGCATATTTTTTACTTAAATAATTAAATAAGATATAAGTTTACTTCAGACTACCCGCAACTCCTTTTTTTTTTGTTGTTTGCGACCTCCATGTGGGTCGCGACCCACAGTTTGCGCACCATGGCTGTATATGACAAAACCTGTGACAAAGATGCAGACTCTCGTATTTTGTTCAGTGTTAGAGACCTTCCGAGTAAATACATGATAAACAGGTCAATAGCTCAGCAGGAAGCAAACCAGACTTAATCCCACTCATTTTATATAAAAAGCCCACTCATTTTATATATAAGCTTCATTATCAGTCAAGGATTAGACATCAACAAATAGTGACGGTTTACGAGAAAATGTTGCAGCTATGCTGTAACTCTTATCTCACGGAATAGAATTATCTGGACACGCAAATGAGGTCACAGAGAGACGTAGTAATCAACCAAAGATACCGAGTTTATTTCTTTGAATTAGAATACGACTTTCGCTCGCGATTTTGTAGAAGAAAATATGAAAATGACCCATAGTTGAAGGGTTAACATGCTTTTTTTAAAAACAAAATTTGCCTGATAGGTTTTATTTACTATTTATACATTGTGATACACGGTACAGGAAACGAATACTTGTAAACATTTGTTCTTATAAGTTCATCACTACATCCAGTGAATCCATAAGAACAAAATTCTTTTCGAAGGCAATATATGCGGAGACACTGGTTCTACGCTAAGACATTCGCCTTTTATTCGCGAGAATCTTTGGTTACTTTCAATGGGAGCAACAACAAGTGAGTCAACCGCCCCCCCCCCCCTCCTGGTGCCACCTCAGTTTTGACATAGGACCCTCAGGGGCGACATCTGGAGGGTACATACCTTCCCCCATCCCTCTGACCTCATGGAAGGACTTTCCGACATACGGATTTATCTCATATCCGGTTTAAACACGAAGGTATTCAATGGAACTCGTAGGGATTCGAACTGAGCACCCTCCGTGCGAGGCCCAACGCGCTATGACTTGGCTGCCTCGAGCCCGAGAAAAAAATGCAAAAGTAGGAGAAAATGGTGAGTTACAGCGTGTCATGCTAACAGTTACTATTTTATTATTTTACTTGGAACGACACCTTTTGAATTTATTCGACAAGTACTTTAAATGACGGAAATGACGGAATGTAAGATAACATATCAATCATCACGCCTATTTAATAACGCAATACGCATTCTCATCAATAGTTGCCAGATTAAAAAGGTATAATCCCTTAAAAACTATCAATAACACGTTAAAAAATGCAGAACATTTCAGGATAGAAAAAATAAATACGATGGTGATGAATAAGTGTCGTTTTTCAGCTTTAGGAAATTTAAAGCTCTATATTTAGGTTCCCCCAAATCTGAATGCATTTAGGACCACTCAAACAGGAACTTGTGGCTACAACGACTTATGATTCATTTTGGGAAGGAGAAAGGCTACGTAAAAATGAAAGCATGAGCAGCTGTTAACAGTCCAGCTACCCTCTGTTGATTTCTGATATAAATAGTCTCCCGACGACCATGCTTTTAACGATCCGTAAAAAGGCGACAACGGCCCTTTCGAGTTTCCCGAAATAGGAGCTATAATGGAGTTTATTTTAAGCCCTTTTAAAATGGGCCTTTTAGAAAATTCCCCTTAAAATATACGACATTTTTCAACACCAAATTGGATGGATTACTTGAACAAGAGGATTTTCTGAAAATTAAAAACGAAAAAGAACAAGATTGCATAAGCAACATCTAAGTAAGTGATATGGGCATACATATATACATACATACATATATATATATATATATATATATATATATATATATATATATATATATATATATATATATATATATATATATATATATATATATATATATATATATATATGATTTAAGCAAGTTCGCTAAAAAAAACACAGAGCATGTAAGGTACCATATTTTTCGGACCATTTGACGCACCGTTTTACTTTTAAAAAAATCGACTTAAAATTGGGGTGCGTCTTATGGTCCGAAGATAACATTAAAATAAAATAAATATTTTATATACGAGTGAGTCAAAAGTTCATAAAAACTTTAAAAATTCATAAAAAAGGAAGAAATTGTGATAAAGAAGTGCAGTTTGTAAGAAAGGACTCACAAGGAAGTCCGATTTTTTTTAGCAGCAAAATAAAAATTTAAAAATGTCACTGGTAGAGTCACTGGTCTAGTTTTGCGAGCGCTGCTACTCCCCGTGGACGATTCCACCGCCATAGCTGTTCATAACGGTTATTCATAACGGTTTCCACCGCAGTAATGCGGCCCTCCGCCAACGAGGGTCTTCCACTTCGTGCCCGATCTTCCAAATCCTCGTGTATCACGGTCTTTTATTGCAAGATTGATTTGCATAATTCTGCTGAATCTCTCACATGTCAGCGCCATCTACCGGTGACTTTTTAAAACTTTTTAACTTTTAAAAACTCTTTAAATTTTTTAAAAACTTTTAAAACTTTTTTTGGCTGCTAAAAAAATCCGACTTCCTAGTGAGCCCTTTCTTGAAAACCGCACTTCTTTATCATGATTTCTTCCTTTTTTTACGAATTTTTAAAGTTTTTACGAACTTTTGTCTCACCCTGTATATTGTTTATTATATTTGTTATATATACTTTTTATTATATATATATTTTTACCTTTGTTGAGGAATTGAAAATATCTTTATATACCTAACAAAATACAAAATATTCTTTTCTAAAAATCCTCCCATAAATTTGAGGTGCGTCTTATTGTCCCCCCAAAAAAACGCTATTTGTTATGAGATAAAGGAAATAAGCATAGACAGGGAAACTAGTACGAGATTCGTTTTAATACCTCAGTCTAGTTTAAACAGCACTGTATGATTGACACTTGCACATGTGTTACATAAATGCGCAGCTGAGCATTTCATTCACTTGACAACCTGGTGCCTGCTTAAGTACTGGGAATGGGAAAACATTATAAAAAAAAAATAAATAAATATTCGGATACATGTGTTAAACAATGACACAAATGGGTCCTTTTATATTATCATAGTATGATGAGTGTTTCTGTTGAATCGGTTTCAAGCATTACTTCGTCTATGGATGCAAATATGAGTTTAAAGAACTCTAATCTCAGCCATCACATATACCGAGAGAAAGAACTTGGATGATATGAAGGTAACTGGTAGTGTAAGATGACGCAATTAGCCGAAAATGTAGAAAAAATAGCTTAATGAAAGCACGGACATTAATGTAGGAGATATTAACTATAGAAACATGTTTATTTTATTTTTTTTTACCTTTTAGTAAATCTCTGATGGTTGAGTTAATATTTGGATAAATAGGGAAAAAGCGTATGAACATAATTGCAAAATTACCCATATTAAACATGGTGAAAACTAAATAATACTGTATTTTTTGGAGAAAAAGAACTCAAAGACAGCAATCTGCTTCTAATATGGGTAGGTTACGAATATAAATTCCGTTGACATTTTTAAAGACATTTTAAACACATACTTTTACCTTAGGTAGATCAACCTGATTATGCAGAACACACTGACAAGTTTATGAAAACTATATTTAGCTCTGCGATACGACTCGAATAAAATTTGAGTGATAGAACTTAACAATCAACTTTTCTTTATTCATCTGACTCGACTCAACTAGATTAACATCTGAAGATCCGATCGATTTCTGCCAAGGACAGAAGTAACTTCTTCGTCTTAGGCAGAAATCAATTCGCTAGAACACATATCAATGATCAAAACCTTTGATTTAACCCTTGAACTTTTTAAATATGTTTTCTATGAAATTGATCAACGATTAAAAGGACGATTTTTAGAAATGTATATTATTAAATTCCAGAAATTACCAGTCAATCACGATGTAAAATGGGTTTAAAGCATTTTCTAAAGGAAAGTGCTCCACATTTATAAGACGTGCTAGGAAAACCTTAATGGCAGGAGATCAGTGGATGCTCAGAAATAGGTTGTTAAGTAGATAAAAACAGTTACTTCACCATATTAAGTTCTTTAATCATCCTACTTTGGGAATATCTTCGATAGGAATATTAAATTAATTCTAAGTAGCTCTCATGCTCTAAGTAGCTCTAAGTGTTCTCTCATGCGAATAGAAAAGAAAAAGGAGCATCCAAATTATTTTCGAATATTGTATTGTTATAGTCTTACAAGCTATAAATGATTATTACATATATAATAAATTAAAAAGGTTCATATTATTCCGATGTATCATTCTAGATTTAATCGATGATTATTGATTTTTACCAATCATTAAATAAAGATATTTTGGCTGTTTGAATTACTTTATAATTTTTTGTACAATTCATAAATACAGAAGAAGTTAAACCGTTATTTTTAAAAGCGATGTAATTGGCCAATGGATAATCCAGTTCATCTAAAAAAGCGTTTGACTAATCGAAGATTGATTAAGTTGCCGCATCGGTTACACGGATATCCTTACACAGTTTCCCTATTCGTACAGAAATTGCATTGTCATGTTGCCAATAATAATAGAAAAAAATTGTAAAACCTGGAATGGTTTTAAAGTTCATATTTTTCGTATCAAGAGCTTTTTGCAGTTAATTTTGCCCAGGTAATACATTCCAGGTAATACGTACCAGAAAGGTAAATTTAAAGTCACAGTTTAAGTATGTCGTTCCAGTGAGTTTTCTTATTTAGAAAAAAGGAAATACCAGTAGTTATAAGATAACTCAAATATAACTTTAAACTTTTTGTCTAAGAAGTGTAATAATAATAATAATAATAATGATAATAATCAGTCCGTAGTTATTTAAAGAAAACTGAAAACTTGAAAGGTTATCTAAAACTTAAGAGAAAACCCTCGCTGTTCTTAGAAAAACCCGATCGAAGTATTATTTTGGGAGGTGGGGTGGGATGGGGTGGGGTGGGGGCGGTAGATTATAGATATACATGGATTTTTGTAAAATTTGTTATAAGATGTCTCCATTTCTAGCAAATTCATAAAGGAGTATTTCTCTTTGTATAAAACAAAGAAAACCATTGATATTATCTATTTGTATACAGATAAAGATAATTTGAAATCACAGAGAATTAGACGCACAGCTTGAATCATTTCAAGGGGTGGAGGTATAGGAGAGGTACTTCTTTTGAAGGATAAATTTTCGTTTTTTGGGGGTAAGGAAAATTTACCGTATAATTACCTTCTTTTTTTTCCTGACGCTTGCACTTCTGCAGAGAACATGATTTTATTATTTAAGAATTAAATTATATTGCTGCAAAGAATACTAAGAATTGTCCTTGAAAAATTCAAATTTCTGTACAACTAAGTGATTGCAAGAGATACAGAATGTGTATTCAAGCCTTAGATTTTAAAAAGTATGGAAATTAAAAATTCCTTAAATTGCATTTTGGAAGTCTATGCTTAAAGAGTTCATTAATAATTTATTCGTACAGTTTTGCTGCTAATAATGTAATGGCATCCGTTACCCAATTACATCGCTTACTATAACCGAAGACAAATATTGTCGGACGACATGTACATTACATGACTTAGCCAATTTTAACGTTCTGTAAAGACATCGCTATCTCGCAGAACATGTGTCTCCCTGTTGCAGTTCATCTTTGGTGGCGCTACGAGCGCCGTACCGCGAATCACCCCCCGTTTCAAACTGTTTGAATCAGAATGCATTGTGCATAAGAACCGACCAGTTCGGTAATAATGGAACTCTCGCTGGAGAGTAATTTCTTAGTAACCTTTTATGTAAATACTGTAACTAATCTTAAATTGTAAATAAATTATGTTAATTTAAACCTGATCGTCATAACTGAAAGAGAAGTGTGCAGTATCATCACTCAAGACAAATCCGTTGAACATCTCCCAGCGCAGAATTAGCACTCCCCAAATGACTTGTTGGCAAGATAGCTTAACGCAATGACATGACATCAGTCCCATTTCTGGAAAAGAGCTGACTGCTTGGTTTTTTAACAGTATAATACTGGATATCAAACCATAAAATACTAACTTTTCAGTTCTTTATTAAAAACTTTTAATAATGTCAGCTTAACAATTAACAGAGGGCGGAATGGTACACTAAACTGTTGCATTACTGCAGCCTTCAATCGATAACAACTAAAACTGTTATGAACTAGCTTTTCTGTAATTTCTCTAGGCTCTCCCGTATGTTCCACACAGATCTTCCGAGAAATATCTCAATAAAATTCATTCATCACTCAAGCCCAATAAAATTTTCTCGGGGGGGGGGGGGGGACTAGAAGAAAAAAATTGCAAAACCTGGAATGGTTTTAAAATTCCTATTTTTCGTATCAAGAGCTTTTTGCAGTTAATTTTACCCAGTTAATACATTTCGGAATTGTAAATTTAAAGTCACAGTTTAAGTATGTCGTCCCAGAGAGTTTTCTTATTTAGAAAAAAGGAAATACCAGTGTTCCTCAAGAGCATTACACGACTAATGAATTTTATATTTTTCATGAATAAAGACTTAACCCATATATAGTTATAAGATAACTCAGATATAACTTTATTTTTTTTGTCTAAGAAGGGTAATTCGAAATCATCACAGCAAATTAAATCAGTATATAGGGAAAAAATAAATAATAATAATTTTTAATCAAGAACTCCTACGCAAAGGGAGGAATTAAAAAAATGTTATCTTTCGCAGAGAAAAATCTCTTAGAAATTTTTTAAATGCTAACTATGTTAACTATTATACTAGAAACGATGAGTTTGAGAAACTGCGACGGATCAATTAGATTAAAAGGATAACTACCATGTGCATAATGTCAAATAACGACCCATGACACAATGCTGCCATTTCCTGCGAAGTCGTAATAAATTTCAATTGCGAATTATTTATGAAAGAAAATAAGCTTTTCGCATCATTTCCTTTTACAAGGAGACTATTTTAAAGATTTTTCTGACCCTATACAGTCACCATAATATTTATAATTTAAGCTGTGAAAGAACTAATATTTAAAAAAAGAGATTTTTTTAAAACTTAAAATTTTTTTTTTCAATTTAAAATATCTTTTGCCTTTGTAAACACTGTATTAAGAGTTAAAACTGCAGAATTTAATTTGAAAAATGATTTAAAAGTTTCTTTTGATTGGATTAGTCATAATTATAACAAAAACAAATATCAGTACTTTTAATGAAAATTCAGATCATAAAACGGAAATGTTTATTAATCGTTATCATTATACTCATCGTATTAATTTACGTTTAATAACGCTTTTACTTAGCTTTACCAGATATTGAATGATCATTGCCTCTGAACGCTGAAAACAACGATTACTGAAGTTAGGGCTCAAACACTGTTAAAGTTGTAATTATTTGAATGATTGAAGTTATAAGGTGTTTATGCGACATTTTGCTTGCATGTGACATAACAGGGAAGTAATACCCTCAGATTGTTCTCAACGCCATAATGATCAATTTTAAGACCAAAAACAAAATGTAATTTTTTCCTCTCTTGGGAAAAAGAAAGCAAAAAAAAAAAAGACCCTAAAAAAACGTTGTCGTATTCAAATTCCCTAAATTCAATCTCCTAATAATATTTGTAAATAAATTTGTCGTATTTAGGCTCCTATTCCAACTGGAAATAAATTAAGATATATTACACATTTTGGATTAACCCATACAGAAATAATGGAAGTCAGTTGTTTTAAACACCTGTTTCAATGTAGTTAAGCTAATTTTGTGGTGTTGTATAAAGATTTTTTTCTTTCTTATTCGACATCCGTTTTCGCACTTAGGTCGTTTGCCTCTTATTGAACAAATAGTTAATTATAGTCCAGTGTAATATGACATACAAATTAACTCTAATTAGTTAACTCTATAAGATGTCCTTCACAACTAATAATACGTTAAACACAAGCGTGAAGTTTGAATGTACATGTACAGAATTTATTCTTGTCGGTTCCCTACACTTTGTATCATAGCCACGGCCAGCTGCAGTTATTTCCTTGTGGAATTAGAAAATGGAGGTAATAAATTTCCCATAAAGAACTGTTGCTTTCTTATTATATAATTATTCGGATGTGTCACGCCGAAGCATCCACTAACGAGGATGAAATAAAGAACAACTCACAAGCAAAACGAGTCTCTCTTTTAAAAGTGGCTCTCACGCAGGTGTTTTTAATGCGTTTTCGGTAATTCTGCGTATGGTGTTTATACGAGACTATATTAGTTCCCTTTTAATTTATTCCTGTCGATGAAACGTTTCACTAGACATTTTATCGAGCATTTTTTTTAATTATGAGAAACGATAATGAACCGAGTGCTGCCCACATGGCATTGTGGTTAGCGTCTTGAGTTTTCAAGCAGTGGGCTTGGATTCCAATCCCGAGTAAGGCTTGGACGTTCCGTGTTGTCCCTTCATAGGGAGCAATGCTGGCTCAGCTAAGTGGCGTTTTTTATAATAAAGTAAGTAGCCACCAAGATTTTACGTATATTGTGCGAATGTCTCCATTCCATTGCACCGGATGGGACCCGATATGTCTTCTAAGGTTCTCCAGGTTGTACCCCCCGCGAATGTCTCATGACAAGTGCCTCTGAATTAGCCAATATATATATATATATATATATATATATATATATATATATATATATATATATATATATATATATATATATATACACACACACACACACACACATATATATATATATATATATATATATATATATATATATATATATATATATATATATATATATATATATATACATATATAGTCGAACCTCCATATATCGAACTTCCCTATATCGAAATCTTCATGTTCTTTACATAGAAAAACTGTTTCTATATATCGAAAAAATCTCTATATATCGAAATTTTTTTTCAAGACATATTGAGAGATTTTATTCCACTTTAGAATATAATCTCCCAATTTTTGGCGTTTGAATCAATACGTCGTGGACTTCAATTCACGGAAAATGTCCCTGATGAAGTTTTTAGTGGACTGAATAAATATGAACATTTCTTTCATGAACTTTCGGCAAAACTGGCTGATCAGCAAGATATTCGTATTTTTTTTAAAGAATGTAACTGTCATTATTGTAACCACTGTCTGGATTATTGTTTTTTTTAAAGGTATGTAGTACTCAATAAATCTTTCATATTAATTCAATTTTAGTTATTAACTTTCATTTAATATGATTCGCATATAAATTAGAAATGGAGTTTCGTATGCGAAAATTACCTTTAATTTTAATGTTTTAGGACAATTATGATAAAACTAATATCAATTCTATATATCGAAATTTCTATACATCGAATTTTTTTCTGGCAATTTGCTACTTCGATATATGGAGGTTCGATTGTGTGTGTATATATATATATATATATATATATATATATATATATATATATATATATATATATATATATATATATATATATATATATATATAGAGAGAGAGAGAGAGAGAGAGAGACAAAGACAGAGAGATAAAGAGACAGGGATAGAGAGAGAGACAGACAAAGGCACAGAGAGAGAGAGATTGGAATAACTAACGGATGTGATTTCTGCATGTCCTCCGTCAGTTTTCTAAACTCAAAAATTTTTCTCTCAAATTTTTAGATCTTTAAATTAGTTTTTCGGATATTAGCTGTCATAGAAAAGAAATGTAACACCACAAAGACATTATTTACGTGTTACATACAACAATCTTGTTTTTCTAGGGATTCTACCAATAATTTAAGGGGTAACTATCTGTGAGCGGAATTTATTAAAACTCTCTTGACATAGATATTCATACCTACATATTAGAGAATAACCTTTTTGACTTTATCAGAGATTTTGAGACGGATAAAGCCACTGACTGCCCCTCCCCTCCTGTCTCTAATTTCCGTTTCATTCTAAAACGGAAATATATCAAACGCTTTGACATTTATACGCTTTCTAAGCCCTTCATCTAAATACCGTGATCTACGGAATAAATATGAAATACACTGGGTGACCGTTAGTTTATTTTTCTTTAATGCAAATCCCAAGTTTTTTTCTTTCTTTTTCATTCAGATTCCTTCGTTATGCACACATATGCAATATTTTTCACACAACCCATCCTGTAACAATAAAAATGTCCTTGCACTTACGCATATCATACTGATTAACGGTTTCTTTTCATATTTCAAATTTTAAGAAAAAAAGAAATATAACTAATATAAAGAATAGAGCCGCAGTGCGTAAACTGTGGGTCGAGACCCACAGAGGGGCCGCCAAAAAATTGGAGGGGTCGTGGATAGTTTGAAGTAAATTTATATCATATTCAATTATTCAATTGAAAATATGCTTCAAATTTTCCATAATTAAAATTTCTAACATTTTTAAAACTTTATTTTTACGTGTTGAAAACATATGACAGGATATTGTTTCTAATCGTATTTTCTTTTCGGCCCCAATAATCTAATCTAAATTTGAACTTTAACAAACATAAGACAAAAACGAAGTATTTTAGTTTTATATAAATAAATGAAGTTTATAATTTTCTGTTTCTTAATATAAAGTTTATAATTTTGATACCGTGCTCTTTTATAATTTAATTTTTTGTTAATTTTTACCTTTATGAAATACAAATACATATATATATTAAAATATGAAGTTAAGGTCACATGAAATTTGACAAAAAGCGAAGAAGATAAGCGAGACTTTTTTTTTAACTGTTATTATGCAAAGTAAATATTTACCCCGGGCGCGATGGCCCGGTTTGCAAGGGTAGCGGGGTCAATGATCTGAACGTCGCTTCGATGCTCGTCGCTGACAAAACCACCGTCATGTACACTAATGGCGACTGGTGCACGGAAAAAAATCTGTAGTAGCTGCAATGTCCTCTAAGTTCCCAAAATACCTCTGGAGGGGCGGGGTCAAGAGTTCCGCTCTCGTCACTTAACTCGGTTCAAAATTACGGGACCGATGTTCTTCGAGGTCAAGTCAGACTTCAACCTTAGTGGTACCTCGCCTTAAGTGACGCTGCTTACTACCTTTCGCCATGGACCTAGGATTCGAGGATCTAGGTCCTTTGGACTTGGTTGTAGGGTTTCCTATACCAAGGGGATTGGAAACAACAACAACAACAAATATTTACCCAAAATATACAATTCATTGATTTTTTAATACTCTGTCAAAATTTGCTTATTTCTTTTTCCTATTGTTTGTTAACATTTTCCTAATGTTTAACAAATTCTTTTTTTACTTTTTATTGTTTTGATCCGTTTTTCTATTTAAGAATTTTCATTGGGGGTCGAGTGATTTTTTATTTAAAGAAAATGGGTCGAAGTCGAATAAAGTTTGCGCACCACTGATCTACAGAATAAAATATGAAACACACTGGGTGATCGTTAGTTTATTTTTCTTTAATGCAAAATCCAAGGTTTTTTTCCCTTCCCATTCAAATTTCCTTCGTCGTGCACAGCGATGTAATATTTTTCACCCAGCCCTTCCTGTAGAAATAAAAATTTCCCTGCACTTTGTTTCGCAAGAAAAACTACGGAGAATATTAAAAACTTTTTTCACATATCATACTGATTAAAGATTTATTTTGAAATATATTTCATATTTAAATTTTTGAGAAATGGAGGAATTTAACTAATGGAATAGAGAACTGTTTATACCCTTTAGGACACCGCTCGGATTTGAATCCTATATATAATAAGGGAATAAACGTATAACATTTGTTGTTTTCTTGCCCTTAATGCGTATACCTAACGTGATGGGCACTGATTCGGCTTCTAAAAACCAAATCGCTATAGAAAATTAAGTCGAGAAATTCATGAAAACTCCGTCGAAACAAAAGAATATAAAAAAAGTGTTATTATAGTTTTTTTTGGCGGGGAAGGGGGTTCTGAATATTGATATATGCATAGAAATATAAATGTTTGGTCTCATTTGCATGGTTGTGTAGAAAATAAATACGAAAGAGTACAATATGAATATATTGATTATAGATGTTTCAAGGACTTTGTCTCAGTTCATGTATAATGACTCATCAATCCTCAAAAACTGAACTATCTACATATACCATGAAAGTATTTTATTGCTAATTTAAAAAAAAAAAATTAAATAATACTGTGTAGTCGGAAAATTACCCTCTCCCCCAGTTTTGGAATCTACTGCTGTTGTGATACTGTTTTTAACAATAGGTGTTCCAGAAAAGGTTTTAGATCAGTGATTCTCAATCTGGGGGGCGCGAGAGATATTCAGGGGGTAGGGGGCGCAAAGGATTTTAAAAAATAGGTGAAGAACGCATTTAATCAGGTTTACTTAAGTTTTAAATAAATAAAAATAAATAAATAAGTACACACACGTACACACGTACACACGTACACACACACACACACACACACACACACACATATATATATATATATATATATATATATATATATATATATATATATATATATATATATATATATTTGCATGGAGGGAGGCATAGGGTAAGATGATCATCGAAAGGGTAGGCGTAGACATAAAAAGGTTGAGAACCATTGTTTTGGATTAAAAAAATGGAAGATGTGAAACATGATTTTAATGCTCTAACTTCTAATATTTTCAGTCATCACCGAAATAGTTTTAACACCTCGCTATATTTCTAAAAGATTGTAGAACCGTACGCAAGATTTTGTTGTGTGATAATGTAGATGCCCCCCTTATATGTCTTATCCCATGATGTTCTCTACAAGGGTTATAAAATGTAAATGAAACTCTTTTATGACTAATAAAAAAAAGAGCATGGGACAGACGAAACGTTAACAGTCATATCTGAGTAGAACTAGGAAGTACGAACTGAAGCCACATTAACAGTTTTTGACTCTGTAATACTTATCAAGAGCAACACAAGATAAAGTATCTCATGAGTCAGAGAAATATGGTAATTTTTTATTTATTCATTTTGTAGCAAAAGTGGGTTTAGTTTAAGCGGGACTTGCGGTTGTATGTCTCTCTGGAGAGAAAAAAAATGAGACTTTATTGCTTTGAGTTTCGACATCCTTACAGATGGTTATTTTTGCCCATTTTTACGATTTCTACCCAGGATATAAATCTAAGCAATATCAAAGATAAATCACAACGGTTTTTATGCAGCGTAAAGGGGAGATAGTCTCCAGAGTGGGTATGTTATGAGATATTTTGAGTACTAGGCCGAACAATAAATACATAATGAGACATAAATACATAATTATACGTTTATCGACCCATACATAAACTCGCAGATATATGCATATAAAAACACAGCGCAGTACGTTTTCTGAAAATACATATTATTTGTTTTTCAGCTGAAAACATTGCCGTAAAAGTTTGAAATATTTTTTTAACCTATGCCAGACCTCGGTTTTTTCACCATGACTCTATTTCTGATAGTCCAATATAATCTTGAGACTACAAAAAAAGAATCACAATTATCAGCATAATCCAGCCGTATCATATAGGCCACAAAGTTTAGAATAGAAAACAGTACTATCAAATTTTAAACTTTAGCCACGAAATGATTGCAAGTAATATTAAAATGGTTACTATGCAGTGGTATAGAGTGGAAATACTCTTCAAAAAGAGCTTATTATGAGAATTATTTATAGAAGAACTACGTGGAGCAACCTGCTGTTTCTTTAAGTCAACTACATTAAAATAGGCATCTTTAGCGGGCCTAGCAACCAACAAAAACTTGTGATAACATTCTTGCAGTATAAATATACAAACTAATAAAGGGATTATTCTCTGTAATTACAAAATCCTGTTGATAGAAGGTTAAAAAATTGCAGCCCATTTACTCCGCTTCCAACTGTTGTTCAGAGTACCAAATACTGTTGAATAATTTAATCTTTATTACTCATGGACACGCAATATTTAGTACAACCGAGCTGATTATACTAAATAGTTGAAAATATTGTAACTTCTGGTATTCCATAAAATTCTAATATATTAAAAATTTTTGTTGCATTAATATAAATTAGAAAAATTTGTACGATAAAATAATAAAGCATAAATTTTCTTTAATGCGAAGCACTTGAGTTGAAAAAACTTAAAAATACACCAAAGTTACTATGGGTGGATAAATTATTCTCTCATATATTAAAGCCTTCGGTATTCTTACTTATAAAACGCTATAGATAATGACTGCAGATATGGGAGATACAATGGAATGTGAAGATAAAATTTTATTTGGCACTGGAGTTTGGCTTCTATATTTCGTCACGAATTGAGGTGAATTCTGAGCCATTTTCTTGGAAACGATTCAATTTAATATACAATAATAACTACCTAACTCTCTTTACCAACTTATATTTTTCTAACTTTCAGTCGCACTGAGAATACGTAATCAGCGGCTTATCATTGATTTCTTTATCTAAATTCAGATAAAAGCCAATATACATATATTCGCAAACAATGCATGGGTTAAAAACTTAATAAATTACATCGGAAACAGTTACCTTGAGAGAATAGTGTTGTCGAAAATTTTTCCGCAATGCGGTAGCTAAACCTGTGGGTTCGAATCCCATTGTTGGCATGGATGTTTGTAACCGTTCGGAATCGGCTTTAAACTCTAGGTCCCGGTCTAATTAGTCCTTGTGTAGCAAAAGTTTACGGTAGCACTCTCGAACAACCAACCATCCAGTAAAGAAATATTTTATTAAGTAAATCATCGGTTTCCAATAAATTATAAATAATTTCACGTTTAAATATATGAATAATCCTCAATCTATGTGTCCTACATTACGTTTCTTTCGCCCATATACACCACAATTTTGCTGGCTTCTTTATTATGGGAGAATCTCATAGGTGAGCCAACATGACTTCCTATGAGCAGGCAGCACAGGAACGGCCATGCCTTAGTCGGGATTCAAACCCGAGCCTCATGTTCCTAATCAATGTACGATGTTGGCGGCATACTCATAAATTAAAATCGTATTAAAGAGTTGCCATCAGTGACAAAGAGAAGTAAAGAGGTAAGCATCTATGTATATCTTGAACCTATTGATAAATACATAGCTGCTTTGCGGAACTACTCTTAGATGTGACTTCATGAATAATGCGCATGGCTCAAAATAAATACAAATAGATAATGAAGAGAATAAGGTGCTCTTAAGCTAAAAAAAAAATACTCTAGAATGAAAAAAATCGAAATAAAACTACAGACAACAAATGAAGTAACACGGCTTTTATCATTTGTTTACTTAATTAAAAAAAATCATTTCATGAATATATATGGTTACACGATCCTAGCGTAAATAATTAAACACCAGAAAATTCATGTACTTAAAGTATTTGTTTATAATTCACAAGATATTTATGGATACATAAACCAACGGGTCTAGTATCAAATAATGAAAATAAAGGTACTGAAAGGATATTTAACAAAATATAGATAAAAAACGCAGAGTAATAAGCACAAGAAATTTATTTAACCTATAAAAGTAGAGTGAACATCTCAGTTTATCATTGCGTTTTATGTTAAAGTAAAAACAGATATGATAATAATCTATGAACATCAAACGTAAAATTCCTCGACGTCTAGCAATAAATTTCTTTTAAATATTTGCAATGCATTAAAACGGATGTATAAACGCAGTATAATTACAAAATATACCTAGTTTTTAAAACATAACTGCACTCTATCAATGAATTAAATTTCTAGAATGTTAAGTCATTTTAATTTTACTTTCTAATTCTTTCATACATTTCAAAATGGAAAGAAAATTAAGAGCTATTTTTTGTCAACTGCATTTATTCTTAGTAAATCTTTATCTTTATAGTCGAGTTCTGAGATTATAAAAGAACTATGAAAATAGACGTCTAGCTGCAGAAAGAGCTTGATTACGTTTGATTACAGGGCTAGCTTAAAGCTGTAAACTTTTTTTTTTTTAACGTCTTACTAAAGCATCGTTAGAAGACAGGCTTCAGATTGCTATCTGAAATTTCACGGATCACACGCTAAGGGACATTTAAAATTCTTTCGGGGGAGAAAAAAAAATGTACTTACGGTAGATCTAGCTTTTACCGAAGACTTGATACGCTTGAAAATGCCTTCCATCGAGTCTCTGCTCTGTCATGAAGTACTTATCCTTTACAGTGATGCATCCGAGTGTGCAGTGGCCGGCAAAAGAACGAAAGGAGAGTTTTGTGGAGCGAGAAAAAAAAGGAGGTGGAGGAACAGGAGGAAAAACAAAAACAAGAAAGGGGTACGCAAGACCGCAAAAACGGAAGAAAAGGGGCCTGACGTCAGCCGTCAGTGGCTATAGTCTTTGTTGTTTTAGCTTAGTGTGAAAAGCGATAAGATAAAAGGTGATAGCCGCTTGAGAACATATGACTGGGTTTTTTTTTTTAGAATACTACATACCGGCACCGTTTTTAAAGTTATCAGTGACAACGATGAAGTATTTAAAAATATTTTTTATATATTTACACAGGAAAGGAATTGTGATTAACACCTTTCTTTGCAATATTTGACGGATGGGTGAGTAGTTTCGTGATAAGCACGTCAGTGGCGTTCGTTGTCGCCAGTTTGTCTTCACTTGGAGTATTATAATTTGTTTTAGTTTCTTAATCTCAGAAGTGGATTGCACAAGACACATAAAAACCGATCGTGGGAGACTTTTAAGGCTGGGAGGTTTCTACTAAGCCAATATTATTCGAAAGTTTCGTGCCAAATTATTATTTTAATGTATTTTATTCATTACTGGCGTTATATTTACATCTGAAGTTGGTTTTTTATCTTTGTGAATCAATATTCCGAAATGTGGACTTGTTTCATGATCAAGCAATGTCTCCCTACAGAAATATTTTGAAACGTAAGCAGAAGCAAGTTTCTCTTGGTAGGTTTGTATTGAAACTACATAAATCTGAGTCTACAACAGGGATCGAGTGTGTTAAGAGAGAAAAAAGAGAAAGAATCCCTGTGCAAGCACCTGGTATTTTATTGGAAGGAGACTCCCCCCTCCAAGCAATAACCCCTCTCCTCCTCTACCTCACCACTATCCCATTAGGCCATCAACTCCTTTCAGTAGAGGTAGAGTGAATATAAATTTTATTTTATTTTATCTAATTATTGTTTAAATTATGTCTATCTAATTTAAAGATTATGTATAAAAAAACCATCAATTTAAGAATTTCCCTGTAATTTCTGGTTTTCGGCAACGAATTAATTCCATTTATATTAATTCTTATGGGAAAAATTTGTTCGGTACGTATTGCGCCTGCTGGAACTAATTAACGACGAGTACCGAGGTAGCACTGTATATTTTTTTATTCCACAAATCTCACGCTGAAATTTTTTTAATATTTTTTTAAATGATTTGAAATTATAAACTATCGATTCATTCCTTCTTTATATGAGTATAATTATTTTATATTCGAGTAAATATGCTACTATCTTTCAATCTTAGAGCTGTCAGTAATAAATCGTGATGACAAACGATGATCACATGAGAAGACAAGAATCCCTCATCATGTACGAGAGGTTGTTCAACGACTAACGACAGACACTGTATCTATGACCATCGTAAATATTTTAGAAGAATTGGTACTTTCCCATTGTATCAACCTGTCGCTAACTACAATACAATGAAGTCGCCTATTAAAGAAATAAAAGGAATACAAGAAAATACATTCGAACCCCATTATAACGAACTTCAAGGGAACAAAGGTTTTATTCGCTTTGTCTCGTGGTTCTCTATATCCGAACCGTTAAGAAAAATGCTAGAGTTCACAAAATGTATAACTCATTCGTTGCAATGTTTATTCAATAATGATGTATTAAAAAGATGATAAAATCTATTAAAAATGATCATTAATGAATGAAATCGACTAAAATCTATTACATTAAACTGACACAATACTAATTAAATTACGTACAATAGGAAAACGCTGGGACCAAAATTTTCGTTCGTTATGTTCGTGAGTTCGTTATATACCGATTTCGCTGTAACGGGGTTCGACTGAAATCACTTTTCATACCCCATTTCGACTTTTGCGAACTACATTTTAATGTTAAAGTAATGTTAAAACAGAATACTGACTTGTCACATCACATATTTTTTGCAAACTACATTTATTTTTTTTTTCGTGAGGTAATCTTTACACGAGGGAATTTCATTTACATGAAGAAGTGGACAAAATAACTCTAAATAAATGTATGGAAGAAGTGGACAGAGCTACATAGGAAAACGAATCTTTAAAAAATCTTTAAATTTCATTTTCCTTTCTGTCCACTTCTAAAGGCGCATCTACACACAAGCGAATCAGCTCCCCCCGTTGCCTCTTGACACATTTTGGTGTCGATTAGCCCCCCCCCCCCCAACGTGGGGGAAATATCTCGTGGCTTTGATCATTCGTCTTAAATCCGCCATCCGGGGCGGTCTGAGTCGAATTTTCAAAGGCAGGAGGGATGCCATAAAACCTCCTCTCGGCGACGGGACCAATAAATCACTGCTTTCCCTTACACTTCGCTCTGTTTCGCGAATGTGTGCTTGCAGGGTTACATATACATTTATGGCCTGTTCACATAGAATCCATCAGCGTAATAAAATCACATAGAATCCATCATCGTATTGAAATATTTTAAACCAATGAAAGCCCTTAACAATTTCGTGGCTAATCGTTTGGCGGTTTGTAATTGGTTAAATATATTTCAATATGAGTAACGCTGACTCTGACGGATTCTGTGAACAAACAGGCCCTTAGAGTTGTTTTGTTTGTAACGTCGTAGCGCAGTGGTCGCATCTGAGATTTGTAACTAGACCCCCGGCCTCTGCAACCGTATGAGTACGCGTTTCTTCGCCAACAATAGGAATTCTTGGAGAGTTGGCGACAAGTCGGTATAATGGGAAAGTACCGAACAGTTTAATTTTAAAAATATCCCTTTATTTCACTGCTCTCAAAATATTTTAAAACAACCTAGATTTTGAAGTGTAGAACCGTGTCAGAGTCAAACCTACTTATTGATAAAGCATTTATTTAAAAAAAAACTTGAAGGACTGTGAAAACCGAGTCAGATTACTGGCTCGTAGGCAGGCTGAGTCACAAATACTCCGTGGAGGAACTCCGCGACGGTCTATCAAGCGTCGTAATCAGCTGAGCGATTCGTGTAAGAAACGTCATCGCAACAGCTGAGTGAGAGCACTCACCGATTCACTTCGCTTCATTTTCAAAATCACTGCAAGAAGAAAACGAATAGGGCTCGGTTTGATGCTTAGAAGTAGGAAGAGGAGAGGACGACAGGACACATCCAGGCACAGATGGGGTATTTCTGCAGGACGCGAAAATTCAGTAGAAAGAAAGTTTTAAAAAAATAAAAAAAAATACTAAAATGTTCATCAACTCTTGCCTCTCCTTGAAAGGAAAGTCACTTTTCTTAAAAAGGGGGGGGAAAAAAGAGGGAGAGAAATCATATATTTATTTCGGTTGGTTGGTTGGTTGAGAGTACGCACTACGGTCAACTTTTGCTACACAAGGGCTAATTAGACCGGGATATACAGTTTAAAGCCGATTCCGAAAGGCTACAAACATTCATGCCGATAGTGGAACTCAAATCCACAGACCGGCCCACCATGTCAGCGCCCCACCATTCGGCCATCACCCGGCAATTTCTTCCGTTCACATATGTGTACATAATTTTCTTGAACACACACATACATGTATACATAAGTGTAGGTGTGAGAGACATATCTCTCTCTCACACTCACTCACTCACTCTCTCTTTCTCTCTCACACACACACACACGCACGCACGCACGCACGCACGTGTGTGTGTACCGGTAGTGTGTGTACCAGGTGTGTGTGTAACCCGGTAATAGGTTCCTATAAAATGCCGTTCGTGTGAAACCCTGTTATACACAGACCAGGCATATTAACGTGACCACCACCACTGCCTACTTTTGACGTCAACGTTAAATAACCAATCGCAGAAGGCACGTGTCATCAGCAAATTTGGTGGATATATAAAGTGTGTTGTAGGCATTCGGAAAACATTTCAGTTCTTGCAGTCATGCAGAAACGGAGCGATTTATCCGACGTCCAAAAGGGCATGATCATTGGCTTTCGGGCCAAGGGTGGAAGCATTTCCGAAACGGCTAATTTTGTAAACTGTTCCCGGGCCGCCGTGGTTAAAGTATACTGTGCATGGCAAAATGGCACTATCCAAAATCAACGACGTGGCAAATGTGGTGCACCACGGGCCATAGACGGCAGAGGTGAACGACAGCTACGGACATGCGTTCGGGCGAATACACGTGCAACCGTTGAGCAACTGACCGTCCAGATGAACCAAGGTGCTACCAACAGTGTCACCACAACGACGGTGAGCACCTTCCATCCGAAGCCCCAACGCGATACCAATAGGCTGCCTCAAGCCTTCTCTTGACAAACTTTTTTTAAAATTTCCAATGGCAAGAATTACAGAACAACATATATATCAAAAGGATAAAAAAAGGGAAAAAAGAACAAGATATTTAAATGACATCAGTTAATCCATCAACTTATGTCTGGCAATCCAACAGCGCTCCCATAAAGAAACGGGAGGTAGAGCAGGACAGGAAGCAAGGTGAGGCATGTCCATTTCTTCCTGGTAATCGCACACAGGAGACAAAGAGGGTCGGGAGCCAAGATAATTCTGTGGAGCTGCTTGCAATCATGACCAGAAAAGAGCCGTAGCATTGCCACAAATTTACCTCTAGGCCACTTAGGAATATCATGGACATGGACGTACCAGGACTTGTGACCGCTTCTAGCAGCAACAACCTGTGAGAAGGAACACCTGAGGGTCTTGTAGACTATCGTCTTGATGGAAAGGTAGGCCAAATCCTGGTTGTTTAGCTGTAAAGCAGAAGCCCCCTTTTTCACCAGGAAGTCAGCAGCCTCGTTTCCCTCGATTCCGCAGTGCACCGGGATCCACTGCAAGACAACTGTTTTATTATGATCCGACAAGCGTTCCAGAAGGTTAAGGCTCGGTGCGCATGAGCTATCCGGTGTCGTTGCGGCACCGCAGTTGCGATCAGGAGTACAATAGAGTTGAACTAACCGACGAAGCCTACGTCCGTGTGAGTCGGTTAGTTCAACTCTATGTACTCCTGATCGCAACTTCGGTGCCGCAACGACACCGGATCGCTCGTGTGCACCGAGCCTAACACAGTCATCAATATCTTTCGATCGAGAAAAACGGGGAGTTAATAGCCTGAAGTGCAACGTAGATCTACCTACTCGTGGTGCGCTCTGGGCAACGGCTGTTACGGCAAAATTATCTACAAAAACGGCATACACCCTTGAAAAACTAATAACAGCTTTAAAATTGCGCAAGCGGTAAATGCGCAAGTGGTAAATGCTGCAAGTGCACAGGGGAACATGAGATATGTACCCGTCGAAACACCTTTGTAGACAATATTAAAAGTTGAATAGACACAAACTCGTGGAAAATGTGATATTTACATTACAAAACCTCTTTGTGCACTCTATTTGACCGTGCCGTTTCGACGCATCCAGGGAAAGAACTTTAGGGCCAAAAGTCAATTTTTCACTTCGATTTCCAAACAAACAATACAATGTGTCATTCTGAATTAACAATTCGTCAGAAGCGGAGAACTTAATCTTTAAAATGGTACCTTATTTATCGATTTTGGTTAAGTATGAAGGGAGAGAAAGGGATCATCACAAAAAATCAGCTTTCAGAAATAAAATATATGGTTTTTCCATGCAAAAAGAATAATGTACACCTAGGCGGATATTGCCAATAAAGAAACTCATTAATGAAATCCCAGAATGATAATAAAAGCAAACGATTTTTAAGTTTAAAAGTTCAGTGCGATTGATAATGGTAAAATTAAAAAAAAGCTAGCGCACGCCATCTAGGAGAAGAAAAATTGTTTATAATATTTATACTTCAGTTATTAAATAAACAATAAGATGTGTAATTCTAAATTAACAATTCACATGAATCACGGAAATCATAATCTTAAATTGATACCTCATTTATCGATTTTGGTTAAGTATGAAGGGAGAAAAAGGGATAAAAAAAACCAGCTTTTAAATATAATATACACTGCTGGCCACCCAAATTGCAACACCAAGAAAGACAAGAGATATCACAACAAAATTTATTTTGTAGATAACATGTTGACCAAGTATCAAATCATTAAATTTGTAGACTTCTGTGAAGTGTGGTTCCTGCCAAAATCAGTAGCCAGACTAGCCGCCATTGTTGGAGATCACCGCTGCCACACGCCTCGGCATTGATTCAAAGAGACTTTGGATGAGTTCTTGGGGTACAGCAGACCAAGCAGCTTCCACGCGTTCCCAAAGTTGATCTGCTGTGGCAGCTGGGGATGGAATCTGGGTCAATCGTAGAGCAACCATGGACCACATGTTTTCTATCGGCGAAAGATCCGGAGAGCGAGGCGTCCAGGGAAGCAATTCAATCTGGCGATTGATGAAGAACCGTTGGACAATGCGTGCCACGTGTGGTCGCGCATTATCCTGTTGAAATATGGCTGTGGGCAAGCCCTGAAGGTAAGGAAGGACAACTGGCTCCAACACCTCGGAGATGTAGCGCTGGCTGTTTAAAGTACCGGCAATGTGTACTAGAGGTGTGCGAGAGTGATATCCAATACCGCCCCATACCATAAATACCCGGTGCAGGACTAGTGTGGCGGTGCATAACGCAGCTGTTCAGCATCCTCTCTTCACGGTGTCTCCAGACTCGAATGCGATCATCGTGGTGTTGCAGACAGAAGCGTGACTCGTCAGTAAAGACAATTTCATTCCATTCTGCCGTCCACATCCTTCTGTCATCGCACCATTGGCGGCGGAGACGTCTGTGGTTCTGCGTCAAGGGTAGACAAAGCAATGGACGTCTTGCGGACAGATCACTCTGCTGTAAATGGCGTCGAATGGTACGCGCAGACACTGGATGATGCGTTACAGACTGCATGTGCTGTGCTATGGTTCGTGATGTGATTGAGCGATCCGTCACTGCCATGCGCACAATTTGCCTGTCATCACGTGAAGTGGTGCGCTGAGGTGGATGCGATCGAACACGCCGGTTCGTCGTACCCTCCTGCATCCAACGATCACATATCCGCATTACAGTTGTTTGGTTTCGTCCAACACGACTACCGATTTCCCTGAAAGATAATCCACAATCTCGGTAGGCCACTATCCTTCCTCTGCCGAACTCGAATACTTGATCAAAAGATGATTGCTGTTTTCGACGAGGCATAATTGATCGTTTTTTTGAAAAAACCACAAGAAAAACACAATTGCCGAACTTGAAATCGTCGAAATCTCCAAGCCTTAAATAGCGCTTTGAAGTGGCGGCACAGGCGCGCGTGATGTGCGTCTGCGCTGAAATTCTAATCATTTGCATATCTCACCTCCGCTAATGCATGTTGTAAATTTCATGTTATTTGCATGTTTCCTTCAGGGTGTTGCATTTACAGTGGCCAGCAGTGTATATATAGATAGATAGATTTTTAGATATCAGCCTTTCATCCCTTGAGTGGGTCGATAAAATGAGGATCAAGCATGCTTGGGAACTAAACTCTGGGGGTCCCACGTAAGGTTGACCACCGGCCTTGGTTCACAGCGGACTGTTGCGCCATGAGTTTAGTTTTTTTTAGATAAACTGAGTAATCGAAAGGCTTTTTTATAGCTAAAATTAAATGCGTATACAGTTATCAGTTTTTCCTTTAGCATAATGTATATTACGCCTTGAAAGAGTAATGCAAAGCAATTTCTTGTGTACCCATCAGCAGCTATGCATATTAGTCCTCATTTAGGACTTCTCAGAATGTCATAGTAAACTGTACACGTCAGTAGTTACATAAAACTTCCCTAAATATTTACTACCGGCTGATAATTTCCTGTCTGTTGATCCCAGAACGGACGGAATAAACTCAATGATTTCCGTTGTGGCCTGGATTAGCGGAAATTATATGTTATGCTCTTGAATTTTGATTCATTGTTTTAAAAAAATAATTGTTTATATGTATAAGAGAATGTTTTATGAATATACTCTTTTTTCAAAATTCAGCTCGAATTATCGGACCGGTCACATGTGGCCCGATTTCAGTATAAATACATACATAAGTTGATGAGTGATAATGACGGGAAAAAAATACAACGACTGCTTTCATCCCATTGAGAATACGCGCGCTTTTCCAATAATCACTGACCATGACCTTCTGAGAGAAAATATCAGTTTTCAGTTCAGTAGGTTCGATCGTGCGCTCACCGGTAAAAATGAAAACATGTTGGTTGCGGAATCAGTTAAACTAACGGCCAGAACTGGATTACTAACGTAATTTATCGATGTATCGCGTGCGAATTTCATCCAGGTGAATCCATTTCGCCCTGCCATGACAACTGAACTTCATTTTTATTCTCGTTTCCACTGCCATTAATTCGCAACAACGATTTCAAAGCAGAAAATATTGATAGGATAAATTATTTACATAGCATTGACATATAATATTTTATATGTCATGATTGACTTATAAAACATTATAAGTTTTTTGTTTGTTTTGTGTATTAAAATACAATAGAACAAACAAAAAAAGAAAACTACGTTTTGAGTACTTTTTCTGTTGAAGGGTGATCCCACTCCCTTGACGAGGCCTAACCGCCCCTGGGTCCTTTGCTTTTCGTTGTAGGAATGGATTACACGGTTGACGAATCAAGACACGATCTTTAGTCCCAAAATTATTTATTATACATATCAGTGGCACACCCAGGGGGGAGGGGCAAAGGGCCCTGCCCCCGCAAAGAAATAGAAATTGCATTACGAATATTGATTTTGCATTATAAATATTTTTATCCGTTAATCTCGGCCCCCCCCCCCAAGAAAAAAATCCTCGGTGCGCCACTGATACATATATTTCTACTGGGATATGCCACAAATTCTATATACACATATATATTACAAATTTACATTGATCAATAAAATCACGTGCAAGCTACTTTCCACGTGTCGAGCTCTTCTGCCCCCGACCTTTCACCTTTGAAAGTCGGAGCGAAAATGTCCAACCAGTCTTTTTCTCACTTCCCGCCAAGCGGGTTCCTCTTCCCCCGCCCCTCGCTCGACCACCCCATAGCAGGTTCCTTCCCCCTCTCGCTCGATCACCCCTAAGCAAGCAGTTCCGGTCGGTTAGTCGTCGGGGAAGAAACAGGGGAGGGGAGGGGAGGGGAAGAATAGGAGTCCATTCCTGTCAGATTCAATAATCCCAAATATGGAATCATCATACCTCTTGATCCATATGATTATTTTGCCTCACTCTTCTGAGTGTGTAGAGAGAGAGTTTTTTAATAAGTTAATAGAGTCACAACAAAACACACACATTATCTTAAAAATGAAGCTGTAAACGATCGTATGATGGCACAATAAATAGATAGTTATCATCAAAACTGTCGTTCCTGGATACTTAAAACAGAACTGGTAAGAGACGTAATAGAAAGAGCATGTTCTACACAAGGGTTTCCCAAACTTTTCCTGCAATAGAACACTTCGTAAATCTGAAATTTTAACGGAACATCTTTATTTTGTAGGGTATTAATAGTAATAACACATAATCAATAAAAATTTTTAAAAAGTATAAAAAAATTGTCTATTTAGTATTTTGTAATTATGTATGAATAATTAAATTTTTTGACATTTTAGAGCATTAATCCGTCAAACATGCTTGAATTTCTTGTAGGTGTTGCAGGATATAAAACAATTCCAGGTTTTAGGGGAACACCTATTAACTTTCCATGGAACACTAAAGTTCCGCGGAACATAGTTTGGGACACCCTGTTTTACAAGATTAGAATGAGGAGGTTTTTAAAATGTCGTAGGATAAAAGAGGTCTCTTAAGTTCCTTAATCTTTATATAAGGGGAGTCATCACCTTTACACAAGTTGAAAAGACAGAATTTTTGCTGTTTGTTTGAATTTCTATAATTTTTTTTGCTATTGTCCATTATATATGAAATTTTCAGCATCACTTTTCTAAACTTTATAGATTATGTTCCCTGAATTAATTTTATTACAAGTAAATAAGGATTTTATTTATGAAGTAAGAAGTGAGTGTATTTTCTGAAATTTTCAAATTTGTATTGATACACTGCGCGCAGACTTACAACAATACTAATTAAGTTTCAATAATAATTTTTGCATTTTTTTTATGTTAAAACATTGGGTATATTTCTACACCTATTTAAAATTTAAAACACCAAAAAATATTTACTCCAGGACAATCAGATTTTTAAAAAAACTGAAAAAGCCCATTAAAATTACAAGTCAAATGCCATAAATTCATAGTAAAATAATTTTAAAAAATTATTTTCTAGTTGGAATATCTTAACGCGGTTTGTTTTAAATGATTCAGGAATGTTGAAATATTCTAAGAATGCAAAAAAGTAAAATTTGATTTTTTGAAGATTCAAAGGTGATGACTCGCTATAAATTGACATTAACTTGTTATTTAAGTAGGTAGTTATAACTTCCTTAGCGTCCAGAGAAAGATGAGAATATTGTACATCAGTGTTTAGATTTAAAACAAAATCACTATACATGAATAATTTCAATAATATCTTAAAAGAAAATTAAAAATTTAGTTGAATAGGTCGGAACAGCTTTCAAATTAATTTTTATACATTGTTCAGCTACACAAATAGAGAATTTCATGTACACAAATAAGAATTCTTTAATCTGTATATAAGGAAAATTTATTTTAAAAATAAAAACTCAAAATAAAAAGTTTGTTATTTCTGCTAAAGCGGTCATAAACAAAAAACAGATTATGTAAGTGTAATTGGATGTGATGTGATTCGAGATAGTTTCAAAAAGACGTTAAAAAATAGTCATTTACTCACTAGACCGTGTCTTATACATTGCATCGATGTTAGAAACCATAGTAAAAGGGCAAACAGGAGATGCCTTACTATTTATAGAATGAAGTAACAGGAATGCTTTGTTAAAAGGTCAACGTTAAAAAATATGGTTTACTGGATAAGCATTTAGTTAATGAATTTTAGCTGAAAAATATATTGAATAGGTAGAAAATGAAAGAGACATACAAACAAAAAAAAAGCAAGTTTAATAATCAACGACGAAATAATGAATATAAATTTTAAAATAAAATTAACAGGGAAAACGGACAACTATCACGAAGGCGATCCAGGCCCGCCGTCAGGGTGGGGCAGGGGGGACAAAATCCCCGGGGCCCGGTTAAAATAATTGTTGACTGAAAAATGTATATAATGTCCAAATATTGAGTGGGGGGGGGGGTCCGCTGTATTATTTTGCCCCGGGCCCTAGCTCAGCTGACGGTGGCCCTGAGGTGACCTACCAAACAAAAAATGTGCTTTTTTTCTGTAGAGGAATTTCGACTGAAAATAGTGACGTATTTTTATGACTGAACCGAAAAAATCTACACTTAGTCACCATTACAAAAGCCAACAACTATGACTGTTTAGCAGACACAACTTCCAATTTAAATTAAGATGGTTAAAAAGCTAAAGAAATCGAAGAATAGCATACTGGATTCATAGAAAAGTTGCATAGTACGAAAAGAAAAAAAATTAAGTGAATTACAGATGTTTTTCTTAACCTCGTATGGCTTTTTAGAATATATTTGGGTTAGGTTGGTTGACACTCGATTTTCCATAATTTTAAATATTTTACTGACGTTTGACAGGCAAAATATTTGATTAAGTATAAAAAAATAAGTCAAGAATAAACATCTTTTAGGAAATAAAACCTAAATTCGATTTACCAGGAGAATATATTTTGTCCTTCGATAAAAGCCTGGTACTTAAAAAAATGTTGATTTTCGAAAAACTTCAATTCACTACATTTTTTTTTCGAGTCGAACCATTATTCACCTATAGACGCACTAATTAATGGAGAGGAGGAGCTGATAAGATTTTCGTATAATGTAAAAACGAATCCGTTTCTCTAATCCTATGTTATGTAGCATTGAACGTTTTTATTTTACGGTAAGGATCAAGATTCTATTGTTTCTCGCATTTAACATCAGTTTATTCATTTCTTTCACACATGCGTATTTTCAACTGGACTTCTTTCGCTCCTGTAATGTTTCCTACAACATTTTTTAGAAAGTGGGTGGGAAGATTGTCGTGGCAAACAATGTCAGGTAGTTAACTGTACGGGTTTCTTGTTTTAAGAAAGTATCTTAAAAGATATCTGTATCAACGAACTCAAAGTTAAGGGGCTTTAGCCCTTGATAAGGACGGCCACTCTGCGCTTCCTTTTAAAGCCTTTTATTTCACCCCATATATACAATATGTACATTTGCCTTATTATTAGGTAGGCTATCTGCATCAAACTACCATATTTTTAGCGTGGTGCGCTTACTTCCGTTCATAACATGGCTCCCAAGAGGCACACATCGGGCCCGACCTGGCCGAAGCCCAACTCACATTTTTTCTTCTATGGCGCTGTATCACTGCTCCCTCTTTTCCTTTGTCAACAGCCCTCAAATTCCAAAGTTATTAACCAAACGGCCAAGTATCTTGGTCAATAATTTGGGGTTATTTACCAAGACACTTGGCCTTGGTTGTAATATACCCGAAGCGAAATCTCTTAAGATTGATTGTTTTGTGTTTAATGGCGCAAGGACCAGGTAGGACAAGCTGCGTCACCAAAACTCTTAACGCTACTGTGTACCAGTGGCGCACCAAGGATCTTGGGGGGGGGGGGGGCGAGTTGAGCAGATAAAAATATTTATAATGCAAATTCAATATTCATAATGCAATTTCTATTTCTTTAGGGGGCAGGGCCCCTTGCCCCCCCCCCAGGGTGCGTCACTGCTATGCACTAACTCTACTGGATTCGCTCACCTCAATGTTAACTAATGTGTCCACTATTTACAGCTATATATATATGCCGATAATCCAATAAAAATGGTGTTTTCAGATAGCTTGAACTTTTCTGTACCTTGCAACAGGATTCATCTTATAAATTTCGTCCCCCAAAAGGAATTTAGGAGCATTTAAAACGCATTGTACCAGATATTTTCCCAGAATAATTTAAATTTCAAAATATTATTTGCGTTTCTTCTTAAAACGAAAAATGTTCCGAAGTGTAAAATGTCTTTCTCTATTACGGAGTTTTTTTTAATTTATTATTATAAATAAATAAATAAATAAATAATCTTTCAATCCCAGTCGGCAATACTTGGACACATTTTTTCCATAGGTTAACATTGAGGTGAGCGAATCCAATAGGGTTAGTGCACAGCAACCTTAAAGCCTCGGAAAACAACTTCAACTTTCTCTCTTTAAGAAAAGAAATTAAAGTTAGAAACTTAAAATATTTGAAATGGTGATCGAAAGTATTTATTCTTGGGATATGGATAATGTTGCCAAAAAAGAAGAAAACTTCGCTGTCTGGTAAACAGAAAAAAATATTAATCGAATAATCCAGACAAACTCGAGCTGCAGCGCCACAATAAATAGATCGTTTGAGAAATAAGGCCTGAGAAATTTCTAGAGCGCTTGAACCAAAAGAATACACACTAGTGGAATAATTTCAGTGTACTAACAATTTGATTTAATGGTATTCTCATGGAGCAACGTTGACGACAATAATAGAGAAATTGCCGAACCCATGCCCTATTTCTGTAGTACATTAAATAGATTAATATCACCGAATACTTTTTTCAGCGCTCCGATTGGGGCCAACAACATTTGCAAAGGCTGTGAGTAACGGAGAATATGCTTGAAATAAAAAAATAAGCAAAAGCAAGTTGGACATTTAAAATAATAATAATAAATGAAGTTTACATTTACCGCTAAGAAATCAAATTTAAATTGTTTTATTTATTTTTAGATCCTATTTTTAAATAATTGTTTTACCTACTTTGGATTTCCTTTTACACCATGGAAATATTGATTTACTTCCTGTATAGCTTTTCATCTGCCTTTACTCCGTCTACGATATTTTGGGGTTGGTCCTCCGAAGACGCAAATTCGGGGTTTCGTTGTCCTGATAATCACTATGAAACAACTACCAGTTTTAAAAACTCAAGCTTAACAAACACGAGTGTAACTAGGTGTATAGAGATACCTTTTTTTCCCTGTAGAGTTATCACGTGAGCTCATGAGAGTAAAAAGCAGAGGTCCGTCCTCTTTGCGCAGCTGTCTCCTTCAAAAAAAGGTGGACAGTTGCTACATAATTTGCTTTCATACAACTTTCTACGAATTAGAATAAATCAAACTTCTTTTAAGGGAGTCAGTGATTTGAAGTTTGATCACAGTCTTGGTTGCAGCTAATATTTAGCAGTCATGACTAATATTTTTTTACCTTATGTTTTGATTTCAGTGTAAATGAAGTAATCGGAATATATATATATATATATATATATATATATATATATATACACACATTATATATATATATATATATATATATATATACATTATATATACACACATACACAAGCATATACATTCAGGTCCAGTGGCAGCATAATGGAAACGTGTCGCGCTTCGGATGGAGGGTGCTTAGTTCGCATCCCGGAGAGCGCAATTAAATGCCTTAGTGTCTACGCCGGATATGGGCACGTTAAATCCGTAGACCGATGAAGGTGGTATCTGTTCAAAACAGAGATAGCACCTGGCTACTTCGACTCTTCCCTCCTGCCCTTCTAGCGTCATTATAAATCGGAACCGCATTCCTCTTCCCACAGCCGGGACCTGGTCTGGCACGTTCCGACCAAGGGGACATAAGTCACAAAAACAGGAACAACAACAATAACTAACACACACACACACACATATTATATATGTATATATATATATATATATATATATATATATATAAAGCAAAGTGTCTCTATGTATGTATGTATGTATGTATCGTATCGTATACAAATGTACATTTCTTGACGAATCTGGTTGAAACTTCGTATATACTTATGTTTTGAAGCCTTAGGATAATTCTAAGATAAGTTTGGAAGTTTTAAAATAATTATAAATAAATACAGTTTTTAAATAATATTTCATCTCTAGGCGTTGGAATCAATCATTCATAAGAACTGCACATGCGCACCTATTGGATGTTAATTCTATGTATGTATGTATGTATGTATCGTATACAAATCTACATTTCTTGACGAATCTGGTTGAAACTTCGAATTGTTGAAACTTCGTACTTATGTTTTGAAGCCTTAGAATAATTCTAAGATAAGTTTGGAAGCTTTAAAATAGTAATTATAATAATTTTTAATTAATAAAAAACCAACAATTTTTAAGGGTGACAACAATAAATGGAAGCTGTTACATTTCCGGGAATCACCCCTATGTGTCTCGCTAACTTGCGATTGTTTACTTTCTGAAATTTGGTGATTTGGTATATTACATATTGTGTTTGCACTTCAGAATGCTTAGTATACTGTAATTTATATTGTTCTTAATTTTATAATTCACGCTGTACTTTTAATAGCATAAAAATTAGTATATCTTAACTAAAAAGAATCAGTCTAAACTTTAAGCGTAGTTTTGTGATTTGTGATTCACTCACAAAAATTAGCCGTTTGGATTTTCTTTTTATTCATGTTTATAACATTTCACATGCCTTTTTTTACTATGTAATTTCTACTGTGTTTAGTTTTTAAATTGATTTGGGTTAACAAACATTCTTAAAATCCCGGGCAACGCCGGCTAGCCGGGGGGGGGGGGAGGAAAAGAATTTTTCTTCTGCTTGCTACTGTTTGCAGGACGTGGGATGCGTATACACAAAATTTAAATACCTTTATTTGTTATTTTTTAGTATTTCCATTCTCTGACAATGACTCTGAAAGGAGCGGGTCCCTAAACCGACCGGCTAGACGGGCGAAGCACGGCTAGTATTTTATATATATATATATATATATATATATATATACACACCGGGTGGTCATAAAGAAACTTTGCCGATATAGGGATCTCTAGCGGCTGTTCCGTTCAACCGATCGAGATGAGATTTCAGATATAGTTATTCAGAGATATGAGCTCGAGATTCTGTGAACAGCAACCAAGTGGCGCTCACGGTTACGGTTATAGGTACAAAAACTCGAAAATTTCAAATGGCAACGCCCACTTTTTCCCGTCGAAAAATGCTCAGCGCATGCGAAAACCCTAAAAAGTGTTGGAACGGTACGGGTATCACAAAAAACGGACGAGTTATGAACGCACAAAAAAAAACAGCTCTGCGATTGGCTAACAAAGACACGATCAGAGAGCTTTTTATCGGTTTTCTACGCTGAATATCAGGCGAACGGATCTAGCCTCTGTCATATGCAAATTTCCTCCTTGTCCCGGCCAAAAAAACTGATCGTGTCTTTGTTGGCCGTTCGCAGAGCTGTTTTTTGTGCGTGCATAACGCGTCCGTTTTTTTGTGATAAACGTACCGTTCCGACGCTTTTTAGGGTTTTCGCATGCGCTGAGAATTTTGCGATGGGTAAAAGTGGGCATTGCCATTTGAAAATTTCGAGTTTCTATACCTATAACCGTAACCGGGAGCGTCAGTGTGTTGCCGTTCTCAGAATCACGAGCTCATATCTCTGAATAACTATATCTGAAATCTAATCTCGATAGGTTGAACGGAACGGCCGATAGAGGTCCATATATCGGCGAAGTTTCTTTATGACCACCTGGTGTGTATATATATATATATATATATATATATATATATATATATATATACATACACACTCATACAAACGAGAGTTAATAAATACGTCTAAAGAGGCTTTTAAAAATACATTTGAGATATTTACTTAAAACCATTTTTATATCTCAACCTCCATGAGCATTAATACATTAATCGCATCTCTTTATTAAAGCTCCAATACCTGCTGCATAAAATTCTTTGGGCTTCTGTGTCAGTCGGCCATATGCATACCTCACCTTCAGTTTAATCATCCGTAGAGAAACTTTGCCGTCAAGGTGAGTTTTTAGTAGACCAAAAAGGTAAAAGTCGCGTGGGGATCAGTCGAGACTGAAAGGCGGATATTCAAGAAGTAGACAACTAAATTCATAATTCTCTCTTGGGTTAATCGAACTGTAGAGGCCTGGCGCAAGATTACTCTGATCAGTGGGCTTGGGCGTTTTCTTCAAAATGTTGCCTGTAGAAGCGCTGGATGTTATAATTCATCTCGGTGTGTGGTCGAGAGACTGTGAATAATAAAACTCTTATATCCACTCCAGAGGCAAAAAATAAATAAAGGCTTCAGGAACACTACGGTGCGTAAAAGAAAAAACTGCCTGTGTGGCCATTGATAGCGATGAAAAGACTATAAATGTTGTAAGATAGATGGCGACGTTATTTTATGGCCCACAATAAAACTTTCAAATAATTGTCAAAGTGGTACCCCAAACGAAAATTATGGTAGGGAGGTACTTGGTATACTATGAACAAGAGCAGTGAAATAAGGGACCAATTGAGGCAGGAACTGTTAAGATAAAGGCAACTCACTGTCCAATGAGACATAAAGGAACGGGCCAAAATGGCCCCCGGTAAATGGCCACCAGCCCCTCAAAAAAAAGAAAAATATCGACAGATTTCTCTTGTTAATCGCCGAGCACTGACCCTGAAGAGCTGATTGAGCTGCAAGAGACTGGCGGAAGTTCCTGTAGTCTGACCTGATGATGCCGAGTCTGGCCTGATGCGGGTACCTGTCAACGAAAGCCTTCTTCGCTGTATTCTTCAACAGTCGTAAGTGCCTCCCGAAAGAACTTAGAAATATTTGCTTTGACTGAATATTTTGCCTCTGCTTCTGGATTCCTCATGTATTAGTTGATAATATGAATGCGAACCTTGTTTTATTATTAATTTTACTTTAAAAGAATTTTTAGTATTGTCGAATAAAAGTATGATAACGGCCAGTTCTCTATGTTTCCTTGTTTGTTCCACACATGCACGCATCAATTTATTAAAGTTCATCAATTCATTACGGTTAATTCTAACCTATACTGCCCGCAAATTCAACAGAATTTCACAGTATGAGACAGCATTTTCAGATTCGTCTCGATCCAGAATTTTTTTTATTTCCAATGGCACAGATTACAAGACAACTACAGCCAGAAAAAGCGTTCCAGAAAATGAGCTAGCAAAACTCCTCGTTGATATTTCGTAAGCCTAACCTTACCATGAGAGCGTGACCTTGAATTTCTTGGCTGAAAGTGAAGAAGGATGCATCCATTACATTGAACCACACTTTGATTCGGGATGCTAGTGATGAATCATCGATTCATCCCTAGTAATAATCTTGTTGAGCAAGTCTTCTCCTGATAACTGATATCAGCTTGAGATTTACTTATTGACTTATTTATGAGCCATTAACAAGCCAAATTGGTTAAGTCTACTTTTAAAAATTATAGTGTCAAAGCACTTGATTGACTCTAAATTTTTACTTTCATAATAAATTTCCGCCAAATATAAGCATTAACACCACTAAATGACAAAAAAATTGTGTGTCCATCAAATAACAAGTAATTTTTTTCAGAAGCCAATCAAGTTAAGTTCCTGCTCTAATGTAAATCGTTGCATTAATGTAATTCAAAGGCTGAAGCAAGTACTTGATGATAACGGTAAATCGTCTAGTGTTTTTTCATCACATAAAATGTTAAATAAATGAGTCAGTTACACTCTAACTACTGCAGAAGTAAGTACTTGTAAATTATTAAACAATTATTTCAATTTTTTTCTGTAGTAAAAACATAATTTGAACTGAATTGGATGCTATCTCTTTTTTTCACTTGCCAAGTTGGCTAAGTCCCTTAGTCACGCAAAAATTGTAATAATAATAATGATTACTCCAAGGATATTCTATCTTATCGATTAGAAGTCGTCAGATAAAAGTTACATCTGCATTAATACATTCTACAATGTTTCTTTGAATTAATATTTTCAGAGGAATGTTAAAAACAATGTATATTATTTTATCACTTTTCTCCACTTTTTTTATGTACTTAATCGATTTGGCAAGTGAGCGGCTTATATATATATATATATATATATATATATATATATATATATATATATATATGTGTGTGTGTGTGTGTGTGTGTGTGTGTGTTTGTTTGTTTGTTTGTTTGTTTGTTCGTTTGTTATTGATGCTCATCTTCTTGGCCTAGACCTCTAGACCAAGTCCAAAAAGACCGCGTCTTATAATTAAATCCGAGACAACCTCCCCCACATGCAACAGCTTCCCCACAGAGGCGCCAACATAAATAATCAATGAGATGAGAGGGAGAAGCGGAACAGGAACAGGACGAATATTATGTCTTATCACTGCCGACGAAAGTCAAACTTTTGATGTGACACTACGTAATCTGTCTGAGAAGATCTCGGTCCATTACAATGCAGGGATAGGCCAGGACAACTTGCGGCATACCAGGTGTGCCCAGGGGGATTCTCCACGCAGCATTTGCTTTAACTATACGGACAGAGCAAACTTCAGTCGCACCAAATTCGAAGGAGGTGGCAGTGGGAAGCACATAAATATAGGTGTGTGTGTGTATGTATATATATATAGAGATACATATATATATATATATACACTGGTGAAATAAAGTAAGAGAATTTGCATATTTTATCGAATTTCATGAAAAGAACTGAACTGAATATAAAACCACAGCTTCTAAATAAAAATGCAAATCTTGTACGTCAAATACGTAAGCGTACACGTGTGTGTAGGCGGAGCCAGTAGAGAAACAGGCTTTATAAGCGCGCGTAAGTTAAGGCGCATTTCGTTCGCTAGCACACCTCGGCGAATTTCTTGGTGTTATTTTGCAGCAATCGGTTAATTTCAAATTGTAACAGTAAAAATGAGTAACCACCAACGTTTAGATGATGGAATGAGGTGGCGAATTGTGGGGAGGCTAGAAGCAGGCCAATCTCAAGTCCAAATTTGTAGAGAGTTCAATTTAACGCCGATCGTCGTGTGTAACTTATGGAAACAGTTCCAGGTTACCGGATCCATCGAGAGAAAGCCTGGGCAAGGTCGTCCAAGCGCCACGACGGACAGAGAAGATCGCCATTTGTCGATTATAGCGAGGCATAACAGGAGTGCTACAGCTTCTCAGCTCTCTCGTGACTTGTATGCAGCGACAGGAACCCGTGTATCAAGGGTGACTGTTTCCAAAAGACTTCATGAGAGAGGGTTGTTTGCAAGAAGACCTGCTGTTTGCGTCCCGCTCACTTCTACGGACAGGAGAATCCGTTTATCATGGTGCAGAGAGCATAGAGATTGGAGTATGGATCAATGGGCGACCGTTCTCTTCACTGATGAGTCCTGGTTCAGCCTAAACCCCGATTCTTGCCGTACGTTCATATGGAGAGAACCAGGGACCCGCTACATACTCTCCAATGTCTGCGAAATCGACCATTATGGCGGAGGAGGTTTAATGGTTTGGGAAGGCATCATGTTGGATGGCCACACACCTCTCCATGTCTTTGAAAGAGGCAATGTGACTGATGTGAGGTATAGGGATGAGGTCTTGGAGCCCTATGTTCGCCTTTTCAGGGGTGCAGTTGGCCCTGAGTTCATTTTAATGGACGATAACGTGAGGCCACATAGAGCTCTTCTGGTCGACGAATTTCTAGAGAGTGAGGATATTCGCCGGATGGATTGGCCAGCCAGATCTCCAGACCTTAACCCTATAGAGCATGTCTGGGACGCTCTGGGGAGGGCAATTGCAACTCGCAACCCCCCCTCCCCCCGGGAACCATCCAGGGAATGAAATTTTTTTTTGTTTATTCTGCAACCGCTGTTTCATACCTTCCGACTCCAACGGGTGTTACGCACGATCATGCGTGTGTATTACAATTATTGAATGGTTATTTGTTTTGTATTGTATCAATGTATGTACATATCAAATTTCATTAAAATCGGTACAGTAGTTCTAGAGATAATCGACCAAGTCTGCAAATTCTCTTAATTTCTTACACCAGTGTGTATATATATATATATATATATATATTTAATTAGAAGAAAAAAAGTCAGATTCCTCACACCCAGGTAAAATTTAGTAAACTACATGAGAGCTTCACATTCCTTCTAAACGAAATGTACAAACATTTCTAACGATTTGAGACAGATATTTAAAAAATCATAGTTCTATCTTATGGATAAACATGTAAATAATCGGTAAAGAAAAATCTCTATAGTTATCAACCATCCTTTATATTTTAAATATGCAGATTTTTTTTAGGATTACACTATTTTCTTATGAAAAACAAAAACAGAATTTGTTTTTAGCATAACAGTAATTTACAAGTACAAAGGAGTAGAAACATTATAATTTGACTGATCACGGGAAATAACGCACAGGAAAATTGTCTTATGAAAGGCATAAAGTACAAGTAATTAAAACTTTACTTTTAAAGCTCTTTTTTTGGACTGCTTCTTACCATAAAACCATTTCCATTGAATTCAAAATCGGTGTTCTTAAGATAATTGATCTTATTGATGTTTAAAAACTAAATTACTTCAACAAAGGGCTCGAGGTAGCGTCGGCTTTCGGTGCTGAGAGTGCTCGGATCGAATCCCGACAAGCGCCATTATATACCTCCGTGTCTAGCAGGATACAGGCCACGTTAAATCCGTAGACCGGAAAGTTCCTCTACGAGGTCAGAGAAGGTGGTAGAGGGTACAATCCCCCCAGATGCCGCCCCTGGAGGTTCTTGGTCAAAATTGAGTTAGCACCTGGCTAAATCGGGCTCCTACCCTTGTGATGCCATTATGAACCGCAACCGGGCTTGTGGCGGCCCTATGGAACAGCGCGCTATTCCACCTATATGGTGTCCCCCATAATAAAATGGCTAGCAAAACTGCAGTGTACTATGACGGTAAGGATATTGTCCAAGAAACCGTCTACCGCATTGGAAAAATAAATAAAAATAAATAAGCCGGAACCGCACCCCTCAGCTCTCTAGCCTATATGGTGTAACGTCCTCGGTGGAAAAATGAGACACACGAGAGACAATTAATTATATTACACAGAGCTTGTATTAATCACATAAAACTGTACACTATGTACAAGACAGAGAGTCTAGGCTCCTCTGCATATGAGAGGTTCTATAGGAACCAAAATATCGTTTACATTAACAGAGATGTATCTCTCCACTTGTAAAATCGGGAGCCGAGAGAGGAATTTTTCAGGCACTCGGTCCGCAACGGCGCATTCCCGCACCGTATTCGACGGACAAATTCGAGGCTCAATATCCAGCTACCTCTCTCCTTGCTTCCCAAAAACTCTCTCCGTCTCTTCTTTTCAGCCAGCTGGCCGAAGGGGGGGGGGGACGTAGGAGCGACCCACGATCGTTTCTTGGAAACGGGAAGAATTCGTAAAGGGATGGGCTTTGGTTGGGTGGCCCCTTTTTCCCCGAAAAGGGCCAAGACGTAACAATGGACTTGGTCTGAAATAAATATTCCGGCCAGGGAGCATCAGAAACAACAATATCAACAGCAACTTCAACAGAACAACTACAACTGAAAGTTACGTAAACTTCTGGTAATTTTAGATTACTTCCGATTGTAGGGTTTTCTGCAGGCAAAGTCTTTTGCCCCCCTCCGTACAACTAAAACATCACAAAACGCATAAATTAGTTGAAAACTTGAAAGCTCAACATTTTTACTTTGAATACCCAAAGCTCTCCATTGTTAAGCAGAAATAAATTATTCGGCTTACGTAACTTACGTAAGACCCTAATATAAAAATTGACAGTCGCTAGTGTAACTATATACACCTACATCGTACCATGCAGCTTAGATTCGCCCTTGTTATAGGCTCCACTGCAAGGTACACCCGATGAGTACAGTAAAACCTCGTTTATCCGGATCTCCGGATAATCCGGATCAGACTTGTAGACATTATTTTTATTTAATGTTCCCATTAGATAATAATTTTTAACTGATAATATGATAGCAAGAACGTAACTACAAGTACGCCAAATATTCACTTTTTAGTTTGATTCAATGTACAGTTCTTGCATTGATTGTGCAATAAATTAGGTAATAAAATGCTTTTTGTTGAGTTTAGGAAAGCTTTACTAGACTTACCAATTCTTTGTTAAGAAAGGGTGTTAAAAGTTATTTTATATTTTTTAATGTCTTGTAAACAATACTATGTAATTTTGTTACAAAACATAGTTTTTTATCGTAGTCTGCTTAGTTAAGGATTTTGTTTTGCTTATTACCCATATTACCCGGATTTTCGATTATCTGGATTGCCTATTGTCCCAGTTAGTTCCGGATAAACGAGGTTTTACTGTATATACAGTCGGACCTCTATATATCGAACTTCCATATATCGAAAGTCTCTATATATCGAACAGTTGGTGAATCCCCGTTTTTATTAGGTAGAGGTTCTATATAACGAAAGAAATTTTTATATATCGAATTTTTTCCAAAAGATTCTTAACGTGGCACGTGATTTCTCTGACCCGTAAAGATTTTTCCCTTACAGATTTTTTAGACGTTGATGAAGGAATCATTGTTTCCGATTACCCCACAGATGACGACATCATAAACTCACTTCAGGAAGAACAAACTGACGTACAAGAAGATGAAGAGACTCTAACTGAAGCAGAAATCGTTAATCCTTCGAAAAAAAGAAATGCTCTCAGCATTTGATGTAATCCGTCGTGGTCTTCAATTCGCGTAAAATGTCCCGGAGGCAGTATTTAGTGGACTTAATAAGTGTGAACACTTTTATGATGAATTTTCTTCTAAATTTATTGTACAACAAGACATTCGAAAGTTTTTTACAAAAATGTAAATAAATTGCGTTTGTATTTAAAGGTATGTAAATTTTGTTTGATAATTAAATCTAGTATAATTAATTTATTGATATTTTTTAATCGATAATAATTTTCATTTATGAATGTACGTAATTTGTAGTAATGTGATTCATATTTAAATTTGTTGATATGAAAGTGATTTCGTATATTAGAAGAAAATGCACATTTTTCTTGCAATACAATGTATCACCAATAATTTAAGCATAATCGTTTCTATATATCGAATTTTTTTCGGGAACCGTCGACTTCGATATATGGAGGTCCAACTGTATTTGCAATGCCGGCCGGATGACCCATGGTTTGGCCTACTGGTATTCTCTACGTGCCTTCCCCGCCAGGTTGTGGGTTCGGTTCCCGCTCTTCCGAGGACAAGGCTGAGATTAGGGAGCTATGTTGTCTCCCTTGTATAGTGCTCCCATAATAAAGAAGCCAACAAATGGTGTGGATAGGCGAATGTCGTAATAGATAAAAGGTGCCTGCCGCGTTGGAAACAACATTTGCAATTGGCCCCGTCCAGCAAGGTGCGCTCTATGCATTTAGTCACTAGTGTAGTTTGCACGCAGATAAAATTGGGAAAAAGATATAATCTCGCAATTCCATTCGAACTGTGAAAATGCCATTTTCTTTATCTTAAAACAAACTTCCGAGATATCGAGTACAATTCTTAATATAACTGCCCCCCCCCTCTCTGAAAACAGAGAAGAAAAATAGCGCATCAGACAAACTCATTTGCAAAGTGTGTAACAAATAATACAGCTTTCTTCCTGACTCTTAAATGCTTACATTAATCTATCGAAAACTTGGCCGAAATATTTCACACGAATACCAAAATCATGCTGTAACGTAAGATGGGAAACTTCCTTTAACAGTACTATACTATTAACATCTTTAACCTTATGCAATCAATAATTTTTTTCAGCACGTAACTCACTGTTCGATAATCAGTGCCAATATGAATGTACACATACCTTCCTTCATGTGAAAATGCAATACCAGACGATTGGAGCATTTCCAACTATGAAACCTCTACGGTAACAAAACCTGCATAGGGAATCAGTATCAAACCTTAATATCATAGGAACCTCCCCCTCTCCCCTTATGTACCGCGTCACGGTTTTGCTTGAATCTTACAATGAGCCTCCCTGAAATTGCTGAATTTCGCGTAATCGGTTCTAATGACTTAATGACTCATTGTCTAAATGACTCGAGATCTGTTTCTCGATAACATGAATCTGCACTAGTGTTAAAAACTATTCATAAGTTTCTTTATTTTTTCTAAAGATTGAGAACGAGGCATACAATTAATTTTCCTTCTTAATCTTAATTCATATTATACGTGCAATTTTAAATAAATTAAATGAATATTTCTTTAGAATAAAAGGCCGAATAAAGCCCTCTAGACTGATACCCGGGGCAGCTAACAGAAAAAAGGTAAGGCGAAGTCCTGATTATTGGTGTCATTGGCAGCAGTGATATAGAAATTAAAACTTCACATATTTAGATTTGGTGTTTAATTTACATCTCAGAAGCTCGCACGTGTAATTAATTCAATAATTACTTTTACTAATAAAAGTGTGATAGAAAGAGACCATTTTCTTCCTACAAAGGCATGAAGATGTGTTTATAATTTCGTTCTTACGGTTGAATGTTTTTAATCGTTATATAGATCATTGGATTTACAGAAATCAATGCCGAAACCAACAAAATGGACTTTTAACTCTCTAAAACCTTTTCTCCTGTGAATTATAAGTCAATTGCAAGAAAGCAGGATTAATGACAATTCATACGTAATATTTGTGGACTTGGCGTGTACAAAACGTAAGCTAATTGTTACACTCTATTAAAGAGCATTTGTGTAATACGACCCAAATAGTTTTACATATTCTCTCGGGGTTTACTGTCATTGAATTCCCAACGGTCTTAAACCGCACATCCGTACTAGATAAATTCCTCACCCCAACCATACTGGATCCAGAACACGCGGTTTCGATCAATAATGCTCTGACCATAATGTTTACATTCGGGCAAAACACAAAATCGAATTTTTCTTTACCTCTTCTGGCAACGATCCTGCTTTCAACTCTTCTCCTTCGTCGGTCTCTTCGCCCCTAATACACGGTGACACCTTGTTGCAAAACATTCAATCCGAATTGAGCTCACTCCGCATCGTCCGTGGTTATCTGTCCAATCCCGGATTATTGTAGCCGAATGTTTCGTTGCTTTCCCTGCAGCGGTCGGGAAAAGCTCGCGCATGTGCGCGGGGGGACGCGCGTGCGTAGACGGGGGTAGCAAGAAATTGTTTTCTAAAATACACAAAAATATCAGCGGTTGCGTGTTGTTTATGACACTACAAATAGACCTTTCAGAAGTTATTGTTTTTTTTCTCTTCCGGCAGATCTAGACACGAACGAACACGAAATGCATAAAAAAGAGGGGGGGGGGGGGAAGGAGTATTCTCAGAATTGGTACGAAGATTTTTCTGCTGAATGACATAGTTGAGTCAGAGAATACCCGATGGGGAAGTGAAGATGAAAAAAAAATCAAAGAATGTTCTATAAACATGTCATATTGAAGTACTGAAAATCATTTAAAAGACAACGACTAAGGACTTTCCATCTCTCTTAAGCAATTAAAACAATTTGATATACATTGCTTCTTTAAGTCCAAATAACCCTTTCTAATAGAGTTTACATCTCTATAAATATTCACGGGTCTAAAAGTCATATATAAATCAATATAATGCCATTATATGTCCTGCGACACCGGTGGGGAACTTAATAAAATAAATAAGTAAATAAATAAATGAGAGTTGATGAAACAGTTTGTTCCTTGAAAACGATTTTAATTTTGTGTTTTTAACTAATTAAGAAAAATTAGATGAAGTATTTTTTATACCATGTGTATTTATCATAACAAAGTTATTAATATTCACGATAGGTATAAGCGTGTAATAATTTATTTAAACTGCAGAAGGAGAGATTTATTTTTTTCAAGTTAGAATACAACTAAATATTTCTTCTTTTAAGTGGACTATTTCTTAGCATGTTGAAAAAATCCATATAAAGAAATATATATATATATATATATATATATATATATATATATATATATATATATATATATATATATATATATATATATATATAAAATCAATGAAATAACTGAAAAACTAGTTTTTTTCTTTCTCTTTCTTAGTTCTGAATTGCCCGTGTTATTTCTCGAGCGCTGACAAATGGCATAGCCGTTGGAAGCAACACAATTTCTACAGTGGACAGTCTCTAAATTTTTACTGGTCGCTGATTAATGCAATTTTACGAGTATTTTTTTTTATTTAGTTGGTGAAACTGAGGTCCTAGTCTGACGAGTATTCAGGTGACAGTGCCTGACCTCTCTATAAAGGGGGCCTGGGTTCAAGAAACCATTTGGGACCCTAAATTATTTGTAAAGTAAAAAAAATTACAAACACGAACATATACTACTAATGCATGTTTATTTAATGCGTGATTTTGTTTTTGCTAATACATCAATTACTTCAGAAAATTACAATTTTTTGCAATTTATTTTTTGATGCTTAATGTAGCAAGTGCATTTAAGCGTCCTGCAGACATGCTTGACCGAAGATAATTCTTTATTAATTTTAATTTGCTGAAAGAGCACTTGCTATAGTGACTGGTAACGTAAAGAAAAGTTTTAACACAGTTAATACATTTAGAAATAACTCATTATAATTATTATTTAGTATGTATTGCAATGTCTTTTGCATTATTTACATTCCTTTCATTCAAAATCAATTCATGTGCAAGAGTACATTATTTTAGTTCTTGATCATGTCTCAATCGAAGGGCCCCGGTGCATAGCATCCGCTGCACCCTCCAGATGGCCAGCCCTGTCAGGAGATGCCTATTTTTGCATAAAACTGTCCCTCTTACTGGTAGTTTTAGACAGTATTATGACTTTAGGGCTTATGGTTGTTGCTGTTTCTAATGCCTCCTGGCCCGAAGTATTCCAGGCCAGGTCCATATAGGCTAGCGGGCTGAGGGGTGCGGCTCCGGTTCCTAATGGCACCACAAAGGTCGGAGTCCGATTTAGCCAAGTGCCACCTGGATTTTGACCGAGCGACCCCAGAGGCGACATCTGGGGGATCGTACCCTCTCCCACCCTCTCTGACCTCATGGAGGAACTTTCCGGTCTACGGATTTAATGTGCGCATATCCGGCCTAGACACAGGAGGCTCGTGGAGTTTGCACACTTCTGCGTTTCGTTTGGCTTGGTTCGTTTTAACATCGGAAATGTAACGGCCTGTTCACACTGAATCCGGAGCGTTTGAAGTAGCGTCAGCGTTAAAAATTTTAACGACTCACAGAGCTCGATTTATTGTCCACGTGATACGTCAAACCAATCACAGGCCATGTCAACAATATCGGAACCAGCGGAGTGACGAAGCGCAATGCTCCGGATGCCATGTGAAAAGGCCTCATCTCGAGGGATCAATTCCTCAATCGCCGCAAATTTAACCATTCCGTTGGGGAAGAACTCTTCTTGAGTGTGCAACTTCTTCCTTTAACCACCATAGCATTTTCAGAGGAACTGACGGATCAAAGTACCTAAAGCAGGGGTGTCCAACCTTTTAGCTTCCTTGGGCCACATTGAAAAAATACGAATTGTCTTGGGCCACACAAAAATATACCTATCATTAAAAATAGTTGATGATTAAAAAAGTACAATTTATAGTTAACATACGTATTTATTTCATTATAAATTTTATTTATAATTAAAAAGATAACTATAGGAGTCATAAAATTAATGTGATAATTACAAGATAAAAAGAACTTTTTATATACCATGTTTTTAAATTTTCTGTTGAATCATATAAACTTGACAATTCTATGTATTAATAAATTTCTTTTTAAAATTTTTTGATGAATTATCCCATCAACTTGAAAGAAAATGAAGTTAATTGGAAGTTAACTTGGGTTTAACTTTTCGTTCCCGTCCCGGCCGATAGATGGCTGCACCAGTCTACAAAACAAAATTAACTGGAAATAAATTTAATTCTGCTTAAAGATGGCTAAAGTATTAAAATAATACATTGTCATCGTGTTCTGAGCTATTCTAAAAGTTTCAGATGTCTAGCTGGTCGGAAGTTAGTTAAAAATCGATTGCAAGATTTGTACCGGACAAACACACACACGCACAAACAAACAAGAAAGCGAGTTAATAAAAACATGGTAATAATTGGCACTGAATTTGAGAAACTAAAGCTTCAATATCTTGGTCTATGGAAGTGGTTGCAATTCTTAGGGAGTTGTTAAGATGTTCATCCGATATTTTGGTTCAAATTTCACTCTTAGTGTGCTTCACTCTTGAAAATAGTTGTTCACGGATGTACGTGCTTCCAAACATTGATGGACAGAATAACGCATGACTATGCAGTGAGGCATATTTATCTCTGGGCAGGTATTATTTATGAGTACAACAAAGAGACCCGACTGAATTTCTCTTTTAGTTGGATGTCAGATTGCAACTCTATGCATTCCATTTGAAAATTTGCTAGCATTATATCTATATTGACTGTAAATGGAGTAGCAAAGATGCAAAACAATTGTTTATTTTTCCAAAAGTCCTGAAATCGATTTTTAAATTCTTGTATTAAATCGGAAAGTAAGGCTGCTTATTTTATATCATTTTTTGAAATATGCTTGGTCAGCGTCTCGAAATGCAAAAAATTGTTAACATTTACTTGAGCTTGCCATAATTTCAAATGAAACGCGTTTATGGTTTGAAACATTGGACTGATAAGTTGGATTTTACCCTGAAGACGGGAGTCATTTAAATGGGCATTCAAATCTATCAAAACCTACTAAATCTGCAAGCCAGTTGTCATCATGTTCTGGCACAGGTTATTTTTCAATGTCATAAACAATTTGATTTCATCGAGTAGGCTATAAAATCTCTCTAAGACTTTTTAATATTTTATCTACTGAGTCACCTTATTTCTTTACAGTATACAATATCGCCATATTCAGCATCCAAGCTTTTAAGAAATTCCTGAAACTGGCGATGATTCAATCCCCGAGCCCTCGTAAAATTCACCGTTTTGACGACGATTTGCATGACAAGGTCCATTTTTAAAGCTTTTCCGCATAAATTTTCCTTGTGTATTATGCAATGGTACTTCATCAAACGAGAATTTTCAATAGCAATGGCATCGTCCTCCATTAATCTTACAAGTCCCTCTTTTTTGCCTATCGTAGCTGGGGCACCATCTGTAACTATACCAGATATGTTGACAAGAGTTAATGAGAATCGCGTTTCGTGTTCAGGCCGGATATGGGCACGTTAAATCCATAGACTGGAAAGTTCTTCTACGAGTTCAGTGGGTGGAGAAGGTACGATCCCCTCCCCCCAGATGTCGCCCCTGGGGGTGCTCGGTCAAAATTGCGGTGGCACCTAGCAAAGTTGGACTCCGACACTAGTGGTGCTACAGAGGCTGTTCGGACATTTTTTAGACGATTTTGGTAAGCGGTAATAAAAAATCGTTTGCTGCAAAAGAAATAATTGCAATTGTACTATGTTTTTAAAAGTCAAAATTATCGTCTGCGGCTTGAAAGTTTTGTTTTTATTCAAAATGGCGTTTTTAACAAAGCAGTGGTTCGAAGGCTACATTTATGCTCTTTCCGAAGAGAAATATGCATACTCCGTTATCCAAAAACGATGTGAGAGTCATGGTTTTGTGATATCTAAAGCGTCGATAGGTAATTTTGTCAACAAGAATGGAAAAAAACGTCAAATTGGAGCCTCAAGTGGGACAAAAATTCCAAACAAGCATCCAAGGAAAAAACGGACATCTTCGACTATTGCAAAGGTACGTTGTTTAATGTTAAAAGAAAATCCCCCTAGTCAAAGGACAGTTGCAAAATCATTAAAATGCTCGGTGTCCACTGTAAACTAAATGATAAACGTTGACTTAAATCTTAAGAAAGCGAACAAACGCAATGTGCATCGTCTTCTTCCAAATCATATCGCTGAACGCAGGACACGCTGCAGAATTCTATATGAGAAACATTTATCCAAAGAAAAATGGAAAACAGTTGTTACAATAGATCAATCATGGGTGTATTTAAATGATTGCAACAAAAAAAGAGCCATTTATTATCATAAAAGGGGAGAAAAAAATTTAAGTACATAGTTCAAAGAATCGAAAGAAAGTTTTTCTAAGGAATTCATGATTGTTGCTGGTTTTTCTTATAATGGCAAGTTAAAAATAAAGAGAGTGGAAAAAATGCCAAGATTAACTCCAAATACTATCAGGAACATATTTTATCGCCAATTTTTCTGAATGAAATACCATCGCTTTACCCACAGTGCCATCAATCTGTGAGACTCCATCAGGACAAAGCTAGCAGTCACACATCAAAATCCACTGTAAATTTCCTAAGAGAAATGGAACAAAAAACTGGTATCAAGGCCATACCCTTCACTGATATCCCTACTAAATCTCCCGATGTATCACCTATGGATTTTTGTGCTTTCGGACTTTTAAAATCTGCATTATCCAAACGTCGTCCCAAAACCCTTACAGGACTCTGGAAAGCTGTTCAGGAGGAATGGGATAGAATACCTCTTCTGACACTTCAAAAGGCATTATTATCCTGGAAATTGCGGTGTCGAAAGATAGTTCAGAATAAGGGATGTCAAATAGAACATTTAAAACACAAGAATTTTATGTAATTTAGTTTTGTGAATACAATATACATCGTCTAAAAAATGTGTGAACAGCCTCTGTATTATAAACCGGAGCCGCATTACTCAGCCCGAATCCTATATAGACCTGGTCTGGCACTTCCGGTAGGAGGCATTAGGAACAACAACAGTGAGAATCGCGTCAATGTTTTCTTCACTGCTTCATATAAATCTCTCGATTGTCGTGTCTTTTAACGGTACTAAAGAAGCCATTTCTTCAGTTACAATAAACTACGTCTAATAAAAATTTATACGTCTAATAAAAAGGCAAATTGAGCCGTTTCAGTAGCATCAGTACTTTCATCCATAGACAAAGAATAAAGCTTAAAACCACAAGCTTTATTTTTTAAATCGAGGCGGGCTATTAATATTTTTTCGCTTTGAGCTCTCTCTCTTTGGGCAGCACTAATACTTGTTTTGGGCCGCGGGTTGGACACTCCTGATCTAAAATTCAAGTTGATTGTATATTATAACACTCGTATCAAGTTGATTCTCGTATCAAATTCACTCGTATCTTCAAGTTCTTGTATCAAGTTGATTGTATATTATAACACTCGTATAGCAAAAGATCAAAATTAAGGGTTCAGTTTCTTAATATTTATGTATGTATGTAGCTTCTACACTAACGTAAGACCGAAAAAAATTGTAAGTCGAACCATCGTAAGTAACGGACCATCCGTAATTAGTGTATCGGTTACAAGTCACTGATTGTGTTTAAAATAGTAACTAACCTATTCTTTGCAAAAACTAAGAGGGTATTAAAAATATTTACGCTCAAAGACATTTAAAATAACATTGAGAACGGCTTGTGGCGGCCCTGTGGTACAGCGCGCTGGTTTTCGGTGCTGAGGGTGCTCGGATCGAATCCCGGCGTTGCACCACTAAAAGCCTCTGTCTGTATCGTCCCTTCATAGGAGGTATTGCTGGTCCGCCTATATGGTGCCCCCATAATAAAATGGCTAGCAAAACTCGGCAATGATATTGTCCAAGGAAACCGTCTGCCGCATTGGAAAAATAAAAATAAATAAATAACCTTGAGAAAATCCCGATCTAAAACTTTCGATGACCAAACCATAACAACACAATGCACATCTCAAGACAAGATCCTTTCAATATCTTCAAATGGTTGGTTTTGAGCGATGTACGTACGGTCAACTCTCGCCCTCTCGGGTCATAAAGAGACCCAACTCGCATAGCGGTGATTTCTCTTACAACAGGATCATTAAGTCACCCTCTTAGTCTAGACTTTTCGATAAAAAATGAAACTACACTCAGGTCTTTTTCTTTAATGGTCTACGCACGCAATGTCTAAAGTATCATTAACGGAGCTTTTCGTAATAAAATAATGAGCATCTGAGTTTCTTAGATTATTGTTTCCCGTACTCTTTTTTTTTCTCTCTCTCTCTTTTTTGTGTAAAATAAAGAAAGCAATCTTATTATGTGCGGACCATGGACAAGGTCAATTTTTGTGCGAGATGTTTAGGAAATAAAAGCATTCATTTTTCTTCTATATTTTCTCGTTGTGCAAACAATTGGCGCATCATGTCTTTGAAAAGTGTCCTTCAGGAGAAATGAAATTTAGGGAATTATTGTGATGAGTAAAATATGTGTATGATATTCACATAAAACATTCATTTACTCTTATTACTGATTTTTCCTATTTTATGATGACAAAAATCTCATTGTCGTTGCCTGAGGTCGACCAAAATTCATATGGTACTCGAAAACTTTGGTTTAAAAATTGAAAATTCATCTTTAAATTTCCTTAAAACTTTTCATTTTTATGAAATGCTGATTTAAAAACTCCTTATTTTTTTCAGAAAAAATAAATGAGGGTTTCTTTAAAAAATATTTTTTTTTTTTTTTCAAACTTAAAAAAAAAATCGATCACGAGTTTTCTTCGAAAAAAAATATCAAAATGATTATACAAGAGGTCAGTGTAGTAACATGCATGGCAGACCAAGTTTAACAAATTCCTAATTTTTTATTTAATTGATAAAAAAGAAGTCATTATATTCCCCCCCCCCCCAAAGCAGCGTATATAACAGAATTCAATTTCTACCCGTGATTAGGTTAAATTGATTCTTACCTCTTTCAGCCAATAATCGTTAAGGAAAATTTTCGATATTTTTTTCATTGATTGACTTGTTAAATATTTCAAAAATAAGCAGTGACCCCTCATCGAACTTTGATCTGTAATTTAGAATGTATTTTTTAACTGCGTTGTCTCTACGCGCCTTGGTTCTGGATTAGTCTGTACGGAGTTTTATTTTCCTCACGGTGGGATCCCTGGAAATGCTAGAGCAGATGTCCTTGCTAGTCTAGTCTCTCAATTTATCCCAAACTTGTCCACCTCTCTTGGTGCTGGAGCATATCATTCAACTAGTTTTTTTTTTGTCTTTCCTGCCCAGTATTCACGGTTTTGTACATTACGGCTCAACACACCGTTCTTCTTCTTTTCCCTTTCAATATAGTATTCAATGAAAAAAAGAATGAAATCAACATGTTACTCTGAATATTACCTAAATGTTAATTGTAAAAAAAAAGGAAAAAAAGGCACCATGGTTAATAGACGTTAGGTGTTTTTGTAGATAATATCTTCTGCTAAGCTCCTGGACCCTGTTTCATCAACCAGTCAGGTTGCGGGACACATTTTGCTCTCTACCAGTAGTTAAGCTTGATCTTTATCCTCTGTAATACAAATTCGTCATCTTGCTTCCTTTTTCGGCCTGTTTTCAAGCACGGGTTGCTTGATAGTTATTTCCCATCCTGGGTTTGATCCCAGCGTTTAATATCTTTATTGCTCGCGGTCCTCTGTGGTTAGTCTTCGACTTTTGAGAGTTTAATCTTTATATTTTGCTTTTTATTTTATCTTATATTGGAACATTTTATTTTGACGAGTCTTGCTGATTTAATTTTTGAGTGTTAACTTTAACTTACTAAATTCTAATGTTTTTATTTTTATTTTTGTAACTTCTTTAATTTATTTTGTAACTTTACTTTTTTTAACTTAATTCATTTCTTCTTGGACCATGCGTGAAAAGCCTCAGTGCTTCCCATATCCATACCGAGGGTAAAGGGCTCTCTTAGCCCTATTTGGAACCTCACGAAAACTTTTTGTCCATGTCCATACATGGTGTTTTTTTAAAGCTACAGTAGGTATTTTGATGTTGTAAAATTCTGCATCGGATGTGCAATATTCCTTGAAAAAAGACGCTGTTTTCCATGTTTCGGCTGGATATGGGCACGTTAAATCCCTAGACCGGAAAGTCCCTCTATGAGGTCAGGGAGGATGGGAGAGGGTACGATCCTCCCAGATGTTGCCGCTAGGGTTGCTCTGTCAAAATTGAGATGGCACCTAGCTAAATTGGGCTCTTACCCTTGTGGTGTCATTATAAACCGGAGCCGCATCCCTCAGCCCATATGGACCTGGTTTGAAATGGCCTGGGGACATTAGAAACAACAACAACAACACGCTATTTACAAACCTGTTTATGGTCCATGGTGTAGCAGGCATCATGTTATAGCAACGGAGTAAGTGCATACACCCTATAAGGCATGTTTATTAACAATACATTATTTAGGTGGAAGCTGCGCAGTATGTTTTTAGAGTATTAAAACGTCTACGGTGGCTACGCAGTATCAACCATGACGTCAGTTGTCCCCCGACAACACAGACTCGGGAGGAAACATATACTCCATGAATGAAATGAATAAGTTTTTGGGTCTGTAAGGTTCAACTCTGACGACAGTGAAACTTCTATCGTGAGAAGAGTTAAAATACTAAGCGGATTGTGTGTGGAAATAATAAAAAATAAGCGAGAAATGATCCAAAACAGGAAAATTAGTAAAATCTAAACGTGGAGCTAAAACGGAGAGACCATCTGAATAGCTAAACTGTTGGGAGCCTTCTGTTCAATCACTGCACTGATAGCGCAATTTGTGCATCATATTGTGTATACTTTGTTCGCTCTTTTTAGGGAAAAAATGCCTTAACTCGTTTGATTCAGCCCCTTTTTTAATTTTATTTCTTCCACTTAGTAACACTGATTAAAATTTAACAAATAATCAGACTGCTCTATTCAGAAATAATTTTTAAATCGAGACCAAAAAAAAATATTAATTCAAGATGAACGTCATTTTTCTTTGCATATGCTTTGCATCTCCTCTCCTATGAAAATTTCCAGTTAGTTTTTGAACAATAAACATGTCGTGGAAACTCCTCAGACTTCTTTACCTAAAATATTACATTTCTCAAGACGCATGCATTATTACGAAATCCTACTACACAATGACAGATGTTACGGTTTGTTAGCGCTAGTGTAAATAATCTATTAAGACATGTTTAACGTGATAAATGTGGTCTTAAATATTACACAGCACGTATGTCGCTGCCGTTGAAAATCTTCCTACGCTCATTTTTTTTAATTTAAAATGAGTTTTTGCGTCTCCCTAGGTCCTCTAACTAAGGTCCTACCAAGGTCTGGAAAACTCCTATGTGTGACTGCAGTGGTTAATGCAGAGTTAAATATATTGATATATTTTATGTGAATTAGTCACTGAAAACTTCCTTAGTAAAATCTCCTTTGTGTTACTAATTTTTTTACATTTCCTGAAAAATTTACTTTTCTGCACATAGGAGGATTTCCCACGGCATCGAAGGTATCGGAATCAAAATACAGTGGTACCTCGGTACTCGTAAATTGGCTCCAGAAGATACGACGAGTACCGGATGAATTTTTCCCATAAGGAGTAATGTATTGAATTAATTCGTTCCTGAAAACCAGAAATTTCTTATTCTACTGGGCAATTTATAAAGAGATGTGGTTGTCTTTTTTATACAAAATCATTAAACTAGACAGACGTAATTTAAAATAATATTAGGTAAAATTAAATAAAATTTATCTTCACTCGACTTGTACTGAAAGAAGTTGATGTTCTAATGGGATACTGGTGAAGTAGAGAAGTAGAGGGGTTAATGCTTGGAAGGGGAGTCTTCTTCCAATAAAACATCAGGCGCTTGCACAGGGATTCTCTCTCTTTTCTGTCTCTCAACACCGCCAATCCCCGTTGTAGACTCAGATGTAGAAAGTTTCACTACAAACCTACCGAGAAATTTGCTTCTGCCTATGTTTCAAAATGTTTCTCAAATGAGATATTGTTTGATCTATAAACAAGTCCACGTTTCGGCTTGCTAGAGCTTTCTCAGGATGATACTTTTGAACAAAATTTTGTAATTGAACCTATTTAGAACACATTTCAGAATCTGTGACAAGCAAACGTCGAGTACCGAGGCATATGATTTCGCTTCGAAATACGACGAGTACGACAAATGTGCTGCATTAATGGCTTTTAATTCTATTGTTCTGAAGTATTGGGAAACTAGACTAAGGCTAAGTGGCCAAATGGCATTTGTATAAATAAACTGTACTTAGGGCCGTGGAAATTTTCAAGCTCACTTTTTTTTTTCTAAAGCAGCGATTGCATAATGTTCGGTGATCCAAAAATTGTTTTTTAATGCAGTTGCTGTATATAATATATAAGTAAAAACAACAAAGAAATGTTTTGGGATCAAACAAATGTTTTGGGACCGTTGAATCACCTGACAGCAGAAAAATTTCAGATGCATAGTATCCTAAACTCCTAGTCTTTCACCCGGGCGATGGCTGAGTGGCTAGAGCACTGGAATTCCGATACCAGATCTATGGGTTCGAGTCCCACTGTTGGCATGGATGTTTGTAGCCGTTCGGAATCGGCTTTAAGCAGTAGGTCCCAGTCTAATTAGCCCTTGTGTTAAAAACAAAAATGACCGCCAATCAACCTAAACTCTATCTCGCTCATACAGATAACATTCTGTAAGTGTGCATTTATGACCATGTAAATATTGACAACAGAAAAATATTTTGCTCCAACACAGAAAACCCTTGTTCAGTGAACTTTCAGCCAGATACAACGCTAGTTAGTTATGGTAGCCCTAAATAACTGACCAGCGATGTTCCCTAAGATGCGATAGGAGGATTTTGTGTTTGGATAGCAAGCAGATAGAAAGCCAAAAAAAGGTATCTATAAAAGTTTAAAATGACTCCTCTGTCAATATTTGATCCCTTATTCTACATACAAAGTAAATATATAAATTATTTTCATATTATGAATAGTTGTTTGAGTAGTACTGTGTTATTATAATAGTTATTTGATTAGTATTTTATTTTCATTTCTAGCTTCGAAGAAGGGATAAATAGTCATTTTAGTGCTCAAAGCAGGGCGTATATTGAAAACATCTTTACTCTAAATGTAAAAAATTCCCAACAAAATAACGGACAAATATTTCTTTATGACAAAAAGCTTCGCTGGAGTAAAAAAAAAAAAAAAAAATTTTCCCTGATCCGTATAAAAATTTTACGAATTCATTTTTCTGAAAACGTAAGTAGTGAACTTGTTTCGTAAGCCAGTTTCTTAAGAATTTCTTTTCTTAGTTGAAAAGCGTATAAATATACAACATTGAAATTTGACTCATGCAGAAAATATCACTTGGGTAGTAAAGAATCCCGTGACTGAATACATCAGCTAGAAACATGTTCAACGTGTTTTCGATCATTAAGATCAGAAACTTAATACAGAAATGAAGTCACGGCTATTCTCCTGGATACTAGCAAAATATAAAAGAAGACATGCGTATTATATAAATACATGCAAATGTTGTGTAGCTAAATTAACTTTTATTTTATATATATTAATATCAGATAATAAATCTTTTAACTAATTATAATTTCTATTTTTTTATACAGTGTGCTTTATTAAATAAAGGCTTGAATCTGAGTGACATTAATTATAACAGAAAAGTAGAGCTATTTTCTTAAACCTCGTTTACATTATTTTAGGCAATTAAAAATTTGAATCACAGTCACTTTAAACAATTTAGAGCAGAGGCTTTTTTAAAAAATGGAAAACAAATCTGTCATAATAAGTTTGCTTTATTAAATAAAGGCTCGAATTTAAGTGACATTAATTATAACAGAAAAGTAGAGCTATTTTCTTAAACCTCGTTTACATTATTTTAGGCAATTAAAAATTTGAATCACACACACTTTAAACAATTTAGAGCAGACGCTTTTTAAAAAAATGAAAAACAAAGCTGTCATAATTAAAGTCCCTTAGAATCAACCCTTTATTTAATAAAGCACACTGTTAAAAAACCGATATTATAATTAGTTAAAAGAAGAATTATCTAATATTAATATATAAAAAATGAAAGTTAATTTAGCTGCACAACACAAAAGAGATATTACTCCTCCCATGAAGTTCGAAAACTTTAAAATTCCGATGAATATCAAAAACATTAACTTTAAACAGAAATAAACAGATAACTTTTCAGGGATATAGCTTATTTTACATAATATAAATAACATTTCTATTTTTTTTCATTTCGCATCATTACCACAACCTCACCATTTTGCTAGATAAACGCATGTAAGCATTTAAGAAAACATACTCAACACTTACATTTTTTAGAGGAGTGTAGATGAAATCACTCAACCTTCTTTCTTCAAGTGGCATCCTGTCTACACTTTTTGTAGAAAACCATGAAGAATCGCTATTGCTGTCTCCGAGAGCATTTCACGAACAATACGAGTAAAGTATAGGCTCGTAAGTATAGCCCAAGTATGAAGCCGGTGTTTTTTACGAGATACTCGTTATTACGGAATAATACATCTAGCAGTAAATCATTCTTTCTTCACCGACTTGTATCGTGCTACAAAATAGCCTTTCTCTTTCGCTTTTCTGCTGAATTTAATGAAGCATATACAACAAACGGAGACGGCCGACGAAAGGAACAAAAGGTGTCATGCTGTTTGTATAAATACAGTCATTCGGCACAAACTTCAGAAAAATTTTGCCACGTAAGGGTGAGTGAGAATGACGTCACCAATTCTAAGATGATTCTTTTTTTTTCTTCTTCTTTCTCCTTTCCCTGTCTCCCTTTCAAATTGTTTGTTGGACGAGAGAGAAAAAACGCGAGAAAAATATTCACCAGAATTTTCTTTTTACGAAAAAAACAACAAAAACTGGTTCTGCACGAAAGCTAAAAATTCTCGAAGATATTAAAGGTTAATGAAAGTGGTTATTTTAAAGTACAGAAATTTTATCCGTTGAAATTTGACGGGGAATCAAAAATATATATGAGCAAAGCTTGGAGTATTTGCGAGTGAGAGAAGGGGAAGGAAGAGGAGTAAAGACTGTCCTTCCGAGAGAATTTTTCCCTATCACGCAGAAAGTGGGCCGTAGTTTAATACACATTTAAATACAACATTTGTCACTTAATTACAGGTCGGTGGAATGCCTGTAGCGGTGGCGCAACCAGAATCCTTATCTAGGAGGAAGAAAGGGATTTTAAAGAAATTTTCGTTTCTGGAAGAATGAAAATAAAAATTTTTTTTTTCCTCTGTGGAATTTTAAATTTCTGGGTAAAGCGGCTCTTCCATGCTTTCGCCACTAATTGGAGATAGTTAGGCCTGTTATATTTTATTCCAAACAAGGAATAAAAAATAATATCTTGAATATTATTTATTGGACATCGAAGAATAAAATTTAATACATTTATCGTTTGATTTTTTTAATGGAGACCTGCTGCTGTCGTACACATTTTTAAATAATAAGTTTTTTTTCTTTTAAACACAACAAACGAGATCTATGTTTATTCTACAAAACGCTAAACTGGAACCTTTCAGCGTTAAGTACTTGGCAAACAGAAAATATGCTATACAACTCGGCATAGTGAAACATTCAGAACTCCATCAATAAATTTCCCCAAGGACGAAATGATAGATACGTACGAAATTAAATACCGGAACAAAATGGCAAATTAACAGGCTTTCGAGAACTTCGAAACTGGGACAATCCCTGTAAAACTACTAGTATGGTAAATTTAATGATAACACGCAGTCTTATTGCAACCGTAATGTTTCCTCATACATTAAGCCCTACAACTATCCCACAGTCAAATAACATTTTTTGAAACAAGTTCTAATTACTTTAAGTGTTTATGCAGTAGGACCATATATATATATATATATATATATATATATATATATGTAACAAACCATATTTTTTCTGCCGTGATTTTTTGTTAAGTTGACATATTTCACAATGTTTGACATAATTTTTGACATCATTTAATAATACCATACCAGTAATATTGAGGTGATAATACATTCAACATGGAAGAAACACCAACATGTCCAAGCTCTACATGAGCTTTTTCTAGTAACTTTAAACGTAGAGAATATGGAACACAAATCTTATAAAACCCTTTCTTTTTGATCATATACAAGTTATTAATTTTCTGAAATTTATTACACCCAACATTGTCCAATCTTTGATGAGTTTCTAGTTCTTCAATAGATAAAAAATGAGAATTTAAACTAATATGATGAGAAATAGGATTACGTGTTAACATATCAGCTTCAATATTGGTAGAACCCTTCTTATACTTTATATCGAAATCATACATTGACAGTTTTCACGACCATCTAAATAATCTTCCGGTAGGGTGTTTGATACTTTTTAACCAAACCAAAGATGCGTGGTCCGTATGAATTGTGAAGTGGCTTCCGTGTAAATAACAATAAAATTTATCGACAGAATCAATAATGGACAAACACTCCAATTCCGTTATAGCGTAATTTTTTTCATAGGGCCTAAGTTTTCTTGAATGAAAAGCTACAGGATGAAGCGTATTATCGGGGTGTTCTTGCTTTAAAATGGCAGCTACTGCTTCTTGTGATGCATCAACAAAAACATGACAAGGGTAATTAGGATTGAACAGAGTTAGCACTGGTTTAGAAATTAAGATATTTTTTAACTTTTGAAAAGCATGTTGGCACTGGTCACTCCACTCATATTTAATATTCTTTTTAAGCAAATTGTTAAGAGGTGCTCGGATGTTGGCGTAGTTTGGAATGAATTTATTATACACATTAATACTTCCTAAAAATCTTTGTAATTCTTTAACATTTATGGGTGGCTCTAACTTTTTAATTACTTCAATATTGTCATTGCTGGGATGATATTTTCCAGACCCAACTTCATAACCTAGAAATTTAATCCTTTTTTGCGCGAACTGACATTTTGACCGTTTTAGTTTAATGTTTTCTTTTTCACATACTGAAAATATAATTCTCAAATGCTCTAAATGTTCTTCAAAAGATTGCGAAAAGATAATTATATCATCGAAATAATTTAAGGCAAACTTAATTTGATATTTATTAAGAATTTGTCTGAGAGTTCTTTGAAAAATGGCTGGAGCATTTTTCCATCCAAAAGGCAATCGTTTCCATTCATAGAGTCCGAAATTAGATGTAAAGGCTAGTTTTTCAGTATCGTTTTCATTAAGTCGAATGTGCCAATAACCCGATGCTAAATCCAAAGTGGAAAAAATTTTAGCATGAGTTAATTGATCTAAGACGGCATCTGTACGGAGGTGTACTATGTTGAGCAGAAAGCAAAATGGACTGTAAATTAAAATAAAAAGGTTAATAGCGTGGCATTGTTTGCCAAAGGAAACTCCGCTTGTTCCCGGAGCTCCTTCTAGGACGGATACAGAGTTCGAACTGAGTTATTCATGCCGCTAGAGGGCGAATTGGGTGGAGGCGTTACGTCACACATTATTACGTAACATACTCCCGCGTTGAAATTGTGAAAATTTCAAAATACACACAGTGATACATAAAAATATTGAAAAGTATGCGAATAACAATTTAGCACAAAGCACATTACAATAATAAAAAATTAAGAAATATTATGCAGTATTGAAAAACACATTAAACATATAACTTATTTACAATAATCATAAAAAGACTGATCATCATTTACAGGTAATAAACAAATTTGAGTGATGCCTCGTTTTACCACTCCATTAGCTGTTTTGATGTACACTACTCTAACAGAGTTGTCCGCACCTATAACTATCTTTTCGATGCGGCCAAGTTTCCATTTGTAAGGAGGCAAATCTTTGTCCTTAAGTATAACCATGGCATTGGGTTTAACGTTATCTTTTAAAAACATCCATTTGTTTCGCAAGTTTAAATGATTGAGGTAATCAATTGACCATCGCTTCCAAATATATTGGACGAATTTTGTGGTTCTTTGCCACCTTGTAAGATAATTGTCTGGTTTATCAATCATTGTTTGTTCTGCGACAGAATTTAATGGACGACCAATTAAAAAATGACCTGGGGTTAACGCAGTTAAATCACTGGGGTCTGTTGACATTGGACTGATTGGTAGGCTATTTAAAATCCCTTCGATTTGTGTAACGACTGTTAGTAGTTCCTCAAATGTTAATTTAGATGAACCAGTTACTCTTCGAAAGTGGAATTTAAATGATTTAACCCCCGATTCCCATAATCCACCAAAGTTTGGAGATCTGGGGGGGATAAATTTCCATGTAATACATTCAGATGTTAAATAATTCGCTAAAATTTCCTCTGGATTGCTCATAAGTTTGTGCAACCTCTTTAACTCTGAACTTGCCCCAATAAAATTCTTGGCATTGTCAGAGAATATACATGAACATTTTCCTCTTCTTGCGAAGAAACGTTTTAATGCTGCTATAAGAGCCTTTGATGTTAAATCTGTCACAAGCTCTAAATGGATTGCCTTAGTGGCAAAACATATAAATATTGCTACATATACCTTTTGAGATGTTCCCTTACGTTGACCTTTATAATTTATAAGGAAAGGACCACAGAAGTCAATTCCGCAGTTGGAAAATGTTGGGCTTGGAATGACTCGCTCGGCTGGTAAATTTCCCAACAACTGATAAGAATTAATTGGTTTATTTCTGAAACAAATTACACAGTCATTAACAATTTTTCTTGCCAGATTTCTGCCTCCTATGGGCCAAAATTCTTGTCTGACGCAATGCAAGAGTGATTGCGGACCTACGTGCAAGTTTTTCTTGTGGAAATATTCCATAATGATTTTAGTGAATCTATGCCTAGCGGGTAAAAGCTTTGGGTGTTTTGAATCGTCGTTCAGTTGAGAATTTTGTAATCGACCCCCAACTCGAAGAAGCTCATCTTGATCTAAAAAAGGATATAAATTCCTTACCTGACTCCGCTTCAAGTCCTTGTTATGTTTTAAACAATTAATTTCGTAGGTAAAAGTTGCGTGTTGAACTAATTTAACTAAATGATTTGCAGCACTCATGACTTCTTCAGTAGTTAACTCGCCTACCTTTCGATTCTTAGGAAACTTCACATTATTTAAGAATCTGCAAATATAACTAAAAGTATGTATAAGTTTAGTAAAACTGTTACTAATTTTTAAAAAATCATCAATGAAGCTGTTAGTAGTGTTAGCAACTAAGACAGGATTATATGCAGTCTTTAGTTCTTTAGAATAATCATTATCAGTCATGTTAGTAGGTTCCTTAGAAGATGGAATGTCTGAATTTAAAAATGAAGGGCCAGTCCACCACATAGAATTCTGTAGAAGCTTAGTTGCACTAGTTCCTCTGGATAGGACATCAGCAGGATTGGTTTCAGAAGAAACGTGTCTCCAATCATAGTCAGGACACAGTTCGTTAATTTGTTTAACTCTGTTGGACACAAAGGGTTTAAGTCTTTCATAAGGAGTTTTTATCCAAGCCAGAGTTATCGTAGAGTCCGACCACAGGTACACATGATGGAATTCAACTTGAATGACAGAGATGATCTTTGCGACTAGACGAGCTAGTAGCAATGCCGCACAAAGTTCCAACCTGGGTATTGTTAAGTTTTTTATCGGAGATACTCTGGATTTAGAACACAACAGTGTTGTTTGCTGCTGTCCTTGGCTGTTTTTTGAGCTTACATAGATTGCTGCTCCATATGCCCGTTCAGACGCATCGCTGAATCCATGTAAATTAATTATGATGGGATCTGTAATGATCACATGCCTAGGAATTTTCACTTGATTTATAGCGGGAAGTTCGTTTAAGAATTTAAACCATTCTTTCATATCATCAGGAGGAATTGGATCAGACCAATTTAACTTTTCCCTCCACAGATTTTGTAGAAATATCTTGGCCTTTGTAACTACTGGTCCAATAAGACCAAGAGGATCAAACAAGCGTGCTATAGAAGACAGAACATCCCGTTTTGTGAAGCTTGCTTTAGAGTCTACATTAACCTTAAAGGTTAAATTATCAGAATTACATGCCCAAAGCATACCGAGAGTTTTTACAGGATCAGAATCTGAAGAAAAGTTATATTCAGCACCTTTACTGTCATTTAACAAGTTTGAGTGGTTGGATACCCATTTATGTAACTGCATGCCACCTTTGTTCAATACATCTATTAACTCAAATTGTAAGGAAATTGTGTCTTCTAAATTGTCTGAACCTGACAAAATGTCATCTCTTTTGTGAGTGGTAACAAAATGTTGCTCACAATACTCTTTTTCAAATGTTTGAGACTCAATCTTTGTATCATCCCCGGGAAAGGATTCCATCTCAAAGAATTTTTTGACAGAAAGTTCTAAAGAATCTCTTTCTGAAATATGAGCAAGACCAGTAAAATGGTGAGAAGCTGCATTTTCCACAGTCCCGGTAACCAAATAGCCGAAAACACTGTTCTGAAGCATCAAATTATTATCATATGATTTGAATTTTTCAGCCTTAAGCAATTCAAAAAATACCTGACAACCAATGACTAGACTGATTCTACTTGGAAGATTGAACGTGTCGTCAGCAAGCTTAATTTCGCGAGGGAAATATATACGCGAGAAATATCAATCTTCCTTACTGGCGTTAATTCTGTGATTTTAGGTAACACAAGGAATGATAATGCTTTTGAAAAGCTGCCCTCATCATTTGAAATTTTTGCTGTTACTTTATTTTTAACAAAATATTCTCCTCCGTTTATGCCTGAAATGGATGAATTACATTTTTCCTTCTTTAATCCCAAAACATCTGCTATTTCCTGTGTACAAATTGATACTGAACTTCCACTATCAAGAATTGCTTTTACTTTTATTTTTTCGCCAAATGAGTTCTCAATATATAACATTGTAGTGCATAAAAGGCTGCTGGTAGCTAAACAACACTCTTTGACATCTGCTGATAAAGTGGCGCCTATGGTTTTGTCTGGTGCGAGCAATGACTCATTTTGAGCGGGAGAGATATTTATCGTGTCAGAATACGGAATGTTTTCACAGTTTTGATTTGAATGTATTGCGGTTTTTGGCGGGGCGAGATATCTATGAAGGAGCGTATGGTGGTTTGTCTGTTTACAAACGAAACAAGAACTTTTGGAATTGCAATTCGATAACATATGAAAAGCGCTTAAACAGTTAAAACAAAGTCTATGTTTTTTAACAAGATTGACTCTATCTTCCAGTTTCATTTCTTTAAATTTATCACAATGAAATAATGCATGGGCTTTGGTTTTACAAACTACACACATCTGAGGTGATTTATTAGATTTAACGAAAAGAGATTTGAATCGTTCGGAATTTGGCTTGGTTGAGATGTTAATATGAATGCTGTTTAGAATTTGACACCGTCTTTCTAAAAATTCCAAAAATGCATCGAAATCTGGTACATTGTTATCCTTCAGAGTTAATTCATAATTTTTTCGCGTTTCGCGGTCTAATTTTTCAAGAACAATATTCAATAGCAAAGCGTTAGAAAATTTGTCTCTTTCGAAATTCAAGATTTTCAGTGATCTAAGATTTTTGTTTATATTATCCAACAAGTTTCGAAGCTCTTTGGCTGACTCATGCTTGATAGATTGAAGATTTAGAATGTTTCTTAGGTGTGAGTCAACGATGATCCTTTCATTTTCGTATCTAAGCTATAGTGCTTTAAATAGGGAAACATAACTGTCATCTGAGGTTTCTATAATTTTTGCTTCTCCCTTTAGTGACCCACGTAGATAGTGAAGCTTTTCGTTTTCAGAAAGTTCTGAATTTTCGTCAATTAGACTAATGAACTGGCTTTTAAACAAATTCCATTCCTCGAATTTTCCGTTAAAAATAGGAAGAGGAATTTTTGGAAGTTTTATTGACATTCTTTTCAGCTGATCATTGTTAATCGAATTCGAATCATGAGTCGAACAGTCAGAATTTTGATTTAGATAAGCAGAATTGTTCTTACTGATTTTAAGTTTATTAATCAAGGTTTTCAGACTCACCTCTGAATTTTGAAACTCCTCATCTAGCTGTGACAACATTTCCTCAGTTTCTTCGAAATGCTTTTCACTGATTACACTATAATATTCGTCTTTTAGAGCTTCAAATTTTTCTTGAAGTTTCGAAATTAAATCCAATTGTGCCTGCAGTTCGGCGATATCCTCACTATCTTTACGTATGATAATCTTCTTCAACTGTCCTTTTATATTACCGCGTTTGCGGTTAAGCGTTGTAATAACTGACTCTGTCATTGTTCTTCTTAAGTATAAAACAATCTAAAATTTAATGCACTGGTAAACCCTCCAGGTCGCTAGGACCAAAATGTACGGAGGTGTACTATGTTGAGCAAAAAAGCAGCTGGACTGTATATAAAATAAAAAGTTTAATAGCGTGGCATTGTTTGCCAAAGGAAACTCCGCTTGTTCCCGGAGCTCCTTCTAGGACGGATACAGAGTTCGAACTGAGTTATTCATGCCGCTAGAGGGCGAATTGGGTGGAGGCGTTACGTCACACATTATTACGTAACAGCATCAATTCTGGGAATCGGTTCAGAATCTGTTTTGGTTATTTTGTTAAGTTGTCTATAATCAATGCATAATCTAGTTTTTAAATTTTCATCACGTTTATATGCCAAAGTAATGGGAAATGAAAAAGGGCTACAGGAGGGTTTTATTAAGTCAGCGGCTAGAAGTTCATCAATTTGTTTCTTTATCTCTGCATTATCTTTAGGAGATGCTCTATACGGACGTAATGAGATAGGTAGTTCGGACGTTAGAATAACTCTTTGGGGTTCCAGTCGAATGCAACCAACATCATATTTAGATTTTGCAAACACATTATTATATTCCTCTAACAACTCACTTAATTGTATTTTTTCGGTATCATCATGAAACTCAAAATTATCTTCATTACATTCAACATTATATACACTTTCTTTAAAATTTCCTTTTTTACATTTACTGAAATTAGAATCATAAATCAAGCATGCAAAGTTATTATCTATATAGGTTAACACTTCGTTTGAGGTTACATTTCTATTAAATTGATAAACTTGAAGGGTATTAAAATCTAGATTTAATTTGAACTGATTCACAAATTCTGTTGATAATAATGCATAGTTTAAATTAGATTCAATCACATAAAACTTGATAAATTTTGTAATTTTAGAAATGTTTGTTTTCAAGAGGACAATTTTTCTTACCTCAACAACACCTTTTAACGTTTTTACCTTAGGGAGTCTTTCTTCGGCGCTCGATATTATGGTAGTTTCGCAGAGATTTGGCAATAAATGATAAGGGATTACATTAATTGCGGATCCCGTGTCAATTAATCCTGTAATTAATTGTTCATTTAAGATGATTTTCACTTTGAAGTAAGGTCATCGGCGATTTTGGAAATTATCTCGTCTCATAGGAGGTCTTGTGGTTTGATAGTGAATCGCTGGGTTCAATTGGGATCGCTGATACTGCGGGTAGCGAGGAGAGAATTCTCTTGGCACGGGAGGTTGAAATGGGATCCTGGGAGCATAAGGTCGTGTTGAGTTTATGGGTCGTGATGGATTTATGACATCTCGGCTCGTTGAAGCACCGTGGGGAACATCGGCAAACACTCTTCTTGCTACTGTTATCCATTCGGACGTCATTTCAATATCGTGGGATACGAGAATGCTTCTGAAATGTGGAGGCAGTCCCCCGTTTAGAGATTGTACCGTAAGTTCCTCGGAAAGTTTAAGCTTTGAGGCGAATTCAGTCTTCGATTTGTAGTAGGAATTAATATCTCCACACGCAGAGTATGTTATCTTTATAAAGTTGTCAAAAGTGTAACTCTTACCGCACGTGTACTGATCGATGAATTTGTTTTGCACATCCCTCCATGACTGTAAGTCGATACACGCAGAAATAAAAAAGTTCAATGCTGCAGGTCCTAAATAATCCGGAAATTTAGAAAGTTTCTTCTCGTCACTCAGATTTAATTCGTTGCATTTTCTTGTAAAATAATTCAGCCAGTCCTCAATTTCAATTTCACCATCGGGCACAAATAATGGACACTTAAAATTTTCTTCCGCCATAGTCCCTAATTGTGATAATTCTTGAGTAGGAGAGTTTTCGCAGTGCTCACGAACTTCGAGTGATGATACTAGTGACGGGGAAGCTAAAGGTTTTTCTTCAGCAGGCAAACTTAGCGTAGATTTAGCTGTCTGGGAACGAAGATGCATCGAAATAGCTTAAAACATCACTAATCCATGGGGTCTACTAGCACTAATCCATAATCCTGTCGGCTTTATAAATGTGATAATAATCACATTTGGTAAATTTAGCACAACTTGAATTGATGCGCAGAACGCGGAGAGATGCAGTCGGCACGAGGGTGTTGATCATCTAGTAAATCGCTGCACACAAATTGGAGAGATGCAGTCGGGCGTAGTGTTGATCCAGGAAAGCACTTACTAAATTTTGTAGATAAACACATGGAGCCATAGAAGAGAATCACAGATTGCACGATATCCAGGAAATCACCTTTATTTACTTATGAAGCATCGCGAAGGTATTAGCTGCAGTGGCCACATGACTTGTCCGGCGCCTTTGCCAGGACGGGACGCGGATTACATACAGGAGCGGACCGCAGGTCCGACAGCAACAAAAGTTAGACACGAAGAGAAGGAAAAGTCTTGCGTTCATGCAATATTAAATGGGTGTTTTGCGATATTGACGCCAGAGGGCCTAAACTACTTAATTTTTAATTGGGCGACTTCAGATTCGTGGAGTTCACGTGTCCACTTAAGTTTATCGGGGACTTTACTGCTAGATACCGCGCTTGTTAGAAACTGCGAACTGTTGAACTGGGCTTAGGATAAGTGGCCCATAAAGTTCTTGCAAAGTGGGTTTTTGACGTTATAAAGACATAACTTCAGAGCGGTTCGAGGGCTCTTCAAGAATTTTGACACTATACTGACATTCGGAATCTCATAAACTTCGAACACTCATATCTAGGGATGTTATTGAGTTCAGATACTTCACATTCCTGCTTAATGATCTGCAGGGATAATATAATTTATCTTATTTTACTTTTAGGTCGCAATTTTGAAAAAGGGGTCGTGCTTTATTAAAAAGAGAATTTAGAATACGCTTTAAAGTAAAGTAATTTAGGAAGACGCGTTTTCTTGTTACATATATATATATATATATACACTCAAGAGCAAAACATTATGACCACCCCTACATTTTGCAATGAATTCGCCTGGATGACGTGGAAGGCACGTGATCAGGTGGAAGTGGTATTTAACTGCTGCTGGAGAGTCTGAAGAATCATTCTTTCACTTACTTCTGTGTGTGATGGGAAAGGCTGCAGATCTAAGCGACTTTGATAGAGGGCCGATTGTAATGGCTCGAAGGCTCGGAACAAGTATTTCCGAAACTGCACGACTCGTGGGTTGTTCGCGACCTACAGTTGTTAGTACTTATGGAAAGTGGATGAATGACGGTGAAATCAGCAGTAGACGACATGGTGTTGGACGTCCACGCGCTATCAAAGAAAAAGGTCGTCGGAGACTGTCTCGCATGGTGAAGCAAAAACGGAGCCAGACAGTGGCTCAGCTGACAGCCCAATACAATGCAGGGCCGAGTAGAATAGTATCGCACCACACTGTTCAGCTGACACTGTTGGATATGGGGCTACGCAGCAAACGACCCACTCGTGTGCCTTTGCTGACCAAGCGTCATCGCCAACTGCGCCTGCGCTGGGCCCGGGAACATCGCGACTGGTCCATGGATCAGTGGGAGAGAGTTGCCTGGTCAGATGAATCACGGTTTTTCATTCATCACGCCTATGGCCGTGTCAGGATACGCCGTCTTCCCGACGAACTGTTGCTCCCTCAATGTACAGTAGGTCATACACAGGCCGGTGGTGGCGGTATTATGCTTTGGGGGATGTTCTCTTGGGCGTCTCTGGGACCCGTGGTTGTGGTAGAGCAGACCATGAATGCTACAGGGTATCTGAACATCATTGCGGATCAGTTGCACCCTTACATGGCCTCTGATTTTCCAGCTGGAAATGGAATGTTCCAATAGGACAACGCCCCGTGTCACAAGGCTAAAATTGTGTTGGAGTGGTTCCAGGAACATGATGCTGAATTCCAGTTAATGTTCTGGCCGCCTAACTCACCGGATCTCAATCCGAGAGAACACATTTGGGATGTCATGGGACGGCAGCTCAGAGTTCAAAGACCACCAATTCGCAATATCTCGGATTTGCGTGACCGTTGCTTAAACATCTGGTACAATCTGTCTCCGGCCATCTACCAAGGACTTGTGGCATCCATGCCAAGGCGGGTTGAAGCTGTGTTGCGCGCCAAAGGTGGGCCAACTCGTTATTGACAGGTGGTCATAATGTTTAGGCTCTTGAGTGTGTGTGTATATATACTAGCTGAAAACCCGCGCTTCGCTACGGAGTACATTCAAATTAAATACAACGGTCAACGTATGCAATTTATGCCAAAAAATAAATATATATATTTATAATAAATGCGATGATCAATGTATACAATTGATGTAAAATATATATCTATCTATATATATATATATATATATATATATATATATATATATTTATAAAAAAATCGTAAGGGATGTGCATTTTTTTTGGATAATATCCAATCGTCTGCTGCATTAGAAAGAGAAAAAAATATTTTTTTTGTCTATTTAGTTGTTACGCACGTGACGATAAATTTATTGAAAGTACCAGAAAAAGAAATCACGTGATCAGCATTTAATAAATTAAATTCTAAAAATTAATCTTTAAAAATTCACCAAAAATCAGAAAATGGAGGTAAAAATTTGAAAAAAATTTCATTTTGAAGGAATTTTTATGATCTTCCTCGTGATATAAATTTTATAACCCTCAATGTATTATTTTAAATGCAAACGTAAAAAAAGTTTAAAAAAACAGCTTAAAAATTTAATTTTAAAAAATCTAAGAAGAATTTTTGAAAAATCTTTCTTAGTGCACCCCTACACTATTAGAAGAATCGCCATGCAAAATTTCAGCCCTTTAGGTCCAGCGGTTTGGTCTGTGCGTTGTATGTCAGTCAGTCAGTGAATGAATGAGTCAGTTACAGAACTGTTTTATATATATAGATAGTACATACGAGATATAAATGTCAAAATATTTCGCTTCTACCATGCCTAATACAGTTCATTCCCCGTGAAATCGTAAAATGCTCACCGAATAATTTATTAAAGATTGTTACTTGCAGGAGACTTGTATTGCAGATTCTAAGAATCTGTGCGTTCCGGTTATAAAGAATTTAATTTGATGCATAATTTTAAAAAATCAATTAATTGTTGATACATAGTAAGAGTCGGAAATGAAAGCAAAAGCTCAGAGCATGAGAATGCAATACTCCATTCCTCTAAACAGAAGGTCAAAATGACACCAATCAAAATTCTATATAAATGTCCTAAGTAGATTTATATTAGTATGTTAAAATGTATGCATGTTAGAACATTGTAATGTTTCAAAGGGCAGGAAAAGAGTGCTTAAATTAACCACGTTTTCTTACAAGAGTGGAATAATTGGTACTCTCTTGTTCTAGTAGTCACATGATTCCGCTTCAATAGGAGTATCGTTAACGAGATTACATGTTCTCCTTCCCCAGGGCATTAGAAACACTTAAAATTACTACTATGATACGCTGGTTATACTACGACAAAGAGTGTTTTAATTTATGGCCAAATAAAAATCTCCGCAGAGCGTAACCCTCAACGATAAAACCATAATAGGGGATGTTGAATTTACGGGCACACAGAAGCCTAGAGTCCTCATACTGCAATTATTTAACACAACAGCCCTGTTGTTTAAAAAATAGGCGTATGAGGATTCATGTAGCTCTAAAACTTCAAAAGATAATGAAAATTATCGGTCCAAAGCGTATATAAAATAAATCTAGACATACATATCACACCCAAGCAAGAAAAGTGACACAAGTCAAAAAATGGCAATGTTGAGGTTATGTCATCTATCTATACTAATAAAGGGACAAGTGGAAGTCGAGAGATCACGTGACCGCAACTCATCCGGGTGGGCCACTCCTCGAAAAAAAAATGGCCGACAAATATACAGGAAACGGTGTAATTTTTTTTCTCATGAAAGTACATAAATGTTACATATTTAGAAAGAGCTTCGAAAACTGATAATTTTTTCTGGGTACACTTATTCTGTTAATTCAATAGTTTTAGAGATATTTTCATTCTAAAATCACTCACTGCTGAGAAACCAAATCATCTGGTGCAGTGGTGCTGCCAACTGTCGGCAGCGACGGGAATGAAAATTGAAAGGAATTTATTCACTTGAATTTAATACATTTATAGGCTTTTTTTTCTTTTGTGGGGTCCGAAGTACATAAATATGTTACACGGATGGCTTGAGCGTAGCTAGGCGAAGCCCGGCTAGTTGAAAAATATGCATGAACCGATGGAAAAAACCGATGTGTCCAAGGATTGCCGGCTTGCATTGAAATATTGTTTTAAAATTGCAGTCCGAAATAGAGAAAGAAATTATACACCTTGAGGCACTTTTCGTTTAAAAAAAATGCAAATAATATTTTTTAATTTAAATTATTCGGGGAAGAAATCTTGTATAGTGTGTTTTAAACGCTCCTAAATTCCTTTGGTGGACGAAATTTATAAAATGAATCCTGTCGCAAGGTGCGGAAAAGTTCAGGCTATCTGAATATATCATTTTTACTAGATTATCGGCATTTATGTAGCTGTAAATAGTAGACCAATTTTCTCCATAGGTTGACAGTGAGGTGAGCGAATCAAATCAATTTAGTACATAGCAGCCTTAAGGGCCAGTTCACATAGCAGTCCGTTAGCGTAAACGTTAAATTTTAACTATCACATAGCTGAGCGCTATGACATCATCCGTTGACTCGCGTATCATCATCCGTGAACACTCCGTTGACCTTTTACGCTTGCGCTAACGGACTGCTATGTGAACAGACCTTAATAGATGAGTCAAAATGCTCTTAGCAATGCTGCTAAGAGAAGGAATCTTGAAACATACAAGATTCCTAATACAGTTTTTATACAAATTTCTATGCGCGTGAGCAACTGTATAATTCCTATACCGATGAATATTATGTGAACATGGGGAATCGGAGGAGCTGAAGATACATTAAACTGCTAATGTAGGCTAAGGACCTGTTCACATAGAATCCGTCAGCGTCAGTGTAAAAATTTTTAACCAATCATACACCAATCATTGACCCATTTAACCAATCAGCGCCAAATGAATCTTTTAATCTTGACGCTGACAGATTCTATGTGAACGGGCCCTAAAAGTTAGAGATTCAGTGGAAAGAACTTCTGCGCCGACAAATTTGTTCAAACAAGACATTCCTCAATTTTGCAATCTGATCCTTTTCCATAACATTACCATATATGGTCAAGAAATCGATCTACTGCTCAGGCTCAACTAACTCAAGTAGTAATAAGTAAGCCCTGTTTACTGCCAAATATCTACTAATGAACCGCGAAACCCGCTTTTGCAACAGTCTGGATTATATTAAAGTATATAGCAAACACTTAAAAGAATGGGAACATAGAGCATGTGATTACTCTAACCAATTTAAAAAATTCTAACCCCTGGTGATCAAACAGGGAAATGTTCATTATATACAGCTAAAAGTTGCAATGTAAACACGTCGCATCAAGCATGTTATTTTTAATGTTTTGTAAAATAAATATACTCTATTATAGACGTTTTACAGGGATAATAATAATAATTATTATTATTTTTAAAGAGCAGAATTAATGAAGGATTGTGTGACACCCAGAGCATATTTTCTAATGTCACGCCAAAATAATTTTTTTTCAATTCAATGCGTTTACTAGAAGTGATGAAACTTCGTTTTATAGAGTTTTCTTTTATGATTTGCTGATATTAGTTTTATAAAAAGATATCCCGTACAGCCACGATAGATGCTAATGGCAGGAGCAGAAAAATTCCAGAAAGATAAAAGAAATCATAAATTATCTGTAGTACTACCATCTGATGAAAGACATCTCAGGGCAAAAAACACATAAAAATATAAACAATAGAAATATTGTTTTCTTTTATAGTTGATTTTTGTCACTTCGTGATCGCATTCAGCAACATTTAGTTCTGAGAAAAAATACGTGTTCTCGAGATAGATATATTGTTCTACAGGGTGTTTCATCAAGACCGCCCAAACTCTGTACAGCCAGATTCCTCGCTTGGAATACATAAAAAATGCTCATAGAACTGTACCTCTACGACCCATAGTTTTTGAGTAAAATGCGAGAGAAAAGTATGTCGTCATATCCGATGTACGGAAAAAACTTTATTGGAAACATGAACATCGGTATTTGCATATGTTTACATAGGAAGATGTTCAAAATGTCCACCGCGCATATTGAGGCATGCATGTGCGCGCCGTGCGTACTTCCACCAACATCGTAAAGATTGTGTGTTGGGTCGACGACGCTTCCAGTATTTCTCTGTCGTCCAACCTGCGGATGGCTTTCTCATCAGGAGAACGGCGTGATGGATAGCGACGGGTATACTCCCTAGCAGTTCGAAAGGATTACCATTACATTCACCGAAGATAAAGTACATGTCGCAAAATTCACGAACGGAATATATTATCACCATGCGGAGATTACCGGTAGCTACTAAATGCAGCCTGTTAAATACGATTCTAACGACGACTTGACGTCATTCCACGGCACGCGCATGCATGCCTCGATATCCGCGGTGAATATTTTTAAGATCTTCGTCTGCAAACATATTATGCAAATATCGATGGTTTTGTTTCCAATATTTTTTTTTCCGGCTATGATGTCATGCTTTTCTCTCACATTTTTCTCGAAAACTATGGGTCGTAGAGGTACAGTTCTTTGGGCATTTTTTATGTACTCCACGCAAGGAATCTGTCTGTGCAGAGTTTGGGTGGTCTTGATGAAACACCCTGTATAATAAATAATAACTACGGCAACCATGCAATTTTAAATGAACGCTTTTTAAAGTTTAGAACAACAAATTAGTTTAGTAAACAAATTCCAACTTTTGTTTCGGAATAACAAGTAAGAGTCCTAACCGCATATAAGTACAGTAAAGCCCCGATTATCAGCGGAATTGGGTGGCAAGGGCAACGCGGATAGCAAAAATCGCGGATAACCCCCCAAAAGTATAAAAATGAGGTGCAAACACGAAAAAAAAATATTTCACCATAAAAACTATGTTTTATTTTTCAAAAAACAAAACAGCCTTCGTTAGCAAATTTTTTGAGTCAAGCTGTTTACGTACTTGAGGCACAAAAATATTTTCAAACCATTCTTAAAATATCTGCTGGTTCATCCAACCCTCTTTTTTTTTGGTTGAACAACGACTGGAAATAATAATCAACTGGTAAATTTTCTGCTCTTCTCCACTTAAAAGACCTAAGTTTCTTAGATTTACCGATTACAAGAAAAGTAAGTTTGTGACTACCCGCAGCGTTGCAGCAAGGCAAGATTGTAATTCTTTCCTTGCTACTTTTGTGACCTGCCACTTGATGTTCACTTTCAAATGCTAAAGTACGTGTGGGAAGACACTTCCACAAAAGCCCTGATTCATCAGCGTTATAAATTTGTTCATATTACAGATCCTCAGACAACACAAACTCTTCAAAATCAAGTTGAAAATCATCAACTGCTTGTCGATTACCACTCAACTTCTCTCCGTGTACACCAATATCTCTAATTCCATGACGTTTCTTAAAACAATTTAACCAACCGGACGAAGCATCAAAATTTCCTTCCAGGCCTAACAAATAAAAAAATTTTTTGCATTAGCTGCAATGGTAGGACCAGACACGGGCTTGCCCTCACTTCGCACCTGAGCTAACCACTCCGCTAATGCAGAGTCAAGTTCATTATAGGCGGATTTCTTCATCCTAGAAACACTAAACTTGAGCCCTGACAAAGAAACATAAAACACGACTTATCACTAAGCACGCTTACTGTCAACTGAGACCACTGGCAGGCCCAGAGAATGCGTAGAGGGGGAAAGTTAGTGAATTTCACAGAGTGGACTAGCCCGCTCGGGTCGTCAAGGTGAGTTATCAGATAATATACAACATAATTTTCGACTTTTGCATTGTAGGGCCTATTGTATTTTCCTTGTTGTTGGCTTGGATTAAAAATTAAAATAGGTTTTTTTGAGGTTCATAATTAAGAAAGATTTTCGCGGTACTCGCGGATCATCGGGGCTTTACTGTAGTACGTAACTATGTACGCCAACGCAGCATCCTCATACAGACTGCGATGCATCAAGACGCGACTGCAGAGTCTTGTGTATGGATGAATGACAAATTTATGACTTGTTGCCATACATGGACAAAGTCCAAGTCCATGTCCATTTACATCACTAGTACCCTTCCTATTGTGGATTTCAGATGCTGCCATTTACAATTTTATTGTTATCGGGAAATTCCTTTAAAATACTATGAACTATGATAATCATAGTTTTTCAGAGAAAGGATGTATACTCGTAAATTCCCTTCAATCTACGTGATTAGTTAATCAGCACTTAAGTAATTTTTTAAACCACCATTGCGCGATTAACAATAGGATTTGTTTAGTTCATTTCAAGAAGAAATCTTTCTCTTTTAACTTCCTCAATAGGCTTACTAATACAATACACAACAGAGATACCAGAAAAAGACAGAAATGTGATACTAATCACTATAAATAGCGAAAAAGAATTCACACATATGTGATCACAAGTCCACCGACGGATATAGATAAAGAACTATGACTCATTTTCGACATCATCATTCGTAGTCTTGTTAAAATTTCAAGATGATATCCGAAATTTTATTTCAAATTATCAGGGAGTAGAAAAACCCAAGCATTTCACTATAATTAACAGTAACAAAGACACGATATGAATTTCTCAAGCAAATTCAACTTACTTTCTCAGAAGCAGAGCAAGAGAACACAGCGCAGTAAATCAAGGCAGGCAAATGGCTTTCTCTACAGTTAATTATAGGGAACTATTAAGATTTTTCTAGTTCCTGATATAAAAGTGATCTTTTTAATTTTCTGCGAAACCGACACTTTATTTGATTACAGTACACTGGCGTGCAAAACTTAAGGAACACCTGTGGCGCACCCAGGATTTTTTCTTGGGGGGGGGGGGCGAGATGAACGGATAAAGATATTTATAATGCATGGGGGGGGCTGAGAAGAACGGATAAAAATATTTATAATGCAAAATCAATATTCATGATGCAATTTCTATTTCTTTGGGGGGCGGGGTCCCTTGCCCCCCTCCCCGGGTGCGCCACTGAGGAATATCACTATTTTTAAGTTACAACCTGAAAATTTAACAAAACAATTTGCGACGATTAGCATAACCAAGGGTATTCAGTAGAAAGCTGTGGCATATTCCAATTTTGGGATGGTGACGTCATAGCGAATAAACGATGAAAGCAGAAGTTAAGAAATTGTAAATTTCCGAACGGTGCGTAGGATCGTGGCAGTCAATCAGTGAATTTCATCCCGTAGGGCCTGTTCACATAGGAGTCCGATGCGTTGCGTTAAGGAAAAGATGACGTTGAGACGAAAATAAACCAATCATAGGCGTTAAAAATTTCATTGCTAATCGTTTGGAGGCATATGATTGGTTTATTTTCGTCTCAACGTCATCTTTTCCTTAACGCAACGCAACGGACTCCTATGTGAACAGGCCCGTATTGATGACCATGAAATAACCACTAGAAAACATTTGGAGGATTTAACAAGCGTTAGAATCTTTGAGAAGCTGGAGGAAGGACGAAGATTAAGAAATGTAGCCGCTGATCCAAACGACAAATACAGATTCTATGCGATGGACGACTCAGTACAACGGCTACTGGTGACCGCTTCATCGTTGTACAGGTTAAGACAGATCGTCGACAGACAGCGACAGCCGTTGCAAGTAGCTGCAGAGCAGATCCGGACGCCAGGTCTCATTTTTTTTTTAAGTACAATGGCCAGACAACTCCATCGAGGTAGACTGTTTGCCTGACGGCCTGTAGGCTGTGCGTCGTTGACACACGAAGAAAGATTTTTATGGTGACTAACGGATTCTGTGAACAGGCCCTTACAATCCGTCAGCGTTACAGATTTCGTTGGCGCTGAGAAGAGAACCTGCTCACACTGAAAGTGTCGGGCGCATCTGCGATTGGCTAGAGGCCGTTGTTTTTTACTCGGTGTAAACCAGTCATTCCCAAAGTGGTCTATATTGACCCCCAGGGGTCGATATAGTCCTGCAAGCGGTCCATGCCAATGAAAAAGAAAATTGGGGGTGCGTGAGATCTAAATGGAGGTCCACGAGTTAGACAGGCCGTCACCAAAATTTTGGCTTCACATAAATGTAATAATCTGCCTAACACAGACAGTACCTATGTAAGTATTTACGTAATACAAGTACTTTCGAATAATAGATACATTTCCTAATTATATGCATATTTCATAAAATTGTGTAAGAAATCTATTCACTTTTCGGTCTCAGTACGTGTAACTTGTTGCGACATCATGGACTAGAACGGTTGCAGCGAGTGCGAGCAGCTGGCCGTTATATTTAATTTGCCAGTTTCTCAATTTGGCACAGACAAACTGCCAAGATGAGCTTTCAGCCTACGTTCAACATTTAAATGTCCTTCACAAAGACTTTGAAATTAGGTTTGAAGATGTATTGACTATGGAAATACACCATTGGATTATCAATCCATACGGTGACATTGAAGAAACGGATCTCATGTTACAAGAACGGATGGGTATAATCATCAACGAAGGACTTAAGGTGTAGTTTGAAAAGGGATATCAACAATTCTAGCTTCAGAGAGACATACTTGTTACATATCCTGCATTATGGACTATCGCGAGAAAGTTTTGATAGCTTTTCCATCTTCATACCTCGTGGAAAGGGATTTCAGCGTGGTTGTCAATCTCTTTATTTAAAAAAAAGAAACAGATTAGAAATCCCTCGCCAAGGAGATTTAAGGTTAGACCTGACTAAATTAAAGCCAAATATTGAAATTTTGCTATCAAAGCATCAGGCTCATCCCTCCCATTAAAAGCATTGATTTTGTTGTGCATTTATTCTATGCAAAAAATGTTACTATACTTGCATTTTGTTTTTTTTTCATTAATAAATGTATAACTATAAAACTTAAGATATATTTTTTAAATTAAAAATTTTTTCACTCTACAGTAAAACCTCTCAAAGTGAGTAGCTCTGTGTCAGCTTCAAAAACACTTAAAGTTGATGAATTTGTAAAAAATCAGTATTAGGATGGCAGGGGGTCTACCCAAAACAGAAAAAAATCGGCAGGGGGTCTATGGGACAAACAAGTTTGGGGACCTCTGGTGTAAACAGATTCTCTTCTCAGCGCCAACAGAATCTTTAACGCTGACGCTGCCGGATGGGCCTGTTCACATAGATTCCATCTGCGTCAGCGTTAAAGATTCCGTTGGCGCTGATTGGTTAAAAAAAAATCACGCTTACGCTCCGGATTCTAAGTGAACAGTCCGTAAAGTGGTATACGTAAGCAGCATTGAAAGCCTAAATCATCTAAAATACACACTACCTTGTCTCAATTTATTTGCCCACGAAGACGAAAACATGGAGAAATAATGAAGTAGATACACTCACTGTCACTGGCATCATAATGCATCCCTTGGCAGCTAAATTCCTCTACTATTCGTACGTGTAAATAGAAAATTATCTACAAATATAGGAATATATTACATCTGATACAAAAGAAAGAGTTTGCTTACTTAAGTTGTCTTCTTCACTGTTATTATCAATGAGAGTATTACATAAGTAGGTATTTAAAATATACATCTAGAACTAGGAAATTAAAATTGATATCATCAAAAACACATCTCATTTTTGCATATTGGTAAAGCGAATTCAATCGATCTCAATAAAACGTTTTAAGCTGAACAAAATAATTACAAGATACAAAGAACTTTTTATATACCATGTTTTTAAATTTTCTGTTTAATCATATAAACTTGACAATTCTATGTATTAATAAATACTTAAAAAAATTTTTTTTGATGAATTATCCCATCAACTTGCAAGAAAATGAAGTTAATAGGAAGTTAACTTGCATTTAACTTTTCGTCCCGTCCCGGCCGATAGATGACTGCACCAGTTTACAAAACAAAATTAACTGAAAATGAATTCAAAACAGCTTAAAAATAGCTAAAACTATTAAAATAATACATTGTCATCGTGTTCTGAGCTGTTCTAAAAGTTTCAAATGTCTAGCTAGTCGGGAAGTTAGTTAAAAATCGATTGCAAGATTTGTACCAGACAAACACACACACACACAAACAAACAAGAAAGCGAGTTAATAAAAACATGGTAAAAAGGTAGGGATACATACTGAGCCTTAAAACGTACGGTCTAATTAAAGTTTCAAAAGTTAAACAAGGCTTAAGGTGAATTAGTCTTTAAACAGGTCCCCAACAAAATTCTAAAATTAAGTCCAGTGGGAGTTTTAGCGATACATGTGACTCTTCATTACACAAATTTAAAACAAAACAAATATGTAATACAATATGTTAGAGAGATCTTTTACTACTATTAAAATATAAATCTTTAATCTCACAACAAAGAAAGGTACAGATTCGTATTCAACCCTCATTACAATCTTTTCAGCATGACACACCCAGTATGCAGACAGCATAAAGAGCTGGTAACATTGAATCCGTTGCGTTAACGTAAACATTTTTAATCTACATCATGCTGCAGACTATACTGAAAACAGGACTTATGATGGCCCTGTGGTACAGCGCGCTGGCTTTCAGTGCTGAGAGTGCTCGGATTGAACCTTGGCATCGCGCCACTAAAAAATACCTCCATTTGTGTCGTCCCTTTATAGGGGGTAATGCTGGTCTGCCTGTATGGTACCCCCATCATAAAATGGCCAGCAAACTGCAGTGAATTATAGGCAAATATCTACACAACAAGTGCCTCTGCTTGAAAAAAATAAGCTAATAATAATAATATCTATTGAAACAAACTTATCCAATCCTATTGATTAAATGCACATGAAATACATATAAATTTATCTGTAAACAGAGTAACATTTTACGTACAACTATTCAGAACATTTGTCTTCTGTAAGCACAAACCAATATACCTGGTTGATTCTAAAAACTAACTCAGGGGTCATAGCAAGGGAAGAAAAAAATATAGGAGTTTTAAAGAAAAAATACAGGAGTTTAAAAGAAAAAAATATAGGAATTAAGTAGAAAATAGTTTGTTGAAGCGCATGTACACAAACAAAACTGAGTACCATTATCAGCACAATTCTACAATGTGTGAAGTCATTGGGTGCCAGTAAAATAATCTATATTTAATAAATGCAAAACAATAACAGAAGTTTAATAATGTACTACATGCTTGCTGAATGGACATATGCCAATATTACAGATGTTAAAAATAAATAAATAAATTATTTTTTAACTTTTTTTGCCAACATATTAATTTGCAGTTCAACTTTTTTGAGTTCTTCTCCCTTTTCAGTAAGCATTTTGTGCCCTGACTGTAGAAGGGCTTGTGCAGAGCATACTTCTGCCATATTATTATTCTGAACTGCTTTTCTTGTATTAGCTTGTATTAGGTTTGCCAATTAAAGAATGACTAGAATCCACTGCTTTTTGTAAATGTTTTTTCATCACTTCTAAATTTTTCAATTCATCATCACATTTCCTTTTTGAATTTAAAGCCTCTCTTTCTTCTTCTTCCTTTTTATTTTTTTCTAAATATTCTTTATACATCTTGTGGGCTTCTCTAAAATATTTCAACATCTTGGGAGAGACAGGAATTTTTGTTACATCACCGTCCCTGCTTCTGATTTCTGCCTCAACTGTACGAAGACTGTTGTCTTTTCGTTCAAAGAAGCACGAGAAGTTGTCACATAGCGACAATTTACAGAAAAACCACGTTCAACATCAGCCTGTCCATGATATATAGTCAATACTGCTTTAATAAGTTTAGTGAGGTAAGGATATTTGACACTGCCAAAATTATTTCTCATTTGTAGTTTAGTCGACCAGTAATCATCAATTCATTTAGTGCAACCTGAGGGATTTTCTATATTGACTAAATCATCATTTGTTTCCTCATTCATATAAATTTTCCACTCTTCACATACTTTATCGATATCCTCTTTCTTAATTACAGCAGGCATCTGTTCGGCAACTTTTGTCAAGCATCGTAATGAACGCTGTTCATGCTTGACATACGGATATAAAATGTGAATATTTTTCAGCAATACATTGTTTAAAGGAAGGTGTTTTAATAAATAATCAATAACAGCAATGATGAAATTTTTTGCTTCCAAATAAAAATATTTCCTACCTTTTTCTTTGTTTCGTAGCTTCTTTTTTGGCAAGAAAACCAACAGAAATCTTTTCTCCTTGTAGTACATTATCAGAATTTTTCAGGTCAAGAGAAAGCAGTCTGGATATAGATTTCTCTTGCGTTTTCTCAGGCTTTACACCCCTTGTTAAAAGACTTTTTATCAACTTGCAAAGTTCATCATAAAGAATATGAATCAACGGTTCTTCTACTAGCATAGTTTTCAAAAAACTTTCGAAGCTTTCGCCTACCGATTTCAGAAAATGTAAACGAGTCAAAGTAGAAGAATCAATAAGAACAGATCTCAAGAATTGATATGAGTGGGATTGCAACTGGCTCTTAATTTTACTTTCTGGTATGAATTTTAAGAAATATATGCTTCCCACTGGTTGATAATCCTAGTAATGACTGGTATCAGTATCAGCCACCTATTACTCACAAATCTCATTATCATTTCTTCCTCAGTCCCAACTTCGATTTGGACACCTCGGAAATCTTCTTTGCGAGCTGGATATTTATGTAGAAATTTAAATACAGTATCCAAAAAATCTTCAATGTTCCAGTGATTTGCTGCATGAGTCATTCCATGATTAAAAGAATTGTGCACAATATGCAAGTTACAAGAACCTACTCTGATAAGAGGCAGACAATCTCTATCTTTAAGTCCTTTGTCAATTTCGTCAAGGCATTTTTGGTTAACAGGTGGTCCATCAGAGCTTAGGGCTAACAATTTGTTAACTGGTAACTTATCAAGTGCAAGTGTCAAAAATATTTTGTCTTTCAAAGTATCTGCTGTAGCGTGACCCAGTTCAAAAGTACGCAGGAAATGACTAACAATTTGGTTACGGTCTTCATTCCAAAATCTTGGTGTCTCAATGTGCTTGCAGCATGGTTTTAGGCTTAACTCCAATAATGGACAACTTTTCTAAATCAAAACTTGCTGTTGAATAAGAGAGGAGATGGGGAGGAAAAAAATGGCTCAAAGCTCACAGCATTCAAACATATCCATCAGTGCAGCCATTTAGTGAGTTAAATCAGAAACAATCTTCCACTTTTTAGATGTTTTGTAGAGGTATGAATTTTTTAATTTTTGGATAGCGTCTAACAGTATATGTAAAAAAAATATAGGAAATATAGGAATTGGTGTGAAAATATAGGAGAATATCTGCCAAATGGAGAAAATATAGGAAATTTAGGAAATATAGGAGGACTATGAGGCCTGCTAACTTCATTAAGTAGTCTTATATATTAAATTCTACAGATAAAACTAGTTAATAACACTGAACAGTTCAAAAATTAAATGTTTCTGCATTTTTGCAACTGAAATTTATTGAACTGGACTGAAATTATACACATGAAAGAAAGAAGACGAGCTGATAATGGCATTCATAAACCCTTCTATGTCTTGGAATAAGTGTTAAAATATTAGTGCATAAGAAGCTGCAATAGAATGACAGATTATTTTATTTTAATTAACAAATATTTTTAACTTTAAAAATCAAGAATTCATCCATAAATTGCTGTAGGTTTTAATGTAAGGAAATTATGAGATGGCAACAAATTACAGTAAGTTCCATTTTTCAGGTTAAGAAACTTAAAATGCTCCTTCTTCCTCAAGAAATTAAAACATATTACATGACATTGAAATTTCATAGCCTAATCAAAAATCTGCCCATACCTTGTAATGTATTATCCTAAGCACTGTAAAGAGTGAATTTTTAAATTGGCCTTAAATTTTTTTAAAAAAAAGTATTAAAAAAGAGAAAATGCACAACGTTTGTCAAACATTTATTAAACATTTCAGTGGAGCGATGGAGAGTATGAATACAAACAAGCAACACTCACTTAATATATATTTCCACTAGCACTCACATAATATATATTTCCACTTTATACATAGACTAGAAAATTATTCACTCTAACAAAACAAGGAGTAAAAGAGAATAAAACCAGATATTGAGAAAAAATATCTAATGCTCCCTATGTTCATTAAAGAATATAAACTTTGATGAGAAATGAAGCGTTTTCTAAAAAAAAAATTTAAACATATCACAGATATCTACTTATGAATAACTCATAAATACATTTTAACACACTTTTCAACATTTATAAAAGTAAATACAAATAGCACATTTGAAAGATTAATGTATGAACATTTACTGAATTGAAATAAGAAATTTTATCAAAACAATACAAATATTCTTGATAAAAAGTTAAACTAATTTTGAAAATTCAAGCAATAATACAGTAGCTTTGAATTCAAAGTTATTAAAAGTTTCTTTCAAAGCACACAAGATGTATCACAATCGTTTAACAAATGTAACTAGTAAATAGTCTTATATAAAGATATTTCACAATGCACAAGCAATTTTTTCTGTCTTTCAACAGACTGAGATCTCAAGTGGTTTAATTGAGTCTACAATTCGGTGGTAAGCAAATAACTAAAAAGTGCAAAATAGAATGTATAAGAATACATCACTTGATGCACATATATATATTTCTTAACATAACTACAATAAACTTTATTATTAAAGGGATTCCTAACCTATAAATGAACTAATAAAAATCTTTAAAACAGCCACTAAGAGGCACTGTAAGTAATGACAGTTAATTTGCTTTGTACATGGCAACACAACAGTAGCTGGGAAGGAAAGAATTTTAATTTTTTTTTATAAAACGATTCAAGATTAATTTATAAATAATGAAAAATTCAAAAGGGAGGAATTTTTAATGCTATATGTATGTCAGTAAAAATTCACAAAGAGAGTGACAGTAAAATTTTTGGATTTTTAGAGTTCATCATTTCATTTTTTAAACATATTATGGAGAAGCCAACTACATATTGTAAATTGGTTTAAGTCATATGAGTGTAAGAACTCATTTTACAACATGTTGCATGTTTTATTTGTTCATCATTCTTTGAGACTGAAATACTACAACAATAAATGTGCTGTAATTAATTCATGTTTACTTCAAAACTCTCAGGGAAAATTTCAAAAAGCCTGTTAATACAGGAGTATTTGTACTACATTAGTTTGCCTGCAAACTATGAATATAAAACCCCTTTCCTTTACCTCTTTATAAAATATTTATATAAGTTTTATAAATATGTAAAACTAAAGAGCAAATTTCATTATACATTTAAATAACCTTGTTTGTAAATCTTTATATCTAGATTTTAATCTCTTGTGTTTAATCTCTTAAAAATTTTTAATTTATCTTTGAAAAATTTGTAATTTTGGAGATAATGCTTCATTTAAAACACTACAACACGTGTCTGTGAGTGAAACAAATGAAATAATCACGAATAAACATACAATTATGAGTATAAACTTCATAATTTATAATAAAATGGCTTTAGTTTCATATATTTTGCTTGGTACTTATATCTAACTCACACAAAGCAATGATTACAAGCATTGATTGAAAATTTTCGTTTCACACAAAGCACACAAACATAATATGTATTCATTTATCTTCATGCAACTTTGTTCATCCATAATCCAAATGAGTTTCAATAAAACACAAACCTCTGTCTTTGTTTTTACCTCTATTTCAAGGCAAAAACAAAAAATCAATGATGAACATAATTGCTATTAATGATCTTTACTACAGCCTTCCATTAAATTGTACTCTAACCACTAAACTACAAAACTTGCAAAATAACTATGGAAGATTAAGTAAGAGCATAATATTTCAGTGGAATTTCTCTAACATAACATTTTTTTCTTCATTATAAATTTAATAACAATAAATAAATAAATAAATAAATAAATAAATTTATATATATATATATATATATATATATATATATATATATATATATATATATATATATATATATATATATATATATATATATACTGTTAAAATTATGTGGTACCTTTGCATGATTCGGAAATTTGCAATCAACAGTTTAAAGAGCTTGAAAATAAAACATAACAAAAACTGATAAGTAGAATAGTTATTATCCAGAAATCCAATAAATTTAGTGATAATAACAAAATAATCAGTATTTCATTTAAAGTGCCATGTTGAAATTACAAAAACTTTTAAAAGGTTTGTAATGAAAAGGGCAATTTAGAGTTGCTAATTTGACATTAGGTTTTATGTTCCTTATAAATACTTCATATATGGAAAAACTTGAAATTCACTTATAATAATGTTAGCATGGCCATACTGACACACAAAAAAATATATAATACATAAATTACTACTTTAAACAAAGGTTACATTTAAGGAGATAAAATCATAAGTATAAGTGTTTCTGTGTTATTAACCAGTCTTTCGCTATTTTATAATAACTACGAGGTAAACATAGTGTCATAGCACAGTTTGTAAATTTATACTCATTTCTACGAAGGTACATTTGAGCATCACTCTTCATTTGATCCAACTTTTCTGCCCGATTTTCATCCAAAGTTAAGAACTCAGTCAGGTAAGGATTAATACGGAAATAAGTATATGGTGACAACAAGTCATTTAAAACAACATGCACACCTGAAAGAAAATAGCTTGTGAATAACTAAATGTCACAAATATTACTCAGCTACAATGATCTAATGATTTTAAACAGTCATGGATACAGATCAGCAGGGATACGTAATTTTCGTATTTATGAAATAGATGCAAATGAATGCGAAATTTGCCAATATGAGCAAATAAATGTGAAAATTATTTTTTTACTACTTTTCGGTGAAAACTCGGTGATAAACGGCTTTTTAAGCGAAATTAGGTAATAATAGTAATAATTTATTAAAATAATATCTTATCTAAGACCATCCACGGTCTTTAACTGAGAGATCTCACTCTCAAAATTTGCTTATTACTTATTGCTAAGAGTTAAGGAAGAGAATGTGGAGACTACTACAATGTTCACTTTTAACTAAGAATTTTGATACTTACCTAACCAAGTAAGTAAAATTGTGATTTTTTTAAATAAATGCAAAATATATATATATTTGCAAATAAATGTGAAATTTTATATATTGTAATTTTTTATTTGCAAAACTGCGATATTTCTTTATGCGGGTTGGGGGGGGGGGGGGCTTCCCCAAAGAAATAGAAATTGCATTATGAATATTGAATTTGCATTATAAATATTTTTATCCATTCAACTTGCCAACCCCCATCTTTCTGCTTTAATTAAACTTCCTTTTTGGTCTTTCTTACTAGACTTCCATTCTTTTCTCATGATAGCAAAATATGTAGCTTGAAAACAAGCAAACAAACAAAAAAAATTTAATACTGGATGTTTAGCATCATTCAGCACTAAGTTCCATTCTTCTGATGACAACTAGACACTATTAAGCATATTTTATCCATACAAACTAAATATACATTTGAATTATACAGATATATATATATATATGGGGGGGGGGAGGTCTAGGAATTAAATACAATCAATCATTTCATGTCTTTGAATAATCATTTTCTTTTATTTTATCAAGCCTTCAAGGAAATAGAAATATGAAATTGAAACATACTGTAATCAAAGAAAGAAATACAAGATTGTCATTAGATTGGGTAGTCAGGAGCTTCATTAATAATAGAGGATGGAAATATATTAATATATTTACCTTCAGTATCAGTGGCACTATCAATTACTTTTAAGATTTTTGTCTTCAAACTAGTTGAAGTATAATTAGGTTGAGAAGTAGGGATATAACGTCCACTACCGAGAGAAAGAACACATTGTATGGGTTCAGATGGCCATAGCAAACGAGCTTCGTGTATGCCCAATGCTGTAGGATTATTTACCATTATTCCACCATCCTAGAATAAAAATGAGAACTTGCATGCAAATTGAATATTTTATAAGTAGAAAAAATAATCAAATTCCTGAAAAGAGGTAGTTAAAATAAAACTTATTAGGAAGTTTACTATACTGCATATATCAACTGATAAAATAAATAGGTACTTTTCCATTAGCCAGGCACAAGTAATATATCACCAAATAGGGTTCACTAGTTGCATTTTCAGCTCTTTTGTTTAATTAACTGGAACTCCCGTGATACGTGTGTATGAAAGAACAAAATATACAAGAAAGAGGAACTTTATTCTTTAAGTAAATATTTAATTAGGAGGTGAAAAATCTTTAACATCCTTCAAGATGTCTTCAAAAGGACCCCTTTTTTTTTGTCGACACAGAAATTCAGCTAGGTATATTTGCAAATGGCGACGAGCTGTTCCTCTATGTTTTTTATATCACTATTTGGTGCTTCATCACAATTGCATAATCTTTTGTACAATTATGAAGAAAGCAAGGGCAGTCTGTGGTTAATTAGTTTCCAATTTTTATTCATGTGGAATTTTGGTGTTATTTAGCTGGATCTCTGAACTTAATCATGTTCTCTCACGTGATTCATACTCTCTGCTCCGCCATCTTCTTCCACCATTTCGTGTGGGACGTGACAATGCTTCTTCAAAATTTAGCCTATCCATGACCTAATAACTGTTTTTTGAAGGTTGTTAGGTTGGTGACTTTTCATTCTCACCAATGATGGTACTTGTTAGGGCAAATGCCACATACACCCGGCTAATGGAAAAGTACCAAAAAATATATAGAACTGTGTTTAAATGTAAAATTTTATATCAGTCATGCAACATAAAAAAGTTGAATTTTAAATGCCCTTATCTATTAATGCAGCATGCATGCATTTTTCTTTATGTTCATTTGAACACTTGTAACAAATAACTCCAATCATATAACTCTATAAAAATTAAAATGGCAAGAGTGTCAAAAATGTATTAAATTATTTGTCATTCCTTTTATGAAATTGAGAGAAAATCATAAGGGACACTAAATTTTCTTCATATAATAGCAGTAGTTCTGAATCCTTTTTAATCCTTTACTAATCCCAATCTAAAATAATGCACAGATGATCTAAAACAGAACCTACCCACCCCCATTTCCTCTGTATATTTCCATATTTAAATCTCTAAACTATTTAAATCCTATGTGACGATTGATGACTGAGGATATAAAAAATATAAAGTTACATCAATACATTACTCCCCTTTCAGAAATTCCCACAAGTATACCTTCCTCCCAAATGAGTATACTAGCTGAATACCCGTACTTCACTACGGAGTACATTCAAATTAAATCCAACGTCAATGTATGCAAATAATGGCAAAAAAATATATTTATAATAAATATGATGATCAATGTATGCAGTTAATGTAAATATGTGTATTATATATATACGTAGTACGATCCAAAAGTTCGGGGAGTTGGCATAAAAGTCCTAAACTGAAAAAATTTACATTGCCAATGCACTACCACATTCAAAGTAATCACCTTGGGCGATGATACACTTTTGCAAGCGCTCGTATACCTTCTGGAAGCACTGCTGGGAGCCATTTTTTGAAACCCCCCATAAGGCCTCCAGTGATGCTGCTCTCACCTCATCTGCTGACACAAAATGGCGTCCCTTCAAAAGGTTTTTCATTGGTGGAAACAAATAAAAATCATATGGGGCTAAGTCCGGTGAATAGGCAGGGTGTGGAAGCACATTCATGTGAATTTTGGCGAGAAAGTGTGTGACCAGTTGGGACCGATGTGCAGATGTGCTGTCATGCAGTCATGTACCAGTCTCCACTTAGCCAGATCTACGGCAGTTTATGACAAATTAATTCCCTCAAACGACGCAAATTGTCTACATAAGGCTCCTTGTCTACTGTTCTGCCTTCGGAAATAAATTCTGAATGACAATTGTTTGAGAATCAAAAAATACCTCTATCATGACTTTCACTTTGCTCTGATCCTGACGGAATTTCTTCGATTGCGGTGAGGAGGGTGATTTCCATGTTGAAGAAGCACGTTTTGATTGGATATCAAATAAATAACACCACGTTTCATCACCATGGTCGAATCACCGTATACCTTTCATAGCATTTTTAAAGTATCCGTAGGTGTTTTACCTACACACTGACAAAATTTAATGTTGCAGCGCTGTTGTTTAAAAACCACTTTTAATACGTCGCAGAACAAAGGTATCTATCTCCTGAAGAAAACAGCAGCGCACGCAGTTAAATCACTTGACATGGGCGAAACCAACCTGAACATGTAGGGATTGTTTGGTAGAATATTCCATAGACTGTCACTTCAAATACAGGCTTCTGTTGTCATAGATTACTGCATTCGCCGAACTTTTGGATCGTACCTCGTATATATATATATATATATATATATATATATATATAAACATGACGGATATTTTTATAGATAAAATAATGTAGAAGAAAATATTCAAATTAAACACAATGATCAATGTATGCAATTAATTTGTATGTTTAAAATCTATAAAACCAACTAATTTAAATTAAATTCTTTAAAAACTTCCATCTCAATTAGTCTAGTGTTTAAATTTTATCTTTTACTGTATTTTAATATTTTTTTGTCAATTTATTTCGGTGTTATGTACGTGATGCAAAATTAAAGTATCATAAAAAGAAAAGAAACCACATGATCAGTATTTAATAAATTAAATTCTAAAAATTAATCTTTAAAAATTCACTAAAAACCAAAATATGGAGGTAAAGATTCGAAAAAGATTTCATTTTAAAGGAATTTATATGCTCTTTCTCGTGATGTAAATTTTATAACCCTCAAATTATTATTTTAAATGCAAACTTGAAAAAAGTTACTAAAACAGCTTAAAAATTTAATTTTAAAAAATCTAAGAATTTTTCAAAAATCTTTCTTAGTGCATCCCTACAATATAAGAAGAATCACCATGCAAAATTTCAGCCCTTTAGGTCCAGCAGTCTGGTCTGTGCGTTATCAGTCAGTCAGTTATGGAACTGTTTTATATATATAGACTATTGTTGTTTCTGATAGTGCATCAATTAGCACTTGGACCCGTGGTAATATTGTAATACATTTTATAACATGATTCCTAAAAACCTGTTGAATTTCTTACTTGTAAAGGGAGGAGTCAACATCATAGCATAATATTGCTAAAAGTGAAGACCATGAGTCTCCCAATAGTAGAAAATTACTCCCAATCAAAATTTTAAAAAATGAATCCATCAATCCAAATGGTATGTTTTCAGAACCACTGAGTTAAAGCAGCTTATTAAGAGCTATAAAAACAGTTTTAATACAGTTAATAATATTGAATTTTTAATGTATTTACAATAAACTTAAAAAATATGAAGAAATACAGTAAATTTCTGAATTCATAAAATATACAGTAGCACAAAATTTCATATGCATAAGCTAGAATAAATTTACCTGGCACATTAATTTCATAAAATACTGGAGAATTTTTGTAAGTTATTCCATTATATATATACATATATATATATATATATATATGTGTGTGTGTGTGTGTGTGTGTGCGTATATATACACATATGAAAATATTCGAGATTTTCACAAAATAAAATTTCAAGACTTACTCCACAAATTTATTCAAACTACGGATACAGGGCAATTTTTTTAAACACCATATTACTGCAGAAGAAAAATATAAAGCTAAAATTTCAAAAATATAAGTCTAAAACTGAAAAGTTCTGTCAATTTCAGAAAAGATAGTGCATATTTTTAGTACGTCTATCACAGTTACTAAAATCTTATTTATGAAATCCTTCACTATTGTGAAATTTTTAGTATTGGATCTCAAGGTATATGGTTAAAACACTATAATTACTTATCTTTTATTATTTTATTAATGATAAATCATAGTAATAATAAAAGATATTTAACACTAATAATGTTGACAAATTATATCTTCTTCTATATTCAATGACAGTAAGTAATGTGAGTTGACTGACAAATTATTTTCCAAAGAACAACTTTCATATGCACTGATTTTAAATCCAGTAATTTCATTATCTTATAATTCAAAATTTAAGACAGCTGGTTTTCTTGGAAGAGAGGTAGAGGTAAAATATTACTTGGCAAAACAAACCTTCTGTAGCTACAAGTATTTAAAATCTAAGTTAGCAGTTTATTTTCAGTTACTTAATTATAAAAAGAAAATCTAAACCCATGCTCAAGAGAAATTTCTGTTATCATAAAAAATTAAATTAAATTATTTCTTTTTGTGGTGTTAAAATTATAAAGGAAACTCCAAAAGAAAACATTTTACCTGATGAAGATATTCATCCAGGGTGTATTCTTCGAAATATCCAGGTGCAGCACCAGATGCTCTTACAGCCTCCCACATACGATGTCGACAACTACCTAAATAATAAGACTGTACTTGGGGTGCAAAATCATAGTTTCGGAAAACAAATGGTTGTAGGTGTGGTAGATTCATTATTGCAGAAAATGCAGCTACCTACGAAAAAAAGCAAAGCAAATGAACAATGCAATAAAAATGATGTAAAAACTTAAATTTTAATAACATTTAAAAAAATACTTGTCACATATAGGCCTTTCTTTAGAAGCCTATAACTATATTAGTCCCCATTGGATTACATCCACATTTTTTTTATAATTAATGCTTTTTTCCTGATGATATTATGAGAAAGATAGAATTATTTTCTACTAGCTGAATACCCGTGCTTCGCTACAGAGTTCATTCAAATTAAATACAACGGTCAATGTATGCAATTAATGCCAAAAAAATATATATATTTATAAAAAAATCATAATGGATATTTTTATTGACAAAATAATGTAGAAGAAAATACTCAAATTAAATCTAATAGAACATACTAAAGAATATAGTCCAGTTAATATAGTATGGTTTGAGGAACATTTCTTTTGCTATATTTTAATATTTTTTTGGATAATGTCCAATCATCTGCCACATTAGTAAGAAAAAAGTGTATTTTTTTTTGTCAATTTATTCCTTTGTTATGCACATGACGCAGAATTAGTTTAAAGTATCACAAAAAGAAAAGAAACCACATGATCAGCATTTAATAAATTAAATTCTAAAAATTAATCTTTAAAAATTCACCAAAAATCAGAAAATAGAGGTAAAGATTCGAAAAAGATTTCATTTTAAAGGAATTTTTATGATCTTTCTCGTGATATAAATTTTATAACCTTCAAATTATTATTTTAAATGTAAACTTAAAAGAATGTTACAAAAACAGCTTAAAAATTTAATTTTAAAAAATCTTTCTTAGTGCACCCCTACACTATGAGAAGAATCGCCATGCAAAATTTCAGCCCTTTAGATCCAGGGGTTTGGTCTGTGCATTATCTGTCAATCAGTCAGTCAGTTACAGAACTGTTTTATATATATATAGATTACCAACAGCATACAATACACAATGCTCTTTAACGATCATTTACTGTAAATCTCAAAGGAAAAAAAAAAATATTTGAATATAATTAGTCATAAAAAAAGAACATTTATTTCTCCATAGCATACAGGCAAATAAGACTGAATAATACAAAAGAATGTGACTTTTCACTTCAGGAAGATTATTTTCAAAAAGTGTCATTTGCATGGACAAACTTAGATTTTGTTAGTCATTTGCTTAAACTATCATCTTTACTATTAGCATTTGAGAAAAATAAATTGTATGTACAGAAAAAGAAGAGAAAAGATAAGAATTACTATCAAGAAACTGCTTCAAAATTTAATTCATTGGTTAAATTAAAGGCCTATCACAGGGGAAAAAGAAATGTTATACAGAAAATTTGAATCAACACACTAAAAGTATGAAAGCATAATACTTAATGAATCAAAAGCTCAATTATGAAGATAACAGTAGAAAATAACATTTAATAAGTGCTATGAAACATATTGTATCAACTACAAAATAATAACGGGAAACAAATAAGACACACTTACCTTTGGAGAACTTTTAGACTGAGATGTTTCAATCAAGAGTCTCTCACCAAAAGTTTTTCTGAAATAAGGTACAAATGTCAGTAATAAAACATAAAAGTATACAATGTATTCTATACAATATATGACCAAAGAAAACTAATTTAATGAATTTTTCTACCATGGAATTTTTTCTTAAATATTGATTTCTAAAACCCTTTCAAAGAAATAAAATAAAAAGTTCAAACTAATTTATTGTTTAATACTACCAGCCTATACATTAGTTACTGAGATACAATAAACAAAATTAGTTCTAAATGGCAACTGAAAATAAATTATGTCAATATTTATCTTAACCAATAAACTTCAATTTTTTAAAAGTACTTTCAAGTAAAAATTTGTTGTTGTTGTTTCCAATCCCCTAGGTGTAGGAAAGCCTACACTATGTCCAAAGGACCTTGGTCCATGACAAAGGGTAGTAAGCAGCTTCACTTAAGGCGAGGTACCACTAGGGCTGAACTTGACTACGAAGAATATCAGTCAGGTAATTTTGAACCAAGTCAAGTGACGAGACAAGAACACTTGACCCCACACCTCCAGAGGTATTTTGAGAACTTGGAGGACATTGCAGCTGTGACAGATTTTTTTCCATGCATCAGCCACCATTAGTGTACACGTCGGTGGTTTTGTCAACAATGGGCATCAAACCAGCGACGTTCAGATCACTGGCTCACTGCTTTTGCAAACTAGGCCACCGTGCCCTAGTAAAAATTTCAAAATCCTTTTACTCTTAAAACTTACAATAATTGATCTGTAAGATTTAAATGGGGAATGAAAAGTTTTATAAAATAATTTTTTTTAAATTGTATTATAAAAATTTTGAAGGAAGTTTTTATAACATACATTTTGAATGAAACAGTTAGAAAAAAAAAATCTGATATTGAATATTTTGGCTGCTGCTTTGATATTTGTCAATATTTAATTATTTCTATGAGATAATTTAAACTTCCAAAATGTCACTGTACTCTGAAATATAAGTGAATAAACCTTAAGAAATAAAATACTCACTTTAGAATATTAACCCATACAGTAGTGTCATAATATGCATGACTCCACATTAAGCGTCCAGTTCCCCAAAAAGTACTTTGGCTAAAAATTTCATCACTAAGTCTCCTATACAGAGATTCACATTCATCTAGAGATAAGCGAAGTCCACCAATTAACAGAGTTAAAATTGCTCCAGAACTAACTCCACACATGTAATCAAATAATTCATAAATTTTTTTATTTGTTTTGGCTTCTAGCTGCCGAAGTACTTCAATAGACATTATGCCCCTAAAAACAAAAAAAAGAGAAAGCATACATTACACTCTAATCAATACTGCAAACAATTACTGGGTAATTTATATATAATTTATACATATACATACTTATACACAAAACTAAAGCGATATTAGTCAAAAGTTGGAAACATATTCAATTGAAATTCAAGAACAATTGCAAATAGCACACTACCATAAGTATACTTATAGTTCACATGCAACTTTGGAACTGGCTGTAATTTTTATAAAAAATTTTAAGTTAGCATTTCAGATCGTTGTAACAGGAAAATTAAATAATTTTCATAAAACCAGTCAGTGAAAGAAATATTTAAATATCTCACTCATAAAGAAATATTATAAATATGAGTGAGAAAGAATTTAAGGAATATCAGTGTAATTTATGTTAATTTTTTTCCCTATTAATACTACTACCTCTAAACACATATACATCATATTACTGATCTTTACACCTATACTTTTAAATGTACCCTAACCATGTGCCAGGGGTAAAAGGCACCAATTCTATTTTTGTTTAAATTGGCTTTTAGAAAAATTCAGATTTTTTTTTTCTTCACTCTTTACATTGGGGCAAAGCACTACCTCCTATTCTTATACAGAAGCAACATAGCTAGTTGAAAACAACACCATGTCCCATCACTGTATTGAGGTAAAGAGCACCTAGTGGACATGCAGCCAATTTACCTCCCTTTTTTAGTCTTCTTAGAGGCATTATGTACTAATAGTACTTTTTACCTCTAACATCATTGGCTGATTCATGGTTTTCAGTTGTGTTGTAGTATATCAGTGAGTCATGCTGTATCACTTCTGTTCGAATGCTTTATTTCTGTAGTGTAGCTGAATGAGTTAGCAGGTACAGAAGGTTAAGTTGTCCTTTCATTCTCAACTCTGGTGAAAATAAACTGGTGGTAAATGAAGAAAATGTTAAAGAAAGAAGAAAAAAATAAAGGTAAGTACTTGGATCTTTCATAAAAGCTATAGATAAAACATCACCTTTATTGTTTTGTGTCCTGTTAGAATTTATTGCTTCTGTAAAATATTATATTAAATAGCTAACTTAATACAACTGATATCCATTTTAATAAATTATACTTTTGTTAACTCTTTCTGACACCTTCAGAGTAAAATTATGTTGTCATTGATATTTTGTTTTCATTTTATAGACTGATTTTCCTTTCATTTTTGTTTTTATACTTAAGTCACTGAAATAGATTCGCCAATCTAATCAGTTATTTTTAGAAAGTCACATGTTATAAAAACTAGATTTTCGGGAAATAAAAAAGCATCTATTTTGTTTTAATCATTGTTATTTCTCACAAGTTTTTGAAGGTTGCTTTTATAATAACTTTTTTATATATATTTTGGGGGATTTCCTAGTAAAAACAGAATAGATGTATTACAGCAATACACAATATAGTCAGTATGGTGCTGGAAAGATTTATAGTTCTCAGCTTGTAAACAACTATTTAGACAGCCTTTTTAGTCATAAAATGCTATCAACAGTTTTTCTTTACATTTCAGACAAGATAAAAAAATTATGAAGCTGTATTCAAGGTTTGTCTACATTAAATGAAATTGTGCATTTAGTATTTATATCTGAAAATTATTATAATGTAGAAGATCAAACTTCCTGTTCAAAAGATTAAACTTAATATCCAAAGAAAAAACATCCATGGCAAATGATGCACTGAGGAATGATTTCTACTGAAGTCAGAGTGAAGCTGATGATACAGGGAAAGACATGAATTATATAACAGAAGAAGAAAATTCAGACACAGATACTGAAAATTCCAGAACTAGTTTCAGAAGAAAAGTTACAAACAAATCAGTAATTGTAAAGAAAGAATCAAAATAGGAACATAAACCACAACATTGGTTGTATAACGAGCTAAAGCAAGTCATGCAGCAGGGAAAGAATACAATAACAACAGGGGTAAGATAATTCCAGCCAGAACAATGAAGCCTGCTTGTACGTGTAAATTTAAATGCTTTGAAAGCCTTCCAGAGAGCATAAGATTAGATATATTTGATCAACACTGGGATGGAAAAAGAGATGTCAATGTCAAACGGCAATTTACCAGTTCTCATGTTCAAGTAAAGGAAATATGTAGACAAAGGCCAAGAGATCACACTACACAAAGAAAGAATAATTTATGATAAATTTAAAGTTTTGTTGTAAATGCAGAAAGAGTTAGGGTTTGCAAAGTAATGTTTTTAAATACACTATGTTTTTCAAACAAAGTTGTTATTAATGCAATTAAGAAAAGGCAAGATGGAGGAGTAGTGGAGCCAGATCACAGAGGAACAAACATTCCAACAAATAAAATAGATCAACATATTATTCATAGTTTATGTAATCATATTTCTATGTTCTCATCATATGAGAGTCATTACTGTAGAGAACAATCAGGAGGGAAATTTCTGAACCCAGGTCTTACTATTTCAGTTATGTATAAATTATATTTGAAATTCTGTTATGAAAGTAATGTAGACTCAAAAGAAATTGCTTAAAAAAGCTTGTACGTCAAAACTTTTAATAAGAAATTTATCATCTAAATCTCCCGGAAAGGACACCTGTGATATATGCAATTCTTTCCTTGCTCAATTAAAGGGATAAAGAGAAAAAAGAGAATTAAATCAGACTATGATACCTATCTATAAAGATTCATCTATATCAGACTATGATACCCATCTGTAAGAAGCAAAAAAACAATATAATGAGAAATCTATTCATACGGCTGCTTCAAAAAATAACTCTAGCCTCAAAGTAATTACTGGAGATCTCCAGAAGTTACTTGCAACACCCCTATTGTCAAATACCGAAAGCTTTTATAGAAGAAAGTTATGGACATTCAACTTCACGCTTTATAATTTGCCTGATGGTTCAGCTCATTGTGTTATAAAGAATGAATCAAAAGCAGGCCGTGGGAAAAATGAAATAGCCTCTGCAATTTTAAAGTCGACAGATCATGTTTTCCAAATTCAACTGCTGAGGAAATAACCTTGTGTATCGATAATTGCTATGGTGAAAATAAAAACATGTCCATCATTATATATATTTTTTTATTCTGCAAAAATACGACAAGATAAAAATTATTAACCAAAAATTTCTTTTGAAAGGCCATACCCACAATGAAGTAGATACAGTCCATGCACTGATTGAATGTTAGAGATAAAAGCTCCTACCTTCAACAATATTAACACCACAAGATCAGCAACAGTTAGTCTGCCAAACATCAAAACAGTTTTCTGTCCATAATATGGAATTACAAGATTTCAAGAACTTTAGGCTTTATACAATGAACTAAAAAATCTCCTTTGTTGTACAGGAAATTAGATGCAAATAAAAAAGCTGTGAAACTGTCTCAGTGCAGCCACCTTCAAATGAAGTAGAAAAACATTTGCCGTATTTTTTATAAAACTAAATATAATTTCAAAGAAGTAAATTTCAGGAGACATACCAGAAAAGATCTTACATTTCCAGAAACCCTGGTTGTAATGCCAGTTTTAATTTCATTCACAAAATTTATTCTTTTCATAAAACTTTTATTTCTTTTTAGATCTTTTATTATTTTTGAATATCTACATGAATTTTAATAATTTCTGAATATGTTGCTGATGTGCTTCGATTATTGTTTTAATTTTCAAGTTCTATTGACAATTGCAAACAATTAAGATTTTATATGTTTACACAAATATTTTCCAGGTTTTAAGGTGTTTAATATTTCAAAACCTTTTCATTGTCATTTATTTGCAATTCTTATTTTAAAAGATTTTGATTATCTGTTATGTAAAATTTGATTTCTTAATATGTAGGCCCCAGTGTGTAGATTTTGTTACATTTGAATATTTTGTACATTAAAAATTTGCAAAATAATTTAAATTTTTTTATTTTAATAATCTTATTTTTTATCAGTAGAATGTGTGCAACTTCTCTCTATTGTTTCACATTTATTATTTTACCATGATCTTACTATGTAAAATGTGGACATGGTGTCTTTTACCTCTGTCATATGAATTAATAAAAATTTTTAATCTAAGCACCAAGTCCAGAATTTCATAAACAAAGAAAAAAATTCAAAATTTGATAAATGGGTGTTAAAGACAAATGTTGATATTATTATGCAAAAAATAATAACGGAACTCTCCATAAAATGCGTGCAAAAGAAACAAACATGAAAAAAGACTTTTATTTTACTCTCCAATAAAATTCAATAATTCTGAATTAATGCCTTTTCCCTCTGGCATACTGACACACACACACACACACATATATATATATATATATATATATATATATATATATATGTATATATATATAGATGATATAATAGTAATTAATAAAAGTAATAACCCTATAGACTTAAATTTTTACCCTCCTAATCTGGAACTAATTAAAAGCAGCCATGATAATATTAATGTAAACTTTTTAGATATTAATATTAAATTAAATACTCACAGTAAATTTACTTTTGACTTATACGACAAAAGATCTGACTATAATTTTAATATTGTTAAATTTCAAAATTATCTAACCTGTTTACATAAATCTGTTTTTAATAACATTATTGTAAATCAGTTAGTTCGTATAAATAGGCTATGTTCTAAAGACAATAGGATTAAGCATATTATAGACTTGAAAGCTGTGCTAACTCGGAATAATTACCCAGTAAGTCTATCCAAAAACATAATTGGTTGTTTTTGTTTTAATAAATAGTTTGTTCTGTTGCATTAATATGTTAAACATAACAATAGGTAAAAATAGAAAAAATAACTACTAAAAATATAAATAAAAATCATAAGTAAAAATAAAAATAATAAAATTAACTCTTAGTAGTAATAATAATAAAAAACTAAATAATTAAGGGAATAATAGTCCTAAAATACGGTAACCTAAGTAAGTCTATAACTGAGAAACCACTACCTCAATGGTTGCAAGTTTTGTGACGTCAGTCATCTTGCGGTTACAAGTTCTTAACTTCCACTCTGACTAGTGCCAGGCTTGGTGTTCTTTGGTTAAGTACTTTTATTCAAAATTAATTCAATTATTAATCAATTCTTCTGTTAATAATGGATTGTACGGTGTCTGAGTGTGTTTATTTTATAGATCATACTCATCGGAAACAATCCATTGGTTTTTAGACAGTATTGACACCGCTGATGAAGAAATGCTGTCAAAAACCTTATTCATATTTTTCTTTTCATGTTGTTTGTACCTGGCTATTACTGGTTTTCTCTTTCATCTTATTCTTATTCATATATATATATATATATATATATATATATATATATATATATATATATATATATATATATATATATATATATATATTCATATACAGTAACCACCGCTTATAGTGATCAGTGGTTATAAGAATCAATTTCGCGAAAACAAAAACAAATGTATTATTTCCATGTTAAAATTTTTGCTTTAAAGAATCAATCCACCGGTTTTAAGAGTCAGTTTACACTCTTCGCTTTCCTTTCATTTTTCCAAAAAAGCCACTTAAACCCTCAAAAGGCACGAAGTTCTTTCTTTTTTAAAAAAAAGAAAGATTGATAAGATGGGATGGAATACAGTCGTAAAATTTATCCCTTTCTTTGTTAGACATAACATAATAGTTTCCCCTTAAACGCTTTAGCCCAACACTGTCCTATTGGTTTGACCCGGGGGCATTTTTACCCGTCCGGGTCCGATTTCACTTTTCTCCACCGACAAACAAAAATAGGGACTCTTTTTTTCCCACCTCCCACATGCTGGTTGCGGCTTCCTGGACCCTGAAACACATAAATCTCCGGCGAAGTGTCCACTATCACTTAGGCAAACGTGACATTAGTAGATTCAGCATGTTATCAAACCATGAAACATAAGCTAGAAGGTGAACCTTCGTCTGAGAGTATTAGTATTGAAAGTGGTATTGAAACAGCCTTCTGAAAACTTCATTACGTCAAACAACCATAGAAAACTTTTTCTTGCTCCCTTCCTGTAGTTGAAATGTTAAAACTGTTAAGCAGGTATGTTGTAGCAAATATTGGATTTTTTTCTTCTCTTACTATGATCATGTGAATCTATCTGCTTATAGGTCTAGAAATTAAGTTGTATTTTTAAAATTATAAAAAATAATTTTAATAAAAGATAATTAACGTAAATTAAGGGGTATTTTAGGGTAAATTATCTAATATATGTATATATAGTAAGGTGACCAGATTTTAACATTGGTAAAGCGGGACACCATTGACTGGGGAGGGGGGGGGGGGGCAATGTTCTTGATTAAAAATTTGGTCTATATGGAACAACAAAAATTTTCATAGAATGCAAAAATAGTATTGTAATATAAATTTTTAAATTTTAACATAAGTACAATTTACAAATATAATAAATAAAAAAAAATTATGTATAGTATTATTTTATTCTTTGACATATTTCTCATTTGCGTGAATTTTTTTTAGTAGATTGCTGTCGTTGTTTAAAAGTCCATAAAATTTTTCACAAGAATTTGTTAAATTATATTTCACACATAAAATTACTTTCAAAGTCTCAACACTTAATTGTGATTTTTCTGATGTCCACACTTTATTTACCATAGAAAAACACGTTCAGTAGTAGCATTAGTTCCTGGCAAGGACAGCGCTTATTCCACAATATTTAGTGCATTATTGTATGGAACATGGTTTGTTTCAAAATTCGAATTCTAACAACTGATCAACAATGCGAACTTTGATAAGCAGTTCTCGATAATCAGTTCTCATCAATTGTTATTATTAAAGTTTAGCATTATAAAATTAGCAAAAATAATATAAAACTCATATCCTGGCTAAATAGCCACATGGCTGCCGAAAACCGTACATTCTCTTCATTCTCCCGCCGTACCCTAGCTTGTCGTGCATTCTTTCCAAAAATCGGGACTTTTTTAAAATGCTGTGGGACGTGGGACAAATTGTTAAAAATCGGGACTGTCCCTCTTTTGGCGGGACATCTAGTCACCTTAATATATAGGTGTGTGTGTGTACCTGTCCAAAAACCTAAATTTTGGCTATAAGAATCAACCGCTTATAAGAATCAAAAACAGTAATAACAAACGTGATTCTTATAAGCGGAAATCACTGTATATATTCATATATATATATACATATATATATTCATATATATATATTCATATATATATATATTCATATATATATATATATACATATATATATTCATATATATATTCATATATATATATTCATATATATATTTATACATATATATATTCATATATATATATATATATACATATATACAGTGGAATCTTGATCTATCGTTTTTCAAGGGACCGATTGAAATGAACGATAAATGCGGAAAAACGATAGATGCGGATACATAACAAAGCAATATGATCGTTACGGCTGGATAAAATGAATGACACATACGGAAAAACGATGGATCCGAAAACGATCGATCGAGATTCCACTGTATATTCATATATATATATATATATATTTATTCATATATATATATATATATACATATATACACATATATACATATATATATATACATACATATATATATATACATATATACACATATATATATATATATACACATATATATATATATACACATACATACATATATATATATACACACACATATATATATACACACATACATACATATATATATATACACACACATATATATATACACACATATATATATATATATATATATGGTCGAACCTCCATATATCAAAGTAGCAAATTTCCGGGAAAAAATACGATATATAGAATTGATCTTAGTTTTATCATAATTCTCCTAAAATATTAAAATTAAAGCTAATTTTCATATACGAAACTCCATTTCTCATTTATATGCGAATCACATTAAATGAAAGTTAATAATTAATAATAGTTAAAAAAGGAATTTATATGAAAGATTTATTGAGTACTACATACCTTTTAAAAAAACAGTAATCCAGACAGTGGTTAGAATGAATATTGGAACGAATAATTACTCTCTCTCCATATATATATATATATATATATATATATATATATATATATATATATATATATATATATATATACAATCGAACCTCCATATATCGAAGTAGCAAATTGCCGGAAAAAAATTCGATGTATAGAAATTTCGATATATAGAATTGATATTAGTTTTATCATAATTGTCCTAAAACATTAAAATTAAAGGTAATTTTCGTATACGAAACTCCATTTCTAATGTATATGCGAATCATATTAAATGAAAGTTAATAACTAAAATTGAATTAATATGAAAGATTTATTGAGTACTACATACCTTTAAAAAAACAATAATCCAGAAAGTGGTTACAATGATGACAGTTACATTCTTTTAAAAAAACTGCGAATATCTTGCTGAACAGCCAGTTTTGCGGAAAGTTCATCAAAGAAATGTTCGCATTTATTCAGTTCACTAAAAATTTCATCAGGGACATTTTCCGCGAATTGAAGTCCACGACGTATTGTTTCAAACGCTTCTCGCATTTCTTTTTTCGATGGCTTGGAAATATTTTCAGATTCATTTTCTTCCTCTGGCTCTTCGGTTTCTTTTTCAGCTTCATGAAACAAAGTCAGTATGTCTTCGTCTGTAGGATAATCAGCAACAATTAACTTATCATCGACTGTCAGGAATTTGTTAAGAAGAATACCGTCTGTAATGTGACCTTGGGAGTGCAAATTATCCCAAGACTGTTGGATGTGCGGGAACACGTCTTGTTCTTCGATTTCCGGTAATACAGCGAACCCAGCTTTTGGAAAACAGTTTTTTATTGTAGATTCAGAAACGTCATTTTCCCACACTTTGGCTAATTCTGCCTCGCATATCCTCATATCAATCACCTTATGTAATTTTTTTTCATTTTCAAATGTCCAGATAAGTCATCGGAGAATGCGTTTTCGGTAATGAAATTTCAGGTTTTTAATTACACCCTGGACCATTGGTTGCAATATTGAAGTGGTATTCGGGGGAAGGGAAAGCAAATTAACATTTGATAATTTTGAAGACATATTAGGATGGGCTGGGAAATTGTCTACAAGCAAAGCAATTTTTCTTTTTCGATCACTCATTTTTCTATCCAATTTCAAAATCCACGCCTCAAAAATTTCACTTGTCATCCATGACTTTCTATTAGAATAATAGTCAACCTCTAAAGACGTTACATTTTTGAATGCTCTAGGGTTCTTACTTTTACCTACTACCAATAATCGAAGTTTTTCTTTGCCACTCATGTTAGCGCCTACCAGTACAGTTATTCTCTCCTTACTGTTCTTGCCTCCATGACAATCATCGTCTTTCAAAGTTAGAGTTCTGTTGGGTAAGCACTTATAAAAGAGTCCCATTTCAACAGCATTAAAAATATCATCGGGCTGATAATCTTTTAGAATTTGTTTTTTAGTCATTGCTTCTCCAGTCATCACAGACTGCTTCAGACACACTTCTACTTTCTCCGGAAATAATCTTTTCCTTGATGCCATGTATTTTCTTAAATTTGTCCAGCCACCCAGAACTTGCTTGAAATTGATTATTTCCAAAATGTTTAGCATACTCCAATGCCTTCTCTTTTATGATAGGACCAGAGATCGGCAAGTTTTGGTCTCGAATGCGCTTTATCCATTTCAAAAAAACCTCATCCACTGTATCGTAACTGCATGTTTTTGAATGTTTTCCGTTAGGTTCAATACTTTCATAGTATTTCATTACGGCATTCCGATTTTTTACAATAGTCGACACTGTGCTTGCGGGAATACCAAATTTAGCTGAAATGTCTTTTTTGCACATTCCACTATCTACATTCTTCAGCAATTCAACTTTATCCACAACACTAAGGGATTTTCTTTTTGACATTGTAATCGAGAGAAAAAGCTCGAAACGAATTTATAAAACACTACTTTAAGTTGAACAATTTTCACTGAAACTAAGCAGACGTAAAAGTGAGGAACAACAATTAGATAAAAGGGATAGCTATAAACTGATTTTACTACAAGACAACCGAAATTCGAAAATGAGTTGGGGGAGTTTAGGAATTCCAGAACGGAACAAAAAACCGTTTGTCCACCCCTCAACCCCAGCTGAGTTGGGGGGTTCGTAGTGACCTTCACTGAACTTACTTTTTCTCCCTGACCTTAAATTTTTGTGTCGTAAACGGTCTAAAGTGGAATAAAATCTCCCAATATGGCATGAAAAAAAATTCGATATATAGAGATTTTTTCGATATATAGAAACAGTTTTTCTATGTAATGAACTTGGAGATTTGCTAAAATTTCGATATATAGAAAATTTCGATATATGGAAGTTCGATATATGGAGGTTCGACTGTATATATACACACACATATATATATATATATATATATATATATATATATATACAGTAACCACCGCTTATAGTGATCAGTAGTTATAAGAATCAACCATTTATAAGAATCAATACCGCGAAAACAAAAAGAAATGTATTATTTCCATGTTAAAATTTTCGCTTTAAAGAATCAATCCACCAGTTTTAAGAATCAGTTTACAGTCTTTGCTTTCCATTCATTTTTTCAAAAAAGCCTCTTAAACCCTCAAAAGGCACGAAGTTCTTTCTTTTTTTTTTAAAGGAAGATTGATAAGATGGGATTGAATATATTCGTAAAATTCATCCCTTTCTTTGTTAAACATAACTAATAGTTTCCCCTTAAGCACTTTAGCACAACACTGTCCTATTAGCTTGAACCAGGGGCATCTTTACCCGTCCGCGTTCAATTACACTTTTCTCCATTGAGAAACAAAAATAGGGACTCTTTTTTCCCACCTCCCATATCCTGGACCCTGAAACACATAAATCTTCGGCAAAGTGTCCACTATCACTTAGGCAAACATGACATTAGTAGATTCAGTACGTTATCAAATCGTGAAACGTAAGCTAGAAGGTAAATCTTTGTCTGAGACTATTAGTATTGAAAGAGGTATAAACAGTCTCCTGAAAACTTCATTACGTCAAACTACCATAGAAAACATTTTCTTGCTCCCTTCCTGTAGTTGAAATGTTAAAACTGTTAAGCAGGTATGTTCTAACAAATATTGGATCTTTTTCTTCTCTTACTATAATCATATGTATCTTCTTATAGGTCTAGAAATTAAGTTGTATTTTTAAAATTATAAAAAATAATTTTAATAAAAGATAATTAATGTAATTAAAGAGTATTTTATGGTAAATTATCTAATATATGTATATATAGGTGTGTGTGTGCCTGTCCAAAAACCTAAATTTCGGCTATAAGAATCAACCGCTCATAAGAATCAAAAACAGTAATAACAAAACGTGATTCTTATAAGTGGAAATCACTGTGTATATATATATATATATATATATTATATATACACAGTTGAACCTCCATATATCGAACTTCCCCAAATCAAAATTTTCTATATATCGAAAAAATCTCTGTATATCGAAATTTATTTTCAAGACATATTGGGAGATTTTATTCCTCTTTAGAATAAAGTCTCCCAACTTTCGGCACTTGAAACAATACGCCGTGGACTTCAATTCACGGAAAATTTCCCTGCTGAATTTTTAGTGGACTGAATAAATGAGAACCTTTCTTTGATGAACTTTTTGCAAACTGGTTGTTCAGCAAGATATTCGTAGTTTTTTTTTTTTTTTTTTTTAAATGTAACTGTGATCAGTGTAACCACTGTCTGGATTATTGTTGTTTTTTTAAAGTTATGTAGTACTCAATAAATCTTTCATCTTAATTCATTTTTTAGTTATTAACTTTCATTTAATGTGATTCGCATATAAATTAGAAATTTAGTTTCGTATACGAAAATTAGCGTTAATTTTAATTTTTTAGGAGAATTATGATAAAACTAAGATCAATTCTATATATTAAAATTTCTATATATAAAATTTTTTTCGGCAATTTGCTACTTCGATATATGGAGGTTCGACCATATATACATGTATATGCATATATATATATATATATATATATATATATATATATATATATATATAATATATATACACATATATACGTATATATATATACATATATATATACATATATACATATATATATATGTGTGTGTGTGTATTCTTATCGTCCAATGGTTTGTGTGTGCATATATATATATACATATATACATCGTGTTCAGCAAAGAAGTCCCTGATTTCAAAATTAAAAATCTCAAAAACAAAGATCTGTAGAAGAATGCAACAAACGGTATGTTTATCGTGAAAGATGTAAAAATGAATACACTAATTTTTGAAATAGTTACAAAATCTGCTAACAGATGGTACTGTTAGCAGGCTCGCAATAGAACTTATGAATAGTGCACCAAAGCCTAGAGTGATCAGTTTCACCATTGAAATCATGTATTCCATTGAACAATGTGTTTTTCTGGTACTGGAATATCACAGGTTAAAAGACAGTCCTATGGTGTTAGAAGTAAGCGCCATTTATCGGCATATTTTACTTATAAAGATCGCTATCCCTAACTTTGATTATATCCCGGCAACTATGCGCAAATAAAGGCACCTAAACATATAAAAACACCTATTATTTCCTTTTAATTTATGTGTCCTCATGTTGGCTTTGCCGCGGGGTGCGCCGTGCGAGGCGAACTTTTATTTGTAAACAACGCCATGTTGGAAAATGACGTCACCGTCATTTTCCGGCGAAAGATAAACTCTCATTGCATTTTGATTCGCTAAATGCAAATTTTTTGTCAGTATTCAAATTTTTTCATTGTTTTGTGATTGGCTGCCAGAAATGTAACTGCAGCTTGTTAACCTTGTTTAAGCACTATATATAACAAGTCTGACTGTAGTTCAGCGCTGGTGTATCGCTATTGCATTAAGTTATTTTTGTGATACTTGACATATTATAGTCTTGTATCGTATCTTATTACTTGTTTCTTTTTTACCGGACATGTAACCGGTTGATGTATTTCTTTTTTTAGTTTTTAATTTAAATAAACTACTTTAATTTTTTATCTTAAATTTTCTTTGGCTCAACTTTAATTGTTTTGATGTTAAAAAGATAAGTTTAATTTCTGAGCCATTACCGTGCTCAGCACCACAGCGCAATTAATTCTGCTTGATTGGGTTTTTCGATCATCTATATCGAGACTCTATTATATGGTAACAAGGTGCAGTTTTCAAAAGTGATTTAATGTTCCAAAACACCCGATGCGAAAACCATTTGCAAACTCTTCACCAGATTCCAACTGACAGGCTTTGTAACTGATATCTAGCGGGGAATGTTAGCCCCACGCAAACTTTACTTAATAGAAAAGATTAACTTAGAAAATATTGCCCCAGTTTCTGGAATTATTCAGCGAAATCCAAAGAAATCCATCTGAAGCAGCAGCAGAAACTGGTTTGAAGCATTCCAGCACGCAGAAAATACTGAGAAACAGCCTACACCTGTTTCCATTCAAAATCTAAATGCACCATGCCATACCCATATGAGCTGTGTGACAAAGTGTTGACTTTGTGAACAAGATTCTCCCAATACTTGATTATGAAGGGTTTGATGTTGGCTGCATCTTGTTCACAGATGAAGCACACTTCCACCTGAATGGATGGGTAAATAGACAAAACTCGTGATTTTGGGGTTCCGAAAATTCCCATTGGTGTGAAGCAAAAGCACTGCATTCACCCAAAATTACAGTTTGGGCTGCAGTATGGAGCAGAGGAATTATTGGCCCATTTTTCCTGCAAGAGATGCTCACTAGTGAACATTACGTTGCAATTTTGGAACAATTTGTCACCACACAGAAAGCATTGGACGATCGACCAGGCACCGAGTGGTTTATGCAAGATGGGGTCCGATCACATCGCACTGAACCGGTGTTTCATTTTCTTGAGGAATACTTCAGAAATAGAGTCATTGCATTGAATTATCCAAATTTTACTGCCACAGGCATGGATTGGCATCCATATTCGCTGGACCTGAGTCCTTGTGACCATTTTTTATGGGGCACATTAAAAGATACTGTCTACAGGAACCATCCTGTAAGGAAAGAATGTCATATATTTCTTGATGCCAGAAAGCTTGTTGACTGCACCATGGTAAGATGTTTGCATATACTTTGTCTCTGTACAGATTGCGATCACGATTTGATGTCACTACGGTAGCAGTAAAAATCATTTTCTTTTAAAGATGATGTTGGACAGTTGGCAATGTGTATAAGCAAATCTTAGATCCAAGCAGTTAATGAATTTTTGTTCAAATATAAGCTACCTGCTGATGGTTTCACACGCTGGTTGCATTTGTTCTCTTTTCTTTTGTTTTTACTTCGTTGTAATATTACTCATATTTTTCTACCTTTTTTTAATTTTTATGAAGTTTAGAAATCAAAATAAACTTTGTTCTTTTTAAAATTTGGATAATGTCTGCTACTTCCAATTTCACGTATAATTTAATACACAATGTCTACCAGCATCCGCTGACCTTCACATTCCATCACGCTGGACAAGCTTCAATCTGTGTTCTGTGTGGCAAATGAATCGATTTCTGTTAAGACACAACGGGGTGTGATGGCAAATTTTATTGTTCATTTGTGCCACCTCTGTACAGCGCTTGGTGGACATTTTGAAAAGGTTGTGATGTAGTGATTGCCAAGACTGCGAATTTATTTATGCATGCTGATACAAGTTAAACAGCACCATCTGTTAGCAGCTTTTGTTACTATTTCGAAAATTAGTGTATAAAATTCTTACAACTTTCATGATAAACATACTGTTTGTTAGATTCTTCTACAGATCTCTGTTTTCGAGATTTTTAATTTTGAAATCAGGGACTTCTTCGCTGGACACGCTGTATATACGTGCATAGATATATATATATATATGACACAATAACTTTTATAACCATTAAAGGAAACGCCTATTCAAAATTCTTTTATATTATCGCAATACAATAACTCCCTTCATCTTGATTTTTTCACCTAGGAATAATCAAAATAATCTATTAGTTTTTCCCCTAAAGCCAAGCGCAGATAGAATTATATAACGAAGAATGTTCGAGAACTATGATGAAATGATACCCCCATGTGGCGTTTAAGTCAGGTGTCATAAATTGACCAATTAGAAGTTCAATGCACCCATACTCCGGATGTGAATCAAGGTCTTTTACACCTTCTGTGTCAGCCAGTTGTCCTATATAGTCGCAGCTTTTGAGCTGCGGGCTTTTTTTTCCATTTGCCCGGCAGTTTCCAGACAATAACTGCAAAAGATGTTGATCTGATGTAAGTGTAATTTCAAGTAAAGATGTTGAGCAGCATTTCCAAGAATAAAAACTATGTAATGACCCAGCTGCCTCTTCCTTTCTGGCATCAACTTATTCTCTCCGGCGTGCCGGACTCCATGACCATGTCCATTTGCCTAAAACTCTGTCCGACTACAAACCCCGGAGTATTCTGAGGATATGAAGTTCACCGGCCTGTTGCATCACCCCGCAACAACCTTTATAATAGACCCTGTCAAAGATCTTACAGTAAGTCGGCGAGGAGTGTTCTCTCCACCGTGAAAATTCAAGTGGATTATCCAAAATGTGAGGAGAATGCCAGCGTAAACATGTTTTTGGAACAAAGTTCTTTTACACGGCTTACAGTAGAGTGAACTCGCAAGAATCGTCACGTAACGAAAAGGCGCTATGCCCCCTTCATAAGAGCTTTTTCTCTAGGACTCTGTGGCTGAATGGTTATCGCATCGGACTACGGAGTATCGGACTATCGCACCTATGGAGCGAGAGGTCCCTGGTTCAAATCCCCGCACAAGTGCTACGGGCAATTTTAAAACCCTTCACTGCACACTGTATCAAATTTGATACATAAGTTATTTTTCCCCTTGATATTCAAAAGCAATATTTTTTATCCACTTGTGCACCTTGTATTAATTTTGAAACATCATAGCAAAGCTTTTAATCACTGTTAGTTACATTTTCATAGGATAGATAGCAGCAGGAATACAACTGCGATCTCAGTAAAAGATAGCCGTTCAATTCATACCAGACCTGCCTTAGTATTTGCTATATTTTCAGTATTTTAAAGTCAGTTTACATCTTTGAAAGTTTTATAAATATATTTTAGAGGTACGTAGCTTTTATAATTATTAATAAAATACTTCTTTAATCTTTTATAAAAAAATTCAAGTATGATTTAAATTTTATGTATCAAAAATGATACATGGTGTGCTTATGCCATTTTTTTTAAGGAAATGGTGGGAAGAAAGTTTTTAACACAGAAAGAAATTGAGGAACTTATGAACAGATCGTGGAGTGATCATAGTGAAGATGGATCTGATTCAGAAAGCGATGGCAGAGCAGGTGATCCTAATTATAAAACAAACAAAGTTTGTGATGAAATTTTTTATGGTAATAGTGATTCAGAAGATGAGGTATCATTACTTGATAATAGCGATGTTCTTGATCTGCCGAATAGTGGGAACATGCCAAAAACTAATAGAAATGATACAGGGAGAACAAAGCCTGCAATCAACTGGAAGAAAACTAATTTACTTCTAAATGATGATCAAATTTTATTCTGAGGTGACGAGAATCTCTCTCCTGAAATTATGAATTTAAACACACCTCTAAATTTTTTTAGTTATCTTTTTACAGAAGATTTGATTGAGCATATAGTTCAAGAAACAAATTTATTCAGTGTGCAAAAAAACTGAGAAAAGTGTGTCAATGTAACGAATGTAGAAATTAAACAATACATTGGAATTTGTATAATGATGTCTATTGTACGTGTACCAAACACTAGGCCATATTGGTCACCTGTCATAGGCAATGATGTAATAAAAGAATGTATGCCATTAAAACGCTTTGAAAAGATAAAAGAATTTCTACATTTTAATGACAACAGTAAACAACCACCACATGATGACCGTCAGCATGACCGTTTATATAAACTTCGACCAGTTGTAAATGCTTTACTTGAGAGATTTCATACTGTCCCTATGGAATCGCATCTTTCTATTTCAACTTATTTTTTGTTTGTTATTGCTTTAATTCACGTGAGATTTATATTGTGTCATAAATTTATTTTTGTTGGTGATTAAATAATAAAATTAATCCGATTAAAAATTATGCTAGGTAACATCTAAATCAAAATAATTTATATATTAAAATTTTTAATTTTAATAAAATAGAGAGAGAGAGAGAGAAAGTTGGTTGGTTGAATAAAAGAGGGCTGCGCTTTTTGGTGTGACAAAAATACACTAATATAATCAATAGAAATCTACATATTAAATCACATTTAGAGATGAAAAAATAACATAAGGAACTTCGTTCCTGACAGGGGTCCCCCGACCACTCAATTTTTTTTTTTTAATTGACACATATTAAAAAAAATTTAGAAATTCAAAAGCATTTCATGCGCATTAAAAAAAAGCCTGAAGATAGCCTAGATTTCGAACCACGTTTGCCACTTTAGTAGTTATCAGATGATAAAATTAGCGAATGCAAAGTTATCAGCGACTGAGTCAAGTCGTTGAAACTTGGTAGGACCTGGTGGACCTCATGAGTTCAACAATACACTGCAGTGTTTCCCCCGTCATGTTTTAACTGTGCTTTTGAAAACAGTAGTGCTACGATTGTGATTTTGACAGACAACGACATTGTGGAATATTTAGCTCCTACTGTGGTGTTAATTGCGAGTTTTCCATTCAAGTGACATAGCTACAATGATAAGTTTAATTTTCATGCCAGCGATTGAATATCTTTTTTATGTTTTATCATCTCTGTGCATGTTTTATACTTCCGTATTTACCGCCAATTGTGAAAGAAGAAAAAATTCACATGTGCGGGTACATAAAAAGAAAAATTTGTGTAAAAATTCAACGTTGGTGCGTGTGAATTCATGGTTGATTTTATTAGTGTTTTCATGTTCTGTGAAGAGTTAAACCCCGACATGTGTGTGACCTGGAAGAGAAAAAAAAAAGTATGACAAATCTAATGTTTTTTCCATTGAGTGATTTTTAATATTTCCAGTTTATTATTGATTTTTAATGTGTTATGACATTTTAAGTGCTATAATAATTGAAGAAAATATTAAAATTTGGAATGGTCATATTTTAGTGATTTAGTATGTCATGTTGTTATATGCACAGATGAAAAATAATATTTAGTGTCAATTCCAATGATTAAATGCTTTTCATTTTTATTTTGTATTTTTGTAGTACATCTATTGCAAAGAGGTGGACTTTGCTAATTAGTATGAACTGAGAGTGTGTTAACTAAATAAAGACTGAGAAGTGTTTATTAACTTCAGATGAAAGATTTGATTGAACTTTTAAAACAAGATTCTCTCAGGTACCATAAAATTATTTGGTGTATTTTTTTAAATGCTTTTGATGTTCTTATTTCATAATGAAAATTTTGGTATTTTTGAATATTTGATGGGCCTTAGTTATTTAAAGTTTGATGATTTTCGTATCCGGATACTCTCGAATTAAGCCAAAAACATACCTTCAAGATAAAATCAGGCCATCCATTCAAAATAAAACCAAGAAAATAAATTGAAATTCCTTGACAAGTGTTTTAGAAAACATCCAGTGTTTCTCTACTACGACTTTTTATATTTTAGACTCTACCCTGAATTACTCTAATGTTACCTGATTGTGCACTCTTCTAACTGAATATTGAAAGTATTGAGAAATTAATGAAATCAATTTAAGTCAAAACCAGTTCCCTCCAATAACATACCCTCAATCCAACTATAATATAACTCCCAATGATTCTGTTAAACCCAGAACTCCAATTAAAATTTAATTCCAAATGATTCTGTTGAACACAGAATTTTTTTTTATTTTTTTTAAATTCCTAAGCCCGTTTTCGGCATTTCTGCCATCAGTCGACGAGCAGCCCAACATAGAGATGAAGATATATAAAAGCGAGAGATAAAATTAAGCCTCCACAGAGTTGTCTGTAAAAAACTTAAAAACAATGGGGCAGTTCTTGAGGTGGTCACCATCCATATCACCCTGGTGGCACAGACGGCAACAAGCTGAATCGCTGATGCCTATCCAATGCAGATATTTTTTTTTTAGATAATCATGCCCAGTTGTCATACGAAAGCAAGCAACTCTAACCGACCAAGGCAAGGAACTAGGGATATTATTACTCTTGTTGAGCAGGATTTTCCACCTCTTATCCATAGCCGTATCAACATATAAGGATATTCTATTAGCTTTCATTTCATTGTAAATAATTCTTTTAATATTTTGCAGAGGCAGAGGAGAATCAGGCTGGGCCATAAGAGATCCAGCCTTGGCTAGTTTATCAGCCTGCTCATTTCCAAAAATATCACAATGGCTCTGAATCCATTGAAGAGCAATGCTTTTATTATAATGTAATTGCCAATTATAATGTAATTACAAATGATTCTGTTAAACCCAGAACTCCAATCATAATATAATTCCAAATGATTCTGTTGAACCCAGAACTCAAATTATAATGTAATTCCAAATGATTCTGTTAGACCCAGAACCCAAAGGATTCTGTTAGACTCAGAACGCAAAGCCATCTATGACCAATGTGGTAACTCAGTTCTGAATTTAATGCGTTTCCCAGGACCTCTATGGAGCAAAAATTGTCACACCGCAGACTGTCACTATTGAAAACCTGTGCTAAGTTCACTGCTACAGTGGTATAAATCCATTTCTTCCAAAGATAAATATGATGATGTTGAGTGTTATTGGTTGAATTGAAGTTTTAAGATAACTATTGAAAGAACTATATTTAAACCTGCTTTTTCTAATTATTTGAAATGTTTATTGCCATATTACCTTCATTTAGTTTGTTTACTGTTCTGAACTGTATTTTTACATTTTCCTTATTATTTTTTTCATGGTGCATTTTAAAGGGTCATTTGCAAGTATGCGTCTGAAGTTATTTACCAAAAAAATTTAACAATTGTATTTCCTACTCACCATGAAGCCTAACCCCATTTTTAACAGACCTTTGATTACTATTATGCTCCTAATACAACAACAGTAATTAAATGCAATTAAGACAATCTATTCTCTTAAATTGAATTAGAAACCCCAAAATTGAAAAATTATAGTAAAAATTGACAATCCACCTCACAGAATTGAATTATACCTGAATAACGAGAAACCCAATGAACTCAGATATCCATTTCTTTCTGGTGCCTAACACCCTTAACTTCACTTAGGTGATTAAACTTTGCGTGTTGTCCAAATAAACTAAATAAATTTAAAAAAAAAAAAAAAAAAAAACCTATCTTGTTTAAACTTCCTATTAGAAAACCTGCTATGTGTGAAATTTCTGGATCTCATGAGTGAAACAACAGAACATGACAATTTTAATTTTTTTCCCTTTAAAAGTTTTAGTGCTTATTTTTAAAATCATTTGTTGTAATATAGTGTATTCCTTAATAACATATTATATTTTACATTCCATTTTAAGTGTATTAATATCTGCATATTTTATTTTATAACTTGTTATATGTCACATTATTAGTTAGTAATATCAACAGTCAGTGTTCCTATTTTTTGTGCTACGTTGTGATTTAAAATTGTAAGGTATAATTATTATGTGATATTTTCATGACTTGAGCAGACACACAAGGATGATACTTAAGCAAAATTTTAAATTCCTGAACCAAAATTTTATTGTCATACGCATGCTGAGGGGGCCAGCCCCTCACGCAAGTCTTTTCTGTAGGGGGGGGGGGGGGGAGAGGTTATTGGAACGATAACTTTTATAACTATTAAAGAAAACGCCTATTCAAAATTCTTTTATATTATCGCAATACAATTACTCCCATCTTGATTTTCAACCTGGGAATAACCAAAATAATCTATTAGTTTTTCCCCTAAAGCCACACGCGGATAGAATTATATTGTTAGAAAAATAGCTAGAATGTATTTTTCCTTCCTATCTAGCCTTAAATATTTACTTTGTGAGCTGCCATTATCATATTAACATTTTCATTAATCCCTTTACATCATCTCAGCAAGCCGAAGCTATTACTGACAGAGTAAACATAATAGTGACATCATTTTATAGACAAGAAGCGGCACTTGCTTCAAACTTTTTTTTTTATGACGTCATTCCAACCACTGTACTCAGAAGTGCAATAAATATGCATTTTTCCAGAAATGTGTACCACCAGGGAGCACGACAATCAGCTGTTTCGGATAAAAAGCCATGTGGCAAGCTTCCTAGATAGGCGGGCTGAATGCGTGCATGCAGGCTGGCTGTTTCTTCGAGCGATCTTTCCCGAAGATGAGGGTTTTTCAGCGAGGTGGTTCTTTGACAGTGAAATCGACGTGCCTGAGTGAAGTACCTCCTTTTTGCAGCGACACTCCATGCCAAAGAATTAATCTAAGCAATTGACCACGTAGCATGTTTTCTAGAAGTTGCCGTTTCAGCTAAAGACATACATGGGATGTATGACAGCGACACATGAGTGTTTTAAAATAATCTCCTGTTAAAGTCAGCTAACTCTGTTCATTAGAACTTTAATTTTCAAACTGTTGAACATGTGTAAGGTTCCTTACATTAATCCTTTATGTTAACCTTTTACACGCCGCACTATGATCGAAATGTAACACAAACTATTTATTGATAAAAATCACATATATTAATAAAAATCACATTTATTGATAAAACTCAAACATAAGAACTATGAGTAGTTTTTTTTTCAAAAAAAAATTTTTGTATATGATTTATAACATGTTCCCAAAAGGGAACATTGGCGGGAAACACTTAGTTTTTCCACATGTTTTTATAAAATATGATTAACAACCCTTACATTCAAATTTCGAATTCTGTACCCAAATTTTTAACAGTCATAAGTAAATTTCTAAAAGTTATTGAGTAATAGCACAGGTTAAGCAGAAAAATAGAAGCCCCCCCCCCCATGGTCGGGGTCGAGCCGTGGTGGTGCTCAAGTGCCACGAAGGGTAGAAGTTCTAGTATTCGTGCCACCTTCACTAATCAAGAGCTGCAACAAAGATTTCGAAAGAAAAAATTTTCCCACTAAATTTTAAAAAAATTAATTTTACAGTTGATGAGCAAGAACTACTATATTTAAACAATTTTACAATTATTTATTAGCATGTTAATCAAACAATTGAAAAACCATTAGAAAAAAGGAAGTAACAGATAATCTTTGTGTAAAAATTCACAGCACAATAATAATATGAATGAAAATCTAAAATATACAAGGAGAAACAAAAAAAACCTACCAAAATTGTTTAAAATAAGAAAAAGAAAACGAAAAAAGATTTTTTTACTTAGCTTTTTTACTCTACGTGTTTTCTACTGTCCATGATAGGTAGGAAAGTATTTCTCATGCAGTCTTTTCTCACACAAAATATTTATTTCTAGTATTCGTTTGGCATACAACCCAACATCCTTGTGCTGATGGCACAATAAAATATGCATCTTGATTGTCTCAAAGATTCATAGCAATGTGCGTGAGGTCCAGGAACAGAGTGGATTTTCAATTTCTTGCGAAGCAAACACAAAGCTGCTTCTCTCCTGAAATTGAGATGCAATAGTTCTGCTGTTGTACCTTTGTGCAAATGTAAATGCAGAATCCATCCAGCAGCGACAGCCATGTTTAGCGCATTGCTTAATAGACTCCAATACCATTTTTTGTTTCTAAACATAGGTCGATATGATCCAAGAAGTCTGTCTAGTAAATCAACACCTCCCATCCCCTCATTGTACATTTTTATCAGATGTGGCTGACAAACATCAATTCTTTCTTTTTTTTTGTGCTTGACAAAATCGCTTGGTTTTACCAATAGGCTCATGGGTCGAATAATTGGATGCTATAGTTACTACAGCACTGTCCAGCGACAAATATAAGCTTGACCATCACTTTGGTACTCAAAATTTCCTCTTTGCCATTTTGATACTTCCTTTTGTGTTTTGAGAAAGTATTTTCCTGTCCGAAATTCCCGAATCGTGCCAGTTTCTTTGAAACCTTTTTCAGACAACTCAGTAAACAGCTTGTGTGATGAGAAAAAGTTGTCAATGAAAATGTCATGTATCTCTGGATTTTCAACACTGGATAGAAGCTCCCACACAACTCTAGATCCAAGAGGAGAGTTTTCTATTTCTGAACTTTTTCCACTATAGATTCTCATAGCATATGGATAGCCACTGCTGGAACACAACATCCATATTTTAAAATCATACTGTATTGGTTTACCCAGTATACACAATTTAGCCGAATGATGACCGTAACAGGGCACTATGGATTCATCTATACTCAATTTAGATTGGAAGTGACACATCCTCTCTGAACTGAAGAAAGTCGCAGTAAAGGAAAATAATGAGAACTCATAATCACGTGTTTTCCAACATATTATGTGCCCCTCCAATAGAGTCATAAACAACGTCTAACTATCAACAAACACGCATTTTTCAGCAGCAGCTATGAGTAATCCACTTCAGATCCATCGGAGTCCCCCTCCCCCTCTCCTCCACACACGTGGGGGAGAGGGATGAACAGGGGTAATGAAATTAGATCACAGTCATAAACATATTTCCTTGATACGTACTAATAGCTCTCGTATTCGAAAAATTTTTATCAATACTCCTATGCACTGTAATCAAAAGAACTGAATTATGTTGAAAAACTAACCTTTACACGCCAATGTTCCCTTTTGGGAACATGCAAATTTTTCATCTAATAGTAACAACAAAATTTAATCTTTATTGTTATAACTTATGTTCTACTAAGAAAATGATCATTTTTAATTACTCCCTCTTAATTTTAAAATCATTTGTTGAATTTGGAATTTTATACGAATTTTTGAATTTTGTTCGACGAAAAGTTAGAAAAAAGCCAAAGCTACGATTTTTTTCACCTAGACACTATTTATTTTATTAACATAACCTCGATGCCAAAAAATCAATCCATATCTTCATTCTAAGTAATAATTTTTATAGAGCAATATGAATAAAATTGTATTTTTCACAGAATTTTGAAGTTGATGTTCCCTTTTGGGAACATTGGCGTGTAAAAGGTTAACAAGAAGTACTTATGTGTTGAATGATCTTTTGTTTTTTAATTGAATTCAACTCTTTTATGTTTTTGAATAAACTTGTGTTATTTTTAAAACAAGTTATACGTTTTTATGTTTCACTCCAAGCACATTTTGAAAATAGTTTTGTTTATCGATGTTTAACTTTCCAGCTATCTTTGTTATCTATTAAGGCAATAGTCTGCCTTTCCTGCTAGCCATATCGACTCTGCACTTAAAAGCTAAAACTTTATTTTACTTGTACATTATCTATTTAAAGTTTTGGGCATTTCTGCCCCTAAACTCTAACATATATAACGAAGAATGTTCGAGAACTATGACGAAACAATCACCCCATATGGCGTTTAAGTCAGGTGTCATAAATTGACCAATTAGAAGTTCAATGCTGTTAGTAATGGTGGAGGCATTGGCTAATTTGTTTACCATGCGTTCTTGTATCTGCGAATCTTTCCCGAAGCAATCACCGCAGGTTAAACACGATTAATTATGCATGCGTTTTTCTGGGCACGTGTAACCTGCAGCGCATGCTCTGTGGGAGTGACTGATTGTATACGTGGGATGCATTTTCTACTTTCCAGCCAGACCAGAGCAGAGCAGTTCGACAACGTTCCAGAGCTACCGACGTGCCTATAAATTAAGTTAAAGGAAACAAATCTTGTCTCCACTTTTAAATGATTTTTAATAAAAGGAGTTAGATGCTCCTTCGCCTGGTCTTCATTTTCTGTTCTCCCCTGAGCTTTGCTACATCCTTTTTTTATTTAGAGGAAGGTAGTTACGTCTCATGTAACAAATGCACCAGTACTCTGGGCATGAACCGAGGTCTTTCGCACCTTCTGTGTCAGCCAGTCATCCTATATAGTCGCAGCTTTTGCACTGCGGGTTTTTTTTAGTTTGCCTGGCAGTTTCCAGACAATAACAGCGAAAGATGTTGATCTGATGTAAATGTAATTTCAAGTAAGAATAGCCTATATGTAACAACCCAGCTACCTCTTCCTTTCTTGTGTCAGACTTAACTTATTCTCTCCGGCACCACGTCTCTCCACGACCACGTCCATTTGCCTAAAACTCTGTCTGACTACAAACTCCGGAGTATTCTGAGGATATGAAGTTCACCAGCCTGTTGCATCGCCCCGCAACGACCTTTATAATAGACCTCGTCAAAGATATTACATATAGATATATATATATTTAAATATACGAGGGTTATAAATAAAGTAATGGCAATATACCCAGAAAACACTTTATAATGAACGTACAAGCAAAATTACATTACATTCCTTCAATTTAATCACCAGCAAAGTCTGGTACCTTTTACCAGATGTCAGGAAGCTGTAGGATAACATTGGCAAGGTGTTGTGTGCTGATGTCAGCGACAGAGTGCCCTAATGCTCGGCACGTCAGGAAATCTGATGCCTTGAAGGGGTTCTTTCAACTTAGGAAAGAGGTTGTGCCAGGGGAGTATGGAGGGTGTTCAAACAACTCTCAAGGCAAGCCCACCAGTGCTCTAGTCACGAGCGACCTCGATTTTAATCCCCGACCGCTGATAACTTTTTGTAAACATGATTTAGAGCGGTAGAAATAACACTGTCCACTTCAATGTCACGCAGCAACTACTCCTTCTACTGGATCGACGATTTTAAGTACTTTACACATTGACTACAGCTTTACCTCACTCCTCCGATATCCTGTTTGAGCATGCCTGATGTTCTACAACTTTCTGGGCTACGTTGCCACTACTTTATTTACAACCCTCGTATATATATATATATATATATATATATATATATATATATATATATATATATACATACACACACAAACAAAGCATTAGTCATATCTGCAACCTCCCACTATTAAAATAAAATATATTCATGCAAATTTCTCAAAAAATTTCTTTTCTTCATAAAAATTATACTTGGTTCTGAAATAAAGGGTTTTACAAATGGAAACTTTTTAACCTATAAAAACATGAAAAATCATAAATAAAAATACAGAATATGTAATAATTAGTTACATATTTGAAACAGTTTAGAAATGTAGCGATGTTTTCCAAATTTAAAACCCTAAAATTTTTCTCTAAAATCTGTAAAAACAGCTACAAAAATAATTAAAAATTTCCCCCGTTAACACATAAAAATAATAAATAACTCTCTATAAATTTAAACAATAACATAAAATTACTCCAATACACGTTAAGATAAATGATGTTTTATAGATAGGAAAATAAATACCTTGTACCACCACCATCTATGCTGAGAATGCGTATACCTTGTCCACCAGGTGGTTCATGGTATCCAATCAAAGCTAAAGCATTCCGAGCTTGAGACTGAACAGCACTATCATTTGATGAAGATTTTAAAGATAATGCTATTTTAAGTAAACCAGCCTAAAAAATAATAATTTAATCTAAATCCTTAATAATAAGTAATTCATATTATTACACTTTAAAATTAGTTATAGACAGTCAATATAGGAAGGTCTGAAAATTCTGATGAGAGGTTTTTCATGCTCAGAAAAGTTCTAGAATAATTAATAGCTTTCACTGGACATTAATCAAAATCAAAGATATGCAATTAGCAAATCTATCATTTCCACAAAAAAGAAACAGTTTAAGCATGCAAAGCATCTTTTAAAAGGAACTTGATAAAAGAATAGACAGAATTCTAAATTTTTTTAATATTTAAAATTAAATATTATATAATGAAAATTTCTATAAGACAAAAATAACACTATCATTTTGAGGTAAGAAAATACATCTAAAGAACTCATATGGTAGTTTGACGTAATGAAGTTTTCAGGAGGCTATTTATACCTCCTTCAATACTAATAGTCTCAGACGAAGATTCACCATCTAGCTTACGTTTCACGGTTTGATAACGTGCTGAATCTACTAATGTCACATTTGCCTAAGTGATAGTGGACACTTCGCCGAAGATTTGTGTGTTTCAGGGTTCAGGAAGCCACAACCAGGATGTGGAAGGTGGGATAAAAGAGTCCCTATTTTTGTTTGTCAGTGGAGAAAAGTGAAATCGAACTCGGACGGGTAAAGATGCCCCTGGGTCAAGCTAATAGGAAAGTGTTGTGCTAAAGCGTTTAAGGGGAAACTTATGTTATGTCTAACGAAGTAAGGGATGAATTTTAAGACTATATTCCATCCGATCTTATCAATCTTTCTTTTAAAAAAAAGTAAGAACTTTGTGCCTTTTGAGGGTTTAAATGGCATTTTTGGAAAAATGAAAGGAAAGCAAAGAGTGTAAACTGATTCTTAAAACCGGTGGATTGATTCTTTAAAGCGAAAATTTTAACATGGAAATAATACATTTGTTTTTGTTTTCGCGATATTGATTCTTATAAACAGTTGATTCTTATAACTACTGATCACTATAAGCGGTGGTTACTGTATGTATATATATATATATATATATATATATATATGTGTGTGTGTATATATATATATACATATATATATATATATGTGTATATATATATATATATATATATGCGTGTGTCTATATATATATATATATACAATAGAGCCCCGATTATCCGCGAGTGGATTATCTGCGAGTGCAAGTGCCGCGAAAAAAAATTTAATTACAAACCTAAAAAAAAACCAATTTTTATTTTTAATCCAAGACAACTTACAAGGGAAAGACAATAGACCCTGTACGGAGGTGTACGATGTTTAAGAAAATAAGGACAGTGGACTGGAAATAATATAATATAAATTTAATAGCGAGGCATTGTTTGCCATAGTAAACTCCGCTTGTTGCAGGAGCTCCTTGCTAGACAGATACAAAGTTCGTTCTGATGCATTGTTGCGTCTAGAGGGCGTACATAGACAAATAGGTGGAGACGTTATGACAAACATTACGTAACAGACCCTGCAGTGTGAACGTCGAAGGTGAGAATATCGACGAAGAGAACATAGAAGAGTGACTGGAATGCGACGGGGTGAGTCGCAAGTGAGTCGGGGTTTCAACAACTGACTGGCATAGAGATAACGAACAAAGCAATGGGAGTGAACAAGAATGAAGAACAAAATAAAAGTGAAGACAAGGCGCCTACGCGAAGGACACACGAAACTGCTTTGCAGCACGTAGACGGATTGCTTCAATATTTAGAGTAACAAGACGACGATGCACATCTGGCAGAAAAAATCATGTTAAGGAAAGTACAATTTTCTATATTAATACAGCAAGGTCCGGATCTGTCTGTCGGTCACACTCTCCGGGTGTACCGCCTCAATGTGTGCATGTGTGCAGGCTATGAAACTTACAGCCATGAAATTTGGTACACGGGTAGTGCAGACTATGGGAAAGTGCACCTCGAAGCCGAAATTTTAAATTTCATTCTAGAAAATTAATTATTTTATGTTTTGTGGGATATTTTATGTTTTTTTAACTTGAGATTACGATATCTCGGCAAAATATGATCGTAGAATCTTGATCTTTTTACAATCTAAGACTACAGACATTTCTCCTTCAAACAAGACCTCATTTGTTTAAAAATAAATTAAAACAGACTAATATTTTCATCAAAATATTAAACCCACTTTTCCGAGAAATTTACACATTTTTGAGGATCTACGGTCGATGCTCTTCGAGTTTTTATCTTACAAAGAAAATATTTACATCATCTGGAAGATGAAAGGTTTTTCATTCATATAAACCTCATTTCAAGTCTCTATCTTAAAATTTCGATTTTTAATTGAATTTTAAAGAACGATACACGGTTCTTCAAATGCGAAGAACGACAGATTCTCCCCTTGGGTTATAAACAACGATTAAGTCATTCATTCACTTGATTCATTCGTCTTCCTTTGATGGCTTGAGCGTAGCTGGGCAAAGCCCGGCTAGTTTAGAATAAAGAAAAAGGGTTTTCAAAGCAAGAAGCAAAAACAGGTGACTGATTTTTTTAAAAAGGTGTAACTGAACACTTTTTGTACATACAGTATGTATGTATTGTTTTTTGTTTACTGTTCTTTATATTAGTGATTTAGACATAGAGCAAATGTGTCTGCTGTACTGTCCATATGTAAGTATTTTAAAAGTTTTATTATGTTTTTGTACAATAAAACATAGTTTTTATGTTGAAACATTTTTTTTTTCGTGTTTGCAACACATTTTTAGACATTTTCGGGTTATCCACGTTTTCTGTTATCCGCGGTGTCCTTGACACCCAATTCCGTGGATAATCGGGGCTCTACTGTATATATATATATATACACACATATATATATATATATAGATAGATAGATAGATAGATAGATATAGTGTCGAACTGGTAGCACATCCTGTCGAGATAGCCTAGTGGTAGCACATCTGCTTTCGTGCTGAGGGTGCTCGTATCGAATCCCGACAAGCACTATTGAAAACTTCCATGTCTAGGCCAGAAATGAGCATGTTAAATCCATGAACCGGAAAGTCCTCTATGCGGGCAGAGGGTTGAAGAGGGTACAATCCCCCAGAAGTCACCCCTGTGGGTGCTCGGTCAAAATTGAGCTGGGACCTGGCTAAATCGGACTGACCCCTGTGGTGCCATGATAAACCAAGCTGCATCCCTCAGCCTTCTAACCTATATGGACCCAGTATGGAAAACTTCTGACCATGGGGCATTAGAAACAACAACAAGATATATAATGTTAAACAGATATTTTTCTTAAACATTCTTATCACAGCATTCAAATTATCTTCAAACCTCTGTTACTTAGTGTCATGGATGACTAAAAGATCAGCATTAGGTTTAGGGTTTCAGACCAATCGGACAACCTATATTTAAAACAAGATATCAGGATATATCTTTTATAAGTCTTTTTATATTACAGCAATATATAAACATACTTACTTTACACATCTCTGTCTTTTGACTGGGGTACAGAAGAAGATGCTTGCAAACTTCTTCAAGCCTTAATAATTGAGATCCAGGTGATAAAGCCTCCTTCAAGGAATGGGCTAAAAATCTACTACGTTGCTGAAGACTCGACTACAAAATATGAGTTGGATAGATTGGATAATTATAATACAAGAAGCTATTATTGCATGAATATAAAAAACTATTAAATTACTCAATAATCAAATTATAATAATTTAGTTATTTAAAAGAGTTTTCAAGAGGACAAAGAGCAAAGTCCCACTTAATTCTCAAAATAGTTATCTTGCTCATTTTTAAAATGACGGTAGAATCTATTTAGAATACATTAATAAAACTTATTCTTGACTTTGAAAAATCAGTTTAAATACTTTAGTTGCAGTTTAAGATTGTTCCATATTTAATGAATGTAAAAATAATGAATATATAATTGAAAATCATAGCTAAATTTTATAATCATAGCAGTTATGAAGATGAAATTATAAAAAATGTCCTTTAAAACAGCCATTTTTCATTCTGCTTACAGTGCACTTTTACGTATGAGTACCTTGGTTTCTTTACATTTTAAAGTTTCATCTCCCAGTTATATTTTAACAGTTAAGCTTTCATTATAAACAATAAATATAATACTTACTCTAGATATTACAGCTTTTTTAATTTTATTAACTTGTTTGTCATTTTTTTCCAAGAATTCTTTTCTTTTTTCCTGACTATCACCTATAGTTAACCAATCAAAAAAAGCCTTATCTACATGAGAATTATTTTCAGCTTCTTTCTTTGATTCTGTTGGAGGGATGGTATCAGAACTTTTAGCAGTATAAACTGATTCAGTGCCTGCAGACTTAAAGTTTTGAAGTTCACTAAATTTGGAAACACTATGTTCTTTTTCAGCAGATACAGAATTTTTGATAGATGATAATACATGATTAATAACAGATGAAGAAACCTTTACAGATTTCCAGAATGAAGGAAGTACATTGTCAGAAGTATTTTTTAAAACAGAAAACCAATTTAACTTGGAGTTCAAATTACTGTCAGCAGGTTTTGATGATGTCCCATAAAATTGATACACGAATTTCCTGTAATATAATAAAATAAGATAAAATTTACCCATAACTTATATCAATATCTAACAGAATATACAAAAACATAGTTCAGTTATATATTACTCAGTAACACATTACGAAAATGACGGTATCGAGTACGTAACTTAATCATAAACAGAAGGCTTAATTTCAAAAAGGACATACATAAGATATTCACACACTATAATTTCAAAACCGGACTAGAAGAATTTGTGGTTTCATTTTTTCTTTTTTAAATCTACCTCAGAAGATCTTAAAAATTAGAAGAAACGTAAAACAAAACTCAAATACAAATTTCAAAATTTTACTACTCGAACGCATTTATTAATGACTTCGTGACAAAATTCTACTACATATTATGTGAAGAGTGTTAGAGAAGAAGATGAAAAGTCTCAAATGAAACTACTATGGTCAGAAATTAGTAAGCACACGTAAAATACACAAGCGATTTCGCAATAAATTTCACTTGATACATTACTTTTTTCGTTTAAACCCTGGTTTCAAGGCAGAGTTTTTCAGAATAAGCGAACGGGTTAGAAAAGTCTCACACTTCATTCTCCTTGTAACATACAAAAAACGCATTATCAAGACGGCAACATTATTTCAAATAGCAGCGTACTCCGAAAGGCAGATTGAGAAAATAAATATTTTTAAATCCTCATGATTCCAAGATCACATCAACAAAACACACCATCCGTCACGCAACTACTTCAACCAATCATAGTAATGTAAATAACTACGTCATATATTAGTCAAGGCCTCATTGGCGTTTTACCTTGATCTAATTTTTTTCTCTTTCAGGTTTTGTTTCGTCGAGTCAACAATCAATCACAGGTAACAGTTAGAAGTAACTGTACTCAGCTGTTTAAAAATCAGGAATAAAGAAATAAATTTACCTGCTAAAATATTTCACTATACTCCTATTTAGACTAAAAAATTTACCCATATGAGTAAATTTGATTTGTGCTACCAAGTTTCAACGACTTGACTCAGTCGCTGATAACTTTGCATTCGCTAATTTTATCATTTGATAACTACTAAAGTGGCAAACGTGGTTCGAAATCTAGTCTATCTTCAGGCCTTTTTTAATGCGCATAAAATGCTTTCGGATTTCTAATTTTTTTTTAATATGTGTATTACGCGGTCGTAATACACTACTCCCCGGGTTCAATGTAACGTTTTAGCTCTTTAGCTGGTTAGCTAATTAGCTCTTTAGCCGATTTGTCCAAAATGTCCAAAAAGAGCGAAATATCCGGTCGCCTGTTAGCTAACGCTTGCTAGGTGGTTTCTCTGGTGGTGTTTTTTTTTTTGATTAAGGTTTCGACTAGTTTCTACTGTTTTGAAGTTAGTAATTAACTCTTTCTTGTATTTTTGAATATTCCAAATTATATTTATTTAGCAGTTACGTAAAATACGTTATAAATAAGCAAATTATCTTTTGTTAATTAGATTAATCTTTTGTTACGAGCACTTTAAAAAAATTTCATGTTTACCGTTATGTATAATGATTTAGAAATTTACAGTAGACATTATGGTATTAGTGATTAGTATAATGATTTGAGAATTTCTGTAGCTTTAACCGCTTTCGCTTGTGTTGTAAAATGGACGAGTTATACGCGGTCGAAGTGTGACGTCACGTCCGCCATTAGGGCACCTCCGCAATGGCGGCCTATGTTATTCTCCCATAGGACGGAAAACAAATATTAATATCTCTTAAACTAATGAATATTATCTCCCTGCACGTCCTGAAATCGATGAAGGAGCCAAAAGTACCCTACCTCAAAATTGAGGAATGTGATTTCGTACAGGAATAAGAGCAAATGGTGTTTTAAAATGTCATTTCGGTAAGCCTATCGATGTGAAACATAGGCTTAGATGAAGTGATACTTTTGAACTTTTTTATTTAGTGTTTGTGAATAGTTTTATATGTTGTTTCTGTCTATGTGGATATTCTAACATAATCTAAGATGAATTGGTAAGTAGATTTTATTCCCAGTAACACTGATTTATCCCTAGTGCCATTGTGTTTACAATTTGAATGTGTCGCTGATGGTAACGGTATTAAAATGTCACTTTCGATAAACATTATTACTGTAAAACTACGTATGTACCTTATTGTTCATTCGATTTTCCTCAAATATTTGTATGGTAACATTCTTAAAGCACTATAATCCACTTTGCAGAATGAAAGGGTTCTTGAAGTTGATATATTGGCTAGTAAAGTATACTGTATTGTTTTTTTTTTATGTGTGAGATGTATACTTTTATTAATTTCTTTACATATGTACTTGATTCCCTTCCCTTAAAACTGAATGGGTGTCTGAGTAGGATAGATTTAAGTCAATCTATTCTATGTCAGATTTCTTTTCAGTTAAATCCATGAAACTATAAGATTACTGACAGACTTTATGGCTAAATATTTTTTCAGCCATTGATTTCATGCATCCTTTTTGTTGCTGGCTGGGTTTTATGATGGGATTGTTTGATTTAATATTAGTGTGTTATCAACCATAGTTTAATGCAGCACTCTTAAAGTATGAAGCATGAAATAATTGATTTGTTTTGCATTGTTCTTATATTATACAGTTAGTGAAAGTGATAATCTTCAAATTCTTTATTTAATATTTATCAACAGCTTTTTTTAAATTTTGTATCTGTTTATGTGAATAATGTAACATTCAGTAAGTAGATGTTTTCTCCAATAATATGCCTATTAAAGCTTTTTTGTTATTGTTTTCCATTATAAATATTGAAAAGTAGTGTTTGGTAACATTGTTTCAGCTATGTATTCTTTATAACTACTTAAAAAATGAGGGGGTAAAAAATGATAACCCACATCTCTCCCCACATGATGGTGAAAGTTCATCAGAACTTGTGCAGGTACATTTTGCAGATTGTATGTAGATATGTTTGACACCATTGTCTGCAATATTGTTTGTAACTATTTACATATGTTAATGTAAAATGCTTATTAGGACAGTATTTTACTAATGTATTGTACCATTATTAGGCATTATATGGATAATGTTTTTGTCTTTTTACAATGTTGACACTGTTTGCACTCATTATTTTTAAGTCACTTAAATGAAAAGATATTACTGTCTGCTAATCACATTATGAATTTTACAATATAAAAAGTACACAATTTCTCGTGCAAAAAAAAAAGCAGTGGCCATCCCATCTTCATTCTTTAACTGCTATTGCATGTAAACAATTATAACCCTCATATTTATAGCTACATTAAATTGTTCAGTGTGTTAAAATTGTAATAAATGTTGATTTTATTACTTTTTCTCTTAATGACATTTTTAAGGAGGGTATTATGTACAAAAAATGTTTAACAACAAGTTTTGCAATTTGAAATATGTAATAGCAAATATTTTATGAAAATATAAATCTGTTTATCTCTAAACTACAATAATGTGGTTTATCACTTTTTACCCCCAAGGTCTTCATATATATATATATACAGTCAAACCTCGCTAACTCGAACCTCGATTTCGCGAATTTTTCGATATCTCGAAGAAAAAAAAATTTCCTTCAAATTTCCAATGCACTCAATGTTAAAAAAACCTTGTTTTGACGAATTTTTTTGGCTCAACCCCCGATAACTTGAATTTTTTCCATAAATGGAGAAGAAAATTTTTTCTAAAAACAAAAAAATAATATGCAAAAATAGAAATTTCTAAAAAATAGAAAAGCTATTCAAAACTTACAGTGGTAAAACCCTGCATAAACTTTAAAATGCACGGAAGATAACACTATGAAATCCCAACTTCTCTCATCTGGGCATCATCCAAAGTTTCAAAGTAAAGTATCGTCATCAAGTGGTTAAAAAATATTGTCCGAAATTGAAGACGGGGTTTCACCATCTGGTGTAAATATTTTATAAGGTATGGGAATGGCAGACAAAGCTTGGAACATTGTGTCTTTCTCTACAATAATGAATAGCTTTAAAAAGGCTGGATTCATAAAAGACCACGAAAGTACTCCTATAATTAACATCGACCACCCTGCTGAAAACTGTGCCGAAAATGATTGGAACCGATTAAACAGACTCATGCACCTCGATAAAATGAAATTCAATGACTTTGTCATTGTAGATGATGAAGTAATAATGTGTGGTCAGTGGGAGGACAATGACATCATCGATCAGACGAAAGCTTCGTATGTATTATCAGAAGAAGAGGAGGAAGAAATCCGACATTTGCCACCAAATTTGACAAACAAAGAAGCACTATTTGCAGTGGACACTTTGAGTAGATATGTTGAAAGGCAGCCAAATATGTCAGAGGACACATTTAAAGCCATTGTCCACTTAGAGGTGTAATAGGTAAAATTTCATACTCTTCTCTGAAGCAAACAACAATTGAATCTTTTTTCAGATAATTTTGTAAATAATGCTTATTAAAATAAGAAAATGGATTACTTTTTAAAAAGTATGTAAAACAGCTTTTTTTCTCTAGTCTGTTATTGATAACATGCGATTTTCGATAATTCGAATTTTCGGTATTTCGAATTTTTTTGTCTCTCCCTTCAAGTTCGAGATATCGAGGTTTGACTGTATATATATATATATATATATATATATATATATATATATATATACATATGTATAAACAGTTGATTCTTTTTCAATCGTTTTTATATCGTTAAAGTCTGTACATCTTTGTTGGTTTAAAATGTAGCATTATTTAATAAGTAAAGATTATAAAATTCATTTGTCCATGTTTTGAGGGAATAATGTGTTTATCATTTAGATGTTTAATACAGGTGTTTTTTTTTTTAAGTTAAAAAATGGTCATATGCTTTGCTGCAGACTGCAAGTATAAAATGGTCAAAATCATTGTTCCTTCTACCGCTTTCCAAAGGATGTAAAGCACGCTCTTTGGACCTGAATGGCAAAGTAAGTTTGAAAATAGAAGTTTTAATATTCTCATTTTTAATTTATGAGTACATTTTTCCACATATGTTAATTTCACATTTCTTGGTCTCCATGTTATAGTAAATCTATGGTATTCAATAGCTATTTAATTTTTTTAAATGTTTTAGATGATACATACTGAATTTTTGTTGTATTTAAGCTTTAAAAAATTCTTAATTTAGGATGAAATTTTTTTTTATTTAGAAAATTTTTCAGGACTTCTATTATAAACAGAAATCTACAATAGTTTCTTTGTCTTAAATTTTATAGTTATTGTTTGTCAAATTGTCTGCAAACCAAATAATAATAGATTTTTTTGTATGAAAATATATATGGAGCGAACATGTAGGTTAGATTCATAAAATTAGTGAGCTTCAATTCAGTGATACGAGGGAAACCGAATAATTATAATTTTAAATGTATATGTAATAAATAAAACATGCAAATGTTTTAAAGTTTATTGATCTTGGTATTTTTCAGGCATAGTGACAGAAAACCTGGTAGAGATTCCAGATTATATAGCTACCATTTTAAAGGAGGGGATAAAAGAAATAATCCAACAATTTTTGACAGTAATAAAGTGCAACAAATTAAACTTCCTGCTCATAAAGGAAAGAAGTAAATGTGTTTTTAATAACAGCTTTTTTAATTTCACATGTTTTCTTTACAATAAGTACTAAATGTACTTGATTCTCAGAACTGAGGACATAGTCATTTTATACATTGAAATTAAACATGAGAGAAGGAGGATAACGCATCTGATCCAAATTACAAGTAATTTTATTGTTTATGTTATGTAGTAGTATTATAGATAATATATTAATCTCATAAATAATTAAAACTTCTATTTGTTGTACTTAGCTTTTCACAAATCAAATGCACGTTTTTAACAATAAATTTATTATGAGTTTTCTTAATGTTCATTTATGCTGTTATTTAATATTCTTAGTATTATTCCTTTAGAAAACAGTGTGCTGTGATGAAGAACATTGAAGGTGTGAAAGATAAAAGTAGAGTGGATGGTAAAAGCAGAGATAGACCAACTAAAGGAAAAAAATAAAGAGCTGCAGTTATTGTTGGCAGCAAAAAATGTGAAATTTCAATTTTCTCAAATCAGTGAGAATGACAGTTTAGTGCTAATGTCAATAATAAAATTCAACATTCAATAAACAACCCTGACTTCCCTAATTGCTACTTTTTAATAAACATGACAGAAATATTTATTGAAAATCTCTGCAAAGGCTCAGAGGTGAACTTTTTCACAGTATAAGAAAAGGCAAACTTTAAAAGGATTGATAGCCTAGCTCCTAATGGTGCAATTTGTTTCATTAGTAAATTGTGGCCAGGATCTACTTCTGATAAAACCATTTTCAAGGAATGTGGTTTAATAAAATTGTGGAATCCTGGAGATCTAATATTAACAGATAAAGGTTTTTTAATACTTGACCTATTGCCTCAAGGTGTATCAGTAAATATTCCCCCATTCTTAACCAATCCACAATTCACAGAAAGTGAGGATAAATTTACGACTAAATTAAAACATATACATGTTCATGTTGAACGAGCTATACAAAGAATAGAAAGTTTTCAAATTCTTGATAACATCTCATATTATACGCTTCAGTAAGTTTTCAAGTTTGTGCCACTTTGGTAAATTTGTAAAATCCATTGATGAAAAAATAAAATCTTTTTGTTTATATCTTAACATGTTTTTGTTTAATCCCTTTGGTGAGTTTTTTTAGATAAAAAGTTTACAGTTTCCATTACATGTATTTTAATAATAACTATGCTTTAACCATTTATTTGCATTTGAAGGTTACACATAAATTCTGAGTTATGTTTTGAAATCTCTTCATTTTGGTCACTTTATTTAAAATGTTACTCAAAATACGGAAAGTCAAGTTTTACAGAACTTATATCACATTCCATTCATAGTGTGAAAGAAAGAACACAGAAATCCCATTATAGAATTTTTATTAAAAATACAAAAAAATATAGATATACATTAACAACAGAAATGAAAAAACAATTTAAAAAGAATAACGAGACAAAACAAAATGTACTGGTTATAATCTCTCTCATAGGTCTATATTTGGCAAAAAGGTATACATATAAATTAACATCAGAAATTAATATAATTTAATATGAAAAGGAAAAACAATTATCTTAATTACTACCATAAAATATAAATATTAAAGAAACAAAATGTTACTACATGTACAACTTACTGTCACATTATATATCTGTCTCTCATAGAGGATTGAACTTTAGATAAAATCAAGCTGTTTCCAGGATTGTTATCAAACAACTGAATATCACTAGCCAGAGCTTTTTCTCCTCTGTCTATGAAACTTTTTTGATTGTTAAAAAAGGTGAAAATTTCAAACCAGGATATCATGATGAAGTGTCTTGTATAAATTAATGAAATAAAGAAGAAAAACATGACTATGAATTTGAACAAAAAATGTTACAGTTGAAACAAATTACGAAACGTTAAAAATAAACACTACTTCATTTAAAAAAAAATAAATGAGAATGTTGCAGCAATCAGTTTATTTTTTTTTTTGTCTGCTAATGTAAAGTTATTGTTTATGAAGCATAAGTAGTTATAAAGAATACATAGCTGAAACAATGTTACCAAACACTACTTTTCAATATTTATAATGGAAAACAATAACAAAAAAGCTTTAATAGGCATATTATTGGAGAAAACATCTACTTACTGAATGTTACATTATTCACATAAACAGATACAAAATTTAAAAAAAAGCTGTTGATAAACATTAAATAAAGAATTTGAAGATTATCACTTTCACTAACTGTATAATATAAGAACAATGCAAAACAAATCAATTATTTCATGCTTCATACTTTAAGAGTGCTGCATTAAACTACGGTTGATAACACACTAATATTAAATCAAACAATCCCATCATAAAACCCAGCCAGCAACAAAAAGGATGCATGAAATCAATGGCTGAAAAAATATTTAGCCATAAAGTCTGTCAGTAATCTTATAGTTTCATGGATTTAACTGAAAAGAAATCTGACATAGAAGAGATTGACTTAAATCTATCCTACTCAGACACCCATTCAGTTTTAAGGGAAGGGAATCAAGTACATATGTAAAGAAATTAATAAAAGTATACATCTCACACATAAAAAAAAAACAATACAGTATACTTTACTAGCCAATATATCAACTTCAAGAACCCTTTCATTCTGCAAAGTGGATTATAGTGCTTTAAGAATGTTACCATACAAATATTTGAGGAAAATCGAATGAACAATAAGGTACATACGTAGTTTTACAGTAATAATGTTTATCGAAAGTGACATTTTAATACCGTTACCATCAGCGACACATTCAAATTGTAAACACAATGGCACTAGGGATAAATCAGTGTTACTGGGAATAAAATCTACTTACCAATTCATCTTAGATTATGTTAGAATATCCACATAGACAGAAACAACATATAAAACTATTCACAAACACTAAATAAAAAAGTTCAAAAGTATCACTTCATCTAAGCCTATGTTTCACATCGATAGGCTTACCGAAATGACATTTTAAAACACCATTTGCTCTTATTCCTGTACGAAATCACATTCCTCAATTTTTGAGGTAGGGTATTTTTGGCTCCTTCATCGATTTCAGGACGTGCAGGGAGATAATATTCATTAGTTTAAGAGATATTAATATTTGTTTTCCGTCCTATGGGAGAATAACATAGGCCGCCATTGCGGAGGTGCCCTAATGGCGGACGTGACGTCACACTTCGACCGCGTATATACAGTCCGCACACACAAACGAAATATAGATTTTAACTATCAAACATTTGATCTCTTCTCAGTTTAGATATCCGTAGTGGAAGAGCACAGAAGAATTTTAGAAAATACGTTTAATTAATCATTCTTCGTGCTAAAGAATGAGAATTGTATCAATCACCAGAAACTTAGTAATAACACTACAAAATATTTGTATCTAAGCAGGAAAGCATTTTAAAAATTTATATTCCTCTTCCCAAACAAATTACAAGCTTCAAGCCCAATACCTGTTCCCTGAATTAAATTTTGATGTATATAAAATGGGTTGTTCTTCCTGGCTGTTGCTCTTTTATAATAAAAACCATAGTGGATATTGATTTTTCCCATCTATTACTCTTTTACATAAAAGGAACAATCCCAAGTAACACACACCGTTGGCCCAACCGCATATTTTCGTGGCATCGTTGGGGAATGGTTACCGTTGGCAGAAATTCCAGAAATTCAGATGGGCCAACTGCAAATGAAAGCGGTTGGGCCAACGGTTGCAAAATATGGTAGGCCCAACTGCAAATGGAAGCGGTTGGGCCAACGATTACAAAATGTGGTTGGCCCAACTGCAAATGGATGCGGTTGGGCCAACGGTTACAAAATATGGTTGGCCCAACTGCAAATTAAAGCTGTTGGGCCAACAGTTACGAAATGCATTATTCACTACGACAGAAACTGGTTTGGCGAAATGTTTGCACGTGTGCCGAAGAAATGAACGGTAAAAAGAAATGGATGTCGGCCATTCCATGTTCCACGTGATTGTAATATTACGAAGAATTCCAGAGTAAGTATATTATTTTATTAGTAATATACTTTTATTTAGTAAACAAAATGATGTACTTGGCTAATTAGTAGCATCAAGTAGTTTTCTAAAATGCATAGTAAAATGAAGCGTAACTTGGTAAATTTAAGTAAAATACTTTGTTAAACTTCTATAAAAACAGCCAAAGCTTTCCTCAAATAATAAATTTAACTACTGTAATTGTATTTGCTGTTTCTCTATTTTTACAACACATTAAGTAATCTGTATATTTAGAATCCTTTATAGAATGGTTGTATTTAAACTTTTTGAAATCATGAATTTGTTTATGTTATTTATTTTAAATGGTTGAGTTACTTTAGTTAATCGGATCGTTCAGAAAGTTTTAAATTGAATAGTTGATCAAATTTGGTGTTTACTGATGATTCTTACCATGTACTTTCAGTAAGATTATTTCTAACTAGAGTATTTATAATAAAAACATTATGGTAAACTTTTATTTATGCTCAAATATCTGTTATTAAAGTTTACTGAACATTTTATATAAGAAGTTGAACATTTTATTCTAAGTGTATTTAAGTTGTTTATAAGTTTATATCTCACAGTTTACTTCATAAATTTAGAAAACCTACTCTATTAAATCGTTAAATTTATAAAGAAGTGTCAGTTAATCACTAGCTTATGAATACAAGGATAAAATACAATTAGCTGTCTGCTTTGGTGAAATTTCAGTAATTTTTCTCTCCTTACTATCAACTTTGCAATTGTATTTTATTTGAGTTTAAAATAATTGTCTGTCTCAGACTCGAACAGGTATTTAATGTTAAATATTTTGTTTGAAAGTAAAATATCAATACACAGTATTTATGAAGTATGCAGATCACTCATTAAAATAATTCATTTGTCTTTAGCATCTGATTATCTGCGAGTTATTGTAATATTTACATTTTAAGCAATTTTTTGACAATATACTTAATAAAGTTTGTACATAATATTAAAGACTATTTATGAAGTAAGCTGATCACTCATTAAAATAATTCACTTGTCTTTAACATTTGATTAGCTGCTACTTATTATAATATTTACATTTTTAGCAATATTTTTGACAATATATTTTATAAAGTTTGTACATAATATTAAAGACTGTATTTTGACAATCCCATGGTATATGACTTATTTTTCTATTTTTAGCTGTCTATAAGATCATGTATTCAAGGAACTGGTATGCAGCATGTGATTCATATAGAAAATTCAAACGAAATAAGATTATGAATTGGAAATTCTGGAAATTTTTATTTGACTGCCAGTCCTGATCTCATTAGTACCATAGATGAAAGAATTGGAAGTGTGGTTAACATCTTATGAATGATTGAATCTAGGTAAAAGTAGTTTATGCAGCCTCGTGCTTAGAGTATCGAAATAATAGTTAGATAAAATATTTTATCTAGTATGTCTGTGAAGAAACTGCTCTCCCATGTGTGCAATAATTGTTTTATTGTGTTAAATTTTGTCAATGTGTAATTGAATGCTTACCTAGAAGAAATTTTTTTTTCAATCTAAAAAAGAGTACAGCTATAATATGTCTTTAAGTATGATTTTCATGAGCACAGCATTGATTTCTGTTTGTTATAGATAACTAGCCAACTAGCTAAAGAGCTAAAACGTTACATTGAATTCGGCCCTACGACCTAAATTCCTCTAAAAAAAAGTAACTTCAAAAAAATGTACCCCATAGAAAATACCCCTAAAAAAATGTTCCCCCCTCAAAATGCCCCTAAGTAAATGTGGACCCTAAAAACACCCCTTTTTCATCTAATTTACCCCCAAGTTGGCAACACTGCCTGCGAGAGATTTTTCTCCTCGACTCCCACGTGACGGGGCGCAGCTCCCAAGTGAAGGGGGAAAGAAATGATGTCACGTGGTTCGCCTCTCGTAGATTGGAGCGGAAACACTACAAGTTTTAATGTACACTCATGGACAAAAAAATTAGCGCACCAAGAAATAATTGCGGGATCGTAACGAAACTTGCAATGAAGGTACATGTCGGGGAGATATGCAAATGATTAGAAATGCAGCGTGATTGCGCATTACGTATAGCCGGTAGAGGGCGCTGAACATCGTACTCTGTGGAGTATAAAACAGGTAACCAAAGCTTGTTTGAGTGTGCTGAATCATTTACAAAGGAAGAGCTGAGATAGACATGCCATTACGCCGTGTTCGAAGACAATATAAGCAGTTGTCGCAGTCTGAGAGGGGGAGAATCGTCGGGATGATGGAAGCTGGGTGGTCAGCTAGGCGAGTAGCTCGTCAATTAGGCCGCTCTGATTGTGTTGTGAGGAGGTGTTGAGACCAGTGGACCCGAGAGATGTCATGTACACGAAGACCAGGTTCAGGACGCCCTTGACAGACCAGTCGTCGAGAAGACCGCCACATCGTAAGAAATGCACGCGTACAGCCAACTGCTTCATCGGCCGCCATCCAGGCACAGGTAGCACCTTCACTAGGGGCCTCTGTGTCTTCTCGAACCATACAAAGGCGCCTGGCTGAAGGACAGTTGGTATCGCGGCGCCCATTACGTGTACTGCCCTTGACGCCCACCCATCGACGCCTCCGTTTGGAGTTTTGCCGCGCACGAGGGAACTGGACTGCAGCGGAATGGAACCAGGTCGTCTTTAGCGACGAATCCAGATTCAATCTCGGCAGTGATGATAATCGTGTTCGTGTGTGGAGAGCCCGTGGTGAACGTTTCAATCCTGCCTTTGCTGTACAGCGACACATCGCTCCCACAGCTGGTGTGATGGTATGGGGTGCCATTGCCTACAATACACGGTCACCCCTAGTATTGTTCCGTGGCACCATGACAGCCCAGCGGTATGTTCATGAAATCCACATGTGTTGCCACTCATGCAACGGCTCCCAGGAGCCATTTTTCAACAAGACAATGCTCGGCCTCATACGGCAAGGGTGTCACAAGACTGTCTCCGCACTGTTACTACCCTTCCTTGGCCTGCCCGATCCCCAGATTTGTCTCCAATCGAGCATATCTGGGATCATTTGGGACGACGAGTTGGGCATCCCACGAGTTTGAACGAACTAGAGGCAAGGTTACAGCAAATATGGAACGAAATGTCTCAAGACATCATACAGAACTTGTATGACTCAATGCCTGATCGTATCGCATCGTGCATTCGCGCTAGAGGGGGTCCAACGAAGTATTAACTCCTCCGTTCTTTTGTCTTTTTCTCTGAAATAAATTATCCTTTTTCTTTGATTTTCTTATCATTTACTTATATCAAAGTAGTCATTACGTATGTAAAATTTCGTTTCATTTTGACGACTCCTTGGTGCGCTAATTTTTTTGTCCATGAGTGTATTTCACAAAGTCTATTTCATCTTGATGGGATAAAGCTATAGGACAACTAGCAAAAAAGTAATACTTTTAGGTACTCCATTAAGTTCCTGTGCTTGGTAGTGCAGTTTTGATTTTCTACATCTCTGACTGCTCATAATACATCCTCTTCTAAGTAGGATAGTCTCCAGATATTTTTTCACATACGTCCATGGCATATGCAACAAAATAAAATTCTAAAATACAAGACAATATATTAATAACTGAATAAGATACTAATCAAAAATCACTAACTGCTCTATGTACTGCCTTTTTTCTTTTTATTAATATTGAATTACATTCAGGTGTTATGATGCTTTTTATTAAATTATTTATTAAAATAACAGCATTCACAATTACCTGAAAATCATTCAGAAAACTGTGGTATAATTGTAATTTGAATCTACAGTACTGGCCAGAATGGATGACTCATTTGTTTTTTCCCATTCATAGTGACGTATTGACGCCAGATGTTCGTTTTGGCTGTCTGCCAAAGTGCAGGTGTTCTTGCTTGGCATTTCGTTAGTTCATTAGTTGTGTTCGCCGTGTGTTGACGTACAAATTTTTGCAGAAGGGTGAAATAATATAAAAATGCCTGGTAAAAGAATTTCACGCGAAATGCATGCACAAATAAAGATTCTGAGCGAAGAAGGTTATAATACTCGAGAAATTGCTGCCAGATTACAATTGGCACAAAAGACAGTTTCCAGGTCTATAAGCAAGTTCAAAACAACCGGAAATTATGGATATTCAAAGCCAAAAGGTCGTCCCAAGAGCACAAGCAAGCGCATGGATGAGTCCATAATTTTGGCAGCGAAGAAGTCACCCAGAAAATCAGCGAAAGCAATCCAAGCTGGTTTACCAAAAGATGTTAATATTCCTAGCCAAAGGACAATCCACAGGAAGCTATTCAATGCCAATTTAAAGTCTTACAAGCCTGCTAAGAAGCCTAAATTGTCTCCCAAAAACATTGCTGACGGACTGACATTTTATAAAAAGGATCAGGATTGGACTGTGGAGTAATGGAAACGTGATGTTTTCAGACGAGACACAAGTATCGCAGTTTTATGCATTTTGTAGAAACATACGACGGCCTCCAAATAAAAGAGACTGTCAACGCTACATTATCCCCACCGTGAAGCATGCTGCAAAACTCATGGTCTGGGGAGCCATTTGTGCCAAAGGAAGATGTGGACTGTGGTTCATGCCTGAAGACACATCAATTAATGGAATTGTTTACCACCGTTAGTGATAAGTTACCACCGTTTATGAATATCAACCAGTGCACACACTTCCACCATGATGGAGCACCTTGCCACCAGACTAAATCTGTTATGACATGGATTGCAAAGCAGGGGTTTCAATTCCTTGGGCCGTGACCCAGAAATTCCCCGGATCTAAACCCAATCGAGAACTGTTGGGTAATTTTAAAGCGCAACCCCACTTCACTTTCGGACTTAAGAGAAACTATAAAACAAGTGTGAATTACAGAAATTACACCAGACTATTTCGAAAAATTATGTATTTCCATGCCTGATCGTATCCAAGCTGTATTGGAAAAAAAAGGTTTCCATACCAAATATTGAACCCTTTCTCAATTATGTATGTATACTGTGCTTATATAACTAAAATTAATAATTCCCATAAAATAAATACTTAGTCAAATGCAATTATTCTTGTGCATTCATAAACATTACAGTTTTTTGTGGTGAGTCATCCATTCTGGCCAGTACTGTAGCTTGAGCCTATATTGTGAATATCTGTACATAACAGTGTAACTAGTTATTAGAGGATATATTACATTTACTTGTTACTGTTTTTGTACAGTATCAGTCTTCAAATAAAGATTTTTTCCAAGTCTTTCAAAACCGTTTATCAAAATCTTTTGACCGAAAAACTTCAAACACAAAAATTAACAAATAACCTCCAATTAGAATACTTACAACACTCTGCCATTCTGGCGGGAAGTTTAAGAAATGATGTAAGTAATGACAATGTAGCCAATATTCCCTGCCTCAAAACAAGAATTTTCCTTCTGTTTACAATTAGCTCATCTGACCCCACATTATTGTCCATGAAAATAAACAGTGACAACTTGTACAATTGAGTCATCTTATAATTAAATCTCTACTGCAGAGCCTAATCAAATAATTTAGCCTCTACAGTTATATAATCAATTGAATCATCACTGACACTTTTTAAAAATAAAATAGTTCATGAATTCTCCAAAACACGGAAATAATAAAGATAGACATATAATTGAGACAATTCAGAACTGTTATGAATAATACTTAATTTAAGCAACTTTACAGGTTTGAGTATTACCTTTAATACACTTCTGATACAGCTAGCAAGTTTTATTCAAGAAGCAGAAAATCATAAAACTTCTACTTCAAGGAATAACCCCAACTGGCTTTATTTTTTCTGTCTTCATATTAATGTAACATCAACTGATTAAAACAGTAAATTAAGAAAAACATTACATGCATAATACAAAATTTAAGCTTTCAACTACATTTTATGCACAAATAAGTGTATAAAAAGTTAACATAACATATAAAAACATATTCATAGGTGTAAGTATAAAATGTTCAGTAACTTAGAATATAAACTCAACTAAACCTTTCTATCATATATAATTAAAATATTAATTATGTATTGAAACTAATAAAACACTATTGTTGTCTGGAAGTCATAAAAACAATTATATTTAACTGCTATGTAAAACTAAAACAGCTGCCATATGTAAACTAACCATTCCTATTAACTATTTAAGAGAGTTTGGTTATACATTTATCTCCCATCAAGGTGTTATATATAAATTTCCTAAATTCAAATGTATTTAGCAATTGGTTCATATTTTGTAAATTATATAGCTGGTAAACATAATAACATATATACACACCACAACTCATATCTTTTTGTAAATCATGTGGTGGGGACATTACCTTCCAAAGAAAATTTCCTTCAAGATATTTATTTAAAACATCACCAATATTTAAAATATTTTTAAGATAAGAATTATTGAAATTTTCATTTAAAGGATCATATACATTAAATATTTTTCCTGGTATATCAGCAACTACTAATATCCAGTGAGAATTTATACATAAAGGGATGACTAAATATTTTGCTAAATTAGGAGGATGGGGGAAATATAACTGACTAGAAATATTTGTACTTATTGCTTGTGAAACAACTGAATCTATAAATAATATATTTGGGCTATTATTTAAAATTTTGCTAATAAAAGAGTTTATAATTGAGTCATATAACCAGCCTTTTCTAAAATGTGCAGAATACAACTTTAAATTTTCTACTTCTTCATCAGAAATTGATGGGTCTATAGATTTTAATTCTAATATGTTTAAACTATAATTGTCAACACTTACAACTGGTTCTAAAACATTATCATTTAATAGGGGTGGCGTAAAAGGTTCATTATTTGTTATAGAGGAATCAAAAATATTTAATTTATCTGGTGATGACAATTTAATACATTTTGATAGCAAGTTATTTGGAGTCACAGATTTTAATTTACACTTTTTACTTACATTGAACTGTTTTATGCAAGGAATTTTTTATTAGGAGGGAAACTTTTACTCATTTCTTTTACGTTTACACCCTTTTCTGTAGCAGCTCTACATTCTGATACTAATCCATTTAAAGAAGTATATATATTTTTTAACATGTTGTCAGGTATTTTAGGGTCTTTGAGAAATTTAATTAGTTCAAATGCTAGATTCTTACATGATTCAACTTTAATTTCTTTAGTTTCAGGTGTATATATATATGTATCACATTTATTTTCTAACTTAAAATCAGATTTAGTTTTAACCTTAAGATATTTATTTTTTATGGAGTCCCTAACACTTTTCCTCAAACGAAAAAACTTAACATTTTCAAAACTTAGTTTGTGGTTATGATGGAAAAAATATAGGGCGCTAACAGTACCATTCTCTTTAGTACCATAAACCCTAACAGGACAGTTATAATCAGGCATAGTACCTTTAATATTTCTACGACTAGTTAATCTTTGGAAATCTTTACATTTTCTAAATTGGCAGCTATAATAAAAGTAAATTTTATTACCAATCTTTTTGTCCCCTCGCAGTTTTACAAATGAAGTAAAAGTGACTATGCCTTCTGTTTCTAACCACTGTTGAAAAGCTGAGAGAGATTCAAAGGTAATATCCTTAATGCTACTCACTCCGTGTTCTGAAAGCAAATGTTTGTGCAATGACTGCAGACAAGTAAATGATTTATTACAGTCTGAAACAATACATTCAAAGTTAATACAGGCCACCTTTCCTGTACATGACAGTGAGTGCCTTTTAAGGTTATGCTTGTATGAATAACAAACTCCACAGAGATTACAAGTGTAAAATGTTTTTAAAACCTGCTCAGGATTGCATTTTTTTTTGTGTTTGCTGAACGAAGATACAGTTGAGTAACATTTGTTGCACTGTTCGCAAGTTCTTGGATATACTACAAGCTTTTTTTTGCCACATGACTTTCGGTGCTTACAAAATGAAACCTTATTCTTTAAAGCTTTTGAACACTTTTCACATTTTCTTGGGTAAATGGATTTTCTCTTCCAGTCAAAATTTTCTGGATTCATTTTGTAACCAATTACAAGTATGTTACACAATTGTCTTATATACACACTTCAGAATTGCATTTTTTAAAAAATTATTATTATTTTTTTTATGACCGCTGAAAGATGGTGTTGAGTAACATCTATTGCATTTTTCACAAATTCTTAGATATACAAGCTTTTTTTTTCTTTTTCCCACACAACTTTTTATGGTTCAAAAGTTTGTCTAAAATTTTTGATCACTTTTCACATTTTCTATATGGTATATGGTTCTCTGCTTATAGTCAAAAAGCTTTAAATTCTGGATTTACTTTATAATCAATTTCAAGTATAAAGATAAAACTAGTAAATTTGCATAAACTGAAGTTGCTGATCTCTCAAATTTCTATCAACATTTTCTGCTGAATAGAAGAGAACAAATGTCTTTTATGTCCAAGTCTTCCTTAGGGCAAATGCAGGTATATGATAAAAAGTGAGAGATGTTTGGTGACAATCTCCTCCTCACCACATCCTGGGGAAGGGCATAAGATCCTGTTGACCTTCACCCTTGTCACTTTCCACCCTTCATGAAAAAAGAGCTCTTCCCGGATGACCACTCTCTCAGGGATCTTCTCCCAAGAGGAAACCAGTATTCATAATGCTGAAAAAAAAATTTCAAACCTTCATAAGTATATCAGCTAGTTATATCTCTCCCAGTCTACAAGAAATGGCAGTGCTACACAAAAAATTTTAGAAAGTATAACTTAATTCTAAATATATAATAATGTACATAGATATCAGTTTTTGCATTGGTAAGATATAAAAGATTTGCAACTAAATATCTGAGTTTTACAGTAAATATAATTCTAAAGCATCATAGCATGACACAGGTGTAAAAATGGGCTAAACATTTAAATAATTTGGATTAAGCAAAAAGAAACTTGCAAAATTTAACATTAAAAGCAAATTATCAGATCTACAAATAAATAGTTCTTGCACTATGAGTGCACAATATAGGTTTAACCCTGGTAACACACATATTTTGTTCGTTGCAAGTAACGTGCATCTGTGAGACGTGTACATGACAAAATTTTATTTTAGAGGTGCAAATTTAATAAAACTACATGTAAATTAACTAAATATGTTTTATCTGATTGTTCAGAATACAATTAAAATTAAATAATACATACAGTTAAAATACAATTAAAATCGGCATCAAGTAAACAAAAATTACTTTTTTACTCCAGGAGCACAAGAATTGCACACTTTTTTAGAGCACTCAGGCAACACGGATTTTCACATTTTATACATTTGTATGCAGTTTGCCCCCTTTTTTGATAAGGACAATATCGGCATGTTTTTCCCTTGGGAAGCTTATCAGAAATTTGAGAGGTGCTATGCATTTCTTCAGGTCCTCCAAGAATGTCTTGTGCTATTTTTTTAGGTCACACAGAAGGTTTGGGATGGACAACCGATGTTGCACTTGTTTTTCTAACAAACTGTTTGCTAATGAATTTATAAAGTCAAAACATGTCATTACAGGCATCTCATCATAGCTGGCATAGATAATGCCAGAATTTACAAGACTAACCGCTATCATATTGTAAAATATTGTGAGGGGCCACCGTCTCGACCTTCTATTCGGTGAATAGTTCGTGATAATTTGTCTAAATTATTTACTCCCGATTTTGTTGAATTATAAAAAACTTATTATTTCTGGTTTAATACTGGAATGGTAGGTAAATTTTGAGTTATGCATGGAGGATATCAAATTGACGGCTTTATTTTGTTTTGTCATTGAAGACAAAACAAAATAGTAGGAGACTACATTTTAATTGACTGGTTAGGAAAGAAAACTGTTTGCAGATATGTTGCCCAAGTACTCATTGAAGATGATATTGAAGTTCTCAGTATGCGTAAACAGGACACTCTAGGACTAATTTATGCATTTCCTTACAAAGAAGACAAGTGTTAGATCACAAAAACTCAAATTAAGTAAAAGGTGAAAGAACCATAGTAACTGATGATTCAAACAATAGAATTAGAAGCCAGTTTGAATTTGAAAAATGTATATGTGCTAAGTAATGTATGAAAATCAACTCAGTTTCAATGTTATTCATAAAATGTAATCTTTTGTAAGTTAATTATAATAAAAATCTTGTGGTAACGAACTTTGTCATTCTGTTACCACATGATTTGATAAAGTTTTAATTAATTTTATAATAATTTATCAATTATTTTCATGTTGAAAAATAACAAACTTTTAGTACTGAATCAGGTCTTGCTGCTGCTATTTTTTTGTTGTTTGTTGTTGTTACTGCAACAGTAGGCTGAATTTTTATTTGTTATGTCCAAAATATGTCATTCCGTTACCACAAAAAAAAGTGCTATTTTTTAAAAATACATAATGTATAATTTTAAATTTGGAATGTCCCCTCAGCCTCTTCTTCAGGAAGAGCATCCATTGACATAATTTTTTTTCTCTTGGCAGAAAATATACCTACCATGCTGAAAAAAAAAAAAACTTGACGTATGCCAAATTAAATAAATAAATATTGGCGCAAAATTATGTTCAAGAATGTTTGTAAATATTTTTTCTGCAAACACATTTTTCGGAGATAGAGAGAAAAGAGAAAGGAAAAAAATATATGCAATCAATAAAATATCATTTGAAAAACTTTTGAATATAATTACATTGATCTTCCATGTAATCTATCAAGAACATAAATCAGTAAATTAGTTGAAAGTTTAATTGACAGGAGGAAACATTTTTAGTAATAAATTTTTTTTTCTGAGAACATGAAGGATTTAGAACTCTCCAAGGTATTTAGGACAGTAAATAAAAATATATATAAAAATAAATTGAGAAGAACAACATGCTGAGCAAACACATTCAAACATAAAAACTTGTCATTACTGGTTAGGTACGTACCTCACACGTAGTAGAAAAGAACATTACAGGTAATAAACGTTTGTAAGAAAAGCACAAATGTTAACACTTCAAGTAATAAGTGTCTCTTAGACGTCATACGTTTTAGTTATGACCTTACTGAAACCACAAAACACACCTGATTGGCTTGAAACTTCACAAGCGTTGTTTAGACCAGCGGTTCTCAACCTGGGGGGCACGCCCCCCTGGGGGGGCGTAGAAGAATTTCAAGGGAGGCGTGAGTTAAAAAAAAGTAAAATAAAAAGTAAAACTAACTATAATTTACTGTACTCATATTTTGCGGTGACAATGTAACCATAACGTATTTTCGACATGGGAAGACAATAACTGTCGTAATTGTAAAAACACGATAATTGTCGTACGTCTGGGCGTTGAAAGTGACCTGAGGTATGCATTGTCACAGTTACTATGCAATATTCAAAAACTTGTCAAGGAGAAACAGTGCTAGCCCTCTCATTAATGTTGTGAAAGTGACTGGTATTACATGACAACCTCACCTAGATCCTTGATTACCTCAAATATATTTGATCTGTATTTAATTCTTTGATTTCATATGTTCTAATAATAATATGTGTCCCCAAATTAGGATACATATAATAATATTAAATTTTGTATACGAAATTATCTAGTCTGTATTTTTATTTAATAACAAGCTTCAGTTTCAAATTCCGATTGCACTATTTGTATTGGCCACATATGGTAGTGGTGGTGGTGGGGGAGGCGTGGCCTCACATCAGTGTTCAAAGGGGGGCACAGAGCCTGAAAGGTTGAGAATCCCTGGTTTAGACTATCGGGACTATCTACCATGGTGAGCATACACTGAAGGTTTAATTTGACAAATAGCGCTAAAGTATGAAATACGGGAAATTAGCAAACCTAAGCATCTCTGTGACGTGTGTTACCAGTTAAGGGTTAAACAGAATAAGGTACAGGACGATAGATATGTAAATATAGGATATATGGATTACCTTTTTGAATTTAAAAAAAATTTGAAATTTTACCCAAAAAAATAATAATAGTAATAACAATTATGATATTTTCCTGTTCCTTTTCCGGCATGAAATATTCACACCATGAAAATGAAAACTCTTCAGTATAGCATGAGACAAGAGCAAACATTGGTTCATGGAGACGGCACGTGTTCCCAAATACCATATGCCTAATGAAATGCAAAACTGTACAAGATATCTTTGTATTTCAGATCTTAAGCTAATAAATATTTTTCTGATAAGAATCAAATGCGAACAAAAATGATTTTTTTTACCATGGGATAAGCCTAGTGTAAAAATAGGTTCACCAAGTCTCCTTTATAAACAATGCTGGAAAAAGCAGAAAAAAATACACAAATAGCCATGAAAAGTTAGAATATCAGATAAGCCTAAATGAAAAACTAACGATTACAATTGATGAGGAATCGAATATGAAATTTTTGCTTTAAGAGATTTCCGTTCAAGTAAAATCTAAACTGACATTACTACACACAGTAAAATTAGGAATAACATCGTAGGTAATAAATAAACGTATGTATGATATGTTGTAATATATGATCACCTAAGAGTTAATTACTTCTACAAGTTAAATTCAAATAGAAATGAAATACACTTACGTTGAAGTATGATGATCATTGTCAAAGAGCAAGTAAATTTAATTCAATGGGCATTAACTTCACAGATAGAAAATAGCGGATATTGATATTACACCTAACTATTTTGGCGATTTTGTATACCGTAATAAAGTACTTAGTGTCAAATATTAGTTAGCAACAGGAAATTATTAGACTATTTCCCGCCAACGAGGAGTAGTCACGTGGATTAGTTCAAATCCAGAGGAGCCATTAGATTAAGGAAGCGAGGATTTCAGATTGCCTGACTACGACCCGACTGCGCATGCGTTCCAACTTATAAATTTGAGGGAGTGGGGATGCCTGAAGTACAGCAACCTGGTTTTGGCGTCCTGGCACAATTTTCACATTACGGAAACCCTTTTGGCAATATCTTGCTTCTGTGCCAATTTGAGGGCCGTTTTTCACCAAATTGCAAGCTTGGCGTTGTTAATTAAAAAATGTCCGTGAGGTTGTGATGGCTGCTGGTGTCTATTGACGATGTAAATTTATACAGGTATTGTTGAACATCGTATTTCAAATGCTATCACGACGACGCATAAGCATACTTTTAACTAATTAACGAATTATACTTTTTATACGAAAAACTTGGTTTATTTTGTTCTTAAATAGATTATTTTGTACTGTTTGCTTTTTGTACGCTTCCAACTTATGATATTCATATGGGAGTGATTATCAGCATCAATTATTACTGACAGTTAGTGTAGTTTATAATTCCTGTAATTACTTGTTTTTAAACGTTTAGTGAACAAATAATAAATTTGTCAGGTCTTTGTACAGGAAATTAGCAAATCAGATGTTGCTTTTCAAGACTAAATCTAAATTTCACCCTTTAACCATAATATGTAGAGTAACATTACATTTTCGATGTTATGGAGACTCAAATACTGCTTGCTCACTTAAATCTTTTGCAAATTTGACAATTTTATAAATTGTTATCTTCTATATCACCATATTTATTACCTATTTTGCATTAAATGCTTTAAAAATGTTGATGGCATTAAATAGTAATTTAAACATTCTGAGTAGATCTTTTTCAGAAAATTTTGTGTCATTTAGGAAGCAGCTGACTATAATTATTAGTTATATATTTTTGCTACAACATTTCTTTAAACAGTTTGCACTGACTTTTAAGACATTACCTGAGGTTTTTCATGTCTTATAAAATATGGTTTGGAGAAAATATTAAAAATCATGTATATTGTCAGGATTTGGATTACTTAACAATTATGTCATGATATTTAAATATACAACAAATGGCTGAAACAGTAAACATAATTTTTTCATTTTGGATTTGAATAGCCATGTACTACAATATATCATACTACAGTGGAACCTCGCATAACGAGCATAATTCGTTCTAGAATCGTACTCTTAATACGAAACACTCGTTAAGCAAAACAATTTTTCCCATATAAATTAATGTAAAATACGATAATGCATTCCATGCCAAAAAATACTCAATTTTTTGTATCTCACTCTTACTTTTCCACGATTTCATGTTTCATTTCTACAGGTTTTTTTTCCTCTTATAGCTGCCTTCTAGTGGTTTATTCGTCAGGGACATTTTTGGAAGGGTTATTTAACAACTAGTTTTTCTAAACACATGTCTGGTAAATATGTAATCACAAATGGCACTAACATGCTAGTGCCATAAATCCTAAACACAGACTGATGTCAGACTAAGGTAGCACTGGTGATGAAAGTTCCAGCATATGTGCACAAGCGAGTGACGTGAAGAAGGGGCTTCTTTCCACATCACTCGTATATGAAATGTCGCCCGTTAAGGGAGCCATTTTTTCCAAATCTATTTGGCTCGTTAGCGAGGTTCCACTGTATAGTAAAATGTCTACTATTGTGATCACTTCATTGAAAGTACCTCAGAACAAGTTTTTATACTCTTAAATGACTGGATATAAGAAACCATTTTGATGCTCACCTCAACAGAAAAGTTTGCTGTGAAGATTTGCTGACTACTGCACAACAGGACAACAGTTTCTTAAAGTTTATTATAGTAGGAGATGAAACCTGGTGTCTACAATATGACCCAGAAACAAAAAGCGCACAGTGGAAAGGATCGTCTTCTCCCATACAAAAAAAATCATGGATGTCAAAATCAAAGATTAAGGTGATGCTGATTGCATTTTTTTATTACAGAGGATTTATTCACCATGAATTTGTTCCTGAAAATCGAACAATCAGTATTTTTACAATGAGGTGCTTTTTAAATTAAGAAATGGGATAAGGCGAGTTAGGAAGGAACTGTTTGATTCTGGGCAATGGTTTCTTTTATACGATGCTATGCCCCCATACAGCAATTTCTGTACAACAATATCTTGCTAAGCATTCAATTACACTGATAAATCACCTACCATATTCTCCCGACTTATCTTCAGCTGATTCTTCCTTTTTCCGTAGCTTAAGATAGCCATTAAAGGACAGAGATTTGGAAATGTCTTAGATATTAAATAAAATGTTACACGTACAGACCTGTCAATTTTCCAGATTTACCCCGGCAATGCCGGATTTTTAATGCATCGTCCGGGTTTCTGGAATGGACACTATTATTACCAGATTTTTAATTACATAACAAAAAATCTACTCAGTTCCGGTCATCTATGTCAAGGGAAACCTTAGATAATATGCTAATATGCAAATGGAACCCACAAGGACGCTGTTATGAAGAACAATTTAACAATGAATTTTTAAAAAGAGCAAAATCAGCTACAGTAAATGCTACAAAAATTCCAAGATTTTCTGCAATTAATTCAAACAAGCATCATAAAGAAATAGAAGTACTCAAAATATAGACCCTCTGAGGTATCTGCTAGTGTAAATAAGATGTACATTAAAATGTATGATTATTAATTCCAAAATATATAACTTTTGTTTAATATTATAATTTCAAGATGGGTTGTAAAGTAAAGAAATATTTTGAAATATGTAATATTATTAAAGAGATATAATTCTTTTATGATTTTTTTTCTATACTGTTTTGTGTTATGTCGATTAGTTTATGCACGGTAGAATATTGCAGGATTTTGCTCTTACTGAGGTTGGCAGGTCTGCACGTATTTTGCGAACGGTTAGTTCCAAACGCCTATAAACAGTGTTTCTATCATTTGAAGAAAGGTTGGAAAAATTGTATAGACTCCTTTGGCGATCATTTTGAAGGAGATAAATTTATTTGAAGGTGAGTAATATTTTTCCAATTTATACAAAATTGTCAAGCTACTTTATGGTTTAACCTTGTTCATGGTTTTGACACACACACACATATATATATATTTTATATATATATATATATATTTATATATATATATATATATATATATATATATATATATCCCCCTTAATGGCTGTTCTTACGAAGGGGGTATGAAATTTCACATTCTAAAGAGGGAATTGGAAAAATGGGACCCGTAAGCTAAAGATTGAGGAAGAAAAGGTCGTTCACAATTTGAAGTACTATAGAAAAATACCCTAGAAGCTTCTACTGTATATTACATGTTTTGAAAATCTACTTTTTTGTAATACCATTTTCTTTTAGAAGTCAGTTCATTATACTGAATAGTTTTATGAATCATTCTAGTTCCTATCTTTTTATTCTTTGGTATACATTCATACATTAGCATATAAAATATGACTCCACTAATAGGTGCTCTCTTTTTGTTTGATTTTTTATTTAATTTATAGTCAATCATTAAGGGCTCATCTGTTGGTATTCAAATCAAAAATTAATAATTATATGTTAAAACCATTTCTGATCTTATCATATCTGTAAACATTTCACTATGTGTAGTCAATAAAGAATTTTTAAATTAATCATTACAGATAACCACAAGAAAATAATAGTAATTACATTTTTGGGTACTTTCGTATTAACGCCACTGCAGCTACAGATTTGGCGGTTTTTAAGTGCCACCAATCTACACCTAAAATTTTTGTGACAAATCATAAAATAAAACACTTTAATTAAAATCAAAACACTTTTATATATATATATATATATTAATTATATATATATATATTTATTTATTATATATATATATTTATTTATTATATATATATATTTATTTATTATATATATATATTTATTTATTATATATATATTAATTTATATATATATATATATATTTATATATATATATATTTATATATTTATATATATATATATATATTTATATTTATTATATATATATTGGCGCATTAGCGCAACTTCAGCTGTGGTGGCATTAATATGTAAGTACCCATTTTTGTTATTGGCAAGTTCAAATTTAATATAAATTCTTTTTGCTTATTAAAATTTTTAAATTTTCTTCGTCAATATCATTTTTATAAAATTGTTCTTAGTTTTTATTTTAAACTGTTTATTACCTTAAGATAGCTCAAATTCAACGGTGAGGTTTGTAAGTTTATTTCATACATAATATCAAAAGATTGTAATTTGTGCTTGTTTAATCATGTGTGTTCTTAACCATGGAAATCCAGTTATTTCTGTTTAGGTTTAATCGTGTGTTCTTAACCAATTAGTTTAAATGAGAAAAATTAGCACCTAAGAAAAAATGTACTGTTTTTAGTGCTCATTTTAAGTTACTGCTAAACAAATCACTTATTGTTGTAATTCCATTAAGAAAACATTTTGCTAATTAATGATCAATGAACATTTGCAAAAAAGTTTTGTAGAGGAAATACTTTAAGCTTCAATTATTTTGCTTAGAGCCATTACCGTAGATCCAAGTTTGAAATGTGTAGCAGGGAATGTGCCAAAACGCGTGCTTTTATTACAGTTTTACTTATTTTCTAAAAATCAAATTTAATTTTATTACCAGAATACCGAAATTGTTAATTACGACCCCACGTGATCTACAACAGCGCCACCTGTTCTGGTAATTCTTTCTTCAACAGTGTCCGTTAGACGAGTTTTTCGAACCTTTGTGAAATAATTTGTCATTTCTCGCTACGTTTCATAACGTTTTTAATTTCGTTTTTAATTCTTTACATTTACTTTTCTATTAAATACTATAAAATGAATAGCGTACTTGATAAAAGCGCATATAAATGCAAATTTTGTGCAAAATTTATAAACATAAGCAGACTCTAAACAAGCATCTGAAGACAGTGCATGAAACGCAAGATTCTTCTGGTGGAAATATAATCTGCCCTGATCATGCATGCTCATTAAATTTTAACTGCCGGCAGAAGTTGCGGGATCACATTCAAAATGTTCACCATATTGATATAGAGCTTGAGGAAGAGAGATTTGCATCATATGAAGGTAAGATGCTAATTCTATATATTTTGAAATAATTTTTAGTTTATAAATTCATTTGCAAATAATCTTATAAAATAATACTCTCTGTTGGCCGAATGCTAACTTTTTAGTATAAATTAATTTATCTCTCCTAAGGTGCATATTCGTGCATGTTTTGTTAAATAAAATTGTAAGCAACAATAGAAAAAAATGCATGCCTATTCATAGTATTGTTATTATAATTATTAATCAAATTTTTAGAGGGGAAAACTCTTTCTCTATTTTTCTTACCTAAATATTTGATTCAATTGTTAAATGTTATGTAATTATTTATGGAGATAGACTCCAATCGGAAACAAAATGGCTGACCTCTGTTCATTACCATCTCGCGCTTCAGAGAAAATAATTCTCTTACAAATTGTTATGCGGCGTTTAACTTAGAAAAATAGTAAAATAAAGTTTTTTTAATCACTGATTTGAAGGCTATTTTAACACTTAGAACAAATGTAAGTACATTTTATCTTTCAATCGTTCTTTCAGAGCATTTTTGAATGTCAATCGTAATTTTGACGGCTCTCTGTAGAACTAATTTAATACGTTGAGAATATTAAGTCACTATTTGCAGAGACCTTTTTTTACGAATTAATTTCAAACATGGTTATCAAAAGTTCTAATTTGAAATTCTACAGTTTTTCCCAAATTAAATATCAATTTCTACACCCGGCTTTAATTATTATTGGTAAAACTTATGGCAGAAAGAGAAAATCTTCTGCTGCATTATTTACCTTCTAAAAATTGCATTGTTGAAACTGATTTTATGTACTAAAATGTCAAAATCTGTGTTTGTAGTTATCTGTAAACATAAACTGTTATAATTTTTCTGTAAAATTAAAGGATAAAGTTCCCTCATCATTACTTATTACTATTGTTATAAATTTTTTTATTCCGCTGGAGGATATTTACTGTTAGAATCCTGTTATCAGGTACTGGGAAAAATAACTGGATTATTTCAATCTAGTTTCCATTAATTATGTGTCTATTTGATATACTTAAATAATATTAAGTCATAACTTATTTGAATGAAACTAGCAGTAATTAAATCTTAATTGTTTTCAATTAAAATTACATTTATTTCCCATTGGATTCTGAAATTATTTTGCAATCCTTTTTGCATATTGATGTAGTTTTTAGCAATAGATTATATTGAAATTTGTGTATCCTCTTTTAAATGTGAATGAATGATAATGTATGACTAATACTTCTATAACTAACTTAAAGCTAAGTAGTTATCTGTGTTTGGAGCATATTTTTTTTTTTTTTTTTTAAATTACGATATACTATTTATTTTTGAACAAGTTTTAATTTAACCCAGTGGTTCTTAACATTTTTCTGTTTGCAAACCCCCTGTGAACTACAGTTTTAACTTGCTACCCCCTGTTTACAATAACTCATCCCTCCCTATTGTATACGGTAAGCTCGCTGACGACTAGTTGTGCAACATCAGTCCCACTCAGAACGGTATGAATCACAGAATCCAAAAAAAAATTTAGACTGAGTAACAAAAAACAATTTTCATAATGCTTATTAGCGATAGCCACCACACTGCGTTTTACATCAGTTTTCCTTTTTGTTCTCAGTACTTTATTAACTTAACTATTTTACATTCACTTGATAGTGTATATGTTACATTCAGTTTACAATAATGGTTGTATAACCTAGCAACAAAGTATATCCACTAAAAAAACTTTTAAAAAGTTAAAAAATGCCAAGCTTCAAAACAAAAGTTATGACTAAAAAATGGTGTGATATCAAATATCCAAGCTTATTAAGTTCTGGTACTTAATTTCCTAATCACGATTTTTTCACATCTAAGTGAAGGGCTTAAGCATGACTTGTTGATAGAAACCCTTCTTCCCTAGACCAAACTCATCATAACCTGTTTCAGAAAATTTAAGTTTTAAATATTTATACATACCACGCTTGTCAGCTGTCTTTTCGTATTTGGAATAAATAAATTTTGTCTGTTGAAACGTCGAAAGTATGTTATTTAGTTGTATAAATTATTCATTTTAGTTATTTATGCAAAATATGTGTGTCCTATTATGTGGTTACTTTTAAAATGAATGTAGCAGCAATTCTAAGATAGTCATGATTTATTCTATAAATTTGAAATTTCTTTTCCCGTTACATTTGGGCAACGTAACTCCAAAGCATAGTATTCATATTTTTTGTTGTTTAATGCATAATTTTTCCTTTGGGGAATGACAACATTATTTATTATTTTCCTTTCTACCTAACGCTTTGTTTTGTTTGACATCATGCATTAACTTCAAATAGAAGACTGATTAAAATGATTAATATCCCATTAAAAATCTGTTAAGAAATGTAATTGAGTCCCAGTGCTTAATAAAATTGGATATAACACCATTTATTTGTCGTACCTTTTGTCGGAATGATGTCTATCACATAATGTCTAACAGATCACTGAAGTGCGCAGTTAAAATCTGAAATTGATGTTTTAAATTCACATTAACTATTTTTTTATTTATTTATTTATTTTTTCTGCTTTCTGTTATTTTAATGATTTTATTTTTAAGATGGCCACCAAGCAACAAGTCATGCTTAAGCCCTTCACTTAGATGTGAAAAAATCGTGATTTGGAAATTAAGTACCAGAACTTAATAAGCTTGGATATTTGATATCACACCATTTTTTTGTCATAACTTTCGTTTTGAAGCTTGGCGTTTTTTTACTTTTTAAAAGTTTTTTTAGTGGATATCAGTTATTTTTTTTAAATAGGTAAATAACCGTTCACAAACTGGGCTTTTGTAGGCAAACAATTGCCTGATATCTGGAGTCTCATCATCAGTTACAAATGTGTCACTTTTTATTTTTTCGAAACTCTGTACTAGGCTTGGTTGTTTTTTCGTTTTAATTGTAATTTGGATGCCATTTTTCTATTCTAGTCAATCTTTATAAACACAATGGGAATTATTGAAATAAACACTATTTATACATCACTAGCTGTTTGCCCGGGTATTTATTTATCTCAATTTTTTTATTACACAGGAAAAGGAATGGATTTTACATATAGTGTAAAATTTAAGCAATTTAATTTACAGGTATTTAAAAGTAAATACAGTATACAAATGATAAAGTAAAATTACAAATTTATTCTATTATAAATTTAACTCAAAACTTGATTATAAACAACATTTTTAATTTCCTATATTTCCCTTAGTGACTCCGAAACTATGGATTCCACACTACTATCGGTCATTTTGGACATTTTATATTCACCCTTTCTGCCCCCTCAATACTGAGGAGAGCTGAACTCTCACTTAAACGGCATCGGAATTGTCACTATTCATCTCAGCGACTCTGAAAACTATGAATTCTACATTGTTCTCGGTCATTTTGTACATTTTATATTCACCCTTTCTCCCACCCCACCCCCTGCCTTACCCACCAATGCTGAGGGGGGGGGGCTGAACTCTCATTTTTGACATTTTATATTCACCCCTTCTCCCCCTGCCTTCCCTCAATGCTGATGGGTAGGTGGGCTGATCTTCCCTTTAAGCAGCGTCGGAAGTGTCATTATTAATCTCAGCGACCCCGAAAACCATGGATTCGACACTAATATTTGTCATTTTCGATTATTTTTATATGTTCCCCCTCCCCTCCCCCTAGGGGTGCTAGGTGTCATAGGGATATGACACACTAGGGGTGTCTTACACCCCACCTCACACCCCAGTGTTTCCCGTGGGAGCGTGAACAACATCTGTACAAAATTTCATCTCAATCGGATGGACCGTTCGGGAACGCATAAATTGATATTTTCTGCGTACACTTATTCTGCTAATTTAATTGTTTTATAGATATTTCAATTCTAAATGCACACTCCACTGAACAAAACTTAAACACAGCATGATTCTTACTAAAAAATGAATCGCCGACAAGATCTATTTTACCATCATGTTTTTGTTTGCTATTATTGAAGTGTGTATAATGTTTTTCATTGCTTAATACGATTTAAAATAATTTTTTGTATTATTGGTAACTGAATTAGTTGCATTCTATTATTTTGGTTCTAATTTTGATATGTAGTGGTTTGGCTGGTAGCACACTAAATAACTATTTATTTTTTTTTTGTTTGTTTATATTTGCATTTTTGTATTGCTTTAATATTTTTTTTTAAAGAACTAACTTTAGCTTATTTATTGTTTTCAGATTTGATTGTAATTTTTTTTATTTCAGTAGTTTACAGCAGTTTTTGGGTTTGTTGCAGTGCTAAAATATTTAAAATATAGACGCATATTCACATTTTTTTTTCATGCTAAATAATTTTAAAATTTAACTTCTTACTTCTGTTTTAACTTTCCTTTCTATTTTACCATCATGTTTTGTTTTGCTATTATTGAAGTGTGTATAATGTTTTTCATTGCTTACTACGATTTGAAAATTTTTTTGTGTGTGTGTGTTATTGGTAACTGAATTAGTTGCATTCTATTCTTTTTGTTCTATTTTTAATATTTATCTATATTTTATTATTTGTATTGCTTTAATATTTTTTTAGTTGATTTTGGTTCATAAAATTGAGATATTAACTTTTCAGTTTTTAGTGGTTTATTATAAATGTATATATTTTATGTTTTCAGGTTTTTTTTGCTCCAATGATGAAAGGGTAAATCTAGTTGAATTCTGATGACTTTAATTATAAATTTATATTTTTTACATTGGGTTTTCTTTGTATTCATGTGTATAACATTCAATAAAATGGATGTTCTCCCCTGAAATATTAAAAAATTTAAATTCATTAATTTCTTGAAAAACAAGCTTTTTTTTAAAAACGAGAATGAAAATTTATTTTGAATTCGTATAAAATAAAAGTTCGTGCAAAAACAGAATTAGGTGTACAAAGCACCCTGCATGCTCATGGTATAATGCTTCTCTACTCATCGTTGAAGGTATAAAGTGTAGAAAAATATCCACCAATCATTGAACGGATATTCTCTCTTCATCCAGAGGAAAATTTTAATAATGGATTATTATTAATAATAATTTTTTTTTCAGATTTCCGGGATTGGAAAGAAGCAGTGGAGAAAAGTGGCAAATGTTCTTACATACAATTAACAGGGTGTAAGATACTTAAAGCCACAGAAAAATTATTATACTTCACATGTCATAGGTAAAGTGTTTTTTTTCTTCTTTGTTTGTTTCTTTTTTAAATGTTTATTTTAGGATAGATAATAATTAATTTTGTTTATAGATCTGGAAATTTTTCATCTAATTCGAAAGGAATGAGGAGCCTTAAAGGAGTAGGCTCGAAGAAAATAAATGCTTGTTGTCCATCATCGATGGATATAAAAGTTGATGAAACAGGTGTAAAAGTAAAGTTTTGGAAGACCCATTTTGGCCATGCAAATGAAATTGGCCATTTGTTTCTTTCAAGGAAAGAAAAATCAGAAATTGCTGGTGAGCTTTATAAATATTTCTATGTGCAATGAGACTATTTATTATTATGGAGATTTAATGAATGTGTTGGAAACAGTTTAGTTTTAGAGTAATTATTATAAATATTTTATTGATAAATAAAGTTATAGTGACTTTATTAAAAAAATTTGATTATCTTTACATAGTGTGTATGATTGAATGTTGAATGTAATATCTCAAAAATTAACTATACAAGGGATTAAATAATTGATTCCCAGATTTGTTTTTAATACAGTTTTAAGTTATTCAAATGCAAAATCGAGGAAATATCTTACAAATTAAGTTGCAAAGGAGAATTATAAATTTAAATTTTTTTAAACTCTTAATATTATAATAAGATTAGAAATTTCTTTTAAGGTATTCTATATACTTAAGATGAAATGTATATACGTCCAAAATTTCATATCTCTATCCCTTTAAGACCCAAAATATTTTTGTCTTTAAATGTTACATTTTTCTGGTTAATACCTCTATACTGACCCCAATGACACTGAGAGAATAATAATAAAAAAATTTTGCTGGTTCCCTGGAACGTGAGGGGTACCCGCACGAACTTGCTGGTTGGGCTTTTCTTGTGAAATCATCACTTGTAAAATTTTACGAGTCATACATTTTCTGGCTCTAAGTTGATAGAAGAAACAAACCTTATTCAACTAAAATTGTTACAAATGAGAAAATTCTTGGAGTATGACTTTATTGACTGATTATTTGCAATGGAAATATTTAAAACGGGTTTTTGTTTTTGAGAGGCATAAATAGACATTGAATTTCTTGCAACGTGTTTTCGAACTGCTTTCATAGTTTTCAAATCTGTACTTGCGAGACCTTCATATGTCATCAACACATGGAAAATGCTGATACATATAGCATGCATTTTAGCCGGCGGATTATAGTATTTTGATCTTTTTACGGGAGGAATTACATTGTCATCTTCATCATCACTTATAATGGACATGTTACTTCAATATATTTTTGTGTGGTTTTTTTTATCAGCGTTGAATTTATCCATTGGTTCAGTATCACAACAATTTGATGCCATTATCACTTTTTTTTTTTTTTTTTTTTCCCCTTCCATTCCACAGCAGGGACTAACGCAACGCGCAAGTCGCACGATCGTGCGGGTAAGAAATCTTGAGTCCCACGAACATTATAAATAGTGTATAATTAATATTTTTTATTATTTTACACTTATTTACCCATTAAAACAAAAATTTGTATCTAAGCAATTAGAAATATATTGATAATTACCTTTTTACGATATATAAAATGGCGAACTGTATCCTTTGTACTTGTAAACAAATCTAGAATGGCCAGCTGACACAAAACATGGACTACAAGTGCCATTTGTTGATACAAAATGATATTTTACACTTTCTGCTAACCAGCACGATCATTCGATTCGGGTTTTTCTTACATACTACTGTTCCAGAAGCAAAAACATAAATGAATGCCTAACCCACATGATCGTGCGGGCTGGGTCTTAAAGGGCTATGATAAAAAGTGAAAAATTTTAATGTCCACTGTTCCCTTAACTCAAAATAATTATATGTTTAAATTCCTCTTACAGATAAATTGAAACAAGGTGTTTCTTTTCAAAGAGTATTGGATGATGTTAGAGATTCTGTTGGGCAAAACGGACTCCAGAGAATCCATCTTCTGAATCGCATGGACTTGCATAATTTATCTCGCCGCAATCATTTGAGTAATAGCCTGAAATTTAACTCAAATGATGCTGTGAGTGTAAAGATGTGGGTCCAGGCCATGAGTGATTTGGAAGATCATTCTCCAGTTGCATTATATAAAGAGCAGGGAGTCAAACACACATTTTTGAGAGATGAAGATTTCTCGCTAGTCATAATGACTAAATTTCAACAGAAAATGTTAAAAAATTTGGTGGTGAAAAAATATGTGTTGACAGCACTCACGGCACTAATTCGTATAATTTTAGTCTTACGACTTTATTGATTATAGATGAATTTAGTGCTGGAGTCCCTGTTGCGTTTTGTCTCTCCAACAGAATTGATGAGATTGCTATGGAGGTTTTTTTCCAGTCGGTGAAACAGAAGATAGGCACAACTGACACAAAAATATTTATGTCAGACGATGCACCTGCATATTATAATGCATGGTGCAAAGTTATGGTGCCACCACAGCATAAATTGCTATGCAATTGGCATGTCCATCGCAGCTGGAAAAAAAACCTTATAAAAATAAAAGGCAATTTGGAGATGAAAGAGGAAGTGTATAAGGTGTTAAAAATGCTGTTAGAAGAGAGGTGTGTTAATACATTTAATATTATGTTAAATAATTTTGTTTCAAATTAAGTGTGGATGGTGACACGGAAGAGTTTGGCCTCTATTTTAAAACACATTATTTTAAGAGGCCAGAAATGTGGGCATTTTGCCACCGGGCACATTTTGGTATTAATACCAATATGCACTTGGAGTCTATGCACAAAAACCTTAAGTACAATTATTTGGAAGGTAAGAAGGTCAAACGTGTTGACAAAACCATATGCATGTTGATGAAATTGAGCAGGGACTGCATTTTTCATCGAATTTCAAAATTGACAAAGAAAACACCAAGTAAGAAGTTAAAGAGAATAAATGAAGGTCATGTGAAAGGTACGCAAATTGAGAGCAGCAACATAAAAAAATTATCAGAAAATGAATGGGAGGTCAAATCGAGTAAAGGAAATGAGACCTACATAGTAGCTAAAGTGGCTGAAATTTGTCATCCTATATGCCCTTTAGTTTGCTCTGTATGTGGCATATGTATGCACATGTTTAATTGCACATGTAATGATAATTTTATACATTTAAACATGTGTAAACATATTCATGCATGTGCAAAAGCTTTTCCTCTCCATCCTACGCAAAACTTCCAAGTTGACCATGAAGAGGAGGTCATGGAATTAGCTGCAGATGCCAGTAGTATCTCATGTTCCAGAAGTTTTGACAAATCCTATTTATTACAGGAAGTGAAATATGCTGAGGAAATAATAGAAAAACTTCCGTTGTCTGAAGCTACATGCTTAAAAAGTAAACAGCTTACAGAGAAATTAATATCCGTTTTAATGGATGATGGTGTCAATTTCGAAGTAATGCCTGATAATAAAAATGAGCCAAGCAATAAAAATATACAAAAACAGTTAACATTTCATTCTACAAAGAAAAAAATAAATAAAAGTAATTTTTATACAACATCATCTTCATCTGATAAATCTGCAAGGAATGTATTGTTATCAGAAAGTGTTGAAACACTTGTGATACACTCTGGTAACGACCATTCCTACTGTTAAATTTATCAGAAAAATAAAATATTATACATATATTAAAGGCTATGAATGAACTCTTTTTTTTTTTTTCTCTCTCTCTCTCCCTAATTTTTTTCTGTTCCAACCTTTTGCAAAGTATCCATGTATTTAACATCTGAAAATTGGATTTTCCTGAATGAAACCAAAACCTTCCTCTTCAAGACTTCTAATTATTCATTGAATCAGTTGCTTTCCTTATGCAGTAATTAATATTTGATATGCTTATATATACTACAGATGACAAAATGCTGTGTTCTGTTGCTTTTTTTTTTTTTTTTTTTGCTACCAGTATACTTCCATGAATGGCACCACAAGCAAAATAAGCAATTTTTCTTATAGGAATAACTGTCTGACCTAACCTTCCAAAGTTGTACAAGTATTTGCACCAATTAGATTTGAAAGCTCTTGTACATACCTTTTCTAAGTGTAAAGTTATGCTTTTCTTTGACTCCAAGTGTGCATATGCCCTCCAATACTCTTCCTAAAATGAGATTGAAATTTTCTGATTTTTTTTTATTGCAACTTTTTGCGAAGTATCCAAGTATTAAACATCTGAAGATAGAAATTTTGATTTTCCTGAATGAAACCACAATCTTCCTCTTCAACACTCCAAAGTGTCCAGAATTTTTAACACCACCTGATTTTTTTATTGCAACTTTTTGCGAAGTATCCAAGTATTAAACATCTGAAGATAGAAATTTGGATTTTCCTGAATGAAACCACAATCTTCCTCTTCAACACTCCAAAGTGTCCAGAATTTTTAACACCACCTGATTTTTTTATTGCAACTTTTTGCGAAGTATCCAAGTATTAAACATCTGAAGATAGAAATTTTGATTTTCCGGAATGAAACCACAATCTTCCTCTTCAACACTCCAGTGTCCAGAATTTTTAACACCACCTGATTTTTTTATTGCAACTTTTTGCGAAGTATCCAAGTATTAAACATCTGAAGATAGAAATTTTGATTTTCCTGAATGAAACCACAATCTTCCTCTTCAACACTCCAAAGTGTCCAGAATTTTTAACACCACCTGATTTTTTTATTGCAACTTTTTGCGAAGTATCCAAGTATTAAACATCTGAAGATAGAAATTTTGATTTTCCTGAATGAAACCACAATCTTCCTCTTCAACACTCCAAAGTGTCCAGAATTTTTAACACCACCTGATTTTTTTATTGCAATTTTTTGCGAAGTATCCAAGTATTAAACATCTGAAGATAGAAATTTGGATTTTCCTGAATGAAACCACAATCTTCCTCTTCAACTCTCAAAAGTGTCCAGAATTTTTAACACCACCTGATTTTTTTATTGCAACTTTTTGCGAAGTATCCAAGTATTAAACATCTGAAGATAGAAATTTGGATTTTCCTGAATGAAACCACAATCTTCCTCTTCAACACTCAAAAGTGTCCAGAATTTTTAACACCACCTGATTTTTTTATTGCAACTTTTTGCGAAGTATCAAAATATTAAACAATTTGAAAACTGAAGGTTGGATTTTCCTGAATGAAACTGCAAGTTTCTCTTCAAGACTCTGTATTATCCATTGAATAAGTTGCTTTCCTTATGCAGTAATTAATCTATATATATAAAACAGTTCCGTAACTGACTGACATATAGCGCAGAGACCAAACTGCTGGACCTAACGGGCTGAAATTTTGCATGGAATTCTTCTTGTAGTTTAGGGATGCACTAAGAGAGATTTTCAAAAAATTTTTCTTAGATGATTTTAATATTACATGTTTAAGCTGTTTTTGTAATATTCTTTAAAATTTGCATTTAAAATAATAATCCGAGGGTTATAAAATTTGTATCATAAGAAAAATCATAAAAATTCCTTTAAAATGAAATCTTTCTCGAATCTTTACCTCCATTTTCTGATTTTGGTGAATTTTTAAAAATTAATTTTTAGAATTTAATTTATTAAATGCTGATCACGTGGTTTCTTTTCTTTTTGTGAAACTTTACACTAATTTTGCATCGTGTGCATAACAACGAAATAGGCAAAAAAAAATTTTTTTTAATTCTTTCTAATGCGGCAGACGATTGGACATTATCCAAAAAGATATTAAAATGGCGCACTGACAAAATTATAACTCAACGCAGGATAATTTTTTTTTCTATTGAAGGACCAATATTGATAAACGTAATGCTACGTTAAAACTTCATGTACAAACATCAAATTTATGTCAGTTTGCATGGATTTTTGCTTCTTTTTTTAATAAATTATACTGCATGGGTTTATGGTGTTATGATACTGCATGACTAAAACTAAAAGATGATTCTCTTAACATTCATATTTAACTCTTTTGTATGTTGTAAATAATGTTCTTATCCAAAAATGTATTACCTTTACTGGTATCTGTGTTTTTAAAAAGTTATTCCATTATCGTCCACATATTTTTTTATTGCTAATGGGCAAATGTACTATTTAACATTTCTTCAGTAAACTAAAACATAATCATTGCATTAGTAATGTTTTAAAATTGAAATCAATATCATTAGTGTTTTGTAGAATAATAAATTGAAATATTAATAGCTATAAAAAGAACTTACAAGTAAAAAAATTTGTTCAAATTTGGAAGTAAGTTTTTAGTATGACATTTAATTCATACCTCTGATGGGAGATATTTATTATATTACTAATGTATTGCATGAAGCTAATCTTTTCATACATATGCTGAAGATTTAACTCACTTATGATTATGAAATTTTTTGTGCATGTGTTCCATCTACTAACTACCTTTTGCATGATATAACAGATATAATGATATAACAGATTTGCATGATATAACAGATATATTCCCTTTCAGATATTCATGCAGTCGTATCGGCTGATAGGAAGTGTTGATTATAGGGTGTGCATGCATTCAAGCTATTGTCTAACAGATGTAATTTTTAGAACTAACAGTATTAATAGATTTATTCCCTTTCAGATATTCATGCAGTCGTATCGGCTGATAGGAAGTGTTGATTATAGGGTGTGCATGCATTCAAGCTATTGTCTAACAGATGTAATTTTTAGAACTAACAGTATTAATAGATTTATTCCCTTTCAGATATTCATGCAGTCGTATCGGCTGATAGGAAGTGTTGATTATGCGGTGTGCATGCATTCAAGCTATTGACTTCTGTGTGATATAACAGATGTAATTTTTACAATTAATAGTATTTATAAGTTTTTATCCTTTCAGATCTTTATTCAGTGAGTATTGTTTGAAAGGAGCTAAAGATTGTTATGTGTCATTTGAATGTGCTATATCTATTAACAGCTTTATGTTCAATTTTGTAGAAATTATTTTAATGATAAATGTTAATGTTTCTATTTTACCAGGGTGGTTGAAAAAGAAGGAACTGATTGATGGTATAATTTTCTTTCAAGTTCTAGTACTGGAAGTCCTGCTATAAATGTATGTTATACTTCTAATTTATATATATATATGTATTGATTCATAAGAATAACTTTTTTCGTTGTTAGAAGTAATTCACATGTACCTAAGATGGAAGTGACAGGGATTTTGTAATCATCTAACTAAATTTAATTAAAAATAATGTATTTATTTTTCTTTTTAAGGCATCTGATCGTTGCTGAAAGTAATTGTTTTGTCATTGAAACCAATTTTCTCCCCCATTATATGTTCAGTTTAATTGCTGTGAATGTATTCATTAATAATGTTGAATTAAAAAAATAAAGTTCTATAGCATCTTGAGAATAATAATTATTAGCTATGTGTTTCAACTTTTGTCCTTAGTAGTTCACTGTGAAATAAAATAAACATTACTTTTGCTGCTGCCTGTTATGAAGCTATTTTCCATCCATATTATGTAAGTATATGTATTTCTATTTACCGCTTTACATGGTTTAATTAGTAGATTGTTCATTATAATGTGTGTCAAACAGGAAAAATATATTCACAAGTGTGACATGTTTTTATGAAAGCTCTTTCTCAAAATATAATTTTAAATTAGTATATGTAGTTATTGTTTACTGTTTAATCACTAGGTTAAAATAATGTGTTTTATATGAATATTCAGTGAATGATTAATTTACTGACTAAAGCTGTCTAAAATATTAGTGTATTAAGCTAAATGAGTACTTGCTCAGTGCTGCTGTAAAATTAAAAAGCAGTGTCTGATCAGTGAACTTTTTTGGCTAGTAGATTTTAACAAGTAATGGAGTTTGTTACTTTTTACTTAAACACTGTGATATTTTCCCTTTGACATTATTCATATATATTGCAAATAATTGCATACATTGACCGTTGTACGTAATTTGAATATTTTCCTTTACATTGTTTTGTCTATAAAAATATCCATTACGATTTTTTTTATAAATATATATATATTTTTTTGGCATTAATTGCATAGATAGACAATTGCATTTATTATAAATATATATATTTTTTTGGCATTAATTGTATACATTGACTGTTGTATTTAATTTGAATGTACTCCGTAGCGAAACACAGGTAAGGGGCAAAACACGGGTAACATGTAGCGAAACACGGGTAACATGGCTAGTGGGAAATATATCTTTATAATATTACTGTTTAGAGCATGCCTGCACAACTGGAAAGTTGATGAGGGCCATATAACTTTATGGAAAGCTGTTGTGGGCCGCAAGAAAATAGGATTAATGAGAAAACAAAAATTATTTGTTCTAACAAATTAATTATTGGTTATTTTTAGAATTTAATAAATATCAATATCCAATGCTTATATACTCTTTTCGTACTATTATAAATCTAAAAATAATATTCTGTATTTTGCATGTAATTCAGCAGATTATTTGTTTTAACGTTATCACTAAAGACTTTTTTAACTTTTTTACATATTCTATTCATAAGTAATTGATTGTTAAGTATATTACTTATGAATAGAATTGTTGCTTAGTATATGTTAAATTTTAAATCATAGTTCATTATAAAAAAATTATTTTTCAATCCTGTATACTGTACAAAGGACAGAAAAGAATTTGCGATTTTCAATTCATATTCTACTTATAAAAAGTTCTCATCAGTCAAATAAAGAAAGCATCAACTAAAGAAATTTCATAATGGAACCTGAAAAAGTAAAAGGTTCATTAAAATTAATGTATTAATATTCGATGTAACAAGCATTCAAGAAAGGAACGAATGATATGAGTGAATGTTTGAAAGTATGTAAAAAGTGTTTTTAAAAATGTTATGCAAACATTCTTTAAGCTTCTCTCATGGGGGAAAATTATAACAGTATAAGTATCAATATTGCTAAATAATGAAAATCTAATATACAAGGTATGTGGAGAAAATTAAATTTATAAAATATTAGATGTTAAAAGTATTATATAGATATTGGAAACACAAGAAAATATTAAATAAATATGAAAAAAAGAGATGTATAGCTCATATAAAACATATAAATAAACCCTATCTGGTTATTTTCTCCTTCTAAGTATATGTTCAGTGTCATAATTAGATTGTTTATAATCTAGTATTTCAATTATTACAACTGAAAGGCAAATTAAAAATTATAATTAAATTATTTTATAGAACAACTTCAATTGTTTACTTGACTTTAAAATGTCATTTCAACTTTCGAAATATTAACCGTTTTATGTATGTGCAAGGATGAATGAATCTCCCAACACTAAATAAAAAATCAGTAAAATTTATTTAGAAAAGAAGATAAGTCGCCAAATATGGCTTTCCTTTGGTTCTAAGAAATAATTTTTGGTGAAACCGAAAATAGCGATAAGTTGCCAGCTATTGCAAACCGTCTCCAAATGCAAACTTAACGCGAGAAATGCTAAGTTGACACGCATGCGCAGTCAGGCAACTTGAAATGTCACGCATGCGCAGTCAGGCAATCTGAAATCCTCGCTTCCTTAATCTAATGGCTCCTCAAATCCAGCATCAGTTTCGTTTTGCTTCTGCTGCCATCTGTTGACTTATATAGGAATCTTTTTATTTTATGATTTTATTACATGCAAAAAATGATTTTATTGAATACAAAAAGTGAATCTTGGAGAAAACTAATTCTTGCAATGGTGTTAAAAAAGTCGCGACAAAATCTGTAAATAAGAGAATGCAAACTGCATTAAATTTAGTTACTACATTAAAGGAGAATATAAACCGTTATTTGGTTCATCTTTGTTGAGGCAAACTCCTTGATTAATGTAAATTCGTTTGCCTATGCAGAAGAACTGCCTCTCAACTCCACATCAGAAAAATGTAAAAACAGTTCCGCTTTCATTTCAAAATGAGGAATTTGCACGTTTTTTTATTTTACATTTATGATATAGAAAATAGAAAAATATGATCGAAAGCATCTTTTTTTTTTTAGTTTTAGAACTCTAAAAGTTAACATAATTTGTTTTTAAACGCGCACTATTTACTTCGTCTCAAAAACACTACTTTTCCTACGCGGATACATGTAACGTCACAATGCACTATGGCGAATTTGTTTACTTCGGTGTTTGGATTGTGTTGCGTAGTTTGAGTTTGATATCTAGTGTTTTTTCTTTATTTTTAAGATGTCAAAGTGTGTTACAGAAAATTTTAAATATTGTATAGTACCTTGCTGCACAAGCACAACGGTAAATACACCAGGAAAGCTTTTTTTTAGTGTTCCAACAGATAATGTCAAAAGGAAATCATGGACAGTTGCAATAAAACGCGACGAAAAAAAAAAATCCTCATTCAATAATTTTTTAATTTAACTATAATTGTGAGTTTTAATGTGATACAGATGATTTGCCAAATCATTGCAGCAAATATGAATTTAAAATACAAGTTTTGACATTTTCCACTTAAATAAATATTTAAATATATTTGTAAACACGAGTTTTGTTATGAGTTATATTCTCCAGATGGTGAATTCCACCTAACATGAAACCATTACGAAAGAAAATCATTTTAAACAAATTATTAAGTGTTATATATCATTGGAAAGCTTATGACCTCTAGAACTAGTACGTACTATTGCTTTTTCCTTACATTAAGTTTGTTTTGTAGGGGATGTAATGGGAAAATATCTATTTGTAAGTTTTTTTAGCAAGTAAAATTATCATTTTTATACCTTATTACTTACGTAAATTATGCCACTGAATTTAATTGGAGTAAATTTAATATTAATGTAAAAACTATAAAAGTAAAATAAATGCATGTTTGTGACTGTTTTGAATATAAATAACCTAGTTAAGGGTACAGTTGCAGCATCATGTATTATATGTAACATCTGTTACAAATAGTTTTTATATTTTTTATTACAGAAAAAAAATGACTGATTTTTTATGTCAAGGTTCTGATAAATTACAGGCATGTCTTGTGATGTTATTTTTTAAATTTTTGAACAAATTGACATAATAGATTCACAGATTTTTTTATCTTATGATGCTATAGTATAAATGATGTTCCATTTTATGTAGCATCCGTTACATTAAAGATTTTTTTTTTTCAGCTTAAATACACCAGAAATAAATTTTGAAACCTGTCAAGTTCATCTTTAGATTTTATCAGGAATTGGTTTTATCAGGAAAAAATAATACTCTCCTATTTTGAAGCATTAATATGCATCTCATAATCTTTTTATTATTTATTTTGTGTGTGAATGTTTCGTCCGTTACAATGGAATTCACCAGATGCTGGGTTGGGGGTAGGTGATGAATTTTTAAAATAAATACAATTTGTGTCCAAAATGTGACAAAAGCATAAAATATATTAATTATTTTGTAAGTTTATTCTTAATTAATCTTTTTACACTAGTTTTGGGTGCTAGTGTTTTACATAAAATGTATAAAGTATTGTATTAAAAAGATTTTTTTTTTATAACTGCTGAAGTATTTCTAATTATTTATAAATTACTTAAAGCGGGGAAAGCTAACCATGGATGGTCTATTGTATCTACCCCAAACACACTATCATTAAAACTTTTAGATAAAATTAAATATAATACATAAAGGAACTCATCCAAAGATGCTGCACAATCATTGCATTGGACGGAAAGGACATATTCTTCCTTTTCATTCAACTTGAGTTCCACACTGTAAGTCTTTTTTGTGACATTATGTTCTGGTGTCACCCTTGCATTGACTGTACAGATGTCTCCATCCCTTTTTACCTGAACATATCCTACAGCATTATCTCCATAGCCTTATCGTCCAAATCTAAGTAAAAGTAACTTTCTAAGTACTAAAGCATTAATTTAAAAATGTGTTTTTAAAACACAAAATTATGGAGTTAGAGGATTGTTTAAAATTATTATGAGTAGTAAACATTTGTTTCTTTGCACCACTTAGTATGTGATTAGTCAAAAGTTTAATTATCATGCATAGTTCAGATTTATTATAATTCCTTTACCATTTAAAATACACATATTTCTATGATACGAATGCAGAACACTGAACGCATTCGTAAATTTGGTAGTGTTTTTAATTTCTGTCAACTTTCTAATACACAATTAAAAATACTAAATATCCTATAACAGACACTACTTGTAATGTTGCAGAGCTAATTAATTCTACAAAATTAAACATGTACTATGAATGAATAATAATAGAAGCTGTTTATTAAACTTTTAGAGTACGATATTAATTTAATAATATGCATAAACAATGTGTAACTTTAAAGTTTGTGTAAAGTACAACGCACGTCAGCGTTCTACAATCTACATTACATAACTAGAATAATAAATGCAAACAAATATATACATCCATCTGAACTTTAAATCCTCGTATTTCTGCTCCCATAAAACTTGGATTATTTCCCAAAAAGGAAAACACTGCAAATGAATCCATTTTAGGCAGGTTGTCAGATTGCCCTTTTGCAAAACCGGGTAATAACGCCATGGTAAACAAAACAGAAATAAAACTAAGAATAAAGACGACGATAGAATATAATTTAAAAAAAAAGGGGGAATAAACAATAGCCACAAACTAAAATTAGAAAAATCAAACCAAATTAGAAAAAAAATATGATTTTAAAATGTTAGTTTAAGAGGAGGAAACGTAGAATCTCGCGCTAGACAAATGTAAACATTGAAGCATGGTGCATAGTGACGTCAGAACCAATCACGTAGCGTTTTGAGGTCACATGATTTTTCAACACTTTTCGCTTATTTTAAATTTAAAATTCTTATTATTTAGATCTATATATACGTTTTAATTGATGTTTTCGAACAATTTGATAACCAATCTGTTAATAAAAAATAGAAATGAGCATTTTCCCCACATGTGCAAATTCCTCATTGTATCGTGTCGTAAGTAATTCGTATTTAAATAAAGTGCTTGTTCTAAAGTATTCATAGTGATTATCGAACAGTTTTCTCACATTTCTGGCGTCCGCGACAAGGACTATGGATAACCTAAAGCGAGAACGAGCACAACTCCGGCGATTATTTACGAACTCTTTAAAAACTTTGGAATCGAAATTGACTGTTGAACCGGTAATTAGAAGTGACGTGATACCGGCAAGTAGTGTATTAGAGGATAAAGCGAATCGCCTCTTTGATTTAGATGAACAAATAAAAGAATTATGGTTAAACGCAGAAGATTTTGATGAAAAATTTTCAAAAGATATAGATATAACTGAATCTTATCGTGATCAATGGATTACCGCGAAATCGAAAGTCACGAATCTTCTGGAAAACGAAGTTAATTTAGACGATAATGTAAGTGTCACGTCTCAAGGTAAGCGAAATTTTAGACTTCCTAAATTAGAATTGAAACGATTTGATGGAAATGTAAAAAATTGGATTGGATTTTGGGGGCAATTTAAAAAAATTCATGAAGATGATACCATAGACTCTGATGATAAATTCCAATATTTACTGCAGGCTACTGAAATTGACTCTTCAGCCCGAGACCTCGTAGAAAGTTTTCCACCATCTGGGCCAAATTATTTTAAGGCCATAGAACAAATGAAGTCGCGTTTTGCACGTGATGAGTTGTTGATTGAAATCTATGTGTTAAGATAATAACTGAATCAGAGGCCGATAGTAAATATAAAGTAAGTTTAATAGGGAAGCACAACACAGTACTACATCGTTACATGCTCACATGTCAACTCTCTACACTGTTGCCAAAATGCATGCTATAAGAAAGGATACAAAAACAGTTACAGTTACATCGAAACATACACTAAGGAAAATGTGATTACTTACAACACCCTCCCTTAATCACACATTACTTTACATTGATATCTTAGATCAGACAGTCTGGGTTTTGGCAAACATTTTGCCAAAAATCAGCTAACTGATGTTCTGTAGCTACATACACAAGATTTATATTGTACAATTTTATAAATTCCCTAACATATTTTAATTTAATGTCTAAGTGCTTTAATCTCGCACAGTTGTTTTCATTTAGTATGGCCTGAATGGCCGACTGATTATCCTCAAAAATCGAAATATAAATATTTTCACACTCTAAAATTTCCTTAATTACATCGTAAAGAACAATTAGATCCTGAACAGCTTTTGCTAAAGCCAAGATTTCTGCCTCAGTAGAGGACAGGGCAATGGATGTTTGTTTCTTTACGCACCAAATAACAGGACAATTATTAAAGAAAATAATATAACCAGAAACAGACTTTCTATCATATGCATCAGACCCCCAATCTGCATCAACATAAACATTAATCATAATATTGTCACTATTAGTTTTACAAAACAACAATTTCAGATGTCCCTTTTAGATAGCGAAGTATTCTTTTCAGTCCAGCCCAAGCACTATCAGTTGGCTGCTCTTGAACTTGACTCAGGCAGTTGACAGAGTACAGAATATCAGGACGGGTCGTCATAGACAAGTAATGCAGAGCACCTACAAGTTCACGGTAGGGACCATTAAATCTTTCACCAAGCATAAAACTTGAGGAAGTTGACCTAGGCACAAGAGGAGTATCTGATGGCTTACACTCTGCCATTTTGAACTTATTTAAAATCTTCTCAACATAAGCCTTTTGGCTTAAAGAAAGTTGATCGTGGGAATATTCCAAACATATTCCTAGGAATTCATCGGCAATTTCAGCTTTGGACATCTCAAATTCCTTTTTAAGTAATTGAATCACAACTCTTACCTCTGAATCATCAGAACCAGAAATCAACAGGTCATCAACGTACAATACAATGAAAATTTCATTCTGTTCGGATCTTCTTACAAAAACACATGCTTCACTATTTAGCTGCTGGAAGTTCAGGTGAAGTATGAAGTCAGTGAAGCGTTTGTACCATTGTCTGGGTGCTTGTTTGAGCCCATAGAGACTTTTAAGCAGCTTGCATACACGACCACTATTATCGTCATAGCCCATGGGTTGCTCCATGAAGATTATTTCCTGCAGTTCGCCATTCAGAAAAGCAGTTTTAACATCTAATGCATAAATTTTGAGACCTTTTTGGAGAATGATGGCAAGTACAAGTCTAAGCGAAGACATACTGATGACAGGAGCATAGGTCTCAAAGTAATCAATTCCTGGCTTCTGTTCGAAACCACGAGCAACCAGCCTAGCTTTATAAATATCATTTCTTTTGATGCGCAACACCCATTTACAGGACACTATCTTTACATCTTTAGGCAGTTCAACCAACTTCCATACTTTGTTTTTATTTAGAGACTCTATTTCTTCATCCATAGCTTTCCTCCATGGGACTTGCTCTTCTTTGGGCATTTTTTCCACATCCTCAAATGATATAGAGTAAACATTTGTCACATTGGCTTCATATACAAAATAGTCATCCAGTCTGGCAGGAAGTTTAACATTTCTTCTCGGTCTGACATTTTCTTCAGGACTCGTATATTCCACATCACTTGAATCAGGAATTGCTTCTTCATTGGCAAGATTTTCAACTTCTGTGGAATCATCTTGAATCATATTTGTTATACATTTCTTCTGTTCATTAAATTTAACATTGCGAGAAACCACAACCTGTTTTGTGGCAGGGTCTAGCAGACGATAACCCATAGTAGAGTATCCTATAAATGTCATCTTTCGCGATTTAGGATCCAGCTTCTTTCTTAAATTATCAGGAACTCTTATATATGCATCACAACCAAACACTTTGATAATATTTAGATCAGGTGGCTTACCATACTTGAGCTCAAATGGCACTTTTCCAACAGTCTGATTTGGAATTCGGTTCTTAAGATATGCAGCCGTTTGCACGGCATAGCCCCAACAGGTTTTAGGCAACTTTGATTCATATATCAGAGCTCTAGCCTTCTCTAAGAGATATCTGTTTGCTCTCTCAGCGACACCATTTAGAGGAGCTGAATATGGTGGAGAAGGATCTATCAGAATGCCATTTTTCTTGCAGTAGCGGGCTAGTTCACCTGACACATACTCTTTGGCATTGTCACACCTAATTTTATAGAGTCCAGGATTTTGTTTGATGAATAGTTTAAAAACCTCAACAATATCACTTTTGTGTTTTAAAAGATGTACTTCACAAAACCTTGAATAATCATCTATGATTGTAACAAAGTACCTTTCACCCTCTCTAGTGGGAGAATCAATAGGACCACAGATGTCACTGTGAACCATTCTCATTGGCATATCTTCTCGTTTTCTAGGATTCTTGCTCACTGGAGTATTAGAATGTTTTGCAGTGACACACTCTTCACAAAAACTTGATATGGATTCAGATATTGGCAAGTCCATTTCCTTTAGAACTTTGTTAGATGGGTGCCCCATACGCCTATGCCACAGTTCTGCATTGTTATTCACAATGTATAAAGTCGAAGCTTTAACGGGTTTGAATTCGCTTATATACTGCCCTTTGTTATTCAACCGAGCGAGTTCAAGCTTCTCATTACATTTCTCAATGACAGCTATGTCATTCTTAAAAATCACACTGTAACCTACTTTTTGAATGTTCTTGACAGAAATTAATTGACCATTCAGTTCAGGTACATACAACACATCTTTTAGAATTATTTTCCTACCATGTAATGTTCCAGGTATGTTGCCGATACCTTCTATCTTCAAAACATCATTTTTGGAGGCACATGTAACAGTTCCAGAAAATGGCTTAATTTCTTCAAACCACTCACCTTTATTGCACATGTGTGTGGACGCTCCGGAATCCAACAGAAAGCCTTCAACTGGCTCACCCGCCATGAACGTTACTGCCGCTGATTCTCTGGATTCTGCTTTTTGTCTGACTCTACAGTCTCTTTTAAAATGGCCAGGACGTTTACAGTAGAAGCAAACTGTTTTCATTTTGCAGAACTTGGCGATGTGTCCTCTATTTTTACATTTGTGACAAATAATGTCATGCTTATCTACACTGAAAGCTATATTATCATTCGAAACAGGAGCACGACCATGAGCATTTTCGGGATTTCTCTCAAACTTCAATGCTTCGGCATTTAAGAGTCTCTGCACAACAAAATCCAAAGTTAAAGTCTCATTCGGCTGATTTTCAATTGAAGCTTTAACTACATCATAATCCGGGGTTAGAGACATTAACAGATAAATAACTACGTCCATGTCTTTTACTTCCGCACCTGAAAGTCTTAATTCATTCACGATAGCTAACAGTTCATTAATATGTTGCTGCATGCTGCATTCCCGGCGTTTCTGCAAAGTAGCGAGTTTCTTTCGCACTAAAATTTGACTCACCGCACTGGTTTTTGAATATTTCAGTTTTAGACTGGTCCATATTTGACATGCAGTTGTTTCTGTAGCCATAGTCGCTAACACCGTGTCATCCAAAAGGGTTAGCAGAAGCGCGTATGCTTTCTTCGCTTCCTTAACCTCTACTTCTTTATTTACGTCACTTTCTCTTTCTAGGTATTTATCAAGGTCCTTCGCAGCAAACACAGCTTCAACGCGTCGCTTCCATAACATAAAATGTTTACCACTAAACGATTCAACGCCGTACTTTATATTTTCATCACGTGCCGCCATTTTGACTTTCGCTTTCGATTCAAAGTAACAAAAACAGTTCACTTTATCACAATCTTAAAAATGCTTCGCACCTAGCGTGTTCAATTTCGGAACCACGCTCTGCTGTTAAGATAATAACTGAATCAGAGGCCGATAGTAAATATAAAGTAAGTTTAATAGGGAAGCACAACACAGTACTACATCGTTACATGCTCACATGTCAACTCTCTACACTGTTGCCAAAACGCATGCTATAAGAAAGGATACAAAAACAGTTACAGTTACATCGAAACATACACTAAGGAAAATGTGATTACTTACAACACTATGTTCGTGAACTTCTGAATTTAGTTTTAACTCAAGTTAAAAATGGAGAAAACTTTACTTTGCGTATCCTACATGACCGATTGGAAACTCAGTTACGTGCATTAGAAACTTTGGGAGTAACTTCTGAGAAATATGCAGCAATGTTGTACCCCTTAGTCGAGTCTGCTTTACCAGAGGAAATAATGAAAACATGGGAACGATCGCGAACAGTGAAAGCTGAAACTGGGAAAGAAGTTAATCTTTTTACTAGTCTTTTAGAATTTTTGAGATTCGAAGTGGAAAGCGAAGAGCGTTTGAATCTGGCCCGTTCCGGATTTGCATGTAGCAAAGAATTCGATACATCGAAATCTCGACATCACATTCCCACCGCAGCGTGTATTGTAGCGAGTGAAAAGAAATACACTAAATCTGATAAATTATGTTTGTGGTGTAATAAAGTTTCTCATAACTCTACAGAATGTTTTAAAGCAAATTATATACCATATGATGAAAAGAAAGAAATATTGCGTAAAAAAGGGGCATGTTTTTCTTGTTTAAAAATAGGACATAATTCGAAGGTATGCAAAAGTTATGTCAAGTGTTTCATTTGTAATAAACGACATCATACAGTTGTATGTCCAAAACCACGCCAATCGAAAGATGCCAAGAAAGAAATGAATGAAAATCCAAATGCTGAGGTGTTGATATCTAGGAAAAATTCACCAACTCTTCTTTTGACTGTTCTTGCCAGAATTACGAGTAAGGAAAAATCTGGTATTATCCGGATATTGTTTGATACAGGTTCTCAAAGATCTTTTATTAGAAAGGATATAGCAGACAAATTAGGGCTAGAAATATCAAATCAAGAAACTTTGAGTCATGGTTTATTTGGGGGTGGTGAAACTGAACAAAAGTTACATAATGCCTATGATATTACTTTGCAAAGCTTATGTTCAAAATTTCGATGTCGTATTTCCGTTTTAGATGAAACAAAAATTTGTGGAAATATACCCCGTGTTACGAATCTTAATGTGTACCCTCTTCTGAGGAAGAAAAATATAGTACTAAGTGATGTGGGAGAAAACACACCGGAAATAGGCTTGTTAATTGGGGCCGATTACTTGGGTTCTTTATTGACCGGAACAATAGTTCCAATTGACGATAATTTGGTAGCAGTTAATACAAAACTGGGATGGACTCTCCAAGGTAAACAAGCATGTTCTGTTAGATCTTTAAATGATATTAGTTGCTCTTGCAACTTGGATTTAACAGAATTATGGGATTTGGATGTGATTGGCATTAGAGATCCATCAGAATTTAAATCTAGACAAGACATAGAGGCTGAGACTTTAAATTTCTTTCATAGAACTATTAAGCGGATTGAAAATAACAGATATGAAGTTAGTCTTCCGTGGAAGGAAGGGCATCCTGAATTAACTAATAATAAGGAACTTGCTAAGAAACGCCTCATATCGACCACAAAAACACTTGTTCGCACAGGTCATTTAGAAGAGTACAATGACATTCTCAAAGAATGGCTAGATTTAGGCATCGTAGAATTAGTCAAGGAAGATGATGGTATTGGGCATTACCTACCACATCGACCCGTTTTCAAGAGTAGTAGCACGACTACAAAAATACGATGCATCTGCTAGAGATGTTCGATGCATCTGCTAGAGATGAAAAGGGTAATTCTTTGAACAATTGTTTAGAAAAAGGCCCAAATTTAATAGAGTTAATTCCCAAATTAGTGATGCAGTTTCGAAAGCATGCAATTGGAATTACTTCCGACATCAGAAAAGCATTTTTGCAAATTAGTCTTTCTCCAAATGATAGGGATTATTTCAAGTTCTTATGGTGGAAAGATCGGAAGACAGAGGAAATCATAACCTTACGCCATTGCCGCGTTGTTTTTGGTGCTTCACCAAGCCCGTTTTTACTAGGAGCAACAATAACATATCATCTTGAACATGCTCCAGAAGAGTTGAAGAAAACTGCTCAGTTGCTCCAGAACTCCTTTTATATTGATAACTGTGTCCTAAGTCTAGAAACGAAGGAAGCGGCTAGAGTCTTCATCTCTGAAGCCAAACAATTGATGTTTTCAGCCCAATTCGATCTACGAGGTTGGACAACTTCTCCGGATTGGGTTATAGAATGTGAAACTAATGAAAGATATATTCCATTACTGGGACTTTCTTGGGACGTCCAAATAGATGAACTCTCATGTAATTTGGGTACAAGCACATTTTCAGAAAGCTCTGTTACCAAAAGAACTTTGTTGTCCTTAGCTCAAAGTATTTTTGACCCTATTGGCTATACTAGCCCTACTACTGTAATCCCAAAATTAATAATACAGAAAAGTTGGAAAGAAAAACTTGGTTGGGATGAAGTACTTCCACCGGATATGAGAAAAGAATTTCTAGACTGGTTCAAGCATCTGCACTTTTTAAAAGATTGTACGGTACCCAGAAGACTTGTAACTGGACCCTTTAAGCATTGTGTAATCAGCCTACACTGTTTCAGCGACGCTAGCAAAGTATCCTACGCAGCCTGTATTTTCATACGATCATGTTATGAGGGAAAAACTTCGGTGCAGTTAGTTGCCAGCAAATCAAGAGTAGCACCTACTAAAGATATTACTATCCCACGATTAGAACTTCTTGGAACTCTCATTGCAACTCGCCTATACAACCAGGTAGTTGACTCACTTAATTTGCAAGGATGCAAAGTTTTTTTCTGGAGTGATTCAACTGTAGCGCTAACTTGGATTAAAAGAAAAAACTGCTGGAAGACATTTGTTGGAAATCGCGTTGCCGAGATCAGAAGTTACACAAACCCAGATGATTGGCACTATGTACCAGGCTCTATGAATCCCGCAGATCTACCCTCCAGAGGCTGCAATGCTAAAACTTTGCTCGAGAGTCGATGGTGGGAGGGACCTAACGGGTTGAAAGAAGATCCTGTAAAATGGCCTGTATCTGAAGTCCCAAGTGCTGATGAAGATCTTGTGGATTCTGAGAAGAAGAAATTAGTGGTGACCGTTGTAGCTCAAGAGACCTCTAATTTTACGGATAGTTTACTCTACTTCTCTCAATACTCAAAACTTATTAGGATGATCGCATGGATAATGCGTTTCATCAACAATTGTCGGAAAAATGAATATGCCAGGAAAGGAGAACTAGTTTATGAAGAGGTTCTAAATACCGAGAAAATATTATTGAGGTTAATCCAGAGGGAAACTTTTCAAGGCAAAGGAGTCGAAGTTCTTAAAGAAATGCAAACATTTAAAGATAATGATGGGATCATTAGAGTGAGAACAAAATTAGTCCTAGGCGATGAAGATGAAGACTTCAAATGTCCCATATTGTTACCAGGTGATAACGCAATTATTCACCGACTTATCCACCAGAAGCACTGCCAATTACAACACTCTGGCCTTGGAACTCTGATATCTAACCTGAGAGAAAATTACTGGATAATAGGTATTAGGAGAAAAGCGAAGAAAATCTGCTCTTGTTGTGTCATTTGCAAAAGATTTAAAGCTAAACGCACGGAACCTCCTTTAGCTCCTCTACCGAGAAACAGAATAAAACATGCTGCCTTATTCGAAGTAACAGGAATTGACTTAGCTGGCCCTTTATTCCTACTTTCAGGTGAAAAGGCATGGATTGTCCTTTTTACGTGCGCCATTTATAGAGCTGTTCATTTAGAACTAGTTAATTCTCTGTCCACCGAAGCTTTTATAATGGCTCTAAGAAGATTTATTGCACGAAGAGGAAGAGTGAGTATTATCTACACAGATAATGGCACTAATTTTGTGGGCACGAACAACGCTCTTCAAGATCTGGATTGGAAGCGTGTTATGAGTTTTTCTACCATCAAGAAAATAAGATGGAATTTCAATCCCCCAACTGCCGCTTGGTGGGGAGGTTGGTGGGAGCGAATGATCCGCATGTTGAAAGAGCTCCTGAGAAGAATTTTGGGCAGATCCATTCTTAAGCATGAAGAGCTAGAAACTATCCTGTGTGATTGCGAGGCTACGATAAATTCCAGGCCTCTAACGTATATCGATGACAACTCGGAAGGATTGAAACCGCTAACACCTTCAAATTTCATGCAGGGAATTCCGAGTGCTGAAGTCCCAGATTTAGATGAGATTGATCATAACAGCTTAAATAAAAGATTGCGTTACCTTCAAAAACTTCGAAATGATTTACGAATGAGATTCCGCAACGAATATTTAGCCATGCTTGTGCATCGAGGACGAAGTCGGGAAGATACCTTGCAAGTAGGTGATGTAGTTATTTTGGAATCCCCGGGAAAACGTATGAACTGGCCGCTGGGTCTAATAGTTGAAATTTTCCCTGGCGCAGACGGGCATTCAAGAGTTGCCAGAATAAAGACAGCTGAAGGAGAAAAAATTAGACCTTTCCAGCGAATTTATTCCCTAGAAATTAGAAGTCCAGAAATCCAATTTTTTGACCTGTCAAAAGACAACATTCCAGCCGTTGTGGAGATTCCCTCGGGATCAACCAAACCAACTGATGATGGTCCAGTTCCCGCTCCTTCTGTTGCTCCAGACATTCGAACTAGAACCGGACGACGTATAAAAATATCCACTAGATTGGACCTCTGATTATTTTTTGCAATTTTTATTGTTTTATGTTTCCATCAAATTGCAAGGTGGGAGGATATGTTGAGGCAAACTCCTTGATTAATGTAAATTCGTTTGCCTATGCAGAAGAACTGCCTCTCAACTCCACATCAGAAAAATGTAAAAACAGTTCCGCTTTCATTTCAAAATTGTATCGTGTCGTAAGTAATTCGTATTTAAATAAAGTGCTTGTTCTAAAGTATTCATAGTGATTATCGAACAGTTTTCTCACAATCTTGGCAACATTAAACATCAATATACACAGGCGTAGCAGATTTAAAGAAAAACCTTAATAAATGATTTCTTATTAAACACCTGTCACTCCATACCAAATCCTTGCTTTATAGTAACCTTCATAGGTGTATTTCGGGAAACTCATCCAATATCACTGGTTTGCTGCATACCATGAATATCACTATGGATACGTACTGTCTGGGCTCAAGTTTTTTCCTTGACCCTGGCCGCACTTTTCTTTCTCATCAGGTGGAGATTGTTACGCAGGGTCTCCCCTTTCAAAATAAAGATCTCCCGAACTCTGTGATTTCAGCTTTATGGGCTGAGTTTGTCAATAATTACCAGCCAAAGTGCTTTTTGATTGCCACTGACGCCTCCAAGACCGACGACAAAGTGGCGATTGCGGCCTTCAACCACTCGACTAATTCTGGGAAAGCCATGTTAACCCATCGTTTGAATTCAATTTTTACCGCGGAAGCTCTAGCTATCGTTCTGGCTATTGATATTTGTGGCCAGGAGGTTGATCATGTTTTAATTGCTTCTGACAGCCTTTCCGTTCTCTCGGCGCTACATATGGCTCATTCGAAGTCCCCAGGGGTCATCCTTTTGCTGCATAGTAAAATTTCTAATGCTCTTGAGAGCATCAATTCCATTCGGCTGGTCTGGACCCCTGGTCATCGGGGCATCTATCCAAATGAGGTGGCCGATGAGATGTGTAGACATGGCCCTTTTACTACCGACCAACTTAATGTGGTTATCCCGGAAGGCATCATAAGAAAGATCAAAAGTGACATGTATGCTGCCGGGGAGGATGAATGGAATAGAAGCATTTATCGTCAGCGATATGGCGCAATTAACCTCAAGAATCAAACGCATCGTAGGTGGATTTACCATCGCCAGATTGATGTTCTGGTTGCCCGCTGGCGTACCAAAACGATTCAGTGCAACCATCTTTGGCATAAGTTGAATATGGCTCGTTCCCCTCTGTGCGACACGTGTAATGAAAATGATACGCCAGATCATATTTTGCTCAGCTGCTCCAAGTTCCGGGTGCAGCGTTGTGCTTTATTTAATTCTCTTAGGATTAGCGATAACCCTTCTTATGATTCTGTTATTAATTCGGCTACGAGTTTGTGGCGTGGGCTGGTTGCCCTGGCGTGTTTTACGCTTCGCTCCCTTGGTTGGGGGTGATCTCTGTTTTTGTTCGTGTGTCTGTTGTTCTGTGTCTGTTGTTTGTCGTTGGTTTGCGGTGTCTGAGTGGTTCTTCTTCCCTGTGTTTTGTTTTTGTGGTCCCGGGTGGGACTTCTCGCCGCTTTCCTTCTCCCATGTTCGAAGTTTGTGTTTCAATGTTTCTCCGTGCTGGTTGGTCTAGCGTCTGTCCATGTTTTTCCTTTTCGGGTCGTTATGTAGAGACAAAGCCGGCCGCCTGGCTGTTAGGGATGCGACATCGATGTCGATGTTTTAAACATCGATTTATTGAAGCCGATGTTTTTTTAACATCGATGTTTTGTGCTCGATGTTTTAACGTTGTCTCGATGTTTTTTTTTTAAATGAAAAAGTACCATAATAAAAAAAAAATTACCACGTAGCATAATTTTCCCACTCAGTAAATGTAATTTGAATTCTGAAAAAATACAAAAGGGGGAATGATTCCTTAGCAAACAGACAAATGACAATCAACAACAATGAACCAATCAGAGCGCTTGGAATGTTCCTGACACTCCAGAACCTTCCATGGGGTTTTATTTTACAAATAGTATATACACGAGAGCAGCCATTTAAGTTATTGTTTTGTTCTGGTTTTATAAGTTGACGTTAATATTATTAGTAAGATGCCTCCCAAAAGTACCGTTTGGAAATTTTTTGCAAAACCTCTGACAAATTGGCAAAATGCAATATTTGCCTTAAGTCCCTCAAAACTTCTGGCAATACCACGAATTTATCTGGACATTTGAAGGCAAAACATGGCGATATTTACAATGAGAATTTTGAGTCATCAATGTAGCCCAAGGCAAAAGCAACCAAGTTTTTGTCATTTGTGTCAGCCCAATCAGAGTAAAATTAAATCACACACCCACGACTAACCGAAGTAACATTAATGTTAGAGATTACTAAACCAGTTTTAAAAAATGAATGTTCTAAAACATCGATGTTTAAAAACATCGACGGTTTTTGGGCGATGTTTTATTAGCATCGATGTTTTAATATTGAATATCGATGTTTCAAAACATCGATGTTTTGTTATCGATGTCGCATCCCTACTGGCTGTAGCATAAGTCTCACAAATTTTCAATTCAATTCAATTCAATTCAATTCAAGAAAAATCTACAACCTAATGCAGTACTAATACATACAGACTTAATTAATTAGTGAAAATTACTGTTGTAAGTATAGTGAAGAAATCCAATCAGCACACTTTGATGGAGTTCTCAAACAAATTTCATTGTACAAAGATTTGCAACGAAACTGTGTTCTTTACCAGACACAAAAGGATTCGTTAACATTGATTCCTTTTGCCACTGCAAGCAAATGACTCAGACATGACACATCGGCCATCTGGGCTCATCTACAGACCATTTCAAAATATTTTTTCAAGAACCAGCATTCAATTAATACTGTTCATATGTTAGGTGATGCAGGGCCCGACTTTGACCCAATGGGGCCCTGGGCAAAGCAGACTTTGGTGGCCCCCTCCAAGGACAGATACAGAGGGAGGCCATGTGCCCCCCCCCCCTCCAGGAGTAGATTTCCACATGAACATGTGGGACACTCACCAAGCAGCCCCCCCCCCCATAAATTCAGACCGGAACTTCAAAAAATTTTCGACCAACAAGTCAAACATTTGAATAATAATAATAATAATAATAATAATAATAATGTGTTAATTAATTTACTTTTAATGTTAATAAATAAATTCAGGAAATTTTCTTTTGAAATGAATATAGTGGATGCACTGTGCCCCACCCAGGACTTTTTTTTCTGTATCCGCCACTGCCCACCTTTACTGAATTAACATAAAACCAAATTTTCAAAAATATGTACAACTTAATACTAAATTAGGGGGCCCCATAAATTTGGGGGCCCTGGGCAAGTGCCCCACTTGCCCATGCGGAAATCTGGGCCTGAGGTGATGGACATTGTACACAATAGAGAAAAAAAATGTTTCATTTGTTAAGGTAACGCACTCAAAATTAGTTTCCCAGCATCCATAACGTGACATGGAATTATACAGAGGCAGGCCATGGGAAAAGTGCACCTGACAGCATAGGAGAAACTTTTAAAACGTACAACAGATAGCATTAATTATAGCTGAAAGTAAAGATGTCAACACATTTGAAACTTTAATCAAAATTTTAAGGTAAGAATGTACAGGAAGCAAGATATTTCCAATTGATGATGACATGATATGTAAAGCTGATAATATGTTAGCAAAAGATTTAGAACCATTTTTGAGCAAGATTCATCTGATTGTATATACTTCAGCACATACAGTTCTGGTCATCCACTTTCTTGCTTTCAGTGCAAGATTTTCAAATACACTTATTTTCAATTAAATTTTGAAAATAAAAGTAAAAAAATCTACAGCAAAGAAAGATCAAAAGGTGAAAAACACTAAATACAAAGTTGGTGAGTAGGTGATGATAAATTATGATAAAACACTGTATCATGGAGATATCCTATTAGTAGACGTCAGTGGCGTAGCTACATTTTCAGCGCCCTGGAGCAAGTAAAATCGGTGCGCCCACTTGTTCTTGGAAGAATTCTGGCGAAATGCGTTTTCTATCTACTCTTATTTCGATTTAAAACCTTACTTAATAACAATTTATTTGAAATTCAAGACATTTCAACAATAAGAAATTCAATTTAATAAATATATGAATATAATAATAAAACAAATTATAATTCTTTAAGTACGGAGTACCCACAAATATTTACTTCATATTTTATAAACTCTATTGACAAAATGTATTTCAGCGTGCTTAGTTTACACATAAAAAACCCCTTCAAATTTGTTGTTTCTAGCTTTCTCGTTTGCAAGTCGCTAAATCATTTTCTCCAGATCAAGTTGACAAGCTATTGTTCTTTCAATTGATATCGTGACCAAAGGGCTAAGACGGTGTTGACATGTTGCTTCTTAAATATGTTTTAATTAATTTCAGCTTTGAAAACTGTTCTGATTTCGCTGTCGTCACCGGTAAAGTTTAAAAAATCATGCATTCTGTAATATTGTCAGAGAAGCTACTTCAGGCCGTGGTGTGAATTAAAAGTAGTTCAGCAACTTCGCGTATAGAAGCAATTTGTTTTAATTGAATATAAAAGCACACTTTAAATCGAAGCAGTTGAGGTCCCAAACTAGGTGAAATGAAAGATATGCCGATTGTAACAATTCTGTTCCTTCCAAGATACTTTTATAAGGTGACGCGACGAGCTATGCAGGTGATAGACATTTAAAAAGTGTACATAATTGTGGAAAGGATTTAAATCTAATAGTTAATTGATTAATTATTAAATCCATTACTCTATAAAACACCTCGACTTTGAACACATTATTCACTGTTTTCAATACGTTCATCTACTTGTAATTCATCAAAGAATTTTTTCACACAACGCAATCTTTTTTGAGGAAAACAAGGTTCAGTATTCCATAGAGCTTTCGGTGTTTTGACCGGAGTCGATACTTCGACGGCCACACCGATTACTGAAAAAACCTACAAAAGGTTGGAATGAGGCACGCTCGACACCTATTAATATAACAGATATTTATTAACAACAGCGAGCTAAAATGCTCGTATCGAACCGAGACATACAGCTCACCAACACAGGTGAGAGCTAGCGGGAGAGTGTATGACAGAGTCTCTTGGATAGTGCGCTGAGCGCGGGCTTGCTTCCTATTGGTCAGCTTCGCCGGCGGTTGCCGTTAATGTCCCGATGCTGTTTGCGGGTGACCATGGAGTACGCTCGTGTGTTGCCGCAGTACCCCCCTTCCAGTGTCAACGCTCGTGACAAATCTGGCAGGGAATCTGACCTGTCGACCGGAACGTGTCTGCTTTGCTCCTCCTGTGGTCTCCGCTGCAGGTCTTGCTTCTGGTGTTGTCAGGCTGGTCTCGTGCGGCTTGGGTAAAGTAGCAGGAGCAGGTTGTTGAGGTCCTGCCGTCCCCAGTAGAAAAGCCGGTTTGACCCGATCTACAGAAATGACCCGTTCTTTGCCGAGGATCTGCACTTTGAGAGTCTTGTCGTAGCGTTGTAGCACAGGGTAAGGTCCGTCATATGGCGGTGTTAATGGCGGTTTGACGTGGTCCAGTCTTACAAAGACGTGTGTGCAGGCTGAAAGTGTCTGTGGCACGAAAGTTCGTTTGTTGCCGTGGTGACTCGTGGGTTGTGGTCCCACAGCCTGCATCACCGAACGAAGCTCGCTCAAGAATGTAGCGAGGTTCACGTTGTCTTTCCCTGTAAGTAAAAATTCACCTGGAAGACGTAGCGTTGTGCCGAATACAAGTTCGGCCGTTGTCGCTCCCAAGTCCTCTCTGAGCACCGAACGTAAACCTAAAAGAACGGTTGGCAAGTTCTCCGTCCAGCGCTCGTTCAGACAAGCCTTTAACGCTGCCCTTAAATGCCTGTGAGCATTTTCAATAAGACAATTGCTCCTGGGATGGAACGGAGTAGTATGGATGTGTTCTATCCCTAACAATTTAGCCAATGTTTTAAAGAGCTGGGACTCAAATTGTCGTCCCTGGTCGGTAGTAATGGTGCTCGGTGTGCCAAACCGTGCAATCCATTGTGCGTAAAAGGCTTTCGCGACTGTATCCGCGGTAATGTCCGTCAATGGCACAGCCTCAATCCAGCGGGTAAATCTGTCAATCATCGTGAGTAAATATTGACAGTTGTTTGACGTTGGTAGCGGTCCCACGAGATCGAGGTGAATGCGATCAAATCGCCTGTCCGGGACAGTAATCTTACTAACCGGACTAACTGTGTGGCGGTGTATTTTGGCCCGTTGGCACGGTATGCACGCTCTGGACCACTTTCGTGCGTCCTTAGCGATCGCCGTCCAGATAAATCGGCTAGTTATGAGTTTAACCGTGGCGTTGATACCGGGGTGCGATAAATTATGGACTGTGTCGAAAGCGAGGCGTCTGAAATCGAGAGGAATATACGGTCTAACGTTTGATGTAGAGACGTCACAATATAAGGGTGTCTCACATCCTGGGATTGTCATTAATTTGAGACTTAACGAAGGATTTTTGAGGAGTTCCTGAAGTTCGGAATCTTCCTGCTGAGCTTGTGCGATAATTCTGTAATCTAGTCTTTCTGGAAAACTGATTGTTTCGATGCGCGACAACAAATCAGCAGGGGTGTTCTCTATCCCTTTAACGAATCTGATATCCGTGCTGAACTGTCCTATGTAGTCTAAGTGTCTCCTCTGTCTAGGAGAGCATTTGTCCAGTTTTTGGTTAAAAGCGAAAGTTATCGGCTTATGGTCAGTGAAGATGGTGAAAGTACGCCCTTCTAACATGTGCTTGAAATGTTTGATAGCCGCGTAAATAGCGTAAAGTTCTCTATCAAACGTAGACCACTTTTGCTGTGATTGATTCAACTTCGCAGAGAAAAATGCAAGAGGCTGAGTTACTGTCTGTTTGTCCCCCAATGTAACCAACTGGTTTAACGAAGAACCTATGGCCCTATCACTGGCATCTGTGAAAAGCATCAGTTTCGCCTGTGGATTGGGGTGCGCCACCAGGGTAGCTTGCGTCAGCTGTTGTTTATATTTTTGGAATGAGTCTCTCGCCTGCTGTGACCATTCGATTGGCGCGTTTTTGCTGCTTTTACCCTTTTTACCCTTAAGTAGGTCGGTGAGAGGTGTTTGAATTTCAGCGGCGTGTGGAATTGTCCGCCGATAATAATTGAGTATCCCCAGAAAACGCCTTAGCTCGTTTAAAGTTTGGGGTTCAGTATAATGCAGAATGGGTTCTACTTTTTCGCGCATAGGCTTGATACCGTGTTGATTGATGGTATAACCCAAAAACGCCAGTTCGTCCACTCCTAGTACGCATTTGGAAGCATTGATACGTATGCCATATGTTGTAAGTCTGTGAAAAACTGTCTCCAGATGTTGAAGATGTTCAGTTTCAGATTTACTGGCAATCAATATATCGTCCAAGTATGCAAAAACGAACTCTTACCCCTGAAAAACTTCGTTAATGAACCTTTGAAACGTTTGAGCTGCATTAGAAAGTCCGAAGGGTAAAAAGTTAAATTCGAAAAGACCAAAAGGTGTGGTTATTGCCGTTTTGTGAACGTCATCCGGATGTACCGGGATTTGGTTGTACGCTCTAATTAAGTCAATTTTCGAAAATATCACTTTGCCATACAGTTCACTGGCGAAATCAAGGATGTGTGGAAGAGGATAGCGGTCTGGTATGGTTATTTTGTTTAAAGCACGATAGTCACCTGTTGGACGATAATCGGTACTGTTGGGTTTGGGCACTAAGTGCAAAGGGTTTGACCAATTCGACTTGCTAGGGTGGCATGTGCCATGATCCAGCATATACTGGAATTCCCTTTTTGCTATTACCAGCTGTTCGGGATGTAGCCTACGTGGTCTGGAATAAACTGGCTGGCCGGTGGTTTCGATTCGATGAACCGTATTGTGAGGCACCTGCTGATTTGCTGGGTACGGCTTGAGAATGTCCGGATATTTATCCACAATTTCTTTGTATCTAAAGTTTTGGGCTACTAGCGTGATTTGAATATGCTCCTTTGATGCAGCCTGCCCTTTTGTTGTTAAAGAGGTTTTAGGGTCACGTAAACATCTATTTTTTATGTCGATAAGTAACCCATAGTGATCCAGGAAATCAGCCCCTATGATTGGTTTGTTTACATTTGCCAAAACAAATATCCATTTGAATTCCCGCCGTAAATTTAAGTCAACGTTGACTAATCGGGTTCCGTATGTATGTATTTGTGAACCATTGGCGGAAAATAACTTTATCTCGGAAGCGTTTGTAACCGAAGACTGGGGTTTATATGGTAGAACACAAACATCACTTCCACTGTCAATGAGATAAGCTAATTGATTTTTGCGGTCGTTGATGAAAAGGCGACTGAGTTTTGTTGTGATGAAATCACAGCTGACCGCGGGATGTGACTTCACTGAAAGTTTCCCTGAGCCGAAAAATTACAAGGAGCATTGCATTTTTTTGCTTGCTCTCCAAATTTGGCATGATACCAACAAATGTCCTCGCGTTCTCTACGTGGGGAGTGGTTGAGATTTCCGCGTCGTCGCCGACTACTAGAACGTGTTCTAGGCTTATCCCCCGAACGCGAACGTGTTAAGCGTCGCATCTGTTCGGTAAGTTCTGCGATTTGTTGTCGTAGTTCTAATATTTCGCTAGTACCTGCTTTCTGAGAGACCGCATAACACCGAGATGTGTTTGCGTCGGAAGATTCGGAGATTTTGTCCGCCATGATGGCAAGTTTCCACAGAGTGTCGTCTGACACAGAAAGGATTGCTTGTGTTTGAGACGGGAGTCTCTGCAACCAAAGTGTTTTGAGCAGTTCATCGCTGAGTTTCGTTCCTGCCAATTGTTGCATTTTTCGTAACAGTAATGATGGTTTATCATCCCCTAACGAGAGTTCCGAAAGTAGAGTTTTTAGCCGTTTTTGTTCTGAATCGGTAAATTCTGATATGAGCCTATCTTTAAGTGTCTTATACATGTCAGTTGCCGGTGGATTGAGGACTATGTCATTGACGTGCAGCAATATGTCTGCATCAAGGGCCGTAATAACAGCATAATATTGTGTGCTGTCCACGGTTATACCGCTCATTTTAAATTGTGCCTCGAGGTTAACGAACCAAAGTACGGGCGATTTGTTCCAAAACGGAGGCACTTTAAGTGCAACTCTGTCGACTTCGGCGACTGGAGGTGGGGTAGACATAATTCTACACTAAAGATTAGTACACCAATTATATTGTTTGAACACTAGAATTACAACAATAAAAATACGAACTTAGTAGTATTTAAACACCATATGCATATATCATAGTTAAATTCAAAATATTAAAATGATTATGAGAATGAACTCGCGTGGCACACATGAAATTAATATTTATAAAGTAATTATGGTAACATATAATTATGGCAATATATATACACATGAGAACATAAAATACCACTGCGTTGTAAGGCTGTCTGACCGAGTAAATGAGAGGATTGGTACTCAGAGGGAATGGAAGAACACATGCGGCTTACCGTGACGCTGAGATGTACGTATCCAAACGAGCACTTATTCCATGTTGGAACTTTATAACACAAGAAAAATCACTCATCCATGAGCTTTCGGTTTCGAGTTCTGGGTAAACATTAGCACGAAGAATAAAAATTTTGAAAAAATAACTTCGTCTACTGCTTATCTGAAGCAAAAAATAGAGCAATACTGCATAACCATAGTTGTAGCGTAGATATAAACCAGGATGCAATAAGATGTCGGTTAGCGTTGCCTCGTGTGCTGCACGTGTTCTATATGACAGGATCACCACTTCGGTGTTTTTACCGGAGTCGATACTTCGACGGCCACACCGATTACTGAAAAAACCTACAAAAGGTTGGAATGAGGCACGCTCGACACCTATTAATATAACAGATATTTATTAACAACAGCGAGCTAAAATGCTCGTATCGAACCGAGACATACAGCTCACGAACACAGGTGAGAGCTAGCGGGAGAGTGTATGACAGAGTCTCTTGGATAGTGCGCTGAGCGCGGGCTTGCTTCCTATTGGTCAGCTTCGCCGGCGGTTGCCGTTAATGTCCCGATGCTGTTTGCGGGTGACCATGGAGTACGCTCGTGTGTTGCCGCAAGCTGATAACTCAAGGGCATCGTTTTTAACAAACTCCCAATTAGTCCTTTAGTTCTCGAATTGGGTTAGGAGTGATGAAAGCATCTCAACGTATTTCTCTATATTTTCATGAGTACCTTGCAGCATTTTCGAGACTGTATTAATAAATCGAGTATTTTACTTTGTACAGTTATCAAAATAATTGGTGAAAATTGTTCAAAATAATATATAAAATTTTTAGCTTCATGTTGCTCGTCATAATTTTTTCCATTCAATGATAAGTACACTCTTAGACAGACACACACACACACACACACACACCAAAAAAAGAAAAAAAAATGCACCAAAAAGGGGTAATGCAAATTGGACACAAATTGATATGCATACAGGTTTCGATGGAAAATGGAAAATTTTAAAGTTTGGCAGCCAATGAATGAACATGTGATGCTGCAACGCATCTTAACTACGCAACTGGCAGGATATGAAAGAGGAGAAATTTCGATTCCAGGTCATAAATTCTTTGCGAATTTCATTCCGTGTACTCAGGTAGACAGTAACTATGCCTCGCATAAAGGTGCGCGAACAATATGTGCAGATGTCAGCAGGGCCCGATTTAGAAAATTCTTGACTATAGGCACAACTCGGGATGGGGGCCCCCCTAACACTGATGTGGGCATAAAATTTCCAAAATTGACTCATAAAAAAATCATGAATCATTGTGAAAAAACCATTTTACCAAGAATTGGCTATTTGAAGCGTATAAGCCTAGAACATTATCAAATAACAAAAAAGCAATACAACATATTAACTTCATCATTAAAACAACAATACAATACAACCAGAAAAACTTATCCCTTATATACACTATAACATATGATGAACTATACATATAACTAACTATACATATGATGAACCAATCAATCAAATTTTAAAGGATATATAAAAAAAATTGCTGTTAAAAAAGGTAAAATAATTTTTTAAAAAATTAATTGGAATTTTTTCTTTTTTTTTTCTTTCTTTTAAAATAATTTTTTTTTTGGGGGGAGGGGCTCCTAACAGAAAATCAAGCCCTCGATGTCAGAATTTGAGAGAGGATGTATAGTTGGGCTCAAAGAAGCCGGTTGGTCTAATCGGCGAATCGCTCGACATTTGGATAGGAGCGATGCCACTATAGGACGATTTTGGCAGGAATGGGTGAACCATGTCCGAATACAGCGTCAAGAAAGAAGCGGTAGAGAAACGACAGAACGTGAGGACAGAGTAATCGCCAGAGCGATACTCACAGCCCCTTATTCATCATTATCATCGGTCGTACGTGCAGCAGGTGCTTCAGTGACCGTAAGGACCATTCATAGGCGGCTCAGAGAAAGGGGGCCGAGCTCACGGCACCCCTTGCGATGACTACCATTGACCTCTGTACACCGACAAGCCCGATTGCAGTGGTGTCGGGTACATTCAACCTGGAATGTCACTGGAGTAGAATTGTCTTCAATGTTGAGTCCCGATTCGAAGGAGCCCCGATGACCAGCGAATAGGTGTGTGGAGACGCTCCGGACAGCGGTGGGATACCAACCTGACTGTCTTCCACCATACGGGCCGACAACCAAGAGTGATGGTCTGGGGTGCCATTGCATTTCATAGCAGGACCCCTTTGGTTGTCATCTGCGGTACCCTTACAGCACAGCGGGCAACACAACGGGGAGTCGACGATATTCTACGCCCCGTTGTGTTGCCCTTCATATCACGCCATCCTGGGCTTACATTTCAACAAGATAAGGCCCGCCTGCACATGGCGAGAGTTTCTACTGTTCGTCTTCGTGCTTGCTCAACGCTACCTTGGCCAGCAAGGTTGCTTGATCGCTCCCGCACTTAATAAAAAGTATTTAAATTCAATTAATCGTTAGTCTGGCTGTTAATTTTATTTCACGTATCCTGTGACATGCGCTACCTGGGGTACTGAATACAACTCTAAAGTCACAGGTAAAATACGCTACACCCATTAAAGATTTTTTAAAAATATTTCTTAGGGAGCATCTAGGGCCTAAGAGCAACACCATACAAAATTTTAATTTTCTAGAAAACATGTACCAAAGGTAGGTTTTTGTTGTTGTTTTGGGGGGATTGATCTCCTTTTAATCCCTTAAATTTTGTATTTAAAAAAAATATTTCTTTGTGCGCATCTAGGGTCTAAGAGAAACTATCATACAAAAATTCAGCTTTCTAGGTCTCATGGTTCTAGAAATACAGAGTGTGTGTGTATTTGTTTGTTTTTAGGGGGGATTAGGCCCCTTTTTGCCCCCTTAAAATTATAATTTATTAAAAAGATTTCTTAACGAGCACCTAGGGCATAATAGCAACCTTCATGCAAAATTTAAACATCCTAAGACTTATGGTTCTAATGATTTAAGTTCCTTTTAACACTCATTTTGAATATTTTTGTGTATTTCTGTTTTGTCATTAGCCCGCAATGTTTAATTAGATCTAAAATTATTTATAATGGAAATTTCGTTCTTCCTCTGCCGTTTTTTAAAAATTACCTCATGCATGTTATAAAAATAGATATTTGTATTTTATAACATGCTGCTGCTGAAAATGTTTGCAGCCAACTTTCAGCTATAATACGCAACTAGGTAGTACCTATTATTTATGTTACAACATGAATTAACATATTTCATAAACAAATCACTTACTTTTTAAATTATACGTCTGTGGATACAACAACACGCTGTAGATAAGTAATTTAGTAAAATAATAGTCATAAATTGTACGAAGTCACGTAAACAGAACAATAAGTTACAATCCACAGTTTCAATAAGTTTTAAAAATTGTATAACACATTCATTGAAGAATCATCTTGAAATTCGTACACTGTACAAAGTAAACAATGAGAATATAAAGCGCTAAATACTAAGCTTGCTTTCAAAAAATCCCCGAATATTTGCATCTATTCTGCGTTGATGTTAAGGTTGCTATGTACTAAGGCCATCCGCACACGGGTCGTCTCGTACTCGGCTCGAACTCGAAGCGAGATGTGCGTCTTGTACGAACTATGCGAAGTTTACCCGCACACGGGTCGAATCGCACTCGAAGTGGTTTCGTCTCGAATTCGAAGCGGGATGACGAACCCATGTTTTTCTCAGTAGGTTGAATGTCTTCAACGTGCAAAGTACAAAACTTCTTGTTTTTATTTGTTTAAAATGAGCAGCTCCAGTGATGAGGAGGACATTCTTATGTTATGTTGGTACCGTAAGATAAAAAGGGGAAGGTTTCGGAGGAGAGTACAAGTACATCCGTACTTGGAACGAAATTTTCCCTATCGGCTGTTTGTTGCGCCAGATTAATTACAAGAAAGTGATGCAAAATTTTTAGCATTCTATAGAATGTCAAAAGAATGTCAAAAAATTTTCAGTTCGGTATATTTTAATGTTATAAAAATGCAAATTTTTTTTGTTAATTCTAAAATTATTTCAAATTTCGTTTTCAATCGGAGTTATAAATGCATATAGTTTTTAAGATACAAAAGTTTGTGCTAAGCTCTTGTGTTTGTGTAGGTGAGACGGTGGGACTTGGGTAGCAATCACCACGATTAAGTCCAGGCTTTGACACTTTTTCATCAAAACTAAAAACATAATTTTTATGTTTACTGGTTTGAAAAAATAAATGTATTGAATTTCGCTCTGTGTTTTGAATTCGATTATTATTATTTTATGTATTTAATCAGAATAGATTTCGTGAAATTGTAATAAGATTTTTTAATGAATGATTGTAATAAGTTTTTGTAATTAATAAAGAAATACTATAATGTAATAACATTTTTAAACTAAACTATGTAACATTAATAAAGTTTGTAATTAAATACATTACCTGTCAAGTTGACTTCTCGTGCAACTTCATTTCACTCTTTTTCTGTACGATCTTCACTAGAATATTCACGGAGCGTGTGGTTATAAAGCTCCGGGTGTTTTTCCTCTTCTCCTACAAAAATAATGTTGAACACTTCCATTGATAATCGAAAATTCCGCGCGTCACGCTCGATTTTTCCCGTTCCAAACAGTTCGAGTGAAACAAGACGAGTACGAATCAAGACCGCTTCGACTTAGCCGATTGCCAATCGCCCCGTTAGTGAAATCCCATTCAATTACGTAGGAAGTTGAGTGGTGGGAAAAATCGCTTCGAGTTCGAGCCGAGTACGAGACGACCCGTGTGCGGATGGCCTAAGAAAGAAAATGTTTGTTTAGACCCTTGCATGTTTTTGACTCTTGTAGCGGAAGGGGTCAGTAAGTTGACCCTAGAAAATTCTACCGTGACCTTCGAAACCCCTACCCCCGCTCGTTTAGAATGACATTCCAAGGATTGCAATGACTCTCGCCGTAGGGGGTGAAGATGCTCGGCCATCTTCACCCCCTACTCCCTTTTCCTGATAAGACACTCAACTGGTAACGTTTGAGAATATCTAATAGTGTCCAACACCGAGCAAAAATTCAAAACGCGGCCTGGCCTAGTTTTATTTACTTAAAAATATTTCATTTATTTTTTGTATATTTTATAGAAAATCTGACAAATCGAAATTATTTATACAAAAGTTTTCACAAATTTTTATTTCACGCTTTCAAATTTTGCGCCCCTCATGATTCGTGCGCCTGGAGCAGTTCGCTCCAACTGCTCCACGGTAGCTACGCCCCTGGTAGACGTCGAAAAATTCACTATAAATGTCATGGTTTTGTAGGAGATCCCTTATAGTAAGCAATTGTAACGGAAAAGGTAATTAGTTGGTATTAGGCACGATAGATGGTAGCACCTATCCACTCAGTAAAGGCAGTAAATCGAATGGCCATATCGAGTACAAAGTAATAAGAAATTTATGAAATTAGGGAAGAAATTCTAAAAATATTGAGATGCTGGTTAATTTATTATTATGCAGTAGAAAAGAAATATTTAGTGTTTGAAGATGTTTTGTATTTATCATATAATTATATTTTTTGTGTTTTGCATGTGTAAATATTAACTGTAATGTCATAGGGTAACTGAGCTTACCAGATATAGGGCCGAATTCAATGTAACGTTTTAGCTCTTTAGCTAGTTAGCTCTTTAGCAAACCCCAATTTTGCTAACTGTTAGCACATCGGCATTCAAATGGCCCGTTAGCTCTCCGATCCGAGCACCTCTCTCCGACGAGGGAATATTCGGCAAACCTCGGAAGCTTTTAAGCTTTTAAGCTATGTGAACAGGCCCTAAGGGCCTGTTCACATAGGAGTCCGTTGCGTTGCGTTGCGTTAAGGAAAAGATGACGTTGAGACGAAAATAAACCAATCATAGGCGTTAAAAATTTCATTGCTAATCGTTTGAAGGCATACGATTGATTTATTTTCGTCTCAACGTCATCTTTTCCTTAACGCAACGCAATGGACTCCTATGTGAACAGGCCCTTACGGGGGAAATAAGCAGTCGATTGTAATGAATTACGTTTTCAGTGTTGCGGTTGATTATAACGATTGATGTAGAGTGGAAAATACAAATTCATCCATTTAATAATATGTAGTAACGGATGTATGTATATACTATGTTTCAGCATCACTCTAGAACGCCTGGAGCAATTTCAACCAAACTTGGTATACATATGACTTATTATATGGGAATAATTACTGGGGGGGGGGTTGACACCCGTATTGGGAGGGGGGAGGGAGCCATGTAAAGCTAAACGAAAACGACTGATATTAGTGTCGAATCCATAGTTTTCGGGATCGCTGAAATAAATAGTGACACTCTCGAAGCCGTTTAAGGGCAAGTTCAGCCCCCCCTCCAAAAATAAGCATTGGGGGGAGGGGGTAAAGGATGAAAAATAAAATGTCCAAAATGACCGAGAGTGGTGTCTAATCAGTAGTCTTAGGAGTAGCTGAGAAGAATAGTAACACTCACGATGCCGTTTAACGGCGAGTTCAGCCTCCCATCAGCATTGGGGGGGGAGGGGGGGAAGGGATGAAAAATACGAGGGTTGGGGCAAAAGTCATGGCAACTATTTTTTTTCTTGAAGATACCAGTCCGGTTGGAAAATGTGACATATACAAACGAAAGGACAAGGTCTTAACTACATGTGTGGACAATGAATAGCACTGAAATATCGTAACACACTACAGGGTGGCTAATAAATACTGTAACACTCCAAAAACTAAGAGTTAATTTTAATCGTTTGGAAAAACAATTTATCTATCTATTTGTGTGATTGGTAACTTTTTGTAAACGCAGACGATTTTTGTTTAAAGTAAAACATGTAGAATATTTTTAAAGATGGAAGCCAAAAGGTTAATGGTTAAACAGATTTTTGATCGCGGATTTTCTGCAGGTAAAATATTTAAGCAATTAAAATGCCTTGGTTTTAATAGGACGTTTATATATAGGACTATAAATCGATTATTGGATACCAATAGCTGTAAAGATCGACCAAGGTCCGGTCGTCCACGCACTGTTCGTACAAAAGAACGTATCAAAAGAATTCGTGAAAAGATACGAAGAAATCCACAACGTTCTGCAAATAAAATGGCTGCAGAAGAGAACATCAGTCGCAGAACTATGCAACTTATCATAAATGAAGACCTGGGTTTTCGCCCTTATCGCAAAAGAAAAGTTCAAGGTTTGACTACTGCACAAATAGTAAAAAGGTTACAAAGATGTAAGAAATTGCTGAACCGGCACGGAAGCAAAAGTGTTGAAAAAATAATTTTCTCTGATGAGAAGCTGTTTTGTACAGAACAAAGTTATAATGCTAAAAATGATGTTGTATATTCAGCAACCTTCGAGGATATACCTGAAAATCTTCGAACTGTTAAACGCTTTCAGAACAAGAATTCTGTTATGGTTTGGGCTGCAGTGTCACACAATGGAAAACTGCCTCTGAAATTCATCGATAAAGGGGTAAAAATCAATGCTGAATATTACAAACAGGAAGTATTGGCTACACGTTTATTACCACATGCTAACAGATTGTATCCCAAAAAGAATTGGATATTTCAGCAAGATTCTGCGCCGTCCCATCGATCCAAAACAACACAGGAATGGCTCCATGCCAATTGCCCGAAGTTTATCAAGCAAGAAGATTGGCCACCTTCTTCACCAGATCTAAATCCTTTAGACTATTGCATTTGGGGGATTTTAGAGTCTAAAGTAAATGCTAAGCAGCACAGAAATTTGGACTCCCTCAAAGCTTCCATACGGAGTGAATGGGACAAATTAACTCATAAAATGATTCGTGCCGCAATAGGACAGTGGCGTAAGAGATTATCTTTAGTAATCGATAAAGATGGCGGTCGATTCGAGTAAAATTATTTCATGGTAAACTTTCATGTATAATGTTCATAATATTGTTGTATTTTCCATTTTCTATTTCATCTGTGTGTAATTAAATGATTCGATATTTGTCACAGTATTTATTAGCCACCCTGTAATTTATTACGGTAGTATACAGGGCAATATGGCCTTCACCGTGCAAAAGAATGATAACACAGTACACATAAAGTTGACATGACAAACCTGGGCCTAAAGACCCTCAATGTAGTCCCCTGCTACTGTCACCACACGCTGCCAACGATGTGGGAGGCGCTGAATACCATCAGCCTCAGCATTTGCCGCACCATGTGTGAATCGGGTCATCTGTTGACGCACAGCATTATCAATGTCCTCTCGTGTTGCAAACCGCCTACCACGTATTGGTTCCTTAATCTTGGGAATGAGATCAAAGTCACAGGGCGAAAGGTCAGGAGAGTACGGTGGATGCTCCAATTCTTCCCATCCCCAACGTCGGAGTAGCTGCCATACACACCCTGCTTTATGTGGTCTTGCATTGTCGTGCAGGATTATTGCACTGTCCACAAGATCCGGACGTTTATCCCGAACGTCATGTCGTACCTGTCGCACCAGGAAGTCCCTGTAGTACTGTGCGGTCACTGTTCTGCCATGAGGAACAAAGTGGTAAAGAATGACACCCCTGACGTCATACGCGACGATCACCATGAATTTGACTGGGGAAGGATTCTGACGGAACTTCTGTTGCCTTGGTGATCCAGGATGTCGCCACTCCGCGGACTGACGTTTCAGTTCTGGTTCGTATGCCCTGGCCCAAAATTCATCGATGGCGATTATTCGTGACAAGAATTGATCTCCGTCCTGTTGCCAGCGTACAAAGTGGTCGGAGCATATTGCATAGCGCACCCACCTTTGAACTTCCGTCAGTGCATGCGGTACCCACCGCGAAGCTATTTTTCGTAGCTGTAGGTCATTACACAATATCCTGTGGACGGTGCGTTTCTCGATGCCACTTGCCCTCTCTAACTCCAGTAACGTCCATCGTCTGTCTTCATCCATGAGCTGCTCGATGACGGCACGTGCCAAGTCGGTCCGCATACTCACCGGTCGTCCCGAACGTTGCTCATCACTGGTTGCTGTCCTTGCTGAAACTTTCCTACCCACCATGCTACTGTACGATATGGTAGGGCATTATTCCCAAGGGCTTCTACTAATTCACTGTGACATTCCATCGCATTTCTCCCTCGGAGAACGGCTATTTTGATGTAAGCGCGCTGCTCAACACGGGTTACTTCCATCTCGCACGACACTCCCCAACTGACTGATTTCAGAGCCCTCGCTGCGCTACCACCAGCTATCACAGAGTCATCTGTTTTTTCTGCATACACAATATGCCTGCAGAACTTCCACACGACACATATACGTTTGTGATTCGTTCATATATCTACAAGAAAAAAATAGTTGCCATGACTTATGCCCCCAACCCTCGTAAAATGTCCAAAATTACCGAGAATAGTGTCGAACCAATAGTTTTCGGTGTCGCTGAGATGATTATTGACACTCACGATTCCGTTTAATGGCAAGTTCGGCCCCCATCAGCATTGGGGGGGAGGGGGGGGGAAAGGATGAAAAATAAAATGTCCAAAATGACCGAGAGTGGTGTCTAATCACTAGTTTTAGGGGTAGCTGATAAGAATAGTGACACTCACGATGCCGTTTAAGGGCAAGTTCAGCCCCTATCAGCATTGAGGGGGGGGGGAGGGGGAAAGGAGGAAAAATAAAATGTTCAAAATGACCAAGAGTAGTGTCGAACCAATAGTTTTCGGTGACGCTGAGATGATTAGTGACACTCACGATTCCGCTTAAGGGCAAGTTCAGCCCCCATCAGCATTGGGGGGGGGGAGGGGGGAAATGCAAGTATATCTCCTTCCCGGCGTTAGCCACACGGAATTCAACTGATGCCTGGCCGCCACAACACAATCTCCCCAGACGCCGACCCAAAAGATCGGAGACTAGCTCACATAGACCCCTCGAGTCCATTAAATAGCTACTAAATTTCAAATTAAGATAAAATTAACAATTTAATAATAAATAATAATTTAAATTCCAGAATCCTGAGCTAGTTCCTGTGCTCCGCTTGAACCTAGTCACTGCTTTATTTCTTTAAACTTCAACAACAAAATTTTAACTACAATTTAGTTAACAATTCATATGTGAACATTTAACTTCATATAAGTATATACATGCATAAAGGCATCTGCCCTTACATAACAAAATATAAGCATTTATATACTGACATAAAAGCAACTGCTGTTATAAAACATAATTTAAACAATTATAAACACATTTACATACATAAATTAATATTTGCAAACCACGTATAGCAAAAAAAAAAATTCACAATTCGCAATATTTATATTACTTACATTACTTTTACACATTCAGTTATTTAATATTTCAACAATTTCAAACAAATTATTCTATTAAATTCAATCAATTTTCAAGTTAATTACTTTTACAAGCCATATAATTCGATATTTAATAGCATACCATATTAATTCATATATTGTTTTAAAACACAAAGATAAGTACAAAAAACCCTCAACGGGAAAAAAAAGGGATGTGGACATCCATCAGAACCCCCACTATATCTTTTATTACTCTTTTACACTAAAGGTCAACAAAGAGTTTGTGTTTACTCTAGCTTGTGTAATCTGGGGGAAATCTTTCTCTATAAGCCTGTAGATCGATACATTCATGGATGCAATGCTCAGCAGTCTGTTTATCCCCACACCAACATTTATCATCTTTCCTATGTATTCTGTGCTGGTATTCCGCAAAGCACCATCCGCATTACACCATCAATGCTCATTTCTTCCATTTATTGCTCTAACTTTTCCATTACTTCTCTAAGTTCCATTCTAAAACTCCACCATCTCATATTCTTTATCTCCCATCTTGGATCATTATCTCTTCTTTTACTTACATCATCCATTACTATATCAAATCGTATAGCGTTGTGATTTGTCAGTACAAACTCGTCTACCACTCTCCACTCTCTTATGTACTCTTGCTTCATTCCAAAAGTAATTGTCAAATCAGGCCAGCCTTGTCCTGCTGGACCATAATATGTAGGTAAGCTTGTAGGGTCATTGTGTATAATGCCATCTAATCTAATAACTAAATCTATTATTGCCGCACCCCGTACGTCAGTGGGCCTCCTTCCCCAAACCGTAGACTTTGCATTAAAATCTCCTAATAAAACAATTTTCTTTCCTTTATTTCTCTCTAGAATGTCTAGCAGCTGACCCCACTGTGGATCTACTCTCTCCATTTTCCCACCTGCAGGCGGTAAATAAACACTTATAAATAAATTTTCTTTATCACCATTTCCACACTTAATACCTACCAGATATTCCGTGTTAAACAAATTAACATACTTGATACTTCTTTTAATGATTAACGCCGCTTTAGGTTCATGACAAAAATAGATACTCTGATAGTTACTCGGGAAACCTTCCAACCTTTGTTTCTCACCCCTTTTAAAATAAGGCTCGCTTGCAGAAATAATATCAAAATTTAAACTACTTGTAAATTCCTTTACTGCGTTAATAGACTTATTAAAATTAAGATGTGTGCATTTATACACAACTGGATTGCCATAGTCAGAATTAGAAACAAGACTGTGGGAACCACCAACAAAAGAATGCTGAACACAAGTAAGAGACAAAAAAGTTACTCGCCATAAAAAAGTTAGATTCTTAATGCGCTCCACCTCAGCACAATATTTAGGGCACCTCATATCGGTGGGCATATGTTTATCGTCAATTTTCACTTTATATACCGCATTAAACCTCAAGCAGTTCACACAGCATGTCTCTTTTACACATTCTTTCATTTCATGTCCTTCAGTCCCACAGTTTTTACAAATAATATTTGTTTGCTTTCAATACTTCTTTGGGTGCCCAAACCGCCAACATTTATAACAGATTCGGGGCCTTACATAGTCACGAAAATTATAACATTCCCACTCTAGTTAAAAACGCTTTAGGTTCTTAATTTTTGGGTACGTCTCACCATTTATGCTTAATACCCAATTCATCCCTCTCTCAGTTTTATACTTAGTTAGTACTCTTAATTCCACTCCTTCCAATTCTTCATTATGAACAGATAACTTTTCTATTAGTTCCTTATCCTCATATTCTCTTTGAACATTATATATTACAATATTTGGATCTTTTTGGGGGGCTTCTCTATTTTATATTCACTTTCAACACATCATTCTTCTCTACTTCTTCAATAATTTTGTCAATTTCTTCTTCTTTCTCAACCCCTATTAGAACTCCCCCTCTGTTAATTTCTTTTAACATTGTAACTCCAATCTTCAATTTACATGGATCTATATACTTCCGTACTGTTTCTTTTGTATCTTCTGTCGATTGCTCTAACTAAGGGTATACAGCAATAACATGTTTTTCCTTATCACCCCTAGTTCGCGATCTTGATCTCGACTTACCTCACGATTTCTGTTTCACAGCATCAGCATATGTAGTACCTGAACTCTTTTCTAAACCTCTTACTAATCCTGTAAGGTATTGCGAGTGTCCCTGCTATTTTTTGAAAATTGACACAATTGTATTGATATGGCCTATAACTTCCTCCTTTAACTCTTTTTCCAATTTCTTAGAGTTAAGCAATTGTATTGCTCTCTTCTGGCATTGATTCACCGTTTGTTCATTACTCATGAACATATTTCCGTATACAATTTCCTGCTCTTTTTTCTCCCCTTCAACTTTCTTTTCATCTTCAACACTCACTGTGCTGTCTGTACTTCCTCTAGCAGAGCCCCTAGCACCTACGGCATTCCTCGTGGTCCTTACTCTGCTTCTTACACCACCACTTTTTATATCCATTTTTTTAACTACTTATATATATATATATATATATATATATATATATATACATATATATTCAAAATAAGCTGCCGTGTTGATAAGCAATCACAAACAAGTTCATATATCTATTATTATTGAGTGGACATCAAAAAATTGTATGTATCAAAATTATCGTCAAAAAACGTTATTGATCTCTATTAAATGTCTGTCTGACTGCTCAATTTGAGTATATAAACAAAATGCTAATAACACATCCTACCTTATCTTCATTGCCACTTGGCTGGCGCAGTCATAAATGCCCTGAAGTGCTACAATTCTTCCGGGGCGAAACCACCCATTCAGCCCGGGGAGGAGGGGGGAAAGGATGAAAAATAAAATGTCCAAAATGACCGAGAGTGGTGTCAAATCAATAGTTTTCGGGGTCGCTGAGATGATTAGTGACACTCACGATTCTGTTTAAGGGCAAGTTCAACCCCCATCAGAATTGGGGGGGGGAGGGGGGAAAGGATGAAAAATAAAATGTCCAAAATGACCGAGAGTGGTGTCTAATCAATAGTTTTCGGGGTCGCTGAGATGATTAGTGACACTCACGATTCCGTTTAAGGGCAAGTTCAGCCCCTATCAGCATTGAGGGGGGGGGGGAGGGAAGAAAGGATGAAAAATAAAATGTTCAAAATGACCGAGAGTGGTGTCTAATCAATAGTGTTCGGGGTCGCTGAGATGATTAGTGACACTCACGATGCCGCTAAAGGGCAAGTTCAGCCCCCATCAGCATTGGTGGGGGAGGGGGGAAGAAGGGGTGAAAAATAAAATTTCCAAAATGATCGAGAGTAGTGTCGAATCCATAGTTTTCGGGGTAGCTGAGAGGAATACTGACACTCCCTATGCTACTTAAGTACAACTTCAGCGACCATTAGCACTGAGGGGATGTAGGAGGGAGAAATATAAAGACTTCGATTTTGCACTAAAGGTAGAATTCATTCTTTTTCCTGTCTAATAAAAAATTGAGATGAATAAATACTCGAAACAGTCACACTGAAGTGCCACTGAATTTGGGATACCTACCTAGTAACGAGTTGGGCCTCCTCTGGCCTTGATAACGGCTGCCACACGACGAGGCATAGATTCAACAAGTTTCTGGAAATGTTTCACGGGAATGGCTTGCCAAATATTAGCTAAAGCTGTGCATAATTCAGTAAGGTTCTTTGATGCTGTGTGATGGCCTTTCACGCCTTGTTCCAAAACATCCCAAAGATGCTCAATAGGATTTAAGTCTGGGCTTCTAGGTGGCCAATTCATGACAGAGAAGTCAGAGGAATGCTCATCCAACCAGCCAGTAGCCAACCGGGACTTGTGAGAGGTACAGTTGTCTTGCTGGAAAACTCCATTACCGTGCGGATAACAGAACAGCATAAACGGATGGAGGTGATCACCCAGCAACTCTACGTACCGAATTGCATTGAGGGAGGTTGGTACACGCACCAAAGATCCCAAACTGTGCCACGAAAAAACACCCCAGACCATGATTGAGCCACCATGCCCTTGTACAGTTCCAGCCAGGCATGCAGGATCCATGGCTTCATGAGCCTGACGCCATATTCTCAGCCTCCCGTCGGCGTTAAGTAGTCGGAATCGAGACTCATTACTCCATGCTACTCGTTTCCTGTCCTCTACACTCCAGTCTCTGTGCTCTCTTGCCCAGGCAAGACGTGCAGCCCGATGGCGAGTATAGAGCAATGGTACTCTCGTAGGTCGACGGCTCCCGAAGCCCATACAGTGAAGCGAGCGTTGCACAGTCCGTTTACTGACTGGACGACTGGCACCGTCATTAAACTGGGTGGTAATTTGAGCTAATGTTTGGCTTCGCTGGCTACGTACAATACGCCTGAGCCGTCTCTCACCACGCACTGTCAAGGCTAATTGTCCTTTGCAGTTTGCCCGATCGCTAGTTTTTTTCCACCATCCATGTATTCTTGGTATACTCTTGACACTGTCGACCTTGAAAATCCTAGCTGTCTGACGATTTCGGAAATTGAATGGCCCATGCGTCGCGCACCTACGATTTGTCCGCGATCGAAGGCGTCTAAATCAGGCAGTTTACCCATACTGGCAATTCCAACAACTAATTCAGAACAACCACAGTACGCGCTATATATGCAGTTACCACAGCGCCCTCACTTGCGCATACATGATGCGCAGCGCTACACAATTTGCATAGGCTTTGCTATCCCTAATTCAGTGGCACTTCAGTGTATATGTGTATATATATGTATATATATGTATTACATTTCTTTTCATGTTATTTGTTCCTGGCTGCAAATAGCTTTAGAGCTATTACTGGTTTTCTCTAACATCTTTCTCTTATATATATATATATATATATATATATATATATATATATATATATATATAAATATGTATATATATATATATATATAAAAATATGTATATATATATATATATATATATATATATATATATATATATATAAATATGTATATATATATATATATATATATATATATATATATATATGTATATATATATATATATATATATATATATATATATATATATATATATATATGTATATATATATGTATGTATATATATATATATATATATATACTGTCCGACCACTGTACGAAGAACCACGGTTGGCATAGTGCCAAGACGATTCTATTCACGTTGTAGGTAAGGCTGCTGAGGAAGGAGGGGAAAAAGTCTCGTATTTTCTCGACATTCTTTAGAATCGGTTACTTGATTTTTCCTCGTCTGTTATTTTGATTATTATATTAAAATTAATGGATCCTTTACCCAACACAACTGCTCGGAATAAGCCGTTCCGTAGTGATTGTAAACGTATAATGCACAATGTAATTAAATTGTGTGATAAAGAAGCACTAGAAGGAAATGTTATTGTTCCACTTTCGCAATCCCTAAAGAGAGCTAGTGAAATGACCGGGATATCAATGTCCAGTGTAAAAAGAATACGCAGAGAAGCAAAGGGTAAAGAAACTCGAAAATTTGAATCTCCGAGGAAACGTCAGGAAAAAAGAACCACCGAAAACGTAGCTTTAGATAATTTTGATTGTGATGTAATTCGAAGAACAATTCATGAATTTTATGCTGTCCATAAAATAGTACCAACAATTCAATAGTATCAACAATAGCTCTCAAGTTGTTTCATTAGAAACTATGTATTGGAAAAGGGATGGTGTGATTGAAGATTTGATTGATCCTCTGCAAATAGATATTTCAGACACGGACAGTGAATCTAATATTTCATCAGATGAATATTAGATTTTCATTGATTTTATTTGATAGTTTTTGATACAAAAATTAAAAAAAAATATTTTTTTACCGATCATTGATGTATTTTTTCTGCAGCTCTTATAAATATCACAGTGAGTGTAAATATACCATTTTTTAAATTAATTTAATTTACAATAAAATGCATTTTTTAAATCTAGATTTTTAATTATCATAGAAGACTGAAATTATAAATTTGTATCTCATATTCACACTTCGATTATTTATAAAATTATGAGAAAGTTTTATCTTAAATTCACTTTAAATTTTTTATTGCTAATCACATATATATATTTATATATGTGTGTGTATATATATATATATATATATATATATATATATATATATATATATATATATATATATATATATATATGAAATAAATTTCAAACCTTTTTATTTGTAAAACGCCAATCTAAATTCTTTTACCCTTTGGCAATAAGCATTACCCATCAAATCCAACCGAAATAATCTATTAGTTTTCCCCCTAAGGCCACGCGCGGAAAGAGTTTTATAACCGTTATATAAGGTTGGAGAACTTTCCACTGATCACACCATAGGGTAGGTGGGGGCAAAGGTTCGCATGGGGCAAAGGTTCGCACATACATTTTTAAATGACCGGGAAGAGTTTTAGGAAGAATAGGGTAGGCAATGCATTCCTCTACTTCCAGTCAGTTGCCTCGTAAAAAATGTTGGAGTTAAGACCCCCTCTTGCAGAGAAAATGAGGTAAGTTTATTTTCGTCTCTTTTAATGTAATTTTTTGCAACTTTTGAGTAATTTTGAGCATCACTCAAAGTCACGAACTGTTTTGGGCTTATTTTCGCATGTTAGGGTGGTAAATAACCTTTCAAATCCTACCTTAAGTTTTGGGTTAACTCAAATACAGTGGCGTCCATTCTGCAGAAACAGAACCAGCACGAAATGGGGTAAAGGTTTGCAGGAGTCATGGGGTAAAGGTTCGCAGTGCAAACCTTTGCCGCTCTAACTATTAACATTTGTTTCATGTCCTCTTTTCATTAGGAATCCTTATTAACAACGTCTTTTATTATTAATAGGAATTCACATTTTTGTAATTTGAAAAAAAATTATGGTTTTTGATAAAAACTGCCTGTTTTTAATCAGAAAATATTTTGTAAAATGCTTGAAAATCCACAAATTAAAAATAAAATAAACTAGTACAACACAAAAATAAAATAGCTCTGAACAAAGACCTATTTTACAAGATAAAGGAATTAAATGTTGTTACAAGACATTATAAGCTTCGAAGGTCTGGTTAGGGAAAAAAACGCTAAATGAGTAATTTCCAGATTTGCAAGTCTTTGAAAGGCTCCTTGCGTCACAATTTCTGACGAAATTTTATAAAATTTATTACAAAGACTCCTCTTATACATTAAAATAAAGTTATGTATCCATTTCAGGTTTATACATCATTCAGATTATCAAAGTTTAACTTAAGCGTGGAAAAGTACAAAAATTTCACGAGAATTCAGAGTACAAGCATAAAAATATTTCCTAAAAATTAACTATTCAACGAAAGCTCAAATCAAAACATAACCCTGATCAAAATGTATAAGCAATCTAAATGCAAAATTAAGGATAAGGTTAAAAATTGGAAAAACATAAGTTTAAAAAACATAATAAAAATTTCAATTTTTTAAATATAAAAAATAAAATTTTAAATATTTATAAAATTTTATAAGGTGTTTGAAATAGTTTTACTTTAATGAATATTTATGCCCAATTTCATATCTCTGAGGTAAAAATTTCAAAAATTGCTTTGTAATGTCCCCCATCCCCTTAATTTGCTTAATTTTTACGGGTTTTAAAAGAATGAGTAAAGCCTAAGATATAATATAGCGATAGTGTTAATAGTTGATATTTTAATTGGAAGTTCTTTAGTTTAAGAAAAAAATTATTGAGATTAACCCCTTTTCATTTTGTGAATTTCTTTGTTAGATTCAACTTTCTGTGTTAATAGTTGATATATCATTTTGAAGTTATTTAGTTTAAGAAAATATTTATTGAGATTAACCTGTTCAATTTGTGATTTTCTATATATGTAACACCTTTAAAAAGATTACAAAATGTGAAATAAAATTATTTAGACAACTCTTTTTGTGATTTTCGATGCCTATCCAGTAAGAAACCAACGAGTGGGGTAAAGGTTTGCAGTGCGAACCTTTGCCCCACCGATTGGGGCAAAGGTTCGCAAACAGGTCTTTTGGTAAAATTAAAAAATTGGTGACTAAATATTTCGGGAAAAAATTCATTATTTTATAGAAGGTAGAGGGGATACCCAACTACAATACAAGTGACTTTTTGGGGCGATAGGATCTAACGGAGGCCCGTAAGAAACCCAAAACTCAAAACTGCAAACCTTTGCCCCCACCTACCCTATGACGCGCTAGGATCATGTGCAGTGACGTAGCGAGTATAACTGGCGCCCGGGACACGATACCTTTTTGGCGCCCCCCTTTCCGAAAAACATATAGTAATATAATATATAGAATTAGTGAAAAGGACCATTTGGCGCCCCTGTGCGAGTGGGGCCCGGGGCATGATAGACCCCCTTGCCCACCCCTCGCTACGCCACTGGTCATGTGTTCGCTTTAGACCAATCCGAAAAGTTCATTACGCTGACTCGAGGACGTAGCACTAGGATTTTGGCGGACTTGTGTGTTTTGCTCTGGCCTGGCAAGATGTAGCGTTTTGAATGTCCGTATTGCCACAGCGCAGGGCGCTGTCGGCGTGATCGGGCCTTTTTCCTCGGTATCTGTGGAATTAAGATATCTGTACTCCCGTCCAAATAATGTCCAGCCACGAAACTGCTTCGGAAATAAAGACTATGTTATCAACCAGTTGCCTCTTCCTTCTGGTATGGATTCCAATTAGTTCTTCATCCCAGCCACTCCAAGCCACTTCGACTACACCCCGGATCCGACAGGCTAAGATTTTCACGCCTGTTGAGCTTCGCCCCCGCCTTAGCGCTTATATTACACACACACACACACACACATACATATATATATATATATATATATATTAATATATATATATATATATATATATGTATATATATATATATATATATATATATATATATATATATATATATATATATATATATATATATATATATATATATATATATATATATATATATATATATATATATATATATATATATATATATATATATATATATATATATATATATATATGCATATACACTCATGGACAAAAAAATTAGCGCACCAAGAAATAATTGCGGGATCGTAATGAAACTTGCAATGAAGGTACATGTCGTGGAGATATGCAAATGATTAGAAATGCAGCGCGATTGAGCATTCGTATAGCCGGTAGAGGGCGTTGAACATCATACTTTGTGGAGTATAAAACAGGTAACCAAAGCTTGTTTGAGTGTGCTGAATCATTTACAAAGGAAGAGCTGAGATAGACATGCCATTACGCCGTGTTCGAAGACAATATAAGCAGTTGTCGCAGTTTGAGAGGGGGAGAATCGTCGGGATGATGGAAGCTGGGTGGTCAGCTAGGCGAGTAGCTCGTCAATTAGGCCGCTCTGATTGTGTTGTGAGGAGGTGTTGGGACCAGTGGACCCGAGAGATGTCATGTACACGAAGACCAGGCTCAGGACGCCCTCGACAGACCAGTCGTCGAAAAGACCGCCACATCGTAAGAAATGCACGCGTACAGCCAACTGCTTCATCGGCCGCCATCCAGGCACAGGTAGCACCTTCACTAGGGGCCTCTGTGTCTTCTCGAACCATACGAAGGCGCCTGGCTGAAGGACAGTTGGTATCGCGGCGCCCATTACGTGTGCTGCCCTTGACGCCCACCCATCGACGCCTCCGTTTGGAGTTTTGCCACGCACGAGGAAACTGGACTGCAGCGGAATGGAACCAGGTCGTCTTTAGCGACGAATCCAGATTCAATCTCGGCAGTGATGACAATCGTGTTCGTGTGTGGAGAGCCCGTGGTGAACGCTTCAATCCTGCCTTTGCTGTACAGCGACACATCGCTCCCACAGCTGGTGTGATGCTATGGGGTGCCATTGCCTACAATACACGGTCACCCCTAGTATTGTTCCGTGGCACCATGACAGCCCAGCGGTATGTTCATGAAATCCTGCAACCACATGTGTTGCCACTCGGCTCCCAGGAGCCATTTTTCAACAAGACAATGCTCGGCCTCATACGGCAAGGGTGTCACAAGACTGTCTCCGCACTGTTACTACCCTTCCTTGGCCTGCCCGATCCCCAGATTTGTCTCCAATCGAGCATATCTGGGATCATTTGGGACGACGAGTTGGGCATCCCACGAGTTTGAACGAACTAGAGGCAAGGTTACAGCAAATAGGGAACGAAATGTCTCAAGACATCATACAGAACTTGTATGACTCAATGCCTGATCGTATCGCATCGTGCATTCGCGCTAGAGGGGGTCCAACGGAGTATTAACTCCTCCGTTCTTTTGCCTTTTTCTCTGAAATAAATTATCCTTTTTCTTTGATTTTCTTATCATTTACTTATATCAAAGTAGTCATTACGTATGTAAAATTTCGTTTCATTTTGACGACTCCTTCTTGGTGCGCTAATTTTTTTGTCCATGAGTGTATATATATATATAATATATGTGCATATATATATATACATATATATATACATATATATATGCATATATACATACATACATATATGTATATATATATATGTATATATATATATATGCATATATATATATATATATGTGCATATATATATTCATATATATATGCATATATACATACATATATATATATATATATTAATTAATAAAGAGACAAGTGGAAATCGAGATCACGTGACCGTAACGTAACCGGGCGGACCGATCTTCGAAAAAAAATGGCTGACAAATATACAGGAATCGGTGTATTTTTTTTTCTCATGAAAGTGCATAAATGTTACATATTTGGAAAGAGCTTCGAAAACTGATAATTTTTTCTGCGTACACTTATTCTGTTAATTCAATAGTTTGAGAGATATTTGGATTCTAATGAAGCGTCATCGCTCTTTGACGATGTAAACAAAGGGTGATTCGTTCACAGCGTGATTCTCACTAAAAAATGAATCACTGAAATGAAATGTGTCACCGTGTCTTTTTATTTGAAAAACTAAATATTCAAATTGTTTAATAATAAAAAATACTTTATTGAAACTAAATAGATATATACTGATTTTTGGTGGATTTACTGATTTTGGTGTGAAATGATTACATTTGGTATTTTTTTCGTTTCTATATTTCTGGACAAATCTGGTTGAAACTTCGTATACTTATGTTTTGAAGCCTGGAGATAATTCTAATATAAGTTTGGAAGCTTTAAAATGCTTATATATAAATACAGTTTTTAAATAATATTTCATCTCAAGGCGTTGGAATCAATCATTCATAAGAACTGCGCATGAGCACCTAAATGTTACAACGTAGATAAACGCATGGAATAATGTTAATTAGTAGTTGTTTGGTGTTATTTAAAGTTAATTTTCTTATATTGCTACTTTTGTATTCTTTTCATTAATCCTTTTTTACTTGGTTAATTTTCAGTATACGAATTATCGTTGAAACTCTTTACCGTTGAAACCCCTATTAAAAAAAGGAACAAAAACTTACCTGTAAATAGCATACCTTTTTTTATAAATTGGTCAATTTGAAGTAATTTTTATTGAAATTTAGCTAAAATGCCTATAACTCTCCATAAAAATCTTAATGCTACTATTTTAATTTCCTTCTCACACATGATACATATGACATGATACAAAATAACACTTAAAAATTTAAAAAAGAGACAAAAACTTACCTGTAAATAGCATAGTTTTTTATAAATTGGTCAATTTGAAGTAATTTTTAATGAAATTTACCTAAAACACCTATCTCTCTGCACAAAATCTTAAAGCCCTCACACATGATATTTTAATATCCCTCTCACACATGATACATATGACAGTTATCTTGAAAATGACCTACGATCTTAAGAGAAAATTTTAAAATGCAAAAATAATACACACAATTTTATGTTCCAATATGAAAATTTTCCCCGATTCGTCATTCCTTTCCTTATAAAAACAGCCCCAAATAAAAAAACTATTTATTATACACCAATTATTGTGCCTCATTTCATTAACAATAGCATTTCCTGAAAACATTCAGCTTCTGAAAATTTTATCAAATTATGTACATTATTATGTGAGATATCATGATAACCGTAGAGATTTGTGCTAAAAAACATATTCTGAGAAACACTCATTTTTGAACTCTCTGTGGCCATCTGGAGTACCATCGCATATATTGGAATTAAAGATTGGTGTACCTATTATGCTTCTCAGGAATTTCGATCCACCTTCAAGATTATGTATTTAGAGATTGATGAAGAACTTTATAGAAGCGACTATAATAAGTGGAGAAGCCGCAGGCAAAGATAACTGTCATATGTATCATGTGTGAGAAGGAAATTAAAATAGTAGCAATATAATTTTGTACAGAGTTATAGGCATTTTAACTAAATTTCAATAAAAATTACTTCAAATCGACCAATTTATAAAAAAAGTATGCTATTTTCAGGTAAGGTTTTTTTTTTCATTTTTAAGTGCTATTTTACCATAAAAGACCAAAAAAAAATCTTAATTTTTTTTTTTAAATTGACTCCGTAGAATATTAATCTGAAATTTAGCTAAAACGCCTATCACTCTCCACAAACTCCTAATGCTAATATTTTAATTTCCTTCTCACACATGATACCTATGACAGTTATCTTCAAAATGGCCTACAATCTAAGAGAAAATTTTAAAATACAAAAATAATACACACAATTTTATGTTCTAATATTAAAATTTTCCCCGATTCGTCATTTCTTTCCTTATAAAAACAGCCGCAAATAAAAAACTATTTATTATACACCAATTATTGTTCTTTTTTGTTTATTTTGTATTTGCTAAGCAAATTGTGTTATTATTGGATATTTTTGAAGGCCAGTGAAATATAATTATGTTTTATTTACTTTTCTATTTTGCGTTTAGTTAATTTTCCAATTATTCAGAAATTAATTATTCAAACAGAATTTATTACTTTAAATATTTCAATGGGGGGAGAGGGGTTACAGTTTATTCCTTCATCATTTTTTATTATCATTCTGAAGTAGGAATTATGGTGACTGTCTACGTTCGGAGTCAATTAAAAAAAAAAAATAAATAAAGGTTTTTTTCATCTTTTATGGTAAAATAACACTTAAAAATTAAAAAAAGAGACAAAAACTTACCTGTAAATAGCATAGTTTTTTATAAATTGGTCAATTTGAAGTAATTTTTAATGAAATTTACCTAAAACACCTATCTCTCTGAACAAAATCTTAAAGCCCTCACACATGATATTTTAATATCCCTCTCACACATGATACATATGACAGTTTTCTTTTAAATTACCTACAATCTAAGAGAAAATTTTAAAATGCAAAAATAATACATTCAATTGTATATTTCAATATGAAAATTTTCCCCGATTCGTGATTCCTTTCCTTATAAAAACAGCCCTAAATAAAAAAAACTATTTATTATACACCAATTATTGTTCACTTTTTGTTTATTTTGTATTTGCTAAAGAAATTGTGTTGTTATTAGATATTTTTGAACACCAGTGAAATATTTGTTTTTTTTTAATTTGCTAACGAAATTGTTTTATTATTGGATATTTTTGAAAGCCAGTGAAATATAATTATGTTCTTTACTTTTACATTTACTTATTTTTTTAATTGTTCAGAAATTAATTGTTAAAACAGAATTATGTTTCAATATGAACATTTTCCCGGATTCGTCATTCCTTTCCTTATAAAAACAGTTGTTCACAAATTGTTCAAACAGAATTTATTACTTTAAATATTTCAATGGGTGTGGGAGTACAGTTTATTCTTTCATCATTTTTTATTATCATTCTCAAGTAGGAATTTAGGTGACTGTCTACGTTCGGAGTCAATTAAAAAAAAAATTAAAGGTTTTTTTCATCTTTTATGGGAAAATAGCACTTAAAAATTAAAAAAAGAGACAAAAACTTACCTGTAAATAGCATACTTTTTTATAAATTGGTCAATTTGAAGTACTTTTTAATGAAATTTACCTAAAACACCTATCACTCTGCACAAAATCTTAAAGCCCTCACACATGATATTTAAATTTCCCTCTCACACATGATACATATGACAGTTATCTTCTAAATTACCTACAATCTAAGAGAAAATTATTCTTTCCTCATTTTTCATTATCATTCTCAAGTAGGAATTAAGGTGACTGTCTACGTTCGGAGTCAATTTAAAAAGAAAATTTTTTTAAAGGTTTTTTTCATCTTTTATGGGAAAATAGCACTTAAAAATTAAAAAAAGAGACAAAAACTTACCTGTAAATAGCATACTTTTTTATAAATTGGTCAATTTGAAGTACTTTTTAATGAAATTTACCTAAAACACCTATCACTCTGCACAAAATCTTAAAGCCCTCACACATGATATTTTAATTTCCCTCTCACACATGATACATATGACAGTTATCTTCAAAATGACATACAATCTAAGAGAAAATTTTAAAATGCAAAAATAATACACGCAATTTTGTGTTCCAATATGAACATTTTTCACACTTTATTGAAACTTCATCTGGTGGACGGATGGCTTGAGCGTAGCTAGGCGAAGCCCGGCTAGTATATATATATATATATATATATATATATATATATATATATATATATATATATATATATATATATATACTTCATTCTTTCTAGTGAACGATGAACGGATCGTTCAGAGCCGTTCAGTAAAGTGAACGGTTCCCAAAGATCCGGATCTCTCTACTGATCCGTTTTGCCCATGAAGCTACAGAAGGAGGAGCAGCTCAGTGTTAAAAATGTGTCTCCCTTTTTGTCGCCGCCACTAGAGGGCGCTCGCGTGCACTAGCGGGCGGCTTAGACACGGACAGCCATACGCTTTAATATGGATTTTTCGTATTTTTCCTAGCGAAAACAAGTTGTTTTATTTTAGTGCGTATTTAATATGAATTTATTTATTCAATTTAACAATTGCTTATTTTCATTCAAAATCTTTATTTCAAGTGCTTTTTTTGCTATAATTCATTAAAATTCTTAAAGGAAATGAGTAAATATACTTTTTCAGAATAATTGTGTATTGGTTTCAGAATAAATTAGTTCAGAATTTTTTAATAATTTAATAATTAAGGAAATGAAATTACAGAAAAGAATTGTGAAGACATTTTTTTATCATTGTTCATAATCTCTTATGGAAAAAAAAATGTGAGAAATAATACTGATTAACCAAAACACACACACACACACAGTAGAAAAGCAACATTTTCTATCAATCACAAATAAATTCTTATCAGGACTAATAAAATAGGAAGTCAATTCAGTATTTAATCAGACAATACTTTAAAATATCTTCCTTTGGACAAAAAATCAGCCAAAGCAGCTCAGATTACACTTCTTAAAACCGGAGGTATAATCGTCAAGTTGGTAAATTACTAAATACAAATTTTTTCAGCGAATTAAAAAGAAAAAAACAAATAACTTTGACAAGGACAAATCAGCTATATTTTTGAATTATCACAAAGTGCGTGCGCATTTTATTGCATAAGCAGATTTTGTACGCAGATTTTGCATAAGTATTTATAGTAACATCATTGCTTATCATACAATGAAAACTTATTTACTTAAGGGGAGTGGTCACTTTTACGTACCTTTAAAAGTATCATTTTTAGACCTATGTTCGATTGTATGTACTACTCATGATTTAAGCTTGATTTATATGAAATTTTTTGAGTAACTGCCTATAATATTGTTTATTATAGATGCAATTTTTCAAGGTAATTAATAAAAATGACTTTTTATGCATAAAAAGTGAATATTTTTTTAAAAATCGAGCATTTTGCAGTCAACTACTGTGCGCATTCTGTCAAAATAAATTATTAAGGTACATTAATAATTTTTTACTATATGTGATTACAATACTTCAGGCAACAATATCGAAATTATTCTAATTATTCTTTGTGAGCTGGTGAATTGTACTTAAAAGTTTTCTCTTTGTAAGTGTCTATCCTATCCTTATTTCTTATGGGTTTCGGCCTGGTAATATGAAACCACGGTTTTTGCCATTTTCGTGGGAAATCTCTCGATAACCCAGACTTGAAGATGGATTTTGCAGGCCTCAGGAATGTGAAGGGGGTCAACAGACATCAACCGATACCCGGCTCAGAGCGATGGAGAGCGACGCGCAAGGTTACATTTTTGACGTAGACAGCAATGTTGCGGAGGAATTTTAATAGAGTATGAAAGCAAGTTCAAAAGAAGAAATAAAATTGTTATGAAGATCCAAAAGATGAATTTTGCGGCCTTCATCCTTTTTCCTGGAGGTTGATGTTCGGAATCGACGGCGCGAGATTGGATTTGACGACGAGACGCGCATGTGCTGGGTTGCTCTCGGCTCTCTTCGCCGTTTATTGACTTTAGGAAATTTATTTTAAACGAATTTATCATGATTACTATTAAGTCTTCTTATCCGCAATAGATTTACCCAGGTTTACCCAGCACGCAAAGTTACTACTCAGTAGGGAAAAGACACAACTAATAATTTAAATGACGAGAGAGAATTAAGGTTAAATAATTTGAAATTTATTTACATATAAGCTTTCACTAAAATTTACACAAACATATTTGATATACTTTATAGATATACATTAAACAATTTTACCAACAATGAATAATAAAACACTTTGAGTCCCTATCCTCTTAAAAGGAAAAATAAATAACTATTAAGTCACTCAATGTATGTTATAAGCGGACTTACCCCATTTCAGCTGGGCTGATGTGCAGTGGTTTTCCATCTTACAACTACCACACTCTAAGGAAAGACCTGTACTAAGAGAAAATGTACTCTAATACTGAGCACCAGAATATGTCTTCTCTCTGTCGCATAACTTTTTATAACCTTCTCTTTTCTATACCACATTTCTATTTTCCAATAAAATCATTTTCCCCTCCTTCTGAGTCTAATATCAGACCGCCCTTTTTCAAACCTTGATCGCCAAATGGTCTAGAATTATTTCCATTATTAAATGTATCATTCTCATTGGATTTTCTTTATTCGATTAAAGTAGCGGACCCCACGCAAATGGCGGCAAAGGCGACAAAGCATGTTCCCCTTTTTCTACCCTAAAAGATTTTGCTACAATACTCCTTTGAAAACTTCCGCCCTTCCTAACGCTTACTAACTTTCGACTTCACAATGACCCTTTCTTCCCAAACACTCCTTCACTTTAACCGCACAATTCCTGATCCTTTAATACATATTTTTTTCTGACTCCGTCTTTCCATAGCTATATATTTTATTACCCTTTTATTCATTGTAAAATTGTTATTCTCTCTTTCGTTTCTATACTTATTCTTATTAAACTGCCCTTGTACGATTTTAGGCTATACATGAATTCACCTTCCTAAAATATTACTTGCTAAAATTCTTAACATTCATACAAACTCTTAGGTGTGCTTTTATACCTTCTTACACAAACCTTGTATTTTGCCTATACGAACCCCAACTGCATTTTATCTGAAGGCAAGGTGTACCCCACCTGCATTTTATTTGAAAGCAAGTTTTAGGAGTAAACAGCCTCAAAATTCCAAACGAATATCACTTTAGTTTGGTAGACTGAAAAGGTCTAGCAATGCACACAAAATCCCAGAAAAAGAAAAAAAATAAATAAAAAAAAGAAAAAAAATTCTAAGTTCCTATTTTTCGATCGAGTGACTGAATGGATGGGGACCCAAATATTAATAATAAACATAAAAAAAATAAATATAACACGCAAAATACCAAGTTATAGAGATATAGATAAAATAGAAAAACATTTTCCCAGTTGCGAGGGAAAAGAAGTTTAAATATAAATGAGCACTAACATGAGAGAATATGCAGGAAGAGTATAGTACACAAGATTCGAAACATAAGTGAATACTTAAAAGCAATAATCATTTGTGTACAACGAATAATCATAATAGTAATAAAAAAAATATTGAACTTATAAAATAAATTAAAGAAAACATAAGAATAATGTACACATTGCGCAATGATAAGACATTTTAAAGCAAAGAAAAAAAAATTAGCTAAAATAATGATATAAGGATTAAAAAAAATACATAATGCACAATAAAGCAAAGGAGGAAAAAAAATTAGATAAGATAGTGATCTAAAGTAATAAAATATCTAAATAAAGCACCCTGAAAAGGAAGTACATTTATCGAGATCGACAACAACAAGTGATAATTGTTGAAAAGACTGTAATAAGGATACACAATATAAATAAAGATGATCCGACAATTTTCAAAAACAACAACGAAGTATTTAATGCTGGTATTGGGAACCAGTCGAACATTGAACTACTCGTCGAAGAGCTAGAAGAACTAGTGTAATTTAAGTTCAATTGTTGAAGTTCAATTGACGGCTCTTGAAAACATACATTCACCTGCTGACATTGAATTAATGTTTCGGATCGCAGGCACAGTTTGTCTTTCAAACACTGTTGAGAGCTTAACAGTTTGATTGTATAGTACATTGGCTCAATCTGTAGACGGATGGCACGGGTGTACACCGAGAGTCCCTGGAAATGTACAGTCACCACACCCGGCTCACAGGTACTATGCGCCTTAAATTTTATACGGGCAAACAGAGCGCAATTGTAACACCCAGTAGCTTCAACCTCAGAGGTGTCAAATTTAGGACAGACTGTAGACTGCTGTACAGCAATTTTGAAGTTGGTGAATACCAGCTGTACTCTAACAGCTGATGTGGCGAGCATAGTGGAGGTTAATTTATTGTCCTGGATCTGGAGGAGATGCATGTCTTTTTGCAATGGGAGTGCAAACTCCTGTGTTTTTCGTAAATTTTCCAAGGCGTCTGTCGCCAAGGAACAGCGTAGCGTATCCTCAAAAAAATCGCAGGATGATATATTTTCATCGAAAATGAAGTTTTTAGTGAAGGAGGTGTTCGCTTGGACGGCTCCAATCTCGCTTGCTTTCGGGTGATTTCGAATACTTGTTGGGGCTAAGTAAGCCTCGGAAGGACGGCCGACACGTTGTATCAATGAGTCACTGAAGTGTAGTTGAGGCTGGTCATACGCTCCCAAAATGGAAATCTTGATACCTGTTTGGTGTATGCTACATCAGAAAGAGAGATGTGCGACACCGTATTATTCTCGATATGCGTGACTGCAATGTTGTATTGGCAATCATGACCAGTAATTTTGCTGACCTGATAAGAGTGCAATAGATCAGGCTCGAACCACGTGCGGTAAAAGTTGCACGCGGCACGCGTCAAAATTGTGCATCCGACACCTAAACCACCTGCGACACACGAGGAAACACCGGGAAATTCCCTGCTCTCTGGTGTCTCCGCTTCAAAGTTGAGTCCCTTTTTACCCACGGACTTCTTAACACAATGTACTCCTTGGCCGCAATATTTATTAAAAATACAAGATGTCTGTGATATATGCTTAGTTGTGACGGGAAATGTGAAATATTGACGCTCCGTGTGAAAAAAAACACTTTACAGCGTCCAATTTAAGCTTCAGTGTGAATAGGTGCTGGTCGGCAGAGTTAGTGAACCATAAGCAAACTTCCGATGATACAGCTGGTAAGGAGAATTCGGCGGTTGTATATACATTGCAAACTTTCGTGTTGTCCGAAAGCGTATTACAAGTTCGTAAATCGGATTTTACAATGGCGTGTGAACTGCAATCCGCATCCACTAATCCTATGAGAAACACTAAAGTCAGCAAAACAATTTGTTGCGTTAACATGTTGGGTCGTTGTGCGGCTTGGAACTCCAAAAAATGATAAGTTCCAACACTTATCCGTTGAATTGTAGTGCCCAGGAATGCACCACAAAGTAAGCTACAACGAGCTATAATTCGAAAAAATTTGTAAATATGGTATGCCAGGAATATTAGGCCTTGTAATAAAATTAACGTACTCTTGATTAAGACCTTTAAACTCCATAACACAAAAACCGCCTGTAAAGGTACAATACTGTTAAATTTAGCCATGAGTCTCTTATAATTGAAATTGTAAATTTCCGCGTATATTTATTAAGAATTAGAGAAAAAAAAAATTGCTAAATTAAATAAATGAATATCTATTATGGCATACCTTGTTTAGATAACAACAACCAAAATAGCTATTAATATTGTAACACCATTATCATAATTAGCATTATTTATAGTATTTCTATTATTATTATACACATTGCTGTAAAATGCTTGTTTATGCATTTCTGCACAGAGTTAAGGGGAAAAGAAAATTTATTTATAATTAAAAAAAAAGAGGAGGATGTAAGCTATATTTCTGTACTAACAACCATGACGGGTGATCAGTCCATCAAAACAACATACATTAAAAGTTACATCCCTACTTTAAATTTATATAGTTCTTGATGTATGTAGAGGTTTAAAGCTGAACCACTATGTAAACTAAATGTATAAAACATGAAATCAGTAACAACATGACATGATGTAAAAGATGCAGGAAAAGAAGAGAGGGAGAGGAAAAACAAATTATATTTTCGATTTCTTACTAAAATTAAAGGAAGGAGCGGAGAGAGAGAGAGAAAAAATATTTATCTGTTTTAGTTCCCTTATTCCATTTGACCATTGACCTTTTATTCGAAGTAACGCTAGATAACTACCAATAAATCCCTAATTCACAATGCACAAAGTAACTACTGAAGAAATGAATTAATAACGACTTGAAATCAAAGAATAATAATAAACATATATAAAATTGGAAAGAAAAAAAATATGTAAAAACAAAATTAAAATTAACGCGAAGAGGTGCGTTCGCAGCTCCGTTCATAAGAATTAATTTCTGAATATCGCGGTTTTCGCGTGGGAAATTCCAAAAAAAAAAAAAAAAATTCTCCATTGTTCACTGTTCTCCGTTGTCTGTCCGCAACGATCAAATATCGTCTTATAAATTTACGAACCAGAGAGTTAAATGTAAGTGAAGTGATTTTGAATTTCATCTGTTCCCCTCTTATAGGAGACAATTTTTAGAATATCGAAAATCAGTCATTATTCGTCAGTAATATTCATAATTATCGCCATTCCCCATTACCGGGATTTAATTATGACGAGTTTCTGTACAAGCATTGAAAGAATACTATAGAATACAATACACAAAAAAAAAATAATCACAGGAAATTCCCTGCGTACTTCAAAAGTCCCTGTTATCAATTTTCCTAACATAAGTATGCGCAACATAAAATAAAAAAAAATAAATATCAATATCCTATAATTATATCCTAATCGCAAACGCAAAACCCTAAAATCTCAAATAGAAATTTTACATCAAACACAAAGAAAAGAGAGAAAAAAAATTCTATATACATATGCAAAACCCGTTTGAGATATTTGTAAAACAAATGTAGGTTATGATAAAACCTAATAAAAAATAATAATAATCATAGATGTATATAATCAATAAAAAAAAATTCCAAGTAAAGATATAAATGTGATGATACGAGTATAAATGTGTGTAAAATCAAAATGACCTAACAATTTGTTCTAAGAATCCAAAGCTTCCGCAATTCTATTCAAGAAACTAACCCCAGGGGGAGTATTCGACCCTCCTTGTGGGTCAGTGACACGTAATGTCCAGTCAAAGATTCGATCCGCTAGGTTTTGTTGTGTTCGCGGTCTCAAATTATATGAGTGAATGGGCGGTTGTGTGGTGTGTGTATGTTCTTCCACAATAGGTGATGAGGATTGGGGAAAAGTATAAATTTCCGTGGAGTCAGACTTCGGACTCTCTCCCCTGTTTGACTGAACCGTCGTTTGTGAATCTGAGCCCATACTATTATGTACAAGTTGCAATAGCTCCGAAGGAGATATATCATCAAATTTCGCCTGTGGTCTTTGTAAAAGATTTTGACTGTCTGAATGGACATTGTCTGATTTTTGATTTTGTTCCGTCACTATACTCTGCAAATAATCTAACTCTTTTCTACGTTCCGTAAAAGGAATTAACCGTTGCGCGTGAACTCGCACTGGTTTTGCTTTGGGGTTTGTTGCATCAATAATTGTGAAATTAACTTTATTATGTCTTTTTATAATTCTCATAGGCCCGGAATAATTTCTTTGTTTAGGGAGCTTTAAATTGCGATCAGAGTATGTGGTATAAATATACACTAGTTGCCCTTCGTAAAATTCTCTACTTTTAGCAAATTTCGCCTGATACTTTTCCTGTGTTTCAGCTGCCTTAATTAAGTTATCTCTAACTTTTTCAAATGTATGCTGAATTTGCGATGTTTTCTTTTGTACATAATCTGCATAAGAAATATGTTCAACTGGTCGTTTATCATTTAAAATATCGTTTGGCAATGTAGGATCAAAAGACAAGTGTAAGAATGCAGGCTTATCGTTAACAGCCGAATGCATACTAGAATTATACAACAACTGATAGTAATTAAGATATTCATCCCATTGGGCTGTTTCGTGTGCGAATATAGAGAGAGACTTCTTTATATTCAAATTGATCCTTTCAGACTGTCCGTTTGACCTTGGATTTAAAGGTGTCGTCTGAAGTTTAATCACTCCAAGTTTGGAACATAAATGTTGAAATATGTCGCTAATAAAGGCACCTCCTTTGTCTGATAACAAATATTCAGGGAAACCAAAAATGCACGCAAAATCCAAAAATTTCTCCGCAGCAGTTATTGCAGACTGATCCGGAACAGCATATAATTTAACAAACTTAGTAAAGTGATCTATGAAAGTTAATATATAACAATTTCCCTGATTTGTTTGGGAAAGTTTTCCTATAAAATCGCAGGAAACGAACTCCATAGGCCTGCTTGGTATGTGATTTCTTTGCAATGGGACAGGAGGAAGTTTATTAGGGGATTTATAAGAAATGCAATATTTACAAGAGTCTACATAATGTTTCGTGTCCGAATACAAATTGTCCCAATAATACTTTTCCCTAATTGCATCATAAGTTTTAAGATGACCAAAGTGAGGTAAATGTTTGGCTGCTAAAATATGCGGTTTGTATTTGTCGGGTATTACTATTTGTAAAATTTTCTTAGATTTCCCAAAACCTGGTATATAACCCGTATGCATCAATAAACCATCGACCATGGTATACTTAGAACCCTGTAATTGTTCAGTTTGTTGTTTTATGAGTTTACTGATAAGTGGAGATAATTTATGATCAATTTGTTGTTCTTTCTTAATATCTGAAATCGAAGGTAAATCAATTTGCACACTATTGACGTAAAAATCTCTGGAAAGGATATCTGCAACTATATTGTCAGCAGATTTGATTAATTCAAATTTATAGTTATAATCGCTAAGAAATGTAAACCATCTAGTAACTCGATTACATGGAGATTCTAATTTAGAAATTTCGGTTAATCCCGAGTTATCGCAACGGATAACAAAAGAGCGACCATAAAGGTAATATTTGAAACTCTTAACTGATTCAACTATTGCCATTAATTCTTTTTCCATAATGGGATATTTAATTTGTGTTTTATTAAGTTTCTTTGAAAAGTAAGCTATTGGATGGATTATATCAAATTCATCGCGCTGACCTAACATTGCTCCAAGCGCAGAATCAGAACTATCAGTACTTAAAATGAACTGTTTATCATAATCAGGATGAATTAAAATAGGTGGTTCAGAAAGTTTAGATTTTAAAGTATCAAAAGCTTTTTGAGCTTCAGGTGTCCATTTAAACCTTGTTCCTTTCCGTGTCAAATTTGTTAAAGGGGCTGAAATAGCAGAAAATTGAGGAATAAAACGTCTATAATATCCCACTAAACCTACAAATCGACGAACCTTTCTGACAGTATTTGGTACAGGAAAATCAGATATTTTGTGAATATTTGTATTCATAGGGCGGATACCGGTAGAATCTAATGTGTGTCCCAAAAACTCAATTTCCGGCAATAAAAAAGAACATTTTTCTGGATTAAGTGTTAATCCGAATTCTCGAAAACGCTCAAAGAGTTTCCTTAATTTGTTTAACATTTGCTCAATATCTTGGGAGCCCAAACAAAAATCATCAATGAAATTAGAAATTTTAGAATCAGAAATCGGTGCTAAAAGTTGATCAGCCAATTTGGAAAAAGTTTCGGGGCTGGAGGCCAAGCCCTGTGGCATAGCGGTGAAACGGTATGATCCGAATGGACAGCTAAATGTGGTCATATCTCTGTCTTGCACTTTTAAGGGAATTTGCCAAAATGAAGAAGAAAGGTCTAATGAACTAAAGTATTTTGAACCGCGTAAATTTTCTAATAAATGATTAACTAAAGGTAAATTGTACCTTGGATATTTTAAATGTTTATTTAAATTTCGGTAGTCAACTACTAATCGCCATTTCTGTTGAGATGGATCACCGGAAGGATTCCTTTTCTTTACTAACAAAAGTGGGAAACTAATATGACTATCCGATTTCTCAATTAAGTTAGCTGCCTGTAATTCATCCAGCTGGGTTTTTAATTCATGTTGTAATGCATGTGGAACATTGTAAGGGCGAGTTGATGGGAGCTGATTCGTATCAACCTGTAAATTAGGAGTTAATACATGGGTTCGCCCGAGAGTAAAAAGTCGTTTACTAAAAATGTCGGCAAATTCAAAAAGTAAATTGATTAATTTTTCCCGAGTTATAGAATCTAAATGATCTAATTTGAAATCCGATTCATTGAGTTCACTGCGCCTAAGTTCCTTTATGGTGTCGTTATCACGTATATCAATTCCTTTTGAAATGGTACCCATCCGAGTATGTTTATTAAACTGAATCCGTTTTGACGTTAAATTTGAAATCACTACAGATATTTGCTTTCGATTATTTACACTGCAAAGCGATTCCTGAATTTCACATGCATCATTTTTTAAACAAGGAACAAAGAGGATTGTTTCTCCATCCTTGGCTGCAATATCTACACTCAAAGGAATAATTCTGGACTCATGAGGCATTAATTCAAATTTTGAGTGCAACCGAGCATAATCAATTGAGACATTGTTAAGAGCAGTAGAATTAGAATCCCGTAATTTTACAACAGAATTACCCGATTTCATAGCATCGGATTGTAAGCAAATATTATAATTATGAGTTTTTAGAAAATCAAAACCGAGTATCGCGTTGTAATTAGGGGACAAAGTATTTCCAACAATATAAAACGTGTGGCGAAGTTTTTTCGTTCCTAACGTAATAGGAACAATACAAGTACCTAAAATATTAAGATTATCGCCAGAAATGGATTTTACCATAACATCAGTTTTAATTTGTTTGACATTTTTATCGGTTTTGATTTGATTAAACGCGTTTATTCCTAGCAAAGATACCGAAGCTCCCGTGTCCACTAATGAAGTAATTAAATGACCAGCGACTTTCAAAGCCACTACAGGTAAACAAAAATCTTTAGTTTCCGACTCTATAAATTGAGTATTTACTCTATGCGTCGTAATGTGCGAGCTTCGAAACTGCTTAATGCGGTTTACACGTCTATTATAAAGAGAAGGGGGTGCATAATAGCCCGCGGGATGTGAAATGACCCCCTCAATTAGTTTAAATTCTGTGTACTTCTATAGGGAAATGAAGGGTGGGTAGGGTACATTCTTCTGTCGGTCGTAAATCGATTGTTGGCGTGGTTTCTGTTGTGGGATGTCGTAAAAGTTCCCCGGGTCGTTTGTTGAGGCGTTGCAAAGAAGCAGAAAGAAGAGTCGTGATTATTGCGACCGCAAATTTGACACTGGGTCCTGACGTTGTTAGACCTATTATTGTTATAAACCCGCGAATTCTGAAAGCGCGGTGAGAAAGTTTGGGGTCTCGAAAGAGCGTTGCGGTTCGAAAAATAATTTGGAGGGTGTGGAGTGGCAGCTCTGTATCTATTCTGCATTCTAAAATTATTATGGCGCGGCTCAATTTTTAGATTTTCGATCTGCTTGGTTAATGCAGCGACAGTTTCGTGCGTTTTCTGCGCGTGACATTCAATGACTTTCAATAAGTCGGCATTTGAATGATTAAGACTATTAACCTCGCTAGAAATATTCTGAGAATCAGTAAGTGTAGATTCATTAGTTTGTAATAATTAAACATAATTTAAAGCCTCTTGGAAGGATTGTGGATCCTTCATTAATGCCGGTTTTTTAAACTCAGGCAAAAGACCATCAATGAATTTGGATAATTTCGTTTGTTCAACCAACCGCTGAATTTCAGGGTTTGTAGAGTCTAATGTTCCAAAAAATTGTTGCGTTGCATTTGAAACTCGAGTTGCAAAAACTTTTGCCTGTTCTTTAGGCATCATGCGGCAATTAGCGAATTGATGCTGTCGGGTGGCAAGACTAGTTTTCTTTTCGAAATAGGCCAAAAATTTTGTTTTGAATGATTGATAGTTTTTCTCTTGTGATAAATCGGGAGAGTTAATAATATGTGATAAAGCATCTCCCCGAATGCGTGATTTTAGAATGAAAAGTTTTTCTTCATCATTACAATTAGCAAGTGATGTAACGTGGTCGACATTATCGAGGAAAAATTTGGGAGTAACCGCGGATACGTTATCGAATTGGGGAATAATCGTTTGAAAGCCCGCTAATTTAGTAAATAAACTACACGAAGTATTAGACATTGTATTTTCCGTTTCAGGCATGATAAAATAATAAGATGAAATTATACTACCGGACAGAAATGTGTATATAATAATAAGATACTGATATACGATACATAAATAATTTAAAAGAAATATTATAACCGAAATTTTATATCAATATACAACATGAAACACATTATGCCACCAAAGATATTCATACTCTTAAAAAAAAATTTTTAAGATTCTTGTTTTAATCAAGAGATTATAAAAGAAAATTCATAATAATAAAAGAAAATTGTATCATACTACTTATACAATATACATAATAATAAAATACTGATTGAGACTCATGAGGGAAGAAATAAATGAAATTTGTTGTGTCTGTTTACTACCGATATTTCTAAAAAATTAAAGACATTTATTGATATTAATCCCAAATTATCACGGTAACCAAACTTATAAGGTATTAAGGAAATACAAATGGTTACAGCAATAATCAACTGGAGTGGTCACGCACCAACTGCTGGGTTGCTCTCGGCTCTCTTCGCCGTTTATTGACTTTAGGAAATTTATTTTAAACGAATTTATCATGATTACTATTAAGTCTTCTTATCCGCAATAGATTTACCCAGGTTTACCCAGCACGCAAAGTTACTACTCAGTAGGGAAAAGACACAACTAATAATTTAAATGACGAGAGAGAATTAAGGTTAAATAATTTGAAATTTATTTACATATAAGCTTTCACTAAAATTTACACAAACATATTTGATATACTTTATAGATATACATTAAACAATTTTACCAACAATGAATAATAAAACACTTTGAGTCCCTATCCTCTTAAAAGGAAAAATAAATAACTATTAAGTCACTCAATGTATGTTATAAGCGGACTTACCCCATTTCAGCTGGGCTGATGTGCAGTGGTTTTCCATCTTACAACTACCACACTCTAAGGAAAGACCTGTACTAAGAGAAAATGTACTCTAATACTGAGCACCAGAATATGTCTTCTCTCTGTCGCATAACTTTTTATAACCTTCTCTTTTCTATACCACATTTCTATTTTCCAATAAAATCATTTTCCCCTCCTTCTGAGTCTAATATCAGACCGCCCTTTTTCAAACCTTGATCGCCAAATGGTCTAGAATTATTTCCATTATTAAATGTATCATTCTCATTGGATTTTCTTTATTCGATTAAAGTAGCGGACCCCACGCAAATGGCGGCAAAGGCGACAAAGCATGTTCCCCTTTTTCTACCCTAAAAGATTTTGCTACAATACTCCTTTGAAAACTTCCGCCCTTCCTAACGCTTACTAACTTTCGACTTCACAATGACCCTTTCTTCCCAAACACTCCTTCACTTTAACCGCACAATTCCTGATCCTTTAATACATATTTTTTTCTGACTCCGTCTTTCCATAGCTATATATTTTATTACCCTTTTCTTCATTGTAAAATTGTTATTCTCTCTTTCGTTTCTATACTTATTCTTATTAAACTGCCCTTGTACGATTTTAGGCTATACATGAATTCACCTTCCTAAAATATTACTTGCTAAAATTCTTAACATTCATACAAACTCTTAGGTGTGCTTTTATACCTTCTTACACAAACCTTGTATTTTGCCTATACGAACCCCACCTGCATTTTATCTGAAGGCAAGGTGTACCCCACCTGCATTTTATTTGAAAGCAAGTTTTAGGAGTAAACAGCCTCAAAATTCCAAACGAATATCACTTTAGTTTGGTAGACTGAAAAGGTCTAGCACATGAACACATGGGGTGCGGCGGCGGACCTGAGAGGAAAAAAATTGGAAGCGGGAGATTTCTGAGCGAGAACGTTGGCGGCTAAAGACTTCGGTCTTGACGCTCCCAGGAAGATGCAGCCTGATCCCTGAGAACCATCTTTATTCGGGTGAAACCCAAATTTTTTTTCCTTTCCGTTCTTTTAGTTTCTATCCTTAATTTCTCTTTATTTTGAAAGCTATAGCGAATCCCTAAGACTTTTTTTTTTAATTTTATTTTATTTTTATTTTAACTTATTAATAATGCTAGCAATTAAGATCAAAGTTGAAACAGGGTTTTTATTATTAATTCGCCAGCCACATTCTTATTATTCTTCTTATGTTATTGATTTTGTTCAATTAATAGTGTGTAATCAGTATTAGAATTGAGTTTATCGGAATAGTGTTGTGTTAATTAAAATTTGTTACGTCGGATTAATATTTAAAAGAATGAATGTATAGGGAGGATTACTAAAATTGTACAAGTATGTTATGTGTGAATCAACTGTCCAAATAAAATGTTAAGTTAAATGTTATCAGTTGTTTGTCGTCTTTACCAGTGTTGAGTTTAAATTATTTTTATTTCAGCATTATTGAAGATTATTTTTATTTCAGCAGATGTGAGTTAGGTTTTTCTTTTAGAAGTAGATTTTGTTTTAGGTGTGCTTCTAGAATAGGGAAGTAGTTTTCTTTAATTTTCTAATGATTTTAATTTAATTTAATTTTTTATCCTTGCTCATATCCACCACAGTGGAGTAGACAGTAAAAAGAACCTGGTATAAAGTTAAAATTATATGTTATTGGGTTATTGCGGTTAAAATTAAATTCTTATTTTTTTTTGAGGTTTTCACAACGCGCCTCAACTTAATTTCTTTAAAATGTACCAACCTTCTTTTTTCGTTCCAACAAATAAGAGATTCATCTGGCCTTCATTAAGTGCTGACACTGCAGCATGGACCAAGTGTTGTGTACCATGCCAGCGGTCAAAGGTGCAACGACACACCAAGTCACCTTTACAAGAATTTTGGGAACCGTCTCAAAGGTTTCAGCACGTACACATGGATCTGATGGGTCCTCTGCCTCCATCAAATAAATGGTTTCGCCTATTGTTTAACAATGATCAACCATTTCTCTCGCTAGCCAGAAGTGCAGCCTCTTGGGGATATTTCAGTAGCAACTGTGGCAGCGGTATTTTACATTTCATGGATATCACGGTATGGCCCCCGCTCAGGATCACCACTGATCAAGGACGACACAAGTGTACCATTTGAATGCCAATTAGCTAAAGGTTAGCTAAATAGCCAAAACGTTACATTGAATTCCGCCGTTAGAGTCCCAACACTTTAACGCCCTAAGTAAGTTTTTGGGAGCCAATAAGGACTTCAGGATATCACCCTCAAGCCATTAGATTGACCGAGAACTGGCACTGCGCACAGAAAACCTATTAAATTGTCATTAGACTGAACGTTGGTTTGAGGGGGCTGCCCACCGTTCTAGTTTGGACTCTTGTGTGCATTGCAACCATATTTAAAGTGTACCCCGGCAGAACTCGTGTTTGGTGAAAATTTGCATTTGCCAACACAATTTTTTGGCACCACTGAAAGTGAAACATGTGCCGATCCTATTGATTATGTCTCGAAGCTGCGGGCTCATGTGTAAGCCTTCAAGCCGACACTCATGGAAAAGCATTGTGAATAGCGCACTTTCGTACACCCATAGTTAAACGCTGATTCTCACGTCTACCTCCGGCGAGACTCTGTGTGGAGGCCCTTGCAGCAACCCTATTCCTCATTTGATTTTTTCAGGGTGTTTGTGCTTATATATATATATATATATATATATATATATATATATATATATATATATATATATATATATACTAGCTGAAAACCCGTACTTCGCTACGGAGTACATTCAAATTAAATACAACGGTCAATGTATGCAATTCATGCCAAATATGTATATATATATATATATTATATGATAAATACGACGATCAATGCATACAACTGATGTAATATACATATATATATACAGTTGGTTCTCTTTTTAACGACTTTCAAGGGACCGTGAAAAATCGTCCTTAAGTAGAGATCGTCCTTAAACAGAATTTGTGAAAAAATAACATTTCCCTTCACACTTTACAGGTTTAGGACTGTCAATATATTTCTTAATATATTGGCGTGTTTAAAAATGTTATTTTTATTATCATCATTATTTTATTCACAAAAAGTTATTTTAAATTACATTGAAAAAAAAAAGAGTACAAATAATACAATAAATTACGTTTTAAAAAATTCATAAAGTGTTGATTGCTTCCTTCGCCTTTTTTTCGTTATTCTCTTTTCCAGATTTTCTAAAATGTTAAATGAGTCACCTTCCATTTTCGATGTAATATAGCGTCGGAGAATATCTAGAGCAAAAATTGCATCTGTGTAAGACGGTTGCAGTGTCTCGTTTTCCGTGTCTTCAACTTCTTCGTCTGACACTGTGTTTTCGTTTACAATATCTTAATAAATTTCTTCTACATTTCTGAAATCTGTTGTTAAAACATATTTATCACAATTGTAGAAATCTTGAATTGAAACATCCTCATCTTCAACAAGACTTCTCCATTCTTCAGGGATAATGTTATCTTCGTTGATTTCTACATCCGTACTTTGCAGTTCCATACAAGTTATTTGTGAATTTCAGCAACGCGAAAGCAGTTTTTTATTGTGGATGAAGAAACTTCTTTCCATGCTGATGTTATCATGTGCATTGCTTCCAAGATTGTAAATTTTCTAATTTTTATACTGTCAGCTGAATTGTTTATTAATTTCCTAATTAAAGACTTTCTGTAGTATGCTTTCACACTGCGAATGATACCCAGGTCTAATGGCTACAACTTGCTAGTGCAATTAGCTAGTAAGAAATGGATAGTCAAATTTGTAAGTCCAGGGATATTTGGAGTATGTGCAGTGCATCGGTCGATTAAAAGTAAAACTTTTCTCTTTTCTCGATGCATTTTTGCATCAAATTTTCTAATCCAGTCAATAAAAATTTGTGATGTCATCCACGCTTTATTGTTATTGCGGTACTCACAAGGTTTCCTGGTGATATTCTTAAAACACCTTGGTTGCTTTGATTTGCCTATAACTAGTGGTGGAAATTTCTCAGATCCATCCGAATTAGTGCACAGTAAAACAGTCAATCGTTCCTTACTGTGTTTTCCACCAAAACACTTTTCGCCCATATACGTTAAGGTTTTATTAGGCACCATATTGTAGAATAGGCCCGTCTCATCTGCATTGAATACGTTCTTCTCATCATATCCATCTAATTTCCCCTTCAGCACTATTTGCCATTCATCCACTATTTTTTCATCTACGGAGCCACTTTCGCCAGATATGCTTTTAAATACAAGCCCGTATCTTTCTTTCAACTTTGTTAGCCAACCAGCCGAAGCCTGAAAATTTTGCATTCCAAACTTTTCTGCCAGAATAATAGCATTTTCTTTAAATATCACTCCGGAAATTGGAATGTTAGATGCTCTTGCTTGATGAAACCATTGCAGGACTGCCTTCTCAAACTCTTCTGATCGGCCACATTGAATTTTCTGCCGTTTGGATTTGGATCTCAAACCAAATTTTTGTGCTGCTTCAAGAATTTTCTCTTTGCTTGCTAAAATGCCTTTGAGAGTAGACTCGGGTAGCTGAAATTGTCTTGCGAATTGGACTTTTGTTATTCCAACACTTTCTTCCCAGTTTTCAATAATTTTCCCTTTTTCGTGTAGCGTAAGATGCTTTCGCTTTGATGCCATTTTGCTCTGCTCACCTCGTATTCGTACTGGAATGAGCTGCTACACCCAACCATGAATTCTCTAAACATGAACACGTGCTTCCCAGAAGGAGTGAGAGAGGGGGTGCTTTTGGACAGTTCGTAAATCACATGACAACATGGTAGGTACAATAGAGTGATTCCACACCCGCACTAAGAAATTCGATCCACCAGGGAAGAATGTCGATCTTCCGAGAAACAGTAATCCCCCCCCCCTCCCCCGGTTCTTTCCACTGCAACAAGTCTATAATTGCAACAAACATAAAGGAAATTCCGGATCTGTTTTTGAAACCAAAATCCCCCACAGAAAGTAACCCTCCAGTAGATAAAATGTTGAAGAAAAAGTTTATCATGCAAGAAAAAATCGTCGTTAAATAGAAACAAAATCGTCTTAAAATAGAATTTTTTTACGTCGGAGGGACCGGGACCGGGAAATATCGTCTTTAAATAGAGATCGTCGTTAAGTAGAGCGTCGTTAAACAGAGAACCAACTGTATATATATATATATATATATATATATATATATATATATATATATATATATATATATATATATATATATATATATATTTATAAGAAAATCGTAAAGGATAATTTTATAGATAAAATAATGTAGAAGAAAATATTCAAATTAAATCTAATATAAAGAATACTAAAGAATATAGTACAGTTTGTAGAACATTTCTTTTACTGTATTTTAATATTTTTTTGGATAATGCCCAATCGTCTGCCGCATTAGCAAGGAAAATAAATATTTTTTGTTTATTTAGTTGTTATGCACATGACGATAAATTTATTTAAAGTACCAGAAAAAGAAATCACGTGATCAGCATTTAATAAATTAAATTCTAAAAATTAATCTTTAAAAATTCACCAAAAATCAGGAAATGAAGGTAAAGATTCGAAAAAAATTTCATTTTAAAGGAATTTTTATGATCTTTCTCGTGATATAAATTTTATAACCCTCAAAGTATTATTTAAAATGCAAACGTACAAAAAGTTAAAAAAACAGCTTAAAAATTTAATTAAAAAAAATCTAAGAATTTTTGAAAAATCTTTCTTAGTGCACCCCTACACTATAAGAAGAATCGCCATGCAAAATTTCAGCCCTTTAGGTCCAGCGGTTTGGTCTGTGCGTTGTATGTCAGTCAGTGAATGAGTCAGTTACGGAACTGTTATATATATATATATATAGCATTTAAGTATACCCCCTCCAAAAAAAAAAAAAAAAAAAGAAAAAAAAAGTCATAAAAACACATACACAGTTATATAGATAGAAACTTTGTGATTTTAATGAATGATGCAATCAAGTTAATTTTGGAATACTACTGTACCCCCCTCCGATTATGACTTTAAATTCTGAAACTTAAATCAGGAAGCGCTGCATAACTGTGATAAATAACAAAATTCTAGAGTATTTATCATACGCCTGAATGAAAAAGTAAATGATGACCTGTTATGGAGAAAATATCTGTAGCAAAATAAATGATAATGTAACATAACAAAATTAAAAACACAAATACCATACTTTGTTTTGAAGAAAATCTCACATTTATGTGCGTTGAAGTTGAGTGCTTAAAAGAAATACAATTGCAGTCATATTACACAAGACTTAGACTTTAACTAGATATATGAAGTTCCCGTCTCGGACCACCCGGTGAAAAGTAGGAATTCTCTAGTATTACTCTAAAGATAGGAAGACAAATGTGAGACATAATGGAAATAACTCATGAAGGTTTTGGTACAGCTTCAATATAGGACCCCATTGACAATTTTTAATGTCTAAATTTCGGAAATTTTAGTCTAACTTTTAATGGTACTTTTATAGCTCAAACAAAACTATGTTAATTTTGAAAAACGAAGTCTTCCTTATAAATTAAAAAACAAAACAAAACTGAGGACATATTCTACTAATTTAAAATCTGTTGTCATCTTGTAAAGAAAAACTATTATTGAGGTGCCACAGTGTGTTAAACTGAAAGTGTGACAACTTGTTTCTAACTAACTCTCTCTCTCTCTCACACACACACACACACTGTAATGATGCGCCTTTAATTTGGATAAAAGTTATCTGAAATATTGTAGAAGAAATATGTAAAGGCGGCAGCATTACATTTTGGAGAAGTGTACCGGCATAAGAGACTTTTAATTAAAGAATAATACTCTTATGCCGTATTATTCTTTAATTAAACGCCAAACATAAAAGAAAGTGTCTTTTATGTTTGGGCAAGAGAGAAGGGGGACGAAAGCGGTTTGTCGGTGGTTCCCGATTCCAGACAAGATAACGGGGCTGGAGCCAGAAGTGACATTAAACTACAAAGCCTTTTGTGAACAAATTTATGAGTCAATGAGGGGGAATCTACGGCAGGACACGTGGAGTTGACTTTGGGTGGTCTTGAGTGACGAAATTGAAGTGCACACCCATTTGGAGAGAGATATCCAATCGAAGATTTTGAGTTTTGGATAGACGAATAAAAAAATATTGCAGAACGTGGAATGGCTAGAGGTTTTATTAGAAGGCGGTATTAATTTTAGACAAAGAGAATGAAAGGAAATATATACATGGTTCTGAGAAAAAAAAAAAGATGATTAAGATTTTGACGGGGAAGCTGTAGGGTCCCCGCAACCCTGTGTTGTCTTTCATAGAATTTTGAATCGGAGTTTTTTTTACGGGTCAGGCTGTTGGTTTCCTGTGAATCTAAATTTACGTAGAAGACATAAATCGGCAGTTGGTCGAGTGGAGTCAGCATCTAAGTTAGGTAGAAGACGCAATCGACAGCTGTTGGAGTGGAGCCCGCATCTGGGGTTACGCATAGACGTTATCGACCGTTAATCAAGTGAAGACCGCACCTGAGTTTGAGACAAAGAATTGATGGAATCATAGAGTGGAGACTACTTAGATATTCCGCCAGACGTCGAGAGGTTTTCCTCATCATAAAGCCAGACGTGACCACCCCATGCCAAGGAAGGTTTTCGACCCCCGGACCCCATCGCATTAAATCGAATGTCAACAATCATCAAAGGTCAACAAACTGAGTGAGTGTTTTGCATTATTTTGATTTGTTCAGTTCTCACGGTTTCGAGTTAGTTTTGGTGTGTTAGAGAGATAGAAAAAGAGTATAGGTTGTTTCGGTTAGAGTCAAATTTAGTGATTTATAGTTTAAAGTCGTTACGCTCCCTAATCCTATAAAGGTGGTGAATAAATTGAAAAAGTTGGAATTTGAAAATTGAATATTTTGCTAAGAAGGTTATGATTATAAATGTTCGTAGCATATTTGTAAATATTAGTTTTTTTTGTAAATAAATTATGATCTATTTTAAACGTAATGAGTTGGTTTAATTTATGTCTATTTGATCTGTTATTGTCAATTAGGGTCCAGAGCTTTGGGTTGGATTCAACAAAATAACTTAAACACAACGCAACCAAATAATTTTAATTATAAATAAATACGTACTAACCCAAATAAACTACGATTCACGCCCAAAAATCTAATTTCAGGACAGACAATACGACACACACATATTTAAAGATTAATTGCTACATATTTACTTACTAATTTTTTCATTTCACCTCAAAACAACCTCTCCATATAGGTATGCTGGTCATTACACCATCAAAGCATGTCAGAATTTTCCTTCACGAATCTTATCCACGATCTTTAGCAAAAACTACCTTGTAAAAGAGAAACATCTTGATTTATCTCCAATAGGTTACTACAAAGAAATCTCTAACCTTTGCACTCTTACAGAATATATCCATCTACATCCAACTGGTATTTCAGAAATTCAATCAAATTTATGATAAGATATAAATTTTACATAACAGTCCCATGAACATCCTTCTTTTCCAATACGGCAGACGGTTAAAAAATGGACACTAACTTGGACACTATCCTTACCGTCATATGACACCGTGGATTTGCTGGCCACTTTTCTGGGAGCACCATATAGGTGGACCAGCATTACCCCCTTATGGGTCGGTCCCGTAATTTTGAACCGCGTCAAGTGACGAGACCGGAACACTTGACCCCGCGCCTCCAGTGGTAAATTTGAGAAAATGTACCATGAACATTTGCCTCATAATTTCTATATTTGGGGTAATTTTCCTATGTTTAATAACACTAACACAGTATCTATTTTCTATGCAATTTAAGGATTTCTTTGATTTCTGAATGCTTGCATTACATATGATGTGGTACATGATAAACATAAAGGTTTACATTTATTTTGCTAGTTTGAGAGAGGAAATTTAATAAAAAATATTTACAAAAAAACAACAACTTTTAATCAATAATTTATTATATATGAACTTAATAAATACACAAGTCAAAAAAGTAGACTGAGACATCACAACACATAACGGAATGTGTGATATATATAAAAATTCTTAGCTTAGACATTTATATCTATCTCTCAGCTCTCCATCACACAAAATATTCCACTTCATTCTAAAACGCTCAGTTTGAATAAAAAAAGCGCTTCTTCAGAAATTTTTGTACTAATATTACAGTTTAATAGTAGAGAATATGGAAAATTTATAAAGGTATCAAATCTAGTACAAATATACTTCATACCTATTACTTTTAAAGAGATTCAAAGATATTATGAACAGTAAACATAATCACACATGACATACACTCCTATATCTAGGTTAAAAAATAATTTGATAGATACATATTTAAATATAATCAACAAATTACATACACTAAACCAAATCACAAATTTCCATATATTTTGATATGTAATGAAATATAAATTTGATTTTTATTAGAATACCAGAAGTAAAGTATTAACTAATTTTAGACAATCTGTAAGTACATAATATAATATTCATATCATATCTTTGTGAAAACTAGAAATATCAATAAAATATGCATTCTAAAGAATATGACGCAAGATAAACAAAATGCTGCAGCACTGAAAAATTTATAAAAGCCTGAATTTAGTATTACAAATCTCATATGAATTGAAAATAATTAAAGTTGTGCATATTCATACATGTATGCAAGTTATTTTATACAACTTGGTGGACACATTTAAATCCAGGCCACAAATTCAAAATTTTTAAGCGGCAATTTTTTTCAGGCACCATGGAGGAAAATATCATAAAATTGAGAAAGCACTAATTTTTGGTTTAAGCCGAATTGTTTAAAAAAGAGGTTTTAGCTGTCACTAATGTACATATCACATGACCTTGCACAGCCTGAAAAAAACTGGAAAGCTATCTTATGCACTGAAAAATTAGGATATAACAAACTGAAATATAAAATGTACCACAAAAGTAAACTGCAGTGAGAAGAAGTTGATTCCACAAAAAGAAAATCTTTTTAGGAAATAAGAAAGCACAGATAATTTATAAAATCTATCTTTTTACTCTTGGGCCAGAGATAGCCTAATGGTAGCGTGTTGGGCTTCAAACTGAATATGCTCAGTTTGAATTATGATGAATGCTATGAAATACCTTTGTGTCTATGGCGAATATGGGCACGTTATATCCATAGATCACAAAGTCAGTCATATAGTTGTTGAGTAGGGGAAAGTGCAAGTCCTCCATGTGTTGCCCCTGGGGATGCTTTAATCAAAATTCAGGTGGCACCAAGAGAACAATATTGACTTACGTTTATGGTGCTCCCAAATAAAAAGTAATCAATAATTCTGCAATTCTGTGTAAATGTCTCAGGACAAGTGCTCCCATATTGGGGAAAAAAAACAAACCTTTTTACTCTTGCATACTCCAGACAGAATTACAAAGCCATTATCTTCATTTCAGTAACATCGACAAAAGCTGCCACATTAAGTTAATTATGTGTTATGAAATGTAGACATTGTGAGTGTACAAATATCTAGTGTATCTGACTTACTCATTCCACAAAGAAATTCATTAAATGAGGCGGTGAAAGGCAAAAGTGATGTAAGTCACATTTTCAACTTTTTTATTTGAGGGCAAAAATATAATCTCCATGTTTAATTTATAGTGGAATTGCAAATAATTATTATTTTCAATATCATAATAATTATTAAGAATTATAATTTGTTCAATTTAAAGTGGAACTTTTTGTAGTTTTTGCTCTAAAATGCTTTTGACTTACACCACTTTGCCTTTCACCGCCTCAAATGTTAAGATACACCCAATTAAAAAGGCGATATTTATCCCGGAAACTAAAGCACATATTTGGACAATAGAAGTAATGTTATTGAAGTCCTCTAAGTCTGATTTTGGCATTTAATAGATACTTGAAGATCCTAGTATCTATACAGAATCAATATAGAAGAAATCTGTGAGTTCTAGAAGCTAGTGCCTTTAGATATAAAAAATCAAAATTTCACTTACCCAGGGTCAGAAATTGACTATAAGAATAACATGGTGATTCAAAAGCAAGTTTTGACCATTTATCATTGTCTCAATGGTAGAACCTTTTTAAATCAAACTGAATTAAAACAAAAACCAAGATTTAACTGTGCAAAAACATAATTCATCCAAACACTCACTAAAATAATGAAAACTTAATTGATCTGTTTTAAAAGATGAGTTTTAAGATATTTTTTGGTGGAATTAAAATACGTGAATTACAGAGATGGAGTTACATCACTGAATTATACAAACTCTCTTAAGAAAATAATGCTAATAAATTTAATAAAATTTTCACATATACACCTATAGACCCAAGAACAAGGAGAAGACCCAAACTGAGATAAAACTGACTGTATCGACAGTGATCTAAAAAATACATAATAGTAACCAATTGGAGAGGCTTGGCAAAAAAGAAGGCTGAACTGAAAATTTTTTTAAGGAATGCCATGGCTCACGGTTCTAGTGCTAGCCATAATGATGAAATGTACATGCCAAAAAGTATTCCAAAAAAGATTACAGAAGATAATGAAAGGGTAAGGTAAACATAATATTCTTTCTGGTTTTGCTGCCTCCTCCTGAGAAAAATAATAATTTTTGTTAAAGTTGCATGGTGCCTGAAAATTTTGTCAGTTACTTCAACAGTTAAGGTTAGCTTAGAATATTAAAAGTCACTTTCTTCTTGTATTACTTTCAGATAAAGGTGCAGATTATTATTATTAAAACTGTGACGCTTTACGTGAGCTGCAACATACATTTTCAAGCCAAAAGTATAGTAATGTTTAATGACTATATATGCAGGAAAATAAACTTCCTGGGAAAAAAAAAAAAACTTTTAAAGAGGAGAACTCTAATAATGAAATCAGATCTAATATAAAATTAATATACACAATATATGAGATCATTTATGTACACATATGACAACAGCAATTAATAAAGATAAATTTTGGTCTGATATATGGGTCGAAAGGTCAATCCATAAATATTACTCTTTACTATCAAAGTAAATGTTTTGAAAAATATACAATTCCTAATAATGAAACAACATTATATTAAAAAATAAAGAATATATTATTATAAATTTATCAGCAGTTAACTTTTGCATTGTCATATCTTAAATTCCAAGGAAATAATTGAAGTTTGAAAAATATATTTAAATATACATAGTAGTTATCATTGGTATGAAGCATCATACAATTCAATGCAAAAATTTCTAAAAGAGAACACTTTCTCCAGTAGAAATAAAATAAGTTTAATTTTTCTTTTTTTGTTTTTGAGTGAATAAATACAAATAAAATGAAGTTCAATTTCTTTTCTAATAAAATAAGAGAGGACATCATGAACATATCTCTGCTGTAATATTTATCAAAACCATGAATTACAGTCATTATCAAGAAAGAGAGTTTCTTACTAAGAAAATAACTGAAGAAGATGAAAAGTAATTAATTCCTTATGTGATTTTGATTACAGGTAGTTAATCTTAGTTAATAAGTCAGAACTGCTTTCCTATCTTCATTATTTAAAATAACAAAACAATAAAGGCTTAATTAAAAATATAAAAATTTATTGAAGCACGACTACTAAAAATTATTATAAACAATAGAATGTAAATAAAATTTTTTTAGTAACTGTATTGAGATTAAAACTTTGGATACAGCCTCAGATACAAGGGGAAAAAAAAAGAAGTCTAATTACGGGAAAAATTTATTTACAGACAGCTGCATATCCTAAATTTGTCTTCCTCTATTACTTCCAGCAGTCTATGAAATACTCAGATTTTTTTTTTTTTTTTAAAAAGAAAAGAAAAATTGAATCATGAACCCCCTATACTTCAGTTTAAAAAAGGTTACACAGAATATTATTCATTGAAATGTTGTCTTTTAAGCTCAAAGACAGCTAATATATTTTCTACATTATAATATGTGGTTGGCTATTTAGATTAATTTTCTATCTCAAGTCAGCTTTCCTTTATAATCATTTAAATAGAAAAAAAATTAATAGTTTACTGTTCATCATTATTGTATTGAAACAATGGTTTCAATATAATAGGGTAGGTGTCCCAAATATCTCCTACTCTAACTTTTTTTCGACATTTCATCCCCTTTTTAGTTTCTGATTAGGCTGAAAACTCAAAGAACACCCCTAAGAACTATTTTCTTTAGTATCCTGTGATCAATCAGCTCCAAAACCAGTGCCAGTTTAAGTTATGTAGCTAAATTGGAAAAATTGAAATTTCCAGTGAACCCAAAAGCAGTTCCTAATATTGCCTACCTCTGTTCCTACTACTGCCTACCAGGTGAAATTAGGAGCACCTGTTAAAAGGCATTGCTAGCAAAGTCTCTGTTTAATGCACTTTCAAATGGTATAAGCGAAATTGGAATTTGGATGCACTTACCTGGTCATTCACTGGATTCTGATTCTTTGGAGCCAAAATTTACGAAGACAACAGCCAAAACAATTTCAGATACCATATAGTTTCTGTTGTAATTGATAAGAGTGTTGTCACTATCGCCGCTGTTAGTACAAACCCAGAACCAAGAAGTTACTGTATTTTCTCATACATAGCGCAAATCATACTTTGGAAACGCAAGTAAGCGATATTAGGCACAGGGGCTATATTTGGGACACCCACCCTAATGGTGAACAGTTAGTAGCAACTATTAATTAGGTACTTCTATGCATAATTAGTTGCTAAAACTGAAATTTAAAAACAAAAAAATAGACACATTTCCAACCTGCTTTTAAGATTCTTGCTCTCTGCTACAGAGAAAACCACTAATGCATTCATATTCTTTATTAAATTATGACCGCTACTCTCAGAGTTACACTGACCACTTGAGGTTTTGAGGTTACAGGATGCCTAGTTACGGAATCAAAACTCCAAAGCAAATATTTTGGTTGTCATACTATTTTCTTCTTTTACATGAAAATTTTTTTTCAAAGATTTTATATACATCACAAACAGTGATTATTTAAAGATCCAAAGCCAGAGGATTCATGAAAATTCAAAGCCATAACTTTAAATGAACAAATTTAAAACTACAAAAACTTTTTCTTTTCCTAAGAAATTATCGCTTCCTTTCATCATTTAAATTCATCTTTAAAGTAAATCATAAGTAAAACAAAATAGATATTAATAATTTTTGGATCAAAGTTAATTTTTTTACTAAAAATTAAATTTTTAAAATCTAATACAATTATAAAAGACTAGTTTTTCTTTGGCTTACCATAACAAATTGGAAGGAAAGATTATCCCAAAATTACTTTTGGAAATAAGAAATAACATATAATAAAGAACAAAGAACAGTGAGATCCATGAATAAAGTAAACATAAAAAGTTTTGAACATACAACAAAGCTAAAATTTTATAACAACAACAAATACTATCATCTGCCAAATATTTTCTTTATCATTTGGACCAAATAATTTTATACTGATGCTTCTTAGAAATATTGATCATGAAACAAATGTAATATAAATACCTATAAAGGCAAATATGTATTTAAATTTTGATAAAAAAAATCTGATATTTGTAATAAGAAATGTCTAAGACAAAGAAACAGAATAAATTAATTTTCACCAATATTTTCAATGATAAAACAGCTAAAAAAATAACTTAAGTACACTTTTCATTTTTTTTAAAGCAGATAACTAGATATATAATTTTGATATTAAAATGATTATAATGAAAACAGAAAATTAATACAACTATAAGATATTACAAAATTTGGAAATTACATACTAAGATAGTTTAAATTAATATTACAGTATAAGTATATTGGGGTGTGGGGAGGACAACTTAGTAAGATTATTATATTATAAAATTTTCTGCAATAATATTTTTTAATATCAATAAAGTTCAGTAGCTAAGTATTATTTAAATACGAGCAGTCTTTCACAATATATGTACTGAGATAGGTCACATTTTCTGAAAAAGCTTTTGAATGTTTGAAAGACTATAATAAATGAATTCAAACTAATAAAGATGAAAAATTGTTTGTGTATAAATAAAAGAAAAAAAATCGATACTTTTATAATCTTCTTGGAAATATCAAGAATTTTTCAAATTTGTGAAGATTATTGAAATTTTGCTCTGTAAAAAACTTAATGTGCAAATGTCCCCATACTTAAATCTTGCCAATGTCAATTAATAATACTTAAAGAAAATAAATTAAAAAAAAATTAACTGCACCAAGTTTTTCTTCCTTTCAAATATGAATTATTATTTTCCTTTATTTATTATACTACTCACTGAATGAAATTTGAATAGAGATTGCATTAAATTAAATCATTAAAAATTTACACTTGAAGTCTACATACAACATAAGGAGATATATAAATTATTTTTCTAATACCATGGTTAGGTACATAAACTGACATATATTTGTATACAATGATCCAGTTCTACATTTAAATATGCTAAAGAAGCATTACCAAATCTAAACCACAGTTAAATTGAATGATTCAATTTCTATTATTCTGAGTATTTTATAAAATGTGTTTTAAAACTGAATTTTTCATGAGCATTTTTTCAAACACACTTTATAAAAACAATAGCTTTCAGGAAATATTGAAATTTTTTATGAAAGCTGAGTAATATTTTAAGTACATTTCTTATTGAATACATCAATGTCCCCTAATAACTCAAAGACATTAGTTAATTCACGAAGCTGTTTTATCATTGTCTTTAATTATGAAGACAATTTCTGAAAGAAGAAATCAAATCATCAAGACAATACAAATAGAATGATAAATAATACATAAAACTTTTTAAAAATATAAATCAATAAAACAATTAACATATATTATGCACTTTATATTTTACAATTGCACTTTTGTTTCTCCCACATAAATATTTATGATATACTTTTTCACTCAAAGGAATCAGCAAAATTCATGCTAAATATACAAAGCTTTGTAATAACTGCTCTAATAACTTGCACATCCATGAGTATAAAAAGATCCATAACATACAAAAATTGCTGCCAATTACATAAAATTTTTACAAATAAAAAAATAAAAATATAACATTTAATAACAGCAAACAATTTGAAAAAACATGATTATAAATATACATTTCATTTAGCTGAGAGATAAATGATATTTACACCTCCATTATAAACTATTAAAAATCTGATAATCATGCTTAAAAAATCATATTCATATACTAGTACAATTTTTTTTACAATAAAGTTGCACAAACAAATGTTTGTACAAACCTCATGATGCTTGCATTATACCTTGCCAAGTAAATTAAAGATAAGTGTGATTAATGAAACATTACTCTTCACTGTATCACATTTGTCTGTGTGTGTGAGAGAGAGATATCATAATTACTTTGACTCATTAAAAGGAAAAATTTTAGTAAAACGTTCAAATTCCTTAAAAATTATATAGTTGAATTTTTCATTTTTTGTTTTCGAGTGTTATTAGTAAATTAAAGATAAGTGCGATTAATGAAACATTACTCTTCACTGTATCACATTTGTCTGTGTGTGTGTGAGAGAGATATCATAATTACTTTGAATCATTAAAAGGAAACATTTTTAGTAAAATGTTTAAATTGCTTAAAAATTATATAATTGAATTTTTTGTTTTTGAGTGTTATTAGTAAATTAAAGATAAGCATGATTAAATATTACTCTTCACTGCATCACATTTGTCTCTGTGTGTGTGAGAGAGATATCATAATTATTTTGACTCATTAAAAGGAAAAATTTTAGTAAAATGTTTAAATTCCTTAAAAATTACATAAATATACAACTATATTAAAAAATAATTACAGTTATATAAACTGAAGTGAACTAGATATTAATTTTAAATTTACTGTTAAGGAAGAATGGATCTAATGATCAGCTTCTGAGATATAGTTAAAATTAAACATAAATCTTACATATCAAATATATAATTCCTGCTACAGGAAACAGAATTGGTAATTTAGAAGAAACAATAAAGCCAATTATAATGAGCATTTCATGAAAAAAGATTGTTTTACATGCTTTTGTACAGTTAATTCTTCAAAAAATTAAGTAGGGAGAAAACTATGTATGAAAAACGATAAGATGAATACAAATAATTTTTTTTTTAATTTGAAGGATGATAAAAACAAATTATAAACCCAACATGCAATATATATAAAAATAACAATTCATACACAAAATTTTTTTTGTGTAAAACTTCAGAAAAATAGCCACTGACAGCAAAAATTGCTGGCATATTCTGAACAGGGTGGTAAAAGCTGCAGTTTTAGAATTGCATAACAAATAATGGAATAATTGTTTCAAATTCATAAAAGCAAAAAATGAACCTGCCTTAAAAAATATTTTGCATAAATTATAACAAATATATACAAATATTAATTTTTAAATTTTCAGGAAGAGAAACTAAATGTGTTCATTTCATTTCTTTACATTTTGAACAGAAAACATATTATCTATATTGGTAATAATAATAAAAATAACAACAACAACAACATTAGAGAAAGCAAACCTCAATGACGAATGAAATATTACAAACATATCTTCCTTACTTAATTTGATATATATACAAGACTAAACATTTTAATATTGGAATATGATACAGGGAATTAAAAAAATGCAGTGATTTTAAACTAGAATAACAAAATGACTCTGCCACATGAAAAGTGTTAAAGAATGAAGACTAGAATATATAAAGATAAATGACCTTCCCACCCAAACTACTCTGTTTATTTAATACAGCATTAACTTATTCATGAGAGAGAAATTTTGGCAGATTATGAGTGAAAAGAATTTTCCTCAATTAATAGTGGCATCACTGAAATGAGTAACAGAAATCTCTATTGTTCAGTTCTACTAAAAGCAACATATGGTTCATAAAAACATGAACAATTTATAAATTAAAATACATTTGATATAAAAAGCACAAAGCATACAAAAACTAAAACTTCCTAAACAATTTTGTAATGTCATGCTTGTTAGCAGAAAACCAAATAGCAGAGGCAAAAGTTGGAAAAAAAAGAAAAACTATGAGAGTTTCAGGATTATCAATCTACAATTACATATTATTACCACCTAAATCAAATACTGAAGTGGTAAGTTTTCAGTAATTAAGAGTAAACCTCACTAAATGAAAATAGTGAATTTCAAAAAATTCTGTTGTTGAAATAATTGCCGCCTAAATAAACATTAAAAATCCTAAAAAAACCTTAAAAGATAAAAAGCAAAATTTATACATATTTTTTAATTTTTATATTTATGAATCTCTCCAAAGAAAATACAATCCATTGCAATGGTAAAAATATAAATCATTCATGTAGTTATATAAATTCATGAAGAACTGCATGAAATATTGAGATAGGGGAAAAAAAATGTATGCATAAAATCAGCCACTGGCATTTCATTTAATTCCTCCACATTTGGTTTCCCACCAATACGACAGACCTATCAAAACTGATTAAAGAATGATTGTTTTGTAATATTTTACATATTTCCTTGACAAGTTTATTTATACAAATCACACGCTACTAGATTCATCCCTGTCAACTACTTCATCCTCTTCCAGATCAATGCCCTGAGGAATAAGAGGCATGACTCCAGTAGGTATTGACTGACTTCGAATCATTGATTCAGGAGTCCTGACAGGTGAATGATTGGGAGTGGTGGTTAATGAAGCTGGATTGCTTGTGCTGTTGCCTTTATTTCCCGCTGTCTTCTTGTTGGGCAGTGGTGGAGGACTAGCATCGCATTCTTCAGCGCATGCTTGGTCCAGCAAGGGGCTGGGTGTTGTGGCAATAGGAGTAAGAAGAGGAGATGGTATTTCTTGGGAGTCTGAGAGAATTGGCACATGGACATCACGTGACTGGGATGTCATAACAGGTAGAGAAGTCTAAGAAATATAAATATAGATTTATTTACCTAGTTCCCCTTGAAAATTTTTAAGTTTCTATACATTAAAAATAAACTCTCCAATTATCTATTTAAGTTTCTTTTAAGATTTAGAGGAAAGAATTTTGCTATAATAGGTTAGTTGGATAATGATGAAACCTTTTAACTGCATGTAAAAAATTAACCATTAAAACCCATTATGAGTGTTACCAATCTGGAAGTTTTTGAATAGATTTAACAGAAAAAAAAACTTTATTTCCAGGTTTAATAAGTGAAAATTTATGCATCTTTTTGGAAAACAAATAATCTTATAAGTATCTGACATCAAGCATAGCATAAAATTAAAAATATAGACACATTCCTAAGATAAATAGTGAAACTGACAATTCAGTAATTAAAGGTTAGTTATTCAGATTATTTTTTAACCCTAAGGTTACTTTTTGCAACACCAGGAAAAACAGTGCAAAGAATGGTTACAAACACCCATGTCACCCTTTAGATTTGGATCCACAGAATAGGGTACCTAAGATAAGCACCCTAGTCATTCTGTCACCATACAACCTAAAATTCAATATTTAATCATTTTATATAGTCACTGAAAATTATTTTTATGTGTATATATCTGTGGCTTGGTACAAGAAGTGCCTAAGTCAGTTTTTTTCCAAGATGACTTTGTTTGCTTATGTCTCTTTAAAAAAACATTAATTTCAATGTAAGAAGTACTCAAATCTGTAAAATGGTTTAGAAAACACTTTTAAAGCATCAACAGACTTGGGTACTTCTTACATTGAAAATAATATTTTTTTAAAGAAACATAAACAAACAAAGTAATCTTGGAAAAAACTGACTTAGGCACTTTTTGTACCAAGCCACAGGTATATATATATATATATAAATATATATATTATATATATATATATATATATATTATATATATATATATATATATATATATTATATATATATATATATATATTATATATATACATATATATATATATTATATATATATATATATATATATATGCAAAATTTAAAAATATAAATATTTTTGTTTAGTATCTTTTTCTTTACTGCAAAATCATTGTCATCTTATAACAAGGAAAATTTTGCATACTTTTTTCATTAGTCTCCTTGGAAGTGCTGGTTTTGGTTCCTCTGGTTGTTGATTAGGGATTCCAGTCCAAGAAGAAACCATCCTCTTTTCATTACCTTTAAAAGGTTGTATGATAAAGCAAATTCAATTACAGGAGTATAAAACTTCAATATCACATTCATTTGTTTTATAAAAAAATCATTAATTTTGCTGAAACAGTAATATGAGACATTAGTTTGCATCTTTTAATCAGAAATTTTTTTCATAGTTTAAAACTACTAATATATTTATCAAAATGAAAGAGAGCCCACATAATGCTATATCACATGTAATCAAAGGTAATGATCATTACTCATAAATAATCATTTTACAATTGTTTTACTGTATTTAAAGAAATCTCTAGAAGATAAAACTTCATAAATTTTAGCAGTACCTCTCGGAGGCAAAGGTGGAGCTTCTTCTTGTAACAGGTTTTGTTCCGACCAACTGTTGCGTGCTGATCCTTTAGGACTACTACCAGGACTCAAAGATGATAGAATTTTTTCAGCTATGTCAGGAGTGTGTAACCATTTGACTGGAATGTTTGGACTCATGAGCCTGTTGAAAGGATAACCTCGAGGGTGGGAATAATCTTCCACAGAGTCTTTGGGAGGAGATGTTTGTGGTCGTTGTCTTTCATTACAGATCTAAAGGAAGAAAATGTTTGCATATTAAGCAGATTTCAGTGAAACTAGAAAAATAATGGAATTATGGCAGAACTTACAAAGTAGCATCTAAATTTGAAAAATGTAAATTTAGAGTTAAAATGAGATCATGAAGAGCAAATGAAAAATAAATAAATAAATAAAATGTACTTGGCATTTGATAATTAGAACAGCTTAAAAGGAACAATAAAAAGGCTGTTATTTAAACTCATTATAACTATTTTCTCAAATACAAGTTTAATGCGACTAACTGATTAAAATGGATTAAGATTACTTCATCTATTCAAACTTATGTAAAAAAGAATACTACATTTAACAGATTTATTATAGTACTAGCTGGGCTTCATCCAGCTACGCTCAGGCCATCCGTCCACCAGACAGACGGCATTTAAATTTTTTTTCACTTTTAATTGCCAATAAATCCCCAAAAAATCAGTACAATTTCAAATGATCTATTTATGATTAAAAAGTTTGAATTAAATGTATGAAAGATAGAAAAAGAATTAAAAATTAGACACACAATGAAACATTTCTTTTCAGTAATTTTTTTTTTAGTGAGAATCATGCTTTGTTTACATTGTCACAGATGGATGATCTCACAGGAGATGCCTCATTAGAATTCAAATAATTCTAAAATTATTGAAGAAACAGATTAAGTGTACACAGAAAAAATTATCAGTTTTTAAAGCTCTTTCTAAATATGCAAAATTTATGTACTTTCATGAAAAAAATATATCGATTTCGACATTTTTAAACATGGCCAAATTTCATAACAGATGTTATACCAGAAATAGTATACCCGGGATTGTTCTGCCGACCGACAAAGTCTTTCTTTTATTTATATAGATGCAAGCTGTAAGAAGCAGATTATTTTGGAGTGTTGAAATACACTCATTAGGTTAGGTAGACCATGAAAGAATAAACCTTCTTTATAATTAAATTTATAATACTCAGAAAAAAGTTATAAAAACATAAGTATGTTTTATAAATTAATATTTTTTGTAGTCATAAAAAGAAGGTACAATAAATTTTGGAACTGTTTTGATTTTTCTGTAACTTAAACTAGGCAGACTTTAGAAGGCATGCAGTTTAGTAATTTTGGGAAATTAATATTCTTTTACTGGTATTCAACTTCCCTTTAAGGGGACAGTGGACCTTCAAACCTAACTTTTTTTGTTTTCAATGGATTTGCTTGAAATTTGAATATGTGATTAGTACCATAGATATGTAAAAGTGGTTAAAATTTAATGATGAAATATTAATAATTTATGAATTATAAATTATATAAAGAATTGGACTAATTAAAAATGTTCCATGCGCATTTCTTTTGCATATAATATGTTAATTTTTATTTACAGGATATTTTATAGAATTAACAATGAAACTTATTGCTTATTTTAAGCATTCATTAAAAATATAAAGAGAAAAAAATAATAATAGTGAAAATATCCTTTTTATTACACAAAATACCTATAAATCATCTTTTCAAGTACAAAATTTAGAAATTCTGAGCTACGAAGCATAATTTTTTTCAATAAGATGTATTTGATATACAGTTAACTATATAAAACTTAAATTTCAAAGCAATACGATAATTAGAAATGCGTCTGGAGCAGTTTGAATATTCGTATGACATGAAAATTTTTATTTTGAGAAAAACACATTTAAAGTTATTGCTATTAGTAACCACATAATATCTAAATTAAATACAAATGCCTATAACTAAGAAAGTAATCACAGAAATTAAAAATTATTTTTGCAACACATTCCTACTCGTCCGTAGTTTCACAATTCAATAAAATGAAAAAAAAATCGAATTTTTGGACAAATTTCACAATTTTGAAAGTCCACTGTCCCCTTAACTACATTTTTGCTAAGCATTCTTCAAATATTTTCTAGCTTACATCAATTTGGTAATTTTGAGATTGAATTTCTTACATGTTTCACCAGCAGTTATGAATTTCAGCTCTACTAATCAGTTCTTTATGTGGACAGTTACAAAATGGTACCATTTATGGAATGTAACAGAATGTATCATTTAAGAAAGCTACGCAACAACATAGATTTAATCCTTTAAATTCCTGCCTATTTTTGTTGTAAAAGCGAAATGGTCAAGCTATTGTTTAAAAATGAAATTAAGTTGATAAAATTAGAATAGTCATCTATGATCAACAATTCTGTTTGAAAGCACAACAATGATAAAAAAATGAGCTTTGAAGTTTTGTCTTGGTGCATGCAAAATATGACATGATCCTTTTTAAAATATCTAACAAAAATATTGTTGAAGACTTCCAGTCTGAACTAGTAATACATGACTTTAACATGCCCTGAAACTCAATCCTTAGTCCACCACCCTATGAAATCTAGATCAATATATTTCCAGAATTCTCTGGCTCATTAAAGAGTACAATCTCTGTTTAATTTTTATTTAGAACAGCATTGACTGTAAGAACAACTCAGGTTATGTTAATTTACCTTTGATTCAGTAGATGAGGTCAAAGCAACTGATCGAGGTCTGTTTGGAAGAGGTGGAGGTAATGAAGCTGCAGAACTAGGAGACACAGGAATGTTAGCAGCCATCTCATGATTTTTATCGCTTGGATGAGTATAAATCTCTTCTTCATCAGAACCCTCTGGGAAGAAATGACCGTAGATGCTGGAACCAGATGAAGAGGAACGATTACTGCCACAAGGCTCCATAGGTTTCTTTGATGGGTCGCAAGGCAATGGAGGCAAAGGAGTGCTGAAATTATGAATCAACACAAATTTTACAATAAACATATAAAAATGTAAAGACAAAAGATTTATATTTTATGAAAATTACAAGATACACAGAATGTAACATTAAAAAATTTTTTTAAAGATGAATAAAACAAATATCATGATGTCAGAAATTATTCCTCACATAAACATACAAGATACAGAGAGAGCTCCCAGTCCATCATACAAAAAGATATTTTCAATATAAACAAATCACATGCATAAATACTTATCAAGCTCTGTTGGAACAACAACAAAATGTATGAATCTCCATTAAAAATGTCCAATAATTTCCTACATAATTTTAAAAAAAAATGCTAGGTACTGAGAAATTTAAGCCATTTTTTTATGCTAAAAATTTAGAACTTCAGATTTAGGAAGGTTTAGTGATTTTTTCAAGTTACAGAAAACGTCACTTGAAAATTAAGATTGCTTTTAGATTAGATCAGCTTAACTGATGTTGAGAGAATTATAGAACTTATATAACATTATAATTATGATCTATAAAGGAATAGTTATACTATATGATTTTATGACTCAGAACAATTTAGAGCAGATTTTATATTAAGAAGTAAACCTACATGATAACTGAAATAGAACTCAAAATGGTTATTTAAAAAATAAGTTTTAAAATCTCGAATGTGAGTACCGCTTATTGGATAAAATATAAACAATGTAAAATTTTCTGATCTGATAAGAGCAGATAAGGATGGCAAAGAAAGTAATACCCCTCCTTAGCAATATAAATGTTCAGATGTTTGCAGTTTGATAATACAAAAATATCTCACTTCACAATGGATGGCCTCCTGTAGTCAACAGCATCACCAGCAGGAGGAGGTGGCAACTCTCCCCGTCTATTAATAGGAAATCTGGAAGCCAAGCTGGGAGAGTCCACTTCCCTAATAGATTGTTTCATCACGGAAAAGCGATCTACTAGACGACGATGTAATGGAATAACTTCAGGGGGAGCTAGTCGTCCATGAAGAGAGAGACCACCTTCTAAAATTTGAACCTGGTGAGAAAAATGTCATAAATTTTAATTGTTTTGGAGTAAAATTATAAACTAAACAAAAATAGTATTTAGAAATTTAAAAAAAATTAACCCTTTCGCGATGGCTGTTGCGATCATGCACCTTCCGCTGAGGCCGGAGGTGTTTCCTATGAGTGCTCCCTCCAGGCCAGCTGTCTTAAGTGCTACGCCTAATTTTACGAAAAATTCCAAAAAAGAGTAACATTTTTGGACAAATCTATACATTTAAGCTATATATGGGTTACATACACATTCATTTATAATTTCTCTATTAACAATTTTTTGTTTTACAGATTAAAATATTTTTTATAGTATTTAATTAACTATTGGTGTAAATCAGAAATCTTGCAGCATCAGGGTCTGATGGCAACTCAAAACTAAACGGCGAGGTGAACCCGTATGTCAAACGCTATAATCCCACATCAAATGAAAAAAAAAATTACTGGTAAATAAAGAATATGTGCAAAGTTTACTGACAGCTAGCAGAAATAAATAGTTCTCTCTATTTGTTTACAAAAAAAACCACCGCCGGCATTTGAGTCATATCCCTCTTTATTTCAAAAACAAGGTCACAACTATATGTATTCCAAATTTCATAGACATAGGATGCCATCTAGTGCCCCAAAAATTAACTAATAAAACGTTCTGATCTACTGTCACATATACGTAACAGTCGGTAGCAGAAGTCTTTTCTCTCTGTCATGCCAGCAGGACAGCCAGGAGAAAATGCGGATAGCAGCTGTCACATATACATGACATTCACCGCGAAAGGGTTATTGCTTCAAAATAACAACTTAACCTAAAAAAAAAAAAAAAAAATTTAAAATAATAAATCCTATTAAAATTCACTTTCTTGAATTGGAATTTGATTAATAAAGAAATAATTACTAAAGAAAGCTTTAATTATAGGGAGATTCGGATGAAAACAAAATTTTACATTATTCAAGCTAAGTAGAAGAATAACATAAGTTTAACTAGTCAATAAATGATATACCAAACTTACTTTTTCAAGGATTAATGATTTGAGCTTGATTATTTTATGTGTTTCTTCTGGATTTTGCAAACTAAATTCTAAAGTAAAAAATGCTTCTTGGTATTTAGCAATGCCACCATTGACAGCAGCTTCTATGACACCTTGCAGTCGCATACTAAGGGGGCTAATAGAGCGCCTTGGCTCAGCTGTATACTGAGCAATCAATTTACGAAGCTCTTTGTTCATGTGCTCAACAGTTTCACATGCATGAGTGATAGGTGATAGCTCAATGACATGAGATTCAATGACTTCAAACCATCTCAGAATTCCAGGGAGTTGTGATGCAGTTTTTAAAGTTGTTCGTTCAATCCATAAGCTCTACAAAAATTAAAATAGATGGATAATTAATTAAAATACAGTGAAATTATATAATTTTTCTAACCTTTCATACAATTACTTTTTGGAAATACTTTAAACTCTTTTTTAGATTTCAAACTAAGCACAGCAAAAGCATAAAAATCCCAACTTGAGTAGCATATTTACAAAAGAAAGAGTTGAAACTAGGCACCTTAGGGCTATATGCTAAACTACAAAAATGCATTATTGGAATTTCAATAGAAAAATTATTAAAAATAAGCAACATGCTGAGCAATGAAAGACAACATTAGGCCAGCCGCAAACTGAACCCAGCCCATGCACAGCCCATGCGTGGGGGAATCTGTGAAACAGAGTTTTGACCAAGTCACCACAAATTGAGCCCAGCCCACGCAGCCGTGACCCACACGTAGGAAGGTCTGGGATTGTCGCACAAATTTCATGGGCCGTGGGTCAGATTTGGATAGACGATAGCAATGCCCCCTGGCTGGCAAAACATTCAGAGCATTATGAACTTCTTTACAAAGCTGTTATTTATCATTATGATATATAGATTTTTATTACTTATCATTTTTATATACAAATTGTAGTAAATACAGAACACATTTTAGAATTTCATGTAATCTTGCATTTTTAAAATTGATACATACTTATGATAGCTGTATGGTTTCCAGAAATATTAATTTTCTAAATTTAAAATTTGATTTGGTCAAAGTTATACGAATTTGAATTTTGATTTTATTTAATTGCATTGTTTATCTAGTATAAAAATGATATATATATATATATATACTGATATATAGCAAAGTTACATATTCTTTGAATAAATCTATGGTATCATACTTTTTAAGTTATGTCAACATTAGTGTGTCTTGTACATTAAACTATTGTATAGAAGTATGTATCAATAATTTTAAAATTATTGATAAAACTCCCCATGGATATTTCTGCCAGCTAAATATGCAGTTCTTTTACTCTTCCCCCTTGTAACTATAGAATATAATAATATTAGTTCTTCATTCTCTGATTCCTATTCCAAATCCATAAGAAGTTCAACCTTGGATGTCATCATGCTAGGCTGGTATGGATGCGTGAGCTGTGCTCAATTTGTGGTGCCCCGACCCAGCCCAAGTGCGTGGGAGGCGGGGCCTGTGCATAGGCTGGATTCAATTTGCGGTGGGCCTTAGCAAGCCATTAGAAGCACTTTTATAAGAAGTTATAAACTGAAAGAAGTATATACTCATGAATACAAAAGCACTCAAATCAATAAAGAGGAATAAGAGCAATATAGAAAAGACAACATCAGCAATATTGAGAAAAGTTTCCCTTTGCCCAGTGCCCCATTTCTCTATGTTTGGTAATTTGCATATTATCAAAGAAATCAGCAAGATTATAATTGAGTACATTTTCTTCATTAGTTGTATTTCTTTCCTAAAAAATGTTATATGAATAGTGGTTACATGAATAGCTTAGTTTACAACCTTTAAGGTAGTAAACTAAACTGTAAAGCTGAATACAAAACATGCAATACAAAATTCATTACATACTTTCATTCCTTCAGTACATTTAAGTCTTACAATTAAAAACTAATACAGAACTTAAAAACTAAGATGTAAACATTAAAAATTCAATAAAAATTCATTACTGATTTTCATGGTTTTCTAAAAATACCTTAAATTCATTGTCTTTGTCAACTTGTCCTTTTTGTACTGGTCTGTCAAACTGAAAAGATGAAACATCATTCACTAAATAATAGCTGATAATTTTTTCTGGGATGTCTCTATTTTCAAACTCTGGCTTAATCTTGGGTATAGGTTTAACATTACAGATTTGGATATCTGATTGGTTGAGGAAATTCAACATGATATTATCTGTTATAACTTTACACAGAGGTAGAATATTCAATAAAACCTAACAACATATACAAACACTCTTCTAATGTCATATTACTTCCTTTTCCCTCTATCATGACAAGCAATTATAAAAGATTTTTGAAAAATAAAGTTTATGATCCTGGACAAATTGTTGAGGAACCTTAGCTAAAGAGTTTATGAAAAGTATCAGAAAGGAATTAACTTTCTACAGGGGAAGGTAAGATCATTCATCAGAAAATTTCAAAGGACCTTATTAATATTATTATTATTATTACTACTAGAAAGAAAAGAGAAGCAATATAGAACAAGCTTAACATATTTTAAAGAGTCAGTTTTAAGACTTTTTACATTTCTAAGTTTTAGAAAATGGAAAAAAAAAAATTCAGGTAGAGAAAACAACATTAATAGATGGAAAATAAACAGATGAGAAAAACTTCAATTTAAATCACAAATAATTTTGGCTAGGAAGCAAAGGATACATTGGCCATCTGAGTTTAAAATACTATCATCAGGAGTAGTACTTTTCATCAATATCTGGGCTTGCGGAAATTCTGTTTGCAAACGCTGGGTGAAGGCTCCTATTCTTTCATATTCAAGACCTCTGTACACAAAAACTTTGTTCTAAAAAAAAAAAAAGAATACAAGTCACTGAAAATTCATCAATCAATTATGAATATTAACATAAATTTCAAAACTTTATTCATAATATTTACATTCTCTCTCTATATTCATAAAATTTGCATTCTCTCTAATATTTACATTATCTCTTTATATGAAGTTAAAGCCATTAGTTAACCATTTCTATCATGTAAAACATGACAAAAAATTATTACACAAAAGATATAAGCACACAAATAAACCATAAAGAGTTAAACTGTAAATTTAAATACGAAGCTTGAAATTCATAATTATCAATGTTGAGTTTTGCTTTAGATGGCTATACATAATTTTTGAATTTACAAAAATATTTCAAGACAGAAATTAAAAAGCAACTTCTTAGTATAGCTCCTTTAGGTACTGAAAGTTGACATGTGTCTTGACCTCTTCGAAGGAAACAAATTAAATTAGATAACTAATCAATGTTTTCCCATGTAGTGATACCAAGTCATTTCCAATAAACATATTTCCTCTGAAAGAAAAATGGACAGTTGGCAAATGCAGGTTATTAAAAAACTTTATTGTACTGCAATAGAAAATAACTCCCCAAAAATTTAACCACTTACTGTGAAAATTTTGAAGTTCTAAAGGAAACTTTTAAAAATACCTTAGACAAAATAAACAACTTCCATTTAGACTGATAACTTTTTTATAATTGTGCAAACCTTATATCACCACAATTGTTGTAAAAGATCTGACTATAAGAAGAAGTTGTCATATGAAGGAGACTTTCTAATGGAAAATGAACTGTATTTAAGTGTATTAGATCAATCTGGGAAAGTTAGCTGACAAATACTGCATAAAGATAGGTTTCAATTCAAGATCTAAGCTACAAACAGAATAACACTATTATCTTCAGACTGAACATAGTAACAAAACTACATCTTGTATTTCATCTAGACTGAGTGCTCATTCTAGACAAATACTTCAGTAGCTAAATAAAGAAATTTTGGATGCACTTTGAATTTGGATGAAAAAACCCCCACTCTTCCACCGAAATTTAGTGTCATAAGAGAGAAAAAATAAGTATACCATATAAAATCTTATTTATGAAGAAAACTTACTCGCAGAAATAGAGGAAATCCTAGTCCATAAAATCCAACTCTAAAATATTCTGGTTCAGGGCGTATCTGATTAAGTATATTATCAAAAAATTTGGCCTGGGTTTTCTGAATTAAAGAAAAAAAATTCAGTTAGAAAATATCACATTACAAATCCCATTACTATTAAGAATCAAAAGCTTGATCATGGAGAGATTAAATGCATACCAATACAATGCTGAGTTTGGCATAATCTAATAACTTCTTTTCATATAATTCAGCCAATTCTTTACAGAGTGGTATGCCTTCTTCCCAGCACTAAAAGAGCAAATTTATCAGAAATCAGAATACCTGTATAGCTAAAGTTAAACAAAAAGTCTAAAAGAATACACATACAATTTCTTAACTTTTTAGTCATTTATGATCAGATTTTTTAACCTTATGATTTTATGGACTTGAAATGATACTAATGGATAAAATTATTTTTGACTTCCTAATTTTCAAATTATAAAATTAAAGACTTGAATCCATCTTTATATCATATTATAAAACAATTTTTATCAGAAAAAAGAATACTAATTGCAGTAAGTTATAATTTTTTTCCTCCTTCCTTAGTTTCAAAACATTTTAAATTAAGAAAAAATAACAAAAAAAATTCAAAACAAGCTAATAGTACACTCTGAAATTTAAAGTCTACAGTTAAAGAAGTTGTTGGGTTACTAACTAGTAAAATACAAAGGCAAAAACTAAGTGGTTCTGAAATGAATTTCTTGCTTCTTTTGGATTTTCTGTATTAAAAACACTGTATTTGACTCTTTAATAAGGCAATGCAAAACAAACTAATTCCAAATTATTCTGAATTTTCTCAGCAATAAAAAAACCCCTGAAAAATATGAACAGTTTTAATGCCTTGTCTTTCAATATAATGGATTGCCCAATACCAAAACAAGAAATTTAAAAGTCACAAGTTTTACTCTAAGCTTAAAGAAAAAAAATTCAGAGTGATATTTCTGACTAAAAAATTCATGGGTAAGGAGGGAGTTTTCTAGGTTAAAATTTTGGATAAGATGATGCTTAAGTTAATAGGTTAAGTGAATTAATTCTCAGAATTTTTGAAGCTCTTGTTTTTGAAATACTCAAAAATTCAACAACAATACAGACTAAGAAATAAAACCTTTAGTTAAAAAAATTATGATATTAGCTATTAATATTCATTTTGAGTAACCTATAGAGGGACAACAGGTTATATAGAAAGATTATTGAAAATTAATGAACAATGCACACATAAAATTTGTTTTAAAAATAAGTTACAAAAAGTATAAATAAAAGAACAAAACAGCAAATAAAGCATTATAATTCATTAATCCTATTATCTCTACCTTTCCTTTATCAAAATAATCAATTATTCTGTGGTAGAGAGCTTCTCTTCTTTGCCACTCTGGTTGCTGGTTATACCTTTGATCAGCTGGTAATGTGTTATTCGAGAAACTCAATAAATCAGCATGCAGTTTTAGAGTGAATGCAGCTTCAGTATAATTTTCAGCTGGCAAATGCAATTCACAAAGCTTGTAGATGTATCGTATATACATTTCTTTTCTGTTTATTTCATTTTTGTAAAAATTCTGAAAGGAAGAAGATATAGTGCTTTAAAATAAAAAAAAAGTGACATAACTAACAATATTGGAATAATAAAAAAAAAAAACCTAAATACAATGATATAAAAGACATACCAAGAGATTAACTGTGCAACTCATTCTTTTGTCTCTGTTCTCTTCCCCTTCCATAACATTTCTGCAAATACACAGCAAGAAAATTCAATTTTATAGCATATATATTTAACTCAAATAGTTAAATTAATGTTTAGAGTAATTTAAAAGTACAATCAGTTAGTTCACTACTTGTACTATGTAACGCAAACATACTTCAAACTATGGCTAATGTGTACTTTAACTAAGCTGTAACAATGAATGAATAAATAAATAAATAAAATAAGTAAATAAATAAATAAATAAATAATAAATGTTTACAGTATTTAAATCTAAGATTAAATTTTTTTTTTTACTTAGATGTCTGACTGATAAGTCAAGGTTCTGACTTAAAAAAAAAAAAAAAATTCCTAACTAAATCAATTGAAAATGATTTTTGAGTATATTATCTAAAAATGTTAACAACATATATAGTTCCCCTGTGATTCACCTTTCTGTCTGAAAATAATTCTACTGAAAGGGTATTGAATTTATTTAGTGTTTCTATATAATTAACTTAACTAATAAACACTATACCTATTAGATATCTTATTTAAAAAAACACTTAAAAAAGCAAAACAATATTAAAATTTTAGTTAAATGAATCATACATAAAAAATAATGCAAACATAATTTTGATCAAAATTTAGGAATTTACAAGGATTTATAGAAATTAAGCACTTTTAAGGATTTTTTAAAAGAACTGAGGGAACCCTATAAATGTTTCATAAAAACCTGACCTGAGAATGAAATGTGACAATTATTAAATACTCATTAAAATAGTTTTAGAAAGTTTTTAAAGCTAAATTATTACATGAAAAGTTTTCTGTATATATTTGTACAGTGGCATTAAAATGCCCTACACACAGGGCAATCAGAAAAACAAAATAATAATAACAGCATTTCTTTCCCTATCTGGACATATGACAAATTTTCAAGTGAAGCATAATAAATATTTACATGTAAAAAAAATTCAGTGCTAATAAAATTTATGGTATTTTACCATCACCTCCACAGTAAATAAATAATTAAAAAATAAAGTATCAAAGTCTTTCTCACTTGTTAGTGGATTAAAAAAAGATTACATTATTTGTTTATTATTAATGTAATTATAGTGCTTGCATAAATATTTGATTAATTTTATTACACTATTAAGAATTCTCTCTATACAGTAAATTCCGTTTAATTGGACCAGCTGGTTATTCAGACTGAATCCCGTCTTGTAACATAAGACATGTTCATTTAATCAGACCAGCTGGTTATTAGGACCAAAATGATTGTGTCCTGATGTGGTCCAATTAACCAGAATCGACTGCATATTACTGTACGTAACAACTATCAAATGCATTCACTTAAATTTTTAAAAAACAGATATGTAAAACGAGTCAGAGATTTAATAAGCTTATACCTGTAATCAAGCAATCTTTCCAAGAGTCTAGTGATTGAATTAATGAAAGCCACACCATTTTCTTTCCAAACAGGATCACTGGTTCGAACTCTTTCTAAAAGTCTGAAATGGATTTATGCAATTGTTAAAAAGTTTTACAACATTCTATCTCAAGAAAAATACTCCTAAAATGACTTTTTACAATACACTATACACACATTTTCTAAAAATATAATAAATACACACCCACAGAGAACTACTGAATAAAAATAATCAAAACCATTTCTATCTGTATAATTAATACTTTGTAAAAGTTTTTAAACACAAAGGAACTTTCAGTTTACAAGTAATTATGGGTAGAATCATTAAATGGATATTAATATTTATCTAAACATGCATGGATATTAATATTTATCTATATATATATAAAACAGTTCCGTAACTGACTGACAGATAATACACAGACCAAACCGTTGAACCTAAAGGGTTTAAATTTTGCATGGTGATTCTTCTTTTAGTGTAGGGGTGCACTAAGAAAGATTATTGAAAAATTCTTCTTAGATTTTTTTTTAAAATTGAATTTTTAATCTGTTTTTGTAACATTCTTTTAAGTTTGCATTTAAAATAATAATCTGAGGGTTATAAAATTTATATCACGAGAAATATCATAAAAATTCCTTTAAAATGAAATCTTTTTCAAATCTTTATCTCTATTTTCTGATTTTTGGTGAATTTTTAAAAATTAATTTTTAGAATTTAATTTATTAAATGCTAATCATGTGGTATCTTTTCTTTTTGTGATACTTTAAACTAATTCTGCATCATGTGCATAACAAAGGAATAAATTAACAAAAAAAAATACACTTTTTTCTTACTAAAGCGGCAGACGATTGGACATTATCCAAAAAAATATTAAAATATAGCAAAAGAAATGTTCCTCAAACCGTACTATATTAACTGTACTATATTCTTTAGTATGTTCTATTAGATTTCATTTGAATATTTTCTTCTACATTATTTTGTCAATAAAAATATCCGTTATGATTTTTTTATAAATAAATAAATATATATATATATATATATATATATTGCATAATTGCATACATTGACCGTTGTATTTATTATAAATATATTTTTTTGTTTATTTTGGCATCAATTGCATACATTGACCGTTGTATTTAATTTGAATGTACTCCGTAGCGAAGCACAGGTATTCAGCTAGTCTAAACATGTAAAAGTAGTTGTGATCAGAATTCCAAAAAGGAAATTAAGAGCAAATGTCATTGTAATGTTTCAAAACAGAAAGGAAGGAATGAAAGGAAGGATGGCTACTGATGAAGATTTATACAAAAATATATATGACTGTTTCAATTTGTGATTGATTGCTCATTTCAAGGTTGTTAGACTTAATGTATAATTCAGCTTTCAAGATTGACTTATCCACTGTAACTGATGAGAAAAAAAAGAGTAAGATAATAGATATTCAAATGTAGTTCATGTAAATCCTATCTACAGGAGAGGCATTCATAGAAAAATATAACTATTGCAGAAAAAGCCATGCCACTACTATTAGAAGGGAGAAAATAGGTCACTATAAAACCATACACTGGAATTATGAAATATATTGCTCTAAAAGTAAAAATATTTACAAAAGAGGTAATCAGATGTTTGAATAAAGAATTGGAAAAAATACATGCTACAAAAGTGCCTGCAGAAACAATGTGCAAGATCAGCTGATACAAGACAGTTGTGCTATTAGACTTAATTACATTTTTAAAAATTCATGCAGAAAATATTCAATTAAGTATTTTAAAACTAAAATCAATTACATTTGTTATGATACATAAAAATTTTGAACACACTCTAGGCTTAGTTTCCATTATAAAAATATTAATTGTACTAATATAAAAATGCTTAATAATAATATAATTAAAGTCTGAAGAGAAATAAGCATTCAACTTACACAGAGCTCAAGTGTTCCCTAGAGCAGAAAAAGAAAAAGCAAGAATTTAATTAAGCAGAAGTAGTAATTATTAAAAATTCAGCTGCAATAAGGAAGTAGAGAATAGATAAGAAGTAACAGTGAAAATATTTTAATGAAAATATATAAACATTACAAAGTAAAATAAGAAAAGGACATTAAAATATGTTATAAACAGTTATAAATAACACAATAATAATGTGACCAAACCTACATAATAACTTACAATAATTTATGGCTATATACAATTAATTGAATACTGCAGATGAGAATTAATGTAACATACATAAACTCTAATATTTTCTCTTTTTAAACTGTCATTAATATTTTAAATTATTTTTATAATTAGCCATTTTGCATCCTAAATTAATGTGATATATTATTTTTTCACTCAAGTTACATGTAGCAGATTAAAAATGAAATAGTAAGGGACAGTTTATGAAATTACAACAAAAATTTAAAGAATAAAAACAACTTTTATATAACACATTGCTTTAAATATTACTTTCAACCTTTGATGAATTCTGGTTTCAGTTTAATAGTTAAGATTCAGGTTATTATGACACTAAAATAGATTATTTGAATCTCTTTTGTTCTTTTATTATAGTTTTATCCATAAAACATCTATTTAAAAATAAAAAATAATAATAATTTCACTAACACAATATATGTATATATATGTAGACATGCATCCAAAAAATTTTTTTTATGTATGTAGCACATTATAAAATAACTAATGAATTATGAGGATAACCTAATGTACAACAGTAAAACCTTACATGCAAACAAGCATAACTTCAAATGGTCAGTAAGAGTAAAATAAAACTTCTTTAAATGAACTGAGTGTGAATTGGTGTTAAAAACATAATTCATGTAATAAGAATGAAATTTAATTTCTACTTTGCAATATCCTATTATTAACCTTTATCTTACAGGCCCCATTTTTTCAGATTCCCTCTTTAGAATGGGAAATTTCATACCCCATTTGTAAGAACAGCCATTAAGGGGGTTATAAATATATATAGTCGAATCTGGTTAAATGGACCACTGGTTAATCGGACCAGCCGTTTATTCAGACCGAATTCTAAAGAAGTGAAGCAAATCCTATTACATAAGCATGTTCATGTAATCAGATCAGCCAGTTATAAGGACCAAAATGATCGCATCCTGATGTGGTCCAATTAACCGGAACCTACTGTATATATATATATATATATATATATATATATATATATATATATATTCATTCTTGGGCCTGTATTCTTGGGATACATGCTATCCCACTCCATAAGGAAAAGGTTAAAGTTATATATAAAATGAAAAATTAAAAGTTTTATTACTTTTCAAACACAGCAAGTAAAATTAAAACTATTCATGAGCTACTCCATTTTCAATTATCTAATTACTATATCTGTGACATTTTTTGAAATAGTTTAACAATTTTAAATAGTTATTCAATTTTTACCATACTTTCAGAAATGTGATTATTAGAAATATGATTATTTCTAGAATATTAACTACTTTTCAAAGATAGTTTTCAGAAGAAGTTACACATTTAAATCAATACTTTAAATATAAAAAAGCCATCATTCCCAATGTCAAACTAATTCATTGTTTCCCCGTCCTTGGGGGGAAAAAAAAGATCCTTTAAAACCATGATTCATTAAAAGTTTTCTCATTGCTTAAACATCATTTATGCTGTACATAAAAATCTCTATCACAAGTCACACAAGTTAATTCAAATTTTAACTCTAATACAAATCAAACTGAAAGCCTGAGGGCTATTCATATTAATATACAATAAACCTGCACTGATACCTTGAAATGCAGCAATATTTTTGTAAGATTTTGGCTTGTTTGTTCTTTTTGGAGTTCTGTTTAGTTTTCAAGTCATTTGTTTCTTTCATGCAAGTTATACAAATTGTTATGCAGTTACAAAAATGGTCAGAAATTATGAGATATTTTTAATATGAAACACCATATCTATAACAATTATCATAACAAAAAACATATGAACAGTTATCTCTATGTCAACAACCCCATGTACAGCGGAATTACTTCAGCTATGGTAAAAAAAAATTGAAAACTGAAATGATCATCTACTAAAAAGTTAAGAATAAAGCTAGTAAAAATATATAATCTCTTTATTATCAAAGAGTTAAAAAATGAATCCCATTTTAGTTCAAAAGATTTCAGGGGAAAACAAATCCCATAAATTTAGGTAGCATGTAACCAGTAAATGAATTTCATAAGATTCTAAGTATTAATATTTTACATTACTTACATGGTATTAAAAAGCTGCCTGTATTCATCGTCACCTTTATTGTCACTTACTAATATATCTAATTTATCAATGAGCTCTGATTCCACCTAGAAGAACAAACCTAAATTAAAATAGGAATTCAAAACAAAAATTTCTTTTGCAATAACGAAATTGATAAAAATGAAACCCAAAATGGAGAAATTTTGAAATTATTATGAGTAAGATTTCATTGTCAGTAAAAATAGTATGGAAATACAAACATTTTAGTATAAGGGTAGCCCAAATAAAATTAAGACTTTTCATTTCTTTTCTGTAATGGTTTATTGTTTTGACTATGTGAACAACCAGAAAGTAAAAGTGAAACATGAGCTCTGTATAAGCTATACCTAGTCACCTTGTCAAATCCCAGTGGTGCCGTGGTTAAAAGCATCAAGCTGCCATGCCACAGGCCCAGGGTTTGATCCTACGACTGGGCAAGGTCGACTCAGCCTTTCATCCCTAGAGTGGATCGATAAAATGAGGACCAAGCATGCTTGGGAACTAAACTCTGAGGGTCCCACGTCAGGTTGACCACCTGACTGAGACATATGCTGTATGGCACCCAAGCCCACAGTCAAGAAAGCGGAAATGGGTCCACAGCGGGCCTTGGTCCACAGCGAACTGTTGCACCATGAGTTTTGTTTTAGTTTTAGTCCCCTTATCATTTAAAGTAAGTGCCCCAGTGATTCACTAGATTTTGGATATCCTGAGTAAAGAATGTTTATGGTCATCTGCGGGACTAGTCTTGAAGGTATCCAGAACCTCTGCATTGTTAGCGAACCAGTGGCCCTTGAGAGCCTTTTCAGTTGCCCCAAGATGTGATAGTTGCATGGCAAGAGGTCAGTGCTAGAGGAGGGATGATTGGCATTAAAACTAATCTTGTCCATGCAACGATTGAATCCATGGTGATGGTCTCGGTGAGCAGGTCTCGTCATGTCGCTAACAAAATTCACTAAACCATCTGAACACTGTACACTGTGCCAAATACTCATGCCCATATACATTCTTCATACAATGTAAAATTTTGGCTTTACTAACACCTGCTGCCATCAAAAATTTAATAATTTCTCGCTGTGTCTGTTTGGACAAATTCATATCAAGACCATATGTAGTCACCTTGCTAAACTAACAATTTAATGATGATAACTTTGCTTTGTAACACACAACCTCATCTACCTGCACAAACACAAAGTTCTGAGTATTTAACCACTGCCGTTAATACAAAAGTTTCACTTTCATCTGGGCCACCCTTATATTAAATACAAGAAACCAAATAATGGATAGTAAAATTTAATAATTTTAATTTAAATGATTCTTTTTATACAAAATATTGCAAAATGTATTAAGATGTAGAATTCTGATGCAAATAGCATAGGGGTATTACATACATCTTGAAAAGTAGTACATACACAAGAATATATTTAAAAAATTCTTGAATACCATATAAGGAAGCATCACTAATATAAGTGTTATTATATATATCAAAATATATCTCTACTTTTGATGCAGATACCAATGTTAAATATTTACTTGATGATCATGTATGTACATTTCACTTTCACTGTTAAACAGTATTTGGCTTAAATTTTAAAAGTGACGAGTGCATCACACACTTCAACTTTCCAGAGATTTGCATTCCTTCTATCACTAGTAGAACTAGTGACACTAAGATAAAGCTATCTCTACTAACATTAAAACAAGATATATTGACCTGGTAGTTCTAAGGTTAATACATTTAAGCAGGATAAATTTTCAAACTAGACTTTGAACTGTTATTAATTCCAAGAATTATGATATAATTTCATTTCCCATTCCTCATCTTCATACTCCAAACATCCTTTCTCTATATTTTGAACATCATGAATTCAGAGGTTTTATTGAAATACAAATAGTACAGCGTTATCTACTTTTAAACAGTTTCAGTAGATTTTCATACCTGATTAGAATGCATTTACAAGATTTTGTACTAAATTCTTACTAAGAAATCAAGTCTTTAGATTGGGTAAATTATACACAAGTGTTTTTTCCTCTATTTAATATAACAATGTACATAAAACCCATACTACAGAATAAAGTCCTTATTTTTAACTAAATTCATCATTCAGGTCTATCATTGCAATGTATTTGAGTAAACTGTATGGAGTATAAAGAAATCCAGAGAGTCCAAATCCTTACTAATTTTGCAGTAGTGGAAAAAACAAACAAACATTATCATTATAAATATACTTTGTTCACACAAATCTGGCAATACCTAAAGTAACTTTTAATGTATTACTTACAATGTTCTATTTATTCCTGTTCATTATTTTATAGTTATTCTTACATCAATGGCCCTGCAATCAATATATAATAAATCAGATCATACGTATCCATTTGCAGATTTTAATATTCCTTCATGAAGTAGCTAAGAGTTAATACAAGAATACCAGCTGCTTTAACTTGAGTAAAAATACACGAATAACTTTTAGATATTTTAACTGCAAATACTTTACACTGTTTATTTCTTTAAAAATAGATTCTGCAACAAATATTTGTTCGTCACAGAAAAAGCCAATTTATGCTGCTTTCATAGATTCTTAATAAAATTGACAGAACAATAGAATACAATAGATGAGTAACATAAATGCAATGAAATGCAAACATTTTTAAACATTTAAATTCCATATGATCACATAAATTTTAATTAGTGCTACCATGCATGTTTAAAAATATTAGAAACAGAAAATGACTAAAATATTTATAAATATAACAAGCATTAGATTCTAAAAATTATTGATGTCTCACAAAAGAAAAAAAAATTAAATGATATAATGCAGCTATTTATCAACACATTTTACCTGCTTGAAATTTCCCCGAACTTTTTGCTCACAATCCATCATATCAAAAAATATCGGCAAAGTTGCTTTTCGTAAATCCACTTCAGGCACTAGAGTGACTTCCAAAAAAGGACCAACCATAGCAGGTATAAAAAATATTTTGTGATCTCCTGTAATTTATAACCAAAATGTGAAAATCCAAAAGAAAAATTTGATAATGCACACAAAAGGTGGGAAAAAAAATTGGCATTTATAAAAAAGTTCTTGAGGTATAAAAAAAACATTTTCTCTATGGTTAGTTAAATCCTAAGGTATAAGTATGATTAAACTATAGTTAATCAAAAGCGTAAGATCTGAACTTCTACAAAATAATTGCAACAAATAAAGCAGTGCATTAGGCACTGCCTTGTTAAGATTACAATGAAGAAAGAAACTGCATATTCTTCAATTAAATAATGATGTAAATCACCATAAAAATGATATTAATAACATTAATTTCCAGAGAATACACAACAACACAATGATTATACACTTGAATAATTGTTTTCCTTAACAGATAATCTTTTGCACACAAAATGGGAGAAACTGATAAATGAAAAGTGGCATACCTAATTTATCCCACATGGATAATATTTGAAAGCCCATGAGCACTCGCATATCACCATATCTACAAAACAAAGAGTTTTCTATGTATGCATATATCTGAACAATGAAATAAATACCAATCTACGTTGTATGTTGGTCTCAAGAATGAGCATATTGGATAGATTATATTGTAACAAAAATGAATCTTAGGCTTCATTTAACTATGGCTTTTAAATTTAAATTTGTATTTCCCATATTAAACCTTACTTATTAATGAGATCACAACTCTTTCCTGCATTAATAAGGTCAAATAAAAAGTCATTCATTACTTCCCCATTTATAATTTCGTGTTTTATTCCTGCAGAGGCATATAAAAGAATATGAAAGGATTATACAAGCAAGTTTTTACTTTTAGAAGATTCACTTTGTATATGTTAGTGATCTCATATCTTAAATTTCATATGTGGTAATCAGTTTTCTTCTGATGATGAACATTCTAATTCTGACAGGAAATTTCCAGAAACAACATAAACAACTTTTCATTAGTAATATATCTTTCTCTCTTCCTCATAAAACATTTCTTTAAAAAATGATAATAAATTATAAATAAGATATTTCTCGCAGCATATAAATACAATAAAACTGCAAAAATATATAATACAATTTGATGATGTAACAATAAGGAAATAAAGAAGGATACAAACCATTAAAGCATAATCTTAATGAATAAACTGAAAAGGTATTAAAGGAAATTCATATATTCAAAAATTTTAAAGAGACTTTCATTCCCTTTTCTGTTTAGATAATTATTACACATTTTCACTAGCAGTTATTCTGATTATTATTTAGTTAAGCACAATAAAGCTTTCTAGCCCATTTGTTTATTTACAAGGGGAGATCATAACAAATCTACATTTTTTTTTTTTCTCCTAAGAGTCTTTTGAATTTCATCCTCCCTTTCACTATCTTTTTCTCCATATGTATAATTACAATACTTTTAAATACTGCTTTTGCTTAATGCATTATCTCAATGTCATTGATTTGTTTGTCTTTATGTTGTTTCTCAAAATAAAGGATCAACATTTTTTGCCTTCAGTTTCTTCATTCCTCTCTTCACTTTTAAAATTTCAAAGAGGGTTGGTTCGTTGGTTGGTTTGGTTTGGAGCACTAAGGTAATTTTTTGCTAAATGAGGGCTAATTAGATCGGGACCTACTGCTTATAGCTGATTCTGAATGGCCACAAATGTCCATGCCAAAAGTAGGACTCGAACCCACAGGCTCAGGTACCAAAAGCCAGCACCCTAGCCATTTGGCCAAAGAAGAAGGAATTTTCTCCCTTCTCCCCTCCAATCTCAATGAGCCTGTTTGTGTTCCTACAAGAGGATGAAAGGCTACCACGTCCATGGTTTACTCTAATCCTTAGTACTGTGCAATAAATAAATATGAACTGTAACTAATAATAGTAAAGGGAATGAAAAATTAGTGTTGAATATTGAGATTTTTTTTGTGTTATTGTTTAGGCAGATATGTTTAAGAAGAAAATGCATCTTTTAAAATCTGAAGAAGGAACTTCAGATTTTAAAGATGCATTTCTTATCAAATTTGGTAAAATTTTAATCAAACATGCTGGCAAGAAAAAATGCTTGCTACAAACAATATGCTTACTGAAAACACTTACTAAAAACATACTTGCTACAAGTTTGCAAGAAAAAATTCAAGATTGCAGATTCTACTCCTAAAACCAAAATTGCCCCATATTTAGATGATAGAAAAAACTTTATTTCCTTAGATTCCATGTATTTGAAGTAACTGACTATATATCATAAAAAGAGCAATTAACAATGAAAAAAAGGATTCTGTGTACAACTCATAAACTATTTTCTCTGATGAAGAAAAAAAAATTATTACAAAACTTATATTCAAAAACGTGTAAAAGATTCTTGATAGTTTAATGAAAACTCGAACACTAATATAAGTTATATAAAATCTAATATTTCTTTCAAAATATATCAACAATTAATTTTATACTACATACATCACGTTTTAATTAAAAAACTTACTTTTCGATAATTTTTTCTTTTTTAACATCAGAAAATGTGTCTAATTGTAATGCAGGTTGTGTCAAAAATGATACAGCAAGAGAGAAGTAACTGCTCCACAACTAATTAAAAAAAAAAATCTTTTTAAATTTCAAGCACACTTTATAATGATAAAGTTCTTTTAAAATGATAAATGCAAGTTCCAGTAACAATGAACTTTTGATCCCAATATGTAAAGAAACAAACACAAATCACAGCAAAGATAGAAAATAGGCCATTAAATGCATTTTTAGGATACATTAGCCAAAACTGGAGAGAAATTTTTTTTTGAATAATACTTACTTGTTCATCAAAAGCAATTCCATCTAAAAAATCAACTGTGAGAGGTTGTGAAAATTCCTGAAGGGCACAGAGAATGACACTGAAAATAAATTTTCTCCATGAGGTTCAGCTTTAATACATTTACAATGAATGCTCTAGATTTTTAATAAAAAATGGATGCGTAAAATCTATAGTTATTATTATAATTTTAAAGATGCAAGCATGTAAAGATAAAACCTTCTTTTAAAAAGTGGGGAAATGTATATGCAATAATACTGCAACTCAAATTATGCAGTTTTATATCTCTTAAAAGAAACTGGTGTATCTTAAAAAAATTTCAATTTAACCTAGAAGATTAAAGCTTTAATATGAGAAAAAATACATAAGTATATAGTTATTTATTAGGAAAGTCTAGTTTAAACATTTAACGCCCTTAAATGAACATAATATTTACAGATACTACAGCCCACAAAATATATTTACATTTAAGAAAAAAAAGTTAAATTATTATGATCAATAAAGCTTCAAAAGCCCTGAATGAAAGACATCCATTGCATGAAATTCAAATAAACATAAGATAACTCTTGAGCCTACTGTTACGTTATTTAAAGAAACAATTCCTAGACAAAACTTATTTCTCTACAATTCTAAAATAAGAGTTATCGAAGAATTTAAAATAATTTCAAATGTTTTACTGGACTGTGTTTAGATAGATGCTTCATTATTCTAACTCCCCCCCCCCCTCTAATGCGGAGGCACATGTTGTGAAACATTCACCTATTATGTATCCTAACATATATAGAGAAAATATACAAAGAGATAATATTTTAACATATATAGAGAGGGTATACAAAATTCATATACATAGATATATAAGATTTTCAAGATATAACAAGAAGATATGAATAGAGATAAACATATGTTGTTAAAAGTTTCTTTTAAAGGGCCAGATGAAGAATGCTACTTGAAGATGACTCTTGATATGAATAGTAACCTCAAAATTAAGAATTTTCTGCAGGGGCATACACATCACAAACAATCAATAACTCCTCTGAGCAATATAAACTTATCTGAACATTTGTTTCAGACTGCTTCTCTATGCCTTCAAATTAACAAAGTTTTAGGAATTCAATGCAGTAAAACAGTTGAGTTGAACAAGTGCATTAATAAGAGACAAACTTTTGTAAACAAATTCTTTTGTCTTAATTAAAAACATTAAAGTATTTAGTCAATAGAAAAGGAACAAAGCAAACGAATTATTATAATACAATGCGATGGAATTTTCACAATTTTTTCCACTTCAATTCTGGCACAAGTATTAATTCTAGCTATAAGAAAAAATATTTTAATAACATAAGAACAGAAATTTCTTAAAGAATTTTATTTTCTTCAAATGAAAAAGTAATAGATAAGGAACGGGTCAATTCTGGGACATTTTAAGCACTTGAGAAAAGGTTCAACACTTTTTAGTCTCAGTTTAACTTCAAACACGGTGGCGTAGCAAAGGGGGGGCAAGGGGGTCTATCATGCCCCGGGCGCCACTCGCAGAGGGGCGCCAATGTAAGATCCATATATTATATTACTATATGTTTTCGAGGTGGATGCCAATATAAGGTCTATATATTATATTACTATATGTTTTTAGAGGAGGGCACCAACATAAGGTCTATATATTATGTTACTATATGCTTTTCGGGGGGGGAGTGCCAATATAAGGTATATATATTATGTTATTATATGTTTATCGAGGGCGCCAATATAGGGTCTATATATTATATTACTATATGTTTTTCAGGGGGGGGGTGGGTGCCACAAAGGTATCGTGCCCCGGGCGCCAGTTATGCTTGCTACGCCACTGTTCAAACATGCTTCTTCCAAGCACTGAATTGCATTTGACTAACATATACTGATTGATAATTGAATAATGATCTATTCTTGTATGTATATTATGTATTATTCAAGATGATAATTTCTCATAATGTGCTCAGAGATAACCGAGAACTAAAGTTATCATCACAAATGGACCTCCAATTCCAATTAGTATTATATAGTAGAGGTTGTAAGTACACATTATGAAGTGCATTAAAGTATATGACTTTAATTACACAGAATATGACAAAAATGTTCCCATTTAACAGGCGAATTTGAACAATTAATAGACAGTCTGATTATGCTGGTATATAATAAAGGAAAAAGAAACAAATGCAATAGATTATAAGTATGGAAAAAATAAATTACTGATTTGTGAGCATTTTCATTATTATCCAGTCACATGGAAAAATATCTTGCTTAACAAAATCTAGGAAGACCATAAAAACACTAAGAAGAAACTCTCTAAGTTGTCGCCTGTCTCTTCGCTGGCGGATATTTCCAAATTTCTCCCACAATCGATTATAATGCTGATCTTCCATCAATCTCAAAAGAGCAACTAAGCAGGCGACAAGTGGTCCCTATGGAAGTAAACATGACATTAAATAAAGAAATTCCGATTTAAGACACAAAAAATTTCAGGTAGTCTCTTCTAATGAAACTACCACGGGCCATTAACGTAGGATTACTTATTATTGCTTACCTCTTTTGTAAGTATATATGTATGCATGTGTTATGTATATATGTATATATATATATATGTGTGTATGTATACATAAACATATATGTCAAAATTTTGACACATTTTACTTTTCTGTTTAACTGTTTACTGCTTGTCCAAACGATAAAGACTCAGTTTGGTGCTCTGCCAAATTATACCTTGCGAGGTACGGAATCCTACGTTAAAAAAATCACACATTTAAACTACATGCACATTTATTATGGTTCTAATACTATGGTTTCTTTAGAAATTAGGGAAAATGCTTTTAATAAACACAAGGATGAATTTACTGGCCTGGACTTGGAGAAATATGACAGATTCGCTTATTTCCCCAAAATTACAGCCTGTATTTCTACTTTTCGGGGTATATATATATAAAAAAAAAAACACATACAAAGAATTGACTTTAACCAAGGTGCAAAATTTTCTAATTAATTTTATAGCATAGAGGAAATAAAACACAATCATACTCAAATATATGCACACACAGACACACACAGGCAAATACAATGAAAAATTTAATATGCTACAGAGCACAAGAACATACTTTAAATTCTTAGCTTTAAAATAAATGAAATTAATTACCATAACAGTGGAAGTTCTATCAAGATCCTTCACACAGCATATCAAAGTTTCAATCATAACTAATACTAAAATTTCTACTTCTCTGCTAATGAAATGGGGAGATGGATGAAGTTTTTCAGAATTTTTGTTTTGCTCATGGTGTAAATATGTCAACATATCTCCCAGTATCGTGGCACACATATTCAGCTCTTGCTGTTGCAACATATGTTTTTTCAAATGTCTTGCAAATACTTCAACTAATTCAATTCTGGAATCTGCAATAAAATTCCAAACAAACAGTTACAATAAGATATTTAAATTTAGGAATACATCAGTGAAGTATGATTTTTTAATGTAAATAATGTACTTGAAAATAAAAAATATCATACAATATTTTATTTACATAACATACTAATTAGCTTTTTACTAAAACGTGAAATTTTGAGATTAAGCTAAGCTATATCTCAAAAATTATGAAAATTAATTGTTTTAAGGTTTTACAAGATATTTTTTTCAAGTTTCTCACTAGCTGAATAAATTATTGCCTCACTCAACATTAACTTTTTAAACAAGGGGTAATATTTTGTTTACTTTTTATGCATCCAAAGCAGTATCTATTTTTTGCTATGACACACAAAATAAAGGAAAAAACAAAGGGATGATAAATTTTGTTTTTTTAAAAACTGAGTTCTTTTATTTACATATAAATTTTTATGCTGCATTTTAATAAAAAAAATTAACATGTAGTTTGTAATAGCATAAAAATGGATTTTTTTCTTCAATTTTTATTAACATTCTTTTTAAGGTGTTTTTAAATAGAAAAATTTTAAATGTTTCTTTTTTTAAAGTGAAATCTATAATTTATTAAGTTAGATCTTATTGATTGATATAATTATATAATAGTAAATATGTCCAAAATAAATCTTAGAAATTAAAATCTAACTCAAAAATTTTAACTTTCACTGAAACGTATGCAACTTATTTGTCCTTCAGTATAATTAAAATAATTACAAGAAAAAAAGAAATTTTTTATGTACCATGTTTTTAAATTTTCTGTTGAGTCATATAAACTTGACAATTCTATGTATTAATAAATACTTTTTAAAAAATTTTTTGATGAATTATCCCATCAACTTGAAAGAAAATGAAGTTAATTGGAAGTTAACTTGCATTTAACTTTTTGTTCCCGTTCCGGCCAATAGATGGCTGCACCAGTCTACAAAACAAAATTAACTGAAAATAACTAAAAATTAATTTAATTCTGCTTAAAGATGGCTAAAAGTATTAAAAAAATGCATTGTCATCGTGTTCTGAGCTATTCTAAAAGTTTCAAATGTCTAGCTAGTCGGGAAATTAGTTAAAAATCGATTGCAAGATTTGTACTTGACACACACACAAACAAGAAAGCAAGTTAATAAAAACATGGTAATTAATTCACACCTCACATCTATAATAATATTATATAACCATAATATAATTAGAATAACCATTTAAAATATATAAATATATTCTATTATTATACTTCCCACATCTATTACTTTAATTTTTTTCCCAAACATGTAAGTTTTCTCATGTACAAAACAGAGAAAAAAACACACTATCATAATTGTATATTTCATGTAAATATCCCTTGTTTTTACTTCAATGTATGATTATCTGAAGTAAAGACTTATTTTTAGAAAAATTACTGATTATTACGGGATAATGAACTGAATGTCAGTTGCATCTTAAGTCTGCATATTAAGTAACAAGCATATTATGTATACACCAGTGAAATGTCTACAACATGAATTCTAAATCTTCAAATCAAATGTTTATTAAAGACTAGCGGCCTGTCCCGACTTTGTCCGGGTTGAACAAAATAGTATACCAATAAATTTCCAGTTGATAGCCAATAAATTGCAAATATTTTTTTCCATTAATAATAACCTAAATAATACATTAAATTAATTTTATGTTAGTTAATAATTAAAATAAATTTTTTAAAAGAAAAAGGTGTGCCGGAGAACAGCTAGGTTCGAACCGCTAGCGTCAGAACAGAAGCCCACCGCGATAGCACCACGATAAGGATCGTTGAAATCTTCGGAACAAAAAGCGGTAGAAGACAGTAGCGGAAACAATGGAGATTGTTAGGATTAAGCCCCTAACTTTCTTTCTACTGATCAGATATACATAATATATAGCCTATGTTCATCTGGAATAATGTACCTTTCAAACAGTGAAAGAATTTTTCAAATAGGTACAGTGGTTCTGAAGATTACTCTCCACATACAAAATCGCTCTCTCTTTATATATAAGTATAGATAGCACCACGCTAAGGATCGTTGAAGACTTCGGCACAAAAAAGCGGTAGAGGACAGTAGCGGTAACAATGGAGATTGTTAGGATTAAGCCCCTAACTTTATTTCTACTGATTAGATATGCATAATATATAGCCTATGTCCATCTGGAATACTGTACCTTTCAAACAGTGAAAGAATTTTTCAAATAGGTACAGTGGTTCTGAAGATTACCCTCCACATACAAAATCACTCTCTCTTTATATATAAGTACAGATTGTACTGTATTTGAATGAATTATAATTTTACAAGAAAGTGAAAAGGTACAGATACAAAAAGTGAAAACAAAAGCTACAAAGAGGAAACTGTTTTGACACCATATATAATTTGTTATATCAAGCACAACATTTTTTTATTTGGATTTTTTTAACAAAAATACAATGTTAGACAGTACATGAAGCAATGAAAACAATGAAAAGTTACTCCTATGAATACTTTCAATTATTAACTGACTATACAAATTTCAACCTTTTTCTTTTTTTTTTTTTGGCAAGAGGATTAAACAGACAAAATGAACAACCCACTCCCTCCATCCCTGAAAACAAAATTTTCCGATTCTGCTTTAAACTGTAAATATGATTAAGTATTAAATATTTTGTTGCTTTAAAATCTTACAGATACAAACCAAATGTAACATAAATGCAGAGTAAATTAGCCTTTTAACTCAGAAATGAATTCCCCAAATTAAGTTTTGACCTATTTCAATGATATTATACTGTATGTCATGGTTCATTGTTTTCTCAGTATCTGTGTAATCCTGCTTCATTAAATGTAATGTGAAATCAATATTAAACATTAAATTCAAAATTTACCTATATGGCGGAATATTTCACTTTTGACAGTATCCTGAATGCACTGCAGTTTAGCTTGTATAAGTGATACTGGAGGATCTGCTGGCAAGCAGTCAATTGTGAGCTTGACAATTTTTGCAACTTCTTGAACAGGTAATACATTAAGAAGTTGAATGTATATTTGTCCAAAACTTGAGACAAGTGCAATCTGCAAAGTACGACAGCAATATTACAATTTACCACACATATGGTACTCTACACATTCTATAAACTTGTAATAGTTTTCCTTCTTACTGAAATATCTTATTATTACAGCCTTATAAATTAAGTAAAAAAAGTAAAAAAAATAATGGAATTCCACAAATTCTGCAATTTCTTGTATAATTTTAATTCCCCATCATTTTCAGCATGTCCCTTCTATAATCTGAAGAATTATAGTTTCACTCTTGATTCATAATGGAGTAAACACCAGAATTTAGACAAAACTGACTGAATTGAAAAAATAGTAAAGAAAGCTAGTACATTACCAGTGTCAGCATGATCAAATCTTAAATGAAATGTTATAATATCTGCAATTTCTTTCAGATCATTGAAAAAAATTAAATTCAGGTAGTCTCTTCTAACGAAACTACCATGGGTTATTAACATAGGATTACTTATCGTTGCTTATCTCTTTTGTATGAATATATGTATGTATGTGTTATTTATATATGTATCTATATATATATATAAATGCATGTCAAAATTTTGACACATTTTGGTACTTTTCTATTTAACTGTTTACTACTTGCCCAAGCGATATAGACTGGGTTTGGCACACTGCCAAAATTATAACTCGCGACGATGGACGGTTTTAGCATCTGAAATTTGCTTTCCAGATGACCATTATGGAGGAACGTAATCCTACGTGTTAAAAAAAACATCCAGAGGCAGATGTACATACTGCTCTTCTTAAGAATATGTACAATGTCTATTCTCAAGATATAACAAGATAACCTAGATTACAGTTTAAATTTAGAGTCAGTCTATTATTGAAAAGGTAATCATTATTTGTGTCCTACAGGAAGTAATCCACAAATGCATACTGAAGTTGGATATTTCATGCTGCCAAGAAGTGACCATCTCCAAATGACAAAGAGCTAAGTTTTAGCAGTATGGTTTAAATATTGTGAAAACATCTTGAGTTTTTGATCTCACATCAATGATCAATCTGAATACTGATGACAACATAATGTTCAAAGTGGATAACCCATCAGAAAGAGTTGAGTTTTATACTTACAAAGAGTATGTAAAGGAATTTAAAGTTTTTTGACTAAATTAATTTAATTGACTAATTTAAATTAAAGTCTTAAAAAACTTCCATCTCAATTAGTCTACTGGTTAAATTTTAACTTTTACCGTATTTTAATATTTTTTGTCAATTTATTTCATTGTTATGCACGTGATGCAAAATTAATTTAAAGTATCACAAAAAGAAAAGAAATCACATGATGAGCATTTAATAAAGTAAATTCTAAAAATTAATCTTTAAAAATTAACTAAAAATCAGAAAATGGAAGTAAAGATTCGAAAAAGATTTCACTTTAAAGGAATTTTTATGATCTTTCTTGTGATATAAATTTTATAACCCTCAGATTATTACTTTTAATGCAAACTTAAAAGAATGTTACAAAAACAGCTTAAAAATTTAATTTAAAAAAATGTAAGAAGAATTTTTCAAAAATATTTCTTAGTGCACCCCTATACTATAAGAAGAATCGCCATGCAAAATTTCAACCTTTTAGGTCCAGCAGTTTGGTCTGTGTGTTATCTGTCAGTCAGTCAGTTACAGAACTGTTTTATATATATAGATTTTTTTTTTAAGGATGAGAAAGAAAAGGATCATGCTGCATCCCAAAATATACAAAAAGATAATAGTTTAAAGAAATTTTTTGTTTCTGGGCAAATAACTTTTTATTTTAACAGCAGAAAAAAAAAAACTTCAATCATAATTGTTGTTATGAATTTTAAGATTATACAAATAATCAAGTTGTTTTTGTATCCATAACAAGGACGAAAATAAAGAGTTTGTCAAATAGATATTAATTGAAGGTGAACCCACTGTATATGAATGTAAATAATTACTGCTCTTTGTCTAATCTGCAAATTGCCCATATATTTTTAGAAAGTTGCTGCATCAAAGCTGCATATTTAATTGAGCGAGAAATATTTAAAAATAAAACTTTTTCATAATACTGCCTTATCCATTACTTTCATAAATTCTGCAGCATTTCCAATGAATAAAATATGAATTAATTTATCAGCAAAAAAAAACTGAAAAATTATTTGGCGTTTGTATGATAAAAGAAAAAAAAATTACAGATCATTAAAGATAAAAAAAAAGGAACATTTCTAAACAGAACATTTTGGTTTTTAATCATTTTAAGAATGTTCTAAAGCAAATTTATAAAATCAAATGATATACCTGAGTGGGTAAGATTATAAGATCATGGTTAATGGATAACATTCTGTTGAATGAATTAAATAAAGAATACAGATCAGCTTTGAAAGCTTCTTCACTTTGATCACCTGTTGCCCTGAAGAGAGAACAATAAATAAATATCTACACAGAAAATTGTAGAATAAAATTGAAATCATAAAAATGGTTAGTATTATCACTCGCATAAGAAATTTTAAATAATACATAAAAGAACAGATATGACACAATACAAGAGTGATCATTTAACTCATAGACTGATGCTGAAATTCTTGAATAGGTAGTGCTTTTTTAAGAGTAACAAAAGATGCTACACTGAGCAACAGTTGCAATCCATGAAGCCCCATGTGGAGACTCCATGTAGTAAGATTTATTGTAGTCAACTGCTGTTGTGTTGGGAGATAGATTTGAGTTCATCAAAGACAAAATTCCGGCAGAACCAAGGAAGGCCATTTGTTATCAAGTTAGGCAAGGCTTAAGCACTATGGCAACAGCTGAAGACAGGAATGAATCTTATGATAACTATCTTTGTAGGTATGCAAATTTTAAAGGGCATAAGTGATTCAAAGAATACACATCTGTTGTGAATGATGTAGGGTAGCCACATTTCCATACTTCCTGTAATTCACATTCTGTAAATTTTTAATTTCAGCATCTAAAAAAATGTCTTAAAGAAAACTTTCGACAAAACTTATAAACTCTCAAAAAAGGGATTCTAGGTGCTGTTACTGCATAGCTTCAATAATGATAAAAATGTAAAAAGTTCAAGCAAAAGAAAGTAAGAGAAATTCCAGGATTCAGATGACATTAAGGGCCATTTCCTGTACATGAATTAAATGATTGCCCTTCATATATGTATATATATATAGTTACAGCTATGGACCTCTGCAAAGTGCACAACCTAGTCATGTTTTAACTGCAAATTATTATTAATGCATTTAAAGGTAAAGCCAATAGCAAACATTATGTTTTCTTCTAATAAAAAGCAATATGAACAATAATAATATAATCTTGAAAGAACTATGAGAATTATAGTTTTACTTTGAAATAAAAGTTATATTCTTTCATAAAAGTTATGTACGAGTACAGGGGTTCCCAAAGTGTGTGCCGCGGCACCCTGGGGTGCCATGCAGAAAGATCAGGGGTACCGCAAAGTGCTCATAACCTCCAGTCTAATCTATTGCTAAGGACTATTCCGATATAATTCCAAAAGACCTATTACTCCAAAAGACCTCTGCATTGCAGAAGTACATGATCTTTAGTGGAGAAAAGGTTTCACAGAGCACCTATCACAACGAACTGACTGGTTTGCAAAGTACTTCGTAGAAGAGCAAACCGAGAAGTTTGCGTGGGTCCAAGATCCATTCTATGATGAAGCTCCAAAAGAATTCACTTCGCAAGAGGAAGAAAATCTAATTGACTTATCAAAGGACAAAAGCCTGAAAGCCAAATTCGCTTGTTTGGGTTTGACGGAGTTTCGGATATCTATAAAATATGAGTATCCCATTCTATGTGCAAAATCTATAAGGGTTCCCATTCCCTTTGCAAATTCATATCTGTGCAAAGTTGGGTTTTCAGCAGTTGCTGTTATAAAGAGCAAATATCATTCAAAAATTAATGTAAAAAAAGAAATGAGTATCTGTATCAAGCTTTATTCCACAATTCGAACAATTGTGCAGTGAGCAGCAGGCTCACCCGTCACACTAAAACTAAACACACATATACCAAGAGCATTTGGAAGATAATTTTATTAATATGTTTTCCTATTAATTATAATTGAAGTACTTGCGTGATTTTTTAACACAAGTTACATTAATTTATTAATGTTCTTACCACTTACTTCTCTAATTTCTTCTCCACAGTCGTACAAATATGAAATATATATTTTATACATAATATACATAATAATAATACCATAGATAGATATTATATGAAAAGGGTGTCATGAAAAAATTCTACTTCTCTCAAGGGTGCCACGACTTGGATAAGTTTGGGAACCCCTGTACTAGTACATACATTCTAGTTTTTTTTCATTACTAATTACACATAACATTAAGAAACAATATTTACACAAAGATAAGAACAGAAAATTGTTATGAAATAATTTAACTAATTCTCTCCAGCTAAAATTTTTACAGCAGAATAAAAATCATACACAGACAATATGAATATTAATATTATGCACTTCCAATATAAGCTTAAGAAAAAAAAAATTACCGAGCAAATAAAATTCTTGACTGAATAATAAATTTGAAAATATATTCTAAAGAGCGGAAACATTTCTGGATAGCATCCTGTTTATCAGCATCTCTCACTAAATCGGCACAATGTTTCACACAGCTAATAAGGCCTCTGTATAAGAAAGAAAATGTTGAAATAATTTAGAAATAACAGGAAAAAATAAATGCACTTTGATGAAAGTTTAAGGAAAGACTGAGATTAACAAATCAGATCAATATATTTTTCAAAAATAAATTCCAACATTATACTACACTCAGCTAAGGTAATATACCATTTAATAATTGATAAATCAACTCAGTTACATTAAGTAGCAAATTCTACAACAGGAATGTAAATATTAGTGAAAATAATAGAATTTGAAAAACCTAATTCTGTTGTGTTGATATTATTGAAAGAATAATTATTAATTTGATTAACGTTTACAACCGTGATTTATTAATATAGTAACGCTAAATAAAAGGTTTAAATAAAGAATGTTTAAGTCTCTACTGAATTTAAAATGATTTAAGGTGTTAAATATGTTTGTAATGTGGCTTGGTGGAAATTATTCTTTGTTGGCTGGTGAATTTAACGTTTTCTCTTTGTAAGCGTCTATCCTATCCTTATTTCTTATGGGTTTCGGCCTGGTAATATGAAACCACGGTTTCTGCCATTTTCGTGGGAAATCTCTCGAGAACCCCGACTTGAAGATGGATTTTGCAGGCCTCAGGAATGTGAAGGGGGTCAACGGACATCAACCGATCCCCGGCTCAGAGTGATGAAAAGGGATGCGCAAGGTTACATTTTTAATGTAGACAGCGGTGAAGCGGATGAATTTTATAGAGCATGAAAGCAAGTTTAAAAAGAAGAAATAAAATTATTATGAAGATCCAAAAGATTAATTTTGCAACCTTCATCCATTTTCCTGGAGGTTGATGTTCAGAATCAACGGCGCGAGATTGGACTTCTTGCAGCTTAATGGTGAGATGCGCATGAAGACAAAGAGTGCAGCGGCGGACCTGAGAGGAGAAAAGTCTGAAGCGGGAGATTCTGTTCGAGAATGCTGATGGCTAAGGACTTCGGTCTTGTCGCTCCCAGGAAGATGCAGCCTGATCCTGGAGATCCATCCTGTTAACCCGGGTGAAACCCATTTTTATTCTTTTCCATTCTTTTAGTTTCTATCCTTAATTTCTCTTTATTTTGAAAGCTGTAACGAGTCCCTAAGACTTTTTTTTATATTTTATTTTTATATTAACTTATTAGTAATGTTAGCATTTAAGCTTAAAGTTGAAAAAGGGTTTTTTTTATTATTTCACCAGCCACTCTTATTAAACTTCTTATGTTATTGATTTTTGTTTAATTAATAGTGTTGTATCAGTATTAGAATTGAGTTTATCGGAATAGTGTTGTGTTAATTAAAATTTGTAACGTAGGACTAATATTTAAAAGAATGAATGTATAGGGATGATTACTAAAATTGTACAAGTATGTTATGTGTGAATCAACTGTCCAAATAAAATGTAAAGTTAAATGTTATCAGTCGTTTGTCGTTTTTACCAGTGTTGGGTTTAAATTATTTTTATTTCAGCATTATTGAAGATTATTTTTATTTCAGCAGATGTGAGTTAGGTTTTTCTTTTAGGAGAAGTAGATTTTGTTTTAGGTGTGCTTCTAGATTAGGAAGTATTTTTCTTTAATTTTTCTATGATTTAATTTAATTTAATTTCTATTCTTGCTCATATCCACCACTGTGGAGTAAACAGTAAAAAGAACCTGGTATAAAGTTGATTGTATGTGTTGGGTTATTGCGGTTAAAAAGTAAATATTAATTTATATTGAGGTTTTCACAACGCGCCTCAAACTTAATTTCCTTCAAAAGTAATTTCCTTAAAAATGTATATTTTCAGTTATTCATTCTGTATTTTCAATCCCAGATCCAACAATTCCCTACAGGCCATCATACAAAATACAATAGCTTTGATTGTTACAACTATGTAGAGAGTCATGATATCACAAAATGTTTATATATATATATAGATAGGTAGATAGGACACGGCGTTGATGTGGACAATCAGAGTATTTATTAACCACCATAAACATAATTAACATTAATTTATACTTGAAACTAAATAGAATTCATCTCCAATGGAATTGACAACAGCAACCTTGAACAAAGCTTTCCTTAACTAACTCAAACTTTCATTTATATTACACTTGAACTTCAGCTATCACTAGACTGTCTATTCAGTGCAGTGTCCTAGACTTATCTCATAGGCATAGGCATAATCAACTTTAGAGGCTCCTGGGAGCTAGCGCTTCATATCCTCTGTATTCAATGTGCAATGTATCATGATTAACATTCTCTAAAATTGATTATAATAGTACTGAGAGTGTGTGTGAAGAAAGAGAGGAGAAGAAAAGGGGGGGGGGGGGAATTAAATTAAATTACAAAAAGTTTTAACAGTTTAGGTTGGTAGGTAATGAAGGAATAACTGGGGATGTAGATAAAAGATTAATAAAAGAAAGAGAGGATTTTGGAAAAAATATTTAACCTGAGACAATCGAGAAAGATTCAAAGAGTAAGGATGGCTGGACAGAGATCCAATGAGAGAAATTCTACAAAGAGAGCTAATGGGAAATGAGTCAGTGGGCAGAGCAACATGAATGGAGCTGTAGTTGATGGAGTGACAGTTCGGAAACCAGAAGTAGTCAGGAAAGTGGGGGTTTGAAGCAAGGAGAGGGAAAGAAAGTTATCTGTTGTGAATGTGAACAAAATCTAAATCTTTGAGAGTGGCTGGAGGTGGGAAACGTCTACATACAGCACGGCCGAGGGCATCCCAAAGATTTTCAATTGGATTAAGGTCCGGCAAGTAAGCTGGCCACTCCATACACGCAATCCCCTCACTCTCCAGAAAGTCGTCAACGATGGTAGCTCTATGGAGACGGGCATTATCGTCCATTAAAACGAAAGAAGGACCAACTGCTGCAGCGTACAGTTTCACAGTGGGGTGTTGGACTTACTGTACGGGATCTCGATACCGTACAGCCGTCACAGAACCTCGCCTGTAGATGTGCAGGTCGGTGCGATATCCCAATGAAATCCCTGCCCAGACCATGATGCTTCCACCGCAGAATGCGTGATGTTCGGTGATGTTCACGGGCCGATTGCATATGCCTTGTTCCCTCCAGACCCTTACATGCTTATCATCGGGTTGTAGGGCAAATCTGGACTCATCTGTTAACATAACGTTGCTCCAATCAGACACAGTCCTATTCACATGCTGGCGGCACCACTTTAATCGTGCCCCTCTGGATTGGACGGATAAAGGAACACAAACTCGTGTTACCCGAGCGTACAGACCATTCATGTGTAGCCTTTGATGAACAGTAGTGGCAGATATCGTCTTACCAATGGCCGCTGCAATCATAGATGTCACACGTGTGGAGTTCGATCTTCGATTCCGCTTGGCTACAAAAGCAATATATCGATCTTCCGAGGGGGTCGTAACCCTTGGACGACCAGCTACCGGTCTTCAGACAACTGTTTGGCTGGTTTGGAATTGTTTTCATAATCGTGAAATGACGGAATGATGAACTCCGAAGAAAAAAGCAACATCTGTGATAGACTGTCCTGCTTCAATGTGTCCGACAGCCCGACAGTGCTCAGAATCTTCTATTTGTCTTCTGGAAGCCATAGAAACATGTCTAGCTTGAAAAAAAATTGTACTAATGTTCTAAACACCTTTCATCAGCACTTACATGCAACCTCTGTAACCCTTCACAATGCTGGCTTCTTATACGACTGCCTGTTTTGCATATTTCTCAACGTGAAACCGTGATTCGTTGTTACCTAACATATTTGCATACTTCCTTCTACCTTTGCAGCAAATTTCAGCTTCTTTAATTCAGATTAGCTTACGGAAATTAACATTTTCCTGTCCGTGCTTAACTTTCGGGAGTGTAAATATATATATATATATATATATATATATATATATATATATATATATATATATATATATATATATATATATATATGTATGCTTCATGGTTACCTGAAGAGTATTACATTTAAAATTTGCAACACATTCAAGTTTTTAAGATAACCCATTTAAGTATGCATTTCGTAAATTTGTTCAAAGGTACTAAACAGATGTAGTTTTTTTATACAAGTATTTGAACACTGTAAACACATTGTATGAATATATGTATGTAACCTACTTGTACACTAATGCAGCAGCAAAATGTCCAGTAATGTAAGCATCCATTACTGGTTTGAAGTGTTCAAATTTGTTATCTTCCAACAAACTTAGAATATGAACCTGAAAAGAAAAAGTTCTGGTTATCAATAATCTATTATGCTACTTTCAGAGAACAAAATAAATAGATGATAAAATTTTCTGGGAGCCAAATTAGTTTAAAGATACACAACAATAATTAGACACATGAATTTTTTTATTAAATACACAAAAGTATGTACACTTTGAATTCTCAGTCAATTTTGTTTCAGTTTTATGAGTGAATGAAAAGTTACACACATCAAAATTTAAACTCATATAAAGTACAGAGAATTTTGAAATAGTTGGGGTTTTTTCTGTTAGGAACACATTAATATACCATTAAATATATAAGAGAAATTTCAACTATTTTTAATGAGTCAGGCAATAATTAGAGACCGTTTATTTATCAATAGGCATCACGACTCTTTGCTACAGGTAAAAAATTTTAATTTTAGAACAATATTTCTTAAGTGATTCTGATAAGGATGTTTTGCATAGAAGAGTTTTAGATGAAATACAAATGCTCTAAAACCTCAAATTATATATATATATATATATATATATATATATATATATATATATATATATATATATATATATATATATATATATATATATATGTATATATATGAAGTAATTAAAGCACTTTAATGATAGCAGATCTGTTGCAAACATAATAAGGACAGATAAGCCTTCAATTTTAACTGAGGACTGGCTGAATTACACATAGGCTGTGATACTTGCTTAATAAGAACCATGGGAAGTTAATGGTCATGAAGATGAAATACCATTCAGAACTGCACAGAAAGCTGTAAAACTGCTATAATTTCATTAGAACAGAATTATTCTATTTTAAAACTAAAAAGATCCAATAAACGAAAACAAATTTTCTATAAATCCTACGGTCCATTGACAAATGGACACAAATAAAAAGTTGATAGTTTTTTAAGTCAAGAAATATGGTTTAGCTTTGAAAATAAACATTGGCAATTTGCTAGACTGTTCTAGTACCTCCTAGGATGGTATTTAATCTGGTAAAATGAACTTGCATTTGCATTCATACAAAGTAGCCTTTCTGAACATTTATTATTATAATGTGATGTGATTATTTAAAAAGCAACATCCAAAACTTCATTTAGATCTAATTTATTTTATTCTTTTAGTTACTTTACCTTCCTTGGTAAATCCATTTTGTTTGATGTGTACACAACTTTTAAATAACCATATAACTTTATTGATAAAGTTTGAAAATCTAAATAGGGATAAAGAAATCCCATGTACAGTTGAATCAACTTTACTGCTTTAAAATCCCTTAATTAATATATATATGTAATAAATTAAATATTAGGCCCTCCATTCTATCATTTAAATTCCCTTTCCTAAATCCAATCCCCAGTAACATTACTTTATCACTTTAAAACCCATAGCAACAGAACTTCCCACAAAAACGCATCTTGCACTTCTACACGTGTACATTTCCGGATTCAAAGGCGTGGGTTTGCAATGCCAGCCCCAAATTCCGCTGACCTTTCAAAAATAACTGCCATATGTATATACTGCCATACCCTCGCCTCTCTGCATAAGGTTGAAAGGTGGTATCTTCGCTCAAAGCATCTGACATGGATGGATGTATTTTTTATCGCTTAAATAAAACTATTCAACATGACTGCTTCCAAATTTGATTAAATTCCTTTCAGGCTGAGTCTAGCTCCAGCCATGTAAATATGAGCTAGTTTTCCTTTTCAGGTTATATTTTAAGAACGTGTGAAATGGATATATTACACACACACACACATATATATATATATATATATATATATATATATAGTGATGGAGGGGCATAAGAGGGCATGTGCCCCCCAACTTAACTTGATATAAATAAAAACGTTAATAGAATTTCAGTTAAAATCGGAAAATTGTAGAAAACTTTTAAGAAAGTTGGCATTTTCCTGCTTTTTCAAACTGTTAAACTGAAGATTCCAATTATGTCTTTATCCTTAACACAGTTTTTAACAATGATAAGATCCATACCAAAAATTCGATGCTATATTATTTTCTCATTTTATTTATATTATATTTATTTTTCTCATTGTATAACTTTTGAATACTACTCAAACATCAATTCTATTGTTATTCAATTAAAAATAAATCAGAACATTTCATATTTTAAGGACCATCCGGCAGTCAATGTGCTGAGGAGGGCCCTAACTGCATTTAATTCATACCCCTCCAAAAGTTAGAAGTATGCTACGCCTATGATGGCCACCCCTGAAAACCGCCACTCTTAGGACACCTTAGAGAAGTTTCACTGTATATATATATATATATGTGTGTGTGTGTGGACAGATAACAGAATTGTTAAAAGAATATATCACAGAACATACCAAAACTTTAAAAACTAGTCCAGAATGAGATGTTGAATTTCCATCACCAGTCGAAAACATGGAGAATAATGCATCTAATATATCTTGCAAAAACTAAAAAGTTAAATAAATAGATACACTCATAAATATTATTTTAATATATACACTAAAAGTCTAAAAACTATATACATTCACAAGATTATGTATCAAATAAGATTTTCAATACTTAAGGAATTTATCAAACTTAATCTAAATTTCTTTTTTTATTAGCAAAACAATACAAAAAAGGGGCAACAATACAGAGAAACTTACTATAAAGGAATCTAAAAGAACCTAAAGAAATTTCAAACATGCAAACTAAATATAAAACCACAGTTAGTAAGTTACATAGTAGATTAAATATATTACATAGCAAAGTTTCAAATCTTAAGAAGCTTCATAAAAGATTCCTTAGTACACATAATTTTAAAAAATTCATCATGACCATTCTTCACGAGTATTCTTTTCAGTTTTATAAAACCGCTTGATTAACAGGCTTTCACCATACAACTTATTTAAATATTTTATGAAAAATGCAAGAAAAAGCTCTTGATCATGGCCGAAAAGTTACCGAAAAGTTTTTATACAAATAAAAATTGCAAGAACCTTCACTGTTTCTTCTCCATTCAATTTCATAACTTTATGAAGTGTGTCTTGGATTCTTTCAGGATGAGCTTTCCATTTCAGAAGGGAAAGAAGGTCCCCTAAAAATAACAAAACTCCCATATAATGAAACAGTAAAAAGACATGCACAGCAATAATTAACATAGAGAATAGCAAATCTACTAACATTGAAATATTTGACATACACAAATTTGCAGTATTGAAATCATAAAAGAAAAAAAAAGTTAAAATTGGTGGAGTTATTATTTTAGCAACATAAATCCTGATTTACTACATATGCTGATTTAGGCTGTATTACAGTGACAACTTGCAGAAAACTTATGGAAAGCACAGAACAATAATAACTAGAACACATCCTTAATATCCAAAACAGGAACACACTCTAAATATCCAAGATAAAAATAAAAGGATAGCAACTAGTTTTAAACTAATTAATAGCTTAGCATCAGGTTGAATAATATTAGGTGTGATTATTTCTATGGTCAGTTCAGAAACACCTTTTATTTTTATCATGGTTATTTAAAAGCCAAGTATTCCTGTTTTGTCTTACAGTGAGTCTTATCTCCGTCCACCAGTCTCTCTTTTTACTGCCAAATACCTTATTTCTTGAAAAAAAAAATGCAGTTTGTTAATTGAGTCCATGAGTTTGTGGGTGTCCAAATAACTGACTTTTAAAATTTTCTAAATATAAAATTTATCAGATTAAACAACCTTCAGACATGAGTCATGTTCTAAATATATACCTTTTGCGTGTGTTCTATTAAATGCTTTTTTTATCGTTGAAAAGAACACTAAACTAGAAGACTTTCTTTCATACTTATGGCTAATACATTAAAATAAAATTCTTAATACATTAAATATTTTAGAAAATTTTAAAAAATATATATCCTTAAAAAAATTCCAGTTTAAACAACTATTTACATTGATTAAAACTTATGCAAAATGCTACATTCCTTCATGCCACTATTAAGGAAACAATATTAGCTGCTATTTTAACTGGTTAATACTATTACTAACATTATTTCTATTACTTTTACAATTAATAGAATTAAATGCCTGGAATGGCACAAAGCATAAAAAAAAGTTGCAAATTAAAAAATTTCAACACTTTAAACATTGATACACAACAATTTTACATCATGTGGGTCAGATGAGCATTTTACAGGTAATACTTGGTATAGATGGTGAAAATCACTACAACATTTTGCAATTAACAGATCAAAGCAATACATTCAGAACAGCAAGACAATGAAATACATAATAAAAATTTAAATATTTATAGGTGACAAAATTTAGAGGCAACTACACCACAACTTTCTGCTTTAAAGAATAACTGAATTTATGCATACAAAGAAAAAATACAAGTGTATTTTCTCAGTTCATGAAGAAATTTAGAAACTAAATCTTAGTAATACAAATTCAATGCTTAAAATTACTTAAAATTGGTGAAATTTTCAACAAAAAATTAATTAGAATCAGTTAAAAGTGCTTTTTATTACAGCATTATTGTTTACTCAGAAGCAGTTTGTTGTAGACAGTATTGTTTAGTTGTAGAAGCAGTTTGTAATTAAAATAGTTTTTGCCTTTAATACAAGAAATAACTTAAGAGAAATAATATGCATAAGCACTAATATGTACAAACAATAAAAATCATCACATCTCTGTTAGTTAAGATTAAGTATTTTCATAAAATTCAGGGTACCATTTTGTGTAAGCTTTGTAGAGCAGAGCAATGTTCGAATATGAACAGTTTCCCTTGAGCTTCGAGAAAAGAATTGGCTTGATGCTGCATTGGGGAATGGGGGAGGTGATGGGGGTATGGGTGCACTGCCAGCACTATTTGGTGTGGTGCTTCCACCTTCTTTGGGACCACATGGAAGACTAAGGTATGCTCGTGGATCCTGAAGTTTGGGTCTATCTTCACACTAGTAAGAGTAATATAAATTTATGTATAAAAAGATGTAAACCAATTATTTAAAAAAATTATGTTTACAAAAGTGATCACTGAATCAAGAAAATTATGAAATGAACAGAAATTCAAAAATCTGCTTTCTTCTCAAGATAACTATTGAAATTCAAAAGAATTCAAAATGCCATACATCTGAAGAAATTTTTTTTTCTATTTGGAACCAATTTTAAAAATTAGCATATTGGAAGAGAAATGACATTTCAATGACACTGATAAACTGGAAACACAGTCTTGCTTAAAATAAAATGCAAGTGGTTTTTAACGTTATTTACAAATAAAAAAGTCGAACTAATAGAGATTATCTAATAGCAATGAGAATTTTAAGAAGATAGTATACAAATATAGGAGAGAAAAAAACCACATTTATAGATTTATCCAGATATCAGTTAGAAAAATGTTCTGAGCTGGAAATATAATGACAGAAGTTCTATATGAAATATTTATTAAAAGAACTATAAAATATTACATACAACTGGTTAAAAGTATTTCAGAACATATTAAGTTTTATTGCTCAGAGAAATGAAAGAAATGTGAAGTAAAGATGAAAAGATATATTAGTACAGTAAAACCTTGTTTATCCGGACTAACTGGGACCATAGGCAATCCGGATAATCCAGGAAATATGGGTAATAAGCAAAACAAAATCCTGAACTAAGCAGACTTACCGTTTATTACAATAAAAAACTATCTTTTGTAACAAAATTGCATAGTATTGTTTACAGGACATTAAAAAATATAAAAATAACTTTTCACATCATTTCTGAACAAAGAATTGGTAAGTCTAGTAAAGCTATTTTAAACTCAACAAAAAGCATTTTATTACCATAATTTATTGTACAATCTATGCAGGAACTGACTGTTGAATCAAACTAAAAAGCGAATATTTGGCATACTTGTAGTTATGTTCTTGCTATCACAGCTAAAAATTATTATCTAATGTAAACATTAAATAAAAATAATGCCTACAAATCTGATCCAGATTATCCAGAAATCTGGATCAACAATGATTTAGTGTATATTTATGACCTAAAACATCTGGTATATTGAGTGCATCTAATGCAAATTAAATATACATTAAGAAATATAATAAAACTAAGATATCACCATTTAAACATCTCTCTCTGAAAACAGAACTAAACTTTAATTTCTATCAAGAAATTAGACTACAGTAGACATTTTGATAACACTACAAAATGCTTCAAAGTCAAGTTTACTATTTATTAGCCTTAAGCTATGTTTAATCAATTTCATAAGTTATAAACATGAAATTTATCAAAGAAAACAAATGTGCAATTTACTATAAAATCTTTTCAATAAAAATAAATTTTGAAAAAATACTTTTAAGATAAAATTTTTAAAAAACTCTTCTCATTCTGCTGTACACAATTCTGAATTAAAAACAATTAGAGACAAATTTATGCAAAACTCTGGAATAGCTGAACAGCTAACTCTTGTTTGTCCCTCATGATGAAAACTTAAATAAATTTAAAAAAAAAATAAGAGCATTCTAAAGTATAGCAATGAGATAATAACTTACTTTATATACATAAAGTTCATGAGAACCATTTTTTAATATGGTTCCTTTGTCGTCCATCAGCTGAATAAAAGAAAATCCTAGAAGCTTTTTCTCTTTATCCCGTGCTGAAACAAGTCACAATTACATACAGATAAGAACATGATATATACCAAAATGATAAATTTAATATATTTCATTAATAATTTTAATTTCAGTTCTTACTTGAGCAATGTCGATATTCAATCCGTACATGAGCACCATCAAATCTTTCAATAGGCACAGCAAGCTAATAACAATTTTCATAATTATACAAAGATAAGAAATAAATAAAAAATACCACAAAAACAGAATATAACAAGAAAGAAACCTGCTTTCTGACACAAGAGAGCAAAGATTTATTCAACAGGACAAAAATAAAATTTTACTGCCCAATAGTAATCAATATTTATGGACAATGTAACATGGAAGGCAATATATGAAGGTAATATAACTCAAATGCACCTAAAGGACTCTTGAAACATCTTATTCATTGAGGAAAGAAATTTTTTAAAATATCTGAAAGAATAAAAGTGACTCATAGAACATAACTAAAATTGATCTGCTACTGTTCGTTATTTCCTCTTTATAAAATAACTAGCTGAATACCCATGCTTCACTACGGAATACATTTTAGGATAATTACAATGAAAAAATAATGAAATTGCTTTTTAGAGGATTTCCTAATAAACAATATTTTTTGTTTCTTCATTGGGAGGAACTAATATTACGAGGCTCGTCCGCGAACTTACATGTGAACAAGCTACATAAAACTGACCATGGGAGAAACAATTTTCTCTTAAATCTATGCCAGCATATTTTAAATTTTGGACTTGAGACTTATTTATCATCATCGTGAAGCACACTTTGAGGGGAAATTGCAGTCTCTTAAAGTCAAAGGGGCTGGTTCATTGGGCATTAGAGGAATGCATGGCATGAACACTTTTTCTCCTTGAGCACACCCAGTTACAATGGCTTCGATTAAATTTTTATGCAGGGCTTTGACTTGTAGTCTAGTGCCCTTTTGAATTAAATTCTTAAAAAACTTCCATCTCAATTAGTCTAGTGGTTAAATTTTATCTTTAACTGTATTTTTTTTTGTCAATTTATTTCGTTTTGCATGTGACACAAAATTAATTTAAATTATCACAAAAAGAGAAGTAATCTCATGATCAGCATTTAATAAATTAAATTCTAAAAATTAATCTTTAAAAATTCACCAAAAATCAGAAAATGGGGGTAAAGATTTGAGAAACATTTCATTTTAAAGGAATTTTTATGATCTCTCTTGTGATATAAATTATATAAACCTCAGATTATTATTTTAAATGCAAACTTATAAAAAGTCACAAAAACAGCTTAAAAATTTAATTTGAAAAATCTAAGAAGAATTTTTAAAAAAATCTTTCTTAGTGCACCCCTACACTATAAGAAGAATCGCCATGCAAAATTTCAGCCCTTTAGGTCTAGTGGTTTGGTTTGTGCGTTATCTGTCTGTCAGTCAGTCAGTCAGTCAACCAGTCACAGAACTGTTTTATATATATAGATATTACAAAATAATATCACTTTATGGTATATTACTACGCATACTCTATTGTTCCTCTACAGTGTATCTAAAAATTATACATAAACCTAACTTTTTGAAACACTCCACCTAGTTAACTTTAATCATAAAATTAGATTGTTCAAGAATTCCAGCTAACTTTTCATATTTGTCTCTAAGTTTAATTCCCCATAAAAAGAAGGTATTAAATAAAATAAGAAAAGTTTTATATTTTCTTTAGTCAACACCACTCTTTGTGGATTCAGTGAGTGAAAAAGAGACTTCCTAAATGCTTGATGTAGTAACCTTAATGACAATTTTTGTTATATTACGGTACTGATTATTTTGGATCCCTTAAAGCAACTCCTTTCTACTGATGAAAATGGAAACTTATAAAACTGAACTTTCACAGTCAAATGTGGACCAGACTAAGCAATGGAATTTTCTTGATAGAAATATGATTATTTCTGATTTCATAAACAGGAAAAACATTCTGCTTGTTTCATCAAAATAACAGACAACTTCATTTCTATCATTGATGAAGGGGAACTGATAACAGCACTCAATACGGACTACAAAGACAATGATTAGAAGTTAGTCCCAATTTATCCAAGTTTGGTTTAAAATTAGTACTGTTATAATAGTGGCATTTAAAATTGTTTTTAATCAAGCACAAAGCAATCATTTCTAATCTAGAAAATAAGATACCCAGGGATGTGAAAAATAACAATGCCAGCAGACTTCAGTTGGATTTTTGTAACAGAAGCACTAGAAACAGATTTCAAGTAACAGACAAAGCTACATCCCCTCTGGCAGTGCCTTCTCAATCACCATTTTTTTTTTTTTTTAATTCCATGCCTGCCTTTGGCATTTCTGCCATCAGTCAACGAGCAGCCCAGTATAGAGATGAAGATGCAGAAAAGCGAGGGATTAAATTTAGCCTCCACAGAGTTGTCTGTAATAAACTTCTTGGTCACCATGTAATAGTGTATATATATAGAGAAATGTGTCCAGCTTGTAATTTACATTTCTACAAAACTAGAACAAATCTAGTATTTTAGGTATTACTTCCATACTCAACATATTAAAAAGCATATGGACAACATAATTTCTCAGATACTGAAAAAAAAAATTAAAAATTTGCCAACCAGTACATTAAATATAGCAAAAAGATCCTAAAACCTTGTTGGCTATCAAAATGCAAAATTTTGAAAATCAAATGACATAAATAATTAAAAAATTAAGTAAAAAAAATAAATTTGACTGAACATATCTATTCACAGAAAAAAAAGAGGGGGGGGGGATACTAAAAATAAATGCACAAAACATAACACACATACCTTTATCATTTCAATCCACCTTGGAGTATTGTTATGATATAAAACAACTGAATGATATTCAGAAACATTTTCATGGCCAGCTCCTGGACTGATGCACTTCTACATGAAATATTAATTTCTGTTATAACAATAACCTATAATCTATGATAAAACGCAGTCATGAATATAAAACCAAAATTAACATTCTACAAACTAAAATTGGCAACAATCTCTTCTAAATGTTTTTGGTGCATAGTTGCTAATATTAAACAACTTCAAGAAAAATCATATGATAGACAAGCGACTGCACTAAAATTGTTCAATATATTGATTATTCTGAGTAAACTAAATAAGAAACTTTTAAAATGAAAATTTCTTTTATTTCTTGAATAGTGCTAGTATTTAGCAAACATGTTTTAATCAAAAGTTCTTCAGAAGTAATTGGTCTTCTATCCTTTCATTAGTATTTATAATTGTGACACCTATATCAATTAGCAACACTAGAAAAAGCATACTAAAATATATCATCTTTTTAGTACCCCATAGCAACAGATATAGCAATAAACCTTGCATTATATTTATTCCGTTTGACATTTGAAGAGATACCTCAGTTTCTAACAAACCTGAAATCTATTTTATATTATGAAAATTGTAGACACTTGAACTGTGCAATGAATTAAATCTTATTAAATAATAGAGAACATGAACCACAGATAAATTCTGATATTTAGTATTTTTAGGATTTATATCTAATATTTTAGATATTTTCTTTTCCTGCATTCAGATGCTTTAGTTAATTTCACACACTGTATTAGTCAGAAACACCGTAAAATCTTGAGTATAATATGCAATTTTTTTTCACATTTTAGTCTGCAAAAATGAAGGTACGTATTATACTCATGTACAAAAAATGCACCATATTAAAATTTAAAACTACATTTTTTGTACACGAGTATAATACGCACCCTCATTTTTGTCGACTATAATGTGAAAAAAAAGTGCATATTATACTCAAGATTTTACGGTAAGTTGCTTTATCATAATTCCTGCAAGCAAATTAAATGAACATCCAGATGCAGAATTTTCTGTGACTAAATTATAACTAAAGAGTGACAGAGATTATACTTACGTATAATCAACAATTAAGATACATTAAATTATTATTCCAACATAAATATTAATCATATAAGCCAGAGATAAAAAATAGAGGGAAAACATTAAAATATATCAGGCAAAATAAATCAGCAAAAATAGAAATCCTGAAAACTGGAAAATAATCTGCTTTTCTGTAATTGAGTTAGAATACACACAAATAAAGAGGGAGAAGAAGAATATGCATGAGAAATTAATAGACTTGTTACTGCTTAAAATATATCAGTACGTTGTTGATGTTGATCATTTTGTGATATTGTAGAAAAGTATCTTTATTTGCCTTTATATCATAAAAAAACAAATATAAGATCTAGTAGTAAGTTTCTCGGGAAGCATGCTTAGGTAAATTATGTTAATACAAATGATTTTTCAACAAGTGAGGAAAGAATATTTCATAGTTTACAAGTATTATGTAAATATGTCAAAAATTTTGTAATGTAAATGATATTAAAAACATGAATTACTTGAGACCATAAATGAATAGATATTTAACTCAATTGTAACATATGTTTATATTAAATGCAGGTTACAATTTGGGAGTAAAACTTTTAATACCTGCATTTCTTCCTGATAAAAACACACATTATTGTCAATTTGTGAGTATTATGTAGTAATAATTTAGTAAATTTCCCATGTTGTCAAATAAAACAGTTGGTTGTAGCAGCAGAGTACATTAAATAAAGGGCATATTTAAGCTTTCTTCTCTTTTGCAAAGTTAGCGCTGTTATGTATTACAAAAATCTTTTCCATAACAAGAGTTAAATTCTTGTTGTCTTAACCTCATTGCAATAACCTTTATTACAGGTGGAAGAAATAACAATATACAGGGTGTCTCAAAAAACCTTGACATGTTTTAAAAATTTATTATAAAAAAAAGTATACAAGGTAGGAACTGGAAATTCACAGATGTGTTACCACATATATACTACAGTTTTTTTTATATGTCAAAAAAGTTCAACAGAGGATAGTAGTTGTTCTATGAAAGCAAAAGTTGTAAAATAGCTAAAGCTGTAAACAGCTATTTAGCTGTCCCACAAATTTTATTTATATCCAAAAATCATTTGGCAACAAGATGGTGAAACCACCTCATTGGGGTATGATTGTATGGGACTTTTTAAATGAGGAATTTCCAAACAGGTGGATTGGATGAGATGGTCCCATCCAATGGCCACCTTGATCTCCAGACATTACACCTCTCGACTTTTTCTATGGGGATTTGTCAAAGACAAAGTTTATTCAACAAAAGTGGACAGTCTTAAAGAACTCAAAAAATGCACAATGGGTGCAATTTCATGTGTTACAGAATCCATTTCAGAATGCACATGGGCTGAAATGGATTACCGATTGGATATTCTCCATGCCACAAAAGGAACACATATTGAAATTTATTGACTATACTAAAAAAACTCTAATATATAAGGTAACACGTATGTGAATTTCTAGATCCTACTATGAGTACTTTTTTTATATATAAATTTTTAAAATGTGTCAAGGATTTTTGAGACACCCTGTACATTAGGTATAACCTTGAATTAAATCTGTATACAACTGAGGTTAGAGAATTAACTAGTAGTAGCCTTTCTTAGATTTCTCATTAAATTCATTCATTAAAAGAAAATATTACATTGAACAAATTTTCAAAGCAAAAAAACTTTAGATACAACTTACGAATTGGGAAAAGTAGAGAACACATATGATACAAAAGTCCCATACAGTTTTATTATGAAAAAATAATTACTTCTAAAGTTTGTCCTTCAGAATTAACAAGAAACACAGTAGCTTCTATATTTTTGCCAGTTGATTTACCCCCTTTCTCAAAATCCCCCTTTTCAAGAGTTAGATACAAATCGTTTCTGACATCACCTGAAATAAAGGAAACAATAATGAAATTTTTATGCATACATGCTTAAAGTAGATTTAAAAATTAAAGAAAACATTACAAATCATAAAAGAAAAAATCATCTGAATTTTCAACCTATCACAACATTAATATCAAAATCATTTACACCATTACACATCTAAAAATATCAGATTACAATGTAAAGTAAGATAATCAAAATCATGAAAGCATTATGTAAAAAGTTCGGGCAAAATGAATTTGAAGACACAAAGTAAAAAAAAAATCTTGCATCAGGTGCACAAAATGTATATATATTACTTCCTTTTACAGATAATATACATATTCTGCATTCTTTCATTCCTTATATAGGGAAAATATTTCAAATATAATGTAAATTTGATTAATTTCTGCCTTGAAATGTGTTGAAAACAATGTCTAGTCTGAGTGTCATCATTAACAACCACTATACCTTATTTCCTATAAAAAAAAAGCAAAAACAAAAATGTTCTTGATATATAGAAAGAACATCATTTATATATTTATATAGGGCGCGGTGGCCCGATTGGCAAAGGCATCGAGCCTGTGATCTGAGTGTTGCAGGTTCGAGGCTGGTTGCTGACAAAATAATCCACCGCTGTGTTCACTAATGGTGGCCAAGGCACATAAAATAGGCCATGGCTGCAATGTCCTCCACGTTCTCAAATTTACCTCTGGAGGTGCGGGGTCAAGTGTTCAGGTCTCAACTTGGTTCAAAATTATGGGACTAGCCCATAGGGAGGTAATGCTGGATTACCGATCCACCTAAACGGTGCTCCCAGAAAAGTGGCCAGCAAAACCGTGGTGTCATATGATGGTAAGGATAATGTCCAAGTAACCGTCTGCCACATTGGAGAAGATATTTAAGCACAACAATTTGTTGAAGTAAACAGCAAGCTTCAGCAATAAGTAACTTTATTTTAGGATATATTCCACAATAAATGTTACTTACCAGGCATTATCACATCTGAAAAACCAAGTTTGTGGGTAACAGCTAAATTTTTGAAAAGCAATGGACTTTCTTGTTGAAGTTGAGCAAGATCTCCATTCAGCAGTCTTAGAGATAACACTAAACCTTTATCAAAGGATATAAATATATATATTAATAGCAAATAATCATCAGAAAATGGTCATGCAAATGACAATTAAAATCCACTAAAATGATTAAAAATTCTACAATTCTACAGAATACTCAATTTGAAGCATTTTTTATTGCTCCAGAGTAACTGACTTAGTGAACAGATGAGGAACAGGTAATAAGTATATTAAAGTAGCAACGACTCTAGCATTCGACAGTAAAAAATAACAGCATGACAAGTTCGTAATGGATAATGACAATAATAAGTAATATATGAATTCTCACAGGATTGAAATCAATGTGTAGTGACCTTATTAAGCACATTAGGTTCACCAATTAATTTTGAATTAAATTTAAAATGTGTATATGCTAATGGCTTCTATAAAATTTAAAAATTAAACAAATCAAAAAATTGAAAAAGAAGCATGATACACTTACTACTTTGATACAGGTTAGTTTTATTTAAAACATGATATAAAAAAAATGTTTTACATAGATTGGATGGTTTCTTAAAGATGTTCAATATTTGTTTCCTGTACTCATCAATCTCACAAAAATACATTCCATGAATTTATGTTCAATCCCTTAAAACACACAAACTAGAATAAATATAATTAAAAAATAAGACTATCCTATTTGAGAGTCCACAAATACATATTTAAATGTATATCAAAGCAAAATAAATTTTTTCAGAATTTTATTTAACAGTTAAATAAAATAAATGTAGAAAGGAGATTGAAACACAAAGCAATTTTTGTAAAGCAATAATAAAAATTAACATTTAACAATTAACTTTATTTTGTTAATTTAATTGTGTATCAAAGTTTATGTCACCTTATTAGATTTTTGAAGATTTATGAACTTAATACTTCCATGAATTTTACCCAAATAATGAAATATTACACAGGTTAATTTTAGACTTATACAGATTAAAAATCAAACTCATCTTTTCATAAATAAAAAAAAGAGAAGAAAATAACATACCATAATTTTGCTGACCAGATAACACATTAAATTTATTACTTAATTTCTTGATAATGAATTCATGTAGCTGACTAAAATCACTTTCACTGCACCTACATGTATGAAAAGCACATTTTAGAAAATTAGTTCAGCACATAACAATTCAGCTACTTTAAACTAATGTGAGATATTCATATTGTAAAACCATTATTATAAAGTGATAACTACATAGATAAATTTTAAAAAAAGCTCAGCTTATAATGTAAGGTAAGATTAAATCATAATATATATAAAAAGCCCATTAAGGGAGTTTCTAAAAGAAGTGTAAAAGGTTTTAAGAGAAATAAATTCTAGATATATATCAGCTGTTTTTTCTATGAGTAGAAAGCAATATAATTAAGAACATCATGATGCTGGACAGCTGAGAGATTAGCATGTCAAATTTCTGCCTGAAGTTTATAAAGGATTATGCATATTACTAAAATAAACACAAACAACTATTAAAAACTAGAATTATTGAATTAAGTATCTTACGTGTATACTTTTGCAGTATATTCCCTTTCTTCTTCCTGTAGTGCCTCGTTCTTTTCCATTAGCAAGTCGCTGATGTTTAATACTGCAAAAAGGAAAAAAAAACAAAACATCAAACAATACAAATTACTATAATAAATACCTGCTATAATTGTAAAAATAAAAAAGAGCATGGTTACAAACATAAACATAAAATATTGTAGTATATGAAAAGTGTTAGAGCTGTACTACAACAGAAAAAAATTAAATAATACGTACAAAAAAATTTAGCAGCAAAACCTTACCTGAACAGCCATATGGTCTCCTATAAGAATGCACAGCTGACTTCTTCGAATCATTTAACATACGACCTAAATACAAATTAAATTTCAGAACAATATTAAGCTTAAAATCAGAGAAATTATTATCACACAGACTTTGTAGCTACCACAGATATTTAACTTTTCCCTCCGGAGTCTGTCTTCAGATGACATACAGTAATTTTTAAAGTTATTTTAATGTTATCAATCTTTAGCTGCAAGCATTAAACCAGTCATAGAACAACAACAAAAAGAGTTGCAGATAATTGCTTCTAGATAAAATACAGGGTGTCCGGGTTAAAGGTATCCAAAAGTTATGGCTTATTTTTACGGAACTACCCATTAGAATTTAAAAAAAAAAATAATTTAAATAGAAAGAACATCTCACAAGTTTTAATATCAATCATAGATTTTGATCATAGTATTGTAGATTTCGATAATGTATTGTTGATTTCGACCTTTTGTAGCACGACAAACGTCTAATAGGTAATCCAGTTCTCTCCAATTGTTTCGTAGCATATCAGGAGTTATTACACAAATTGCTTGAATGATATGCTTCTTCAACTCATCCACAGCTTTAATTTTTTGTTTATACACAACGGATTTAATGAATCCCCAAGCAAAAAAGTCTAATAATTCCTGATATGCTACAAAATACTTGGAGAGAACTGGATTACCATTTAGACATAAATCGTGCTATAAAAGGTACACACATCGAAATCTATGATACTATGATCGAAATCTATGATTGATATTAAAACTTGGTGAGATGTTCTTTCTATTTAAATATTTTTTTTAAAATTCTAATGGGTAGCTCCGTAAAAATAAGTTATAACTTTTGGATACCTTTAGCCTAGACACCCTGTATATTAGTATTTTTCTATAACATTATTTTAACCAGAGGAATTAAGGTACCACACATGTATTTTATATTACTGAAGCTGTATACTTGGTTCAACAATTAAAAGTAATTAGTTTCAAATACATAACAAAATGAAACAAATTATTAGTAGATAATTAAAAATATTAATCAGATGAATACTTCTAGGCCACAATATTTATAAAAATGTGACAAATATAAGTGTCATGAAATTTTTATCCAAAAAACGAGGTTATCACAGTTTTAGATGAAACATTTTCAATTTTTAGCTATTTCAAAAATAAATATTTAGAACTTACCACTTCGTATAATATGAGCAACAAGATACAATTCTCTGTTCAAATCAGCTACCCCTAAATCCTAGTATTAAAAAAACAAAACATATAAATTGCTGTATTTTATAAGAATTAAAATGCATAAGAAATAGATGAGGTATTAAGTTGTTAAAAAATATTAATTAATGAATTATCTAGAAATTAATACTTTCCAAACACAACTACCAAGAATGATAAAAAGTCAAATTCACTGGTATTTTTAACAAAAGGTAATAATTCCTTAATAAATATATAAGAATGTAGTGTGGAAAAAAATTATTTAAGTTTTTTTTTACACTGGAATTTAACATATTGGAATTAGAAACAATTCAACAAAAACACTCTTCATCACAAAATAATATTGATTATATAAAGTGGAATCCATTCAAAATATGACAAACTAAAAGTGTGAAAAAAATATTAAAATTTTATACTTTAGATTTTAAAAAAATGTCAGGTAAAATAAAAAATTCTCAAACCTAAGTGTGAGCAAATGGGATTGTTATCAATAACAGTTACTTCAACAAAATGGCAAATAGTTTTAATCAAAATATTACTGTAGTTATTACATTTATACAGTATGATAGCCTAAAAAAAAAGAAAATGCTGTTAAGTCAAGTCAACAAGATCATCTATATATATATAACAGTTCCGTAATTGACTGACTGATAATGCACAGACCAAACTGCTGGACCTAAAGGGCTGAAATTTTGCAAGGTGATTCTTCTTATAGTGTAGGGGTGCACTAAGATTTTTGAAAAATTCTTCTTAGATTTTTTTAAATTAAATTTTAAGCTGTTTTTGCAACATTTTTTAAAGTTTACATTTGAAATAATAATCTGAGGGTTATAAAATTTATATTACGAGAAAGATCATAAAAATTCCTTTAAAATGAAATCTTTTTTGAATCTTTACCTCCATTTTCTGATTTTTGGTGAATTTTTAAAGATTAATTTTTAGATTTTAATTTATTAAATGCTGATCATGTGGTTTCTTTTCTTTTTGTGATACTTTAAATTAATTTTGCGTCATGTGCATAACAACAAAATAAATATATAAAAAAAAAAGGTAAAAGATAAAATTTAACCACTAGACCAGTGGTTCCCAACCTTGGGTATACGTACCAGTACCAGTATACAGACAAGCAGCTACCGGTACGCGAATGATTTTACAACTTAAAACAAAATTCTATTAAAAATCTGTATTACGAAAAAAGAAAAGAAATGACTATAATAACTAAAAATCCATACGTTTTAATCTTTTAGTTTGGAACTTCTTATCCATTGTTTGTGTTGTAATACTTTATTGGGATTTACCCAATCTCAAAAGATGCTGTCTACACCTGAATGTGTTATCTATGACCACCCCTTAAAAATTTGGCACTCGTCTGCGAATTATAACTGTGTTTGCGAATTATAAATGTGTCTGAGTTCTACTAAAAATTGTGTTTTGTGTTTCAAACATCTTTAAATTAATTGCATATTATTAATCAATAGTAAATGAATTATTAATAAATATTAAGAAGCTGTAAAGGAAAGTGTATTAAACTCAGGAGATTTATTTAAAATGATTTTTTATATATCCTAATTTATTTTAATAAATGCTTGGCTACATGTTTCGAATACATCTTGTATTCGTCTTCAGACCATATACACTGCTGGCCACTGTAAATGCAACACCCTGAAGGAAACATGCAAATAACATGAAATTTACAACATGCATTAGCGGAGGTGAAATATGCAAATGATTAGAATTTCAGCGCAGACGCACATCACGCGCGCCTGTGGCGCCACTTCAAAGCGCTATTTAAGGCTTGGAGATTTCGACGATTTCAAGTTCGGCAATTATGTTTTTCTTGTGGTTTTTTTAAAAAAAAGATCAATTATGCCTCGTCGAAAACAACGATCATCTTTTGATCAAGTATCCGAGTTCGACAGAGGAAGGATAGTGGCCTACCGAGATTGTCGATTATCTTTCAGGGAAATCGGTAGTCGTGTTGGATGAAACGAAACAACTGTAATGCGGATATGTGATCGTTGGATGCAGGAGGGTACGATGGACCGGCGTACTCGATCGCATCCACCTCAGCACACCACTTCACGTGATGACAGGCAAATTGTGCACATGGCAGTGACGGATCGCTCAGTCACATCACAAACCATAGCACAGCACATGCAGTCTGTAACGCATCATCCAGTGTCTGAGCGTACCATTCGACGCCGTTTACACCAGAGTGGTCTGTCCGCAAGACGTCCATTGCTTTGTCTACGGTTGACGCAGAACCAGACGTCTCCGCCGCCAATGGTGCGATGACAGAAGGATGTGGATGGCAGAATGGAATGAAATTGTCGTTACTGACGAGTCACGCTTCTGTCTGCAACACCACGATGGTCACATTCGAGTCTGGAGACACTGTGAAGAGAGGATGCTGAACAGCTGCGTTATGCACCGCCACACTGGTCCTGCACCGGGTATTATGGTATGGGGCGGTATTGGATATCACTCTCGCACACCTCTAGTACGCATTGCCGGTACTTTAAACAGCCAGCGCTACATCTCCGAGGTGTTGGAGCCAGTTGTCCTTCCTTACCTTCAGGGCTTGCCCACAGCCATATTCCAACAGGATAATGCGCGACCACACGTGGCACGCATTGTCCAACGGTTCTTCGTCAATCGCCAGATTGAATTGCTTTCCTGGCCGCCTCGCTCTCCGGATCTTTCACCGATAGAAAACATATGGTCCATGGTTGCTCTACGACCCAGATTCCATCCCCAGCTGCCACAGCAGATCAACTTTGGCAACGTGTGGAAGCTGCTTGGTCTGCAAGAACTCATCCAAAGTCTCTTTGAATCAATGCCGAGGCGTGTGGCAGCGGTGATCTCCAACAATGGCGGCTACTCTGGCTACTGATTTTGGCAGGAACCACACTTCACAGAAGTCTATAAATTTAATCATTTGATACTTGGTCAACATGTTATCTACAAAATAAATTTTGTTGTGATATCTCTTGTCTTTCTTGGTGTTGCAATTTGGGTGGCCAGCAGTGTACAAATAAACTTATTCATTGTTCAGAACACTAAAAGGTTCACAAAGGGTATGATTAGTCATGGTTATAGTTTAGCTACAAAATTTTAAAATTACTTACATGTAGATCACATTACGCCCAATCATAAAACAAATATTTTTCAAAGAAGAATTATCCAATCATTACATTTTACAAAAATTATTTTAAATTATATATGTATACCGGGTGTCTTTTAAAAATTGACACATAGGGATTCCAATGTAAATTTGAAGCACTTAATATAACTATGTTATCAAATAGAATTATTGAAAAACAAAATTAGATACGAATTCAGCATTAAAAATTGACAGTTTTCATGTTTTTATTTCTTCAAAATTGGTTTTAAATAAAAGAGAATAATTAAAAAAAACATTACTTTTTTAACAAGAAAATTCAAACTTCTGGTCGATTCACGTAAATAAATTAGGATACATAAAAAATCCTTTTTAATAATTCTCATAAATTTATCCTAATAATGGAAAAACTATTATACTTTTACAGTTTTGTAACATTTTAACTTACTTATTATTTTTACAGCACCTCAATACAATGATGAGATATTTAGAGCAATCTGGAAGTTCTAATTTCAACTCAAAGGAAGATCAATCACGAGAATTGAGCAAAGACGAAGAACCAAAATTAAAGAAGCAGAAGCGAACTTGGATCAGGAAGTATGATCCTGATTATATGAAGTATGGGTTCGCCATGAAATCCGGAACAGAAGCTGAACCTATTCCACAGTGCGTGATTTGTTTTGAGTGCTTATCAAACGGAACTATGAAGCCAGCTCTTTTGAAAAGGCATTTATATAGCAAACATTCGAGTGTAAAAGACAAAACTCTTGATTTTTTTAAAAAGAAAACATTCAGAGTTTTGCTCTCAAAAATCAATTGTCAAAACTTTTATTAGTATAAACACTAATTATGTGAGAGCATCATATTTAGCTAGTTTGCATGTAGCTAAGTGCGGGAAACCACATACAATTGGTGAAACATTGTTGATGCCTGCAACAAAGGATATAGTTGCATCTGTCCTTGGAGAGAAAGCGGCTAAAGAAATTGACAAAGTATCATTATCTAATAATACTGTAAAGCGGCGAATAGATGAGATGGCATCACAGGTTGAAGATATTTTAATCCAAAGATTATAAAAACAAGCCAATTTTATTCCCTTCAACTGGATGAAAGTACAGATATTTCCAATTTGGCACAACTATTTGTATATATTCAGTTTGATTTCAACAATGAAATACAAGAAGAACTATTATTTTGCAAACCATTAACTGCAAGAACAAGTTTGCAAGAAATATTTAAAATAATGATTATTTCATTAAAAATCACACAAGTTGGCTCAAATGTGTTGGAGTTCGTACCGATGGTCCTCATTCGATGATTGGAAAATTATCAGGCGTAGTAACCAAAATTAAAGAAAAGGCACCAAAATGCAAGTCTATGCACTGCATCATTCACCATGAAGCTTTCGCCACAAAAAATATGCCAGTGAATTTAAAAGAGGCTTTAGATGAGTCGGAAAAGATGGCTAATTTTATCAAATCTCGAGCACTCAATTCGTGTTTATTTTCGATTTTATGTGGTGAAATGGGAAGTACCCATGCCACACTTCTACTTCACACTGAAGTACAGTGGTTGTCACGTGGTAAAGTCCTCAGTCGATTGTTTGAGTTACACGATGAAATTTATATGTTTTTGACTAATTCAAAATATTTTAACGGAGATAATTTGATTGATGAGCAATGGTTGTGTAGACTAGCATACCTTTCAGACTTTTTTTTCAAGATTAAATGAACTAAATTTGAGTTTGCAAGGAGTTAACAATTCTGTGTTCGACTTGAATGACAAAATAAGTGCGTTCAAGAGAAAATTGCAATTCATGCAACAGCAAATTGAAAAACAAAATGTTAACATGTTTCCTTCCCTCTGTAACTTTATCGAAGAAAATAATTTGTCAACAAAAGACGATGTGATGAGCGACATTAGAAAACATCTAACATCAACTTTTGAATGTTTCCAAAATTATTTTCGTGAAGATTTCACAGCTCAAAATTGGATTCGAAATTCTTTTGCATTCACAACGGGGGTTCCAGACAATGTGATTGCAAAAGAGTCTTTTACAGACCTTAGTAGTGACAGTGGATTGAAATTAAGCTTTCAGAGTTCCAACCTATTCACTTTTTGGCTATCTATTCGTAAAGAATTCCCAGAAGTTTCTTGCCAAGCAGTAAAATTTTTAATGCCATTTCCAACTACATATTTATGTGAAAATGGATTTTCTGCAATGACTGCGATGAAAACCAAATATAGAGCTTTGCTGGACATTGAATCGGATCTTCGCCTTAAACTGACAAACATTGAGCCAGATATTACTTCTATAGTTAATAATAAACAGGCAAAACCTTCTGACTAATTATATATTTTTTAAAGTGATTATTATATTTTATGTATATGTTTAACAATAAAAATATATCCCAAGTTACTTGTCTTTATTACAAATGTTCTCCATTGCATTTTATTCCCCATTTCAAAATTTTTGGTTTACCAGTACATCATCAAATTGTTTACAATATACAGGTACAGGACTATAAAAAGGTTGGGCACCCCTACACTAGACTAATTGAGATGGAAGTTTTTTTAAGAATTTAATTCAAATTAGTATATTTTATTGATATTAAACATACAAATTAATTGCATACATTGACCGTTGTATTTAATTTGAATGTACTCCATAGCGAAGCATGGGTATTCAGCTAGTGTTAGTATAAAATTACAGTTATATAGACTAAAATTATAAATAAAAGCATAGATTCTAAAACACAGAGGAAATTAAATGTATGGAAAAAAATTAAAGTGTGTCTACAATTTTATAAATAAATACTACATAAACTAGCAGCATGATTATTAAAAACTTACTGTAAATATAGTTGAAGAATTGTTGATTTTTTCTACAAAATGAGACATTCCATACTTTGCGAATCTGACTAGAAATCTTTCACTGAAAGAAAAAGTTTTTCTTTCAGTTTTCTTTTCAGTTCTACTACCAAGAAACAGTAAGAAGAATCAAATAAATTCACTAAATTTCTGTTACAATGAGTGCATTCTTTTTAATATGAACAGATGAAAAATTATTTTATACCATGACTGTCAATAAAATAGATATAAAGAATATAATGAACACAAATATTTGGTAAGCATATTTAACCCTCCATAGAGTACAGTTTCATAGAACTAGGGTTGTGCATAATATTTTCGACAGATGTTTTGGATTTGAAATAAAACTATGGTCAATTATTTAAAAATAGTCTTTATTTAAATGTTTTACCAACCAGAATATAGATATAATGCCCTAATTATCAACTTTGAATATGCACTTCTGATATAAATTTGCTGTAAGTAGCTTATAATTTACACTTATCTGATTTTCACTGTAACAAAGTATACAAACAACAGGGGCTTATTTTTCATAAATGTACAAACATAATTTTTCTTTATTCTAATTTATTAGCAAACTGCTATAATTGTAATTCAAGTGTTGCAATATAATAAAATTATGCAGAACAAAATGATGCACCTTTGCTTTCAAATGCTGCAAATCAAAACATACTGAAGAAAAAAACCTTGTGATAAGTTACATACAGTTTGAGTTAAATGCCATAGCTGAACTTAGCTAATGGACTCAAAATATACCCCAGTTATCACATTAAAGAGAAATAAATGAAACACATTGTGATGATGGTGACTTAAATAAAATAAAATAATTCAGTCTAAAAAATTCCAAAATTTAATACTAATTTGGAAAACTTTTAATGTGTGAACCAAATTAAATAAAAATTATTTACACTACTAGTCAGATACATTTTCTGAAAAAAAATTGCTAAAACTTTCTTTTAAAATGTATCTTGTGTTCTTGTGAAAATGTACATTGTGTTTAAAATGTATCTTGTGTTCTATATTAAATATATTACTCCTTAATGCACAAATAAAATAAATTTAGCTTAATAAATCCATTAAATGACAATTTTTTTAAGTATATTGTAGACAATCTTTCAATAATACTAAGGACTGAAAAAAGCTACCTGATTGTCTCAACCTGTTGAGCATCATACAAAGAAAAAAATATTTCCATATCTTCACCAAGACTACAACTAAAATCACGCATACACAGATAGAGGTGATGGTTTGGAGATCGTCGTGTTTCTTTGCGTTTTGCAGTTCCATGTACCTAAATACGTAATAAAATACTGATATATACATGCTTTGTGACTTAAAGATACTTGTGGAAAATAATTACGCAAAGAACACTTTTCAATACCACAACAGAATTAAAAAGTGTTGGCTACAAGTTTCAAACTAATCAATAATAATTCATCATCAGGCCAAGAAGCATCAGTGTGATTGTCACAATGAAAATTTCATCATTGTGAAAATCTTACCAATGCTCCCCAGCCTGATGATGAATCATTGATTAGTTCAAAACATGTAGCCAATGCTTTTTAATTTTATTCTGGTATTGAAGAAGTGTTCTTTACAAAATATATATGCTTTAAAAGAATATAAAGGTACATTTTTTCACATTAAATTACAAAAGAAAATATCCTCACACTAATTATAACAAAATAAATTATCCAACTAATATATAACTATCAAAACAGTTCTAACAAATAACATCCTTTGTATAATCAAGTACTAAAATTACATAAGAGTATGTTCTTACCAATAATCCTGCAACATTTTCAGAACTTCGAACATGCTGTAAACAATCCAAAACATATTAATTTCACATATGCAAAATTACATATACACAGTATATATATATTTATTTATATTCAGGTTAATAATGGGTTCCCACCTATTTTTGAGAAAAAAAAAAATCCAAGACCTACTCTCAAAACCTTTTATCATTAAATTTGATAATAAAAATAATCCACACTCAAGTTTTAACTGTAATATTGACAGCTAATGTAAACATATTACGAATATAACTAAATTTAATACTGTTTACAGAGAAAAAAAAATTATTGAGAAATAGGTGTCTTTAAAAATGTTTTTACACTAAAGCAGAATGTTACATTAATGTGAAGATCTAAAATTTTTAGAATCTAAAAATTTTAATCAAAAACTCTGCAAAAACCATTCCAAAATTAAATTTCTGTTTATTTCATGCTCCCCTACTAATTCATCAACAAATTTTGTGCTTGAAAAATTGTTTGCTCTGTAGAACAAACAAACAAGCAAACAAGAAAGGAAAAAGAACGAAAAAGGGATGTATTATTTTGCTACTAACCAAGAAAATTTATAACAACTTTTTTTATGTGGATGCTTGTGAAAGGAAAGGATCCTTTTTAATTTTAAATTATATAAAGAACTGGATTGTAAGAACATGTAATCACTTATGAAGGGGTATATCTTTAGAAATTTCAACTATAATTATAGATCACTGAATGATCTCTCTACTTTGACCTTCAAACCCATGCATTATGAAGGTGGTGACTCTCTCCCATTTTCTTCAATAAATAAGAGAAGTCAACATAGAATAAAAAAAAACAATTCAGTGTACCAAATGCACTACTTTTTTGACTATGAACACTATCAACAGACCACTAACCTAACTAATGGCCATTATTTTAGTTATGATTTTTTAAAAATTCTAAGAGTTTAAGTAAAAATAGAACTGAATTTGTCCCGGATGAAAATATTTTTTGCTCTGCCAAGAAAAACCATAAATAATATATAAAGTGATTTTAAGAAAAATGTTCTCAATTTTCTAGAATTTTCCAGGGACAAGGAAAATAAAAATAAAATTCCAGAACTTTTCTTGGAGATCCTGTAAGATGTCCATAGTAATAAAAACTCTATTATAAGAAGACATACTAAAATCATAGTAAATAATGACTAGCAAAACATCAATCAGTAATGAACTACATAAAATAAATATGCACAGTTTAACATATAATTACTTGGAATTAAACATTAACTTACATTCACAAATAATAATTTGAAACAGATGAAATTATTATCACTACAATTATAAACAGATACTTTTATTATATATAACTTTACAAATACATGCATTTAGTTTCATTTTTTTCCTATTATAAATTAAGATTTTATTTAAGTATAAACATTTTCAGATACCATTCTGTGCATGACTTTCACTATATACTTTTTTAAAATTCATAAAAATTTCTGTACATACCACTTGATGTAGCTCAATAGGACTAAGAGAATCAGGATCTACAACTTCATTGTTGAGACGAGGCACAAGATCCAAACCAAGTTGTCTAGATTACAAGGTTAAAAAACAAATTCACAATTAAACCACAAAAGCTTTATACTAAATTTCTATTTATAGTTTCTTGGAGATCATGGTATAACTTCTTTAATTTAAGTTCCTGATTTTTTTTCTATATAAAGCATGACTTTACTATACAGTATCTCTTGAAATAAATACAAACAACAATTTACGAAATTATTTATTCAAAACACCCCATCTTTTGACATATCACAAGGATAGATGTAAGTATGCAGTCATAATTAAATTAAACAAAATCAACAATTTACAAAATTATTTATTTAAAACACCCCATCTTTTGACATATCACAAGGATAGATGTAAGTATGCAGTCATAATTAAATTAAACAAAATCAACAATTTCCAAAATTATTTATTCAAAACACCCCATCTTTTGACATATCACAAGGATAGATGTAAGTATGCAGTCATAATTAAATTAAACAAAATCCACAATTTACAAAATTATTTATTCAAAACACCCCATCTTTTGACATATCACAAGGATACATGTAAGTATGCAGTCATAATTAAATTAAACAAATTTTTTTGTTAACATTAAATATGTATTTTGATAAATTTTATTCTTATACATAATAAAGACTCTAATGAAAAATGTTGTCTAACAGTTTTAAAGACTTTTATGAATAATACAGCTAACTTCCAGCTATTTTATTATGTTAGACTTGAAATATCTTAAAAGCTATGAAAATAGCTGTAGAAATAACTTTAATAATTTTTAAAAAAACCTAATATATGTTAATTTTATTGAAGAATTAAAATTTTATATCCATTATAATCACAACAAGAATTTAAGATGACTGGTTCTTTCAACACATTCATACGACCCATATGTAAGTGGTGTAAAACTACAAATTTGCAGCTGTACAAAATTTTTAAATTTCACCAATGAACTAAATTATAACATTGTGTTAAATATGTATACATGTGCATGTATGTTTTGCAAAGAAAATATGATAAACGTATATCAGATATAAGTTTTACCTTTTTTAATATTAATCCTAACATTTTATATGAAGTGCCAATGTAATAACAATTACATTGGCACATTACATAGGATATACTTTATTCCTGTTTCTGATTCTTTCTTTGCTAAATAAGCGGCTGTTGATTTAGACATGTAACTAGAGGCTTTGTCCATATGAAGCTCAACTTTATCAATGTCCTTTCCATATAAGGCTAAAATCTCTTCTTCAAAAATTGGTTCTAAAATATTCTGCTAATAGTAGAGTGAATTTATTTTGGCTTTACTTGAGACTTTTTTGATTTTACATTACATTAGTAGATTAAATAGTATCAAGGGAAAGGAGGGGAATTATTTTACAAATGCCTACCACATACCATAAATGTCCTGATGAGGCAAAATTTGGATTTTTGTTTTATAAAAACAGTTCATAAAAATAACACTTTATATACAGAAATATGAGATTGACATACCTGCAATCCAAATTTATTGGTTTACACAGAAGGTCGTTCTCACTTTATGAAAATGATTTTGTAATTTATTTGTGCCATTTGCATTTTGAGATAAAAATTTGGCAATTTCAGAATAATCATTTGCTACTGTTTTGTTTTGATTGGAATGCAAAATAAAAGATTTATTTTGAAAATGGTTCCTAAAATTGATAGATGGCTCGAAGTTTATGTAACGGCACTTTCCGAGGAGAAATATTCGTATCAACAAATTATAAAGCAGTGTAAAAATTGCAGTTATGGCATTTCAAAAAAAGGTATTTATAATATACTAGCGGCCCGTCCCGACTTTGTCCGGGTTGAACAAAATATTATACCAATAAATTTCCAGTTGATAGCCAATAAATTGTAAATCTTTTTTTACCTTAATAATAACCTAAATGATACCTTAAATTAATTTTATGTTAGTTAATAATTAAAATAAATTTTTTAAAAGAAAAAGGCATGCCGGAGAACGGCTAGGTTCAAACCGCTAGCATCAGAACAGAAGCCCACCGCGATAGCACCACGATAAGGATCGTTGAAGACTTCGGCACAAAAAGCGGTAGAGGACACTAGCGGTAACAATGGAGATTGTTAGGATTAAGCCCCTAACTTTATTTCTGCTGATTAGATATACATAATATATAGCCTATGTCCATCTGGAATAATGTACCTTTCAAACAGTGAAAGAATTTTTCAAATAGGTACAGTGGTTCTGAAGATTACCCTCCACGTACAAAATCGCTCTCTCTTTATATATAAGTATAGATTAAATTTGAAAGAAAAAAGTCTACTGAAAGTAAAAATGAAAACATGACTGTGAAACCTCATCCTAAGACTGTTCGAACACAGGTAAATATCAAGAAAATGAAGTCTCTGACCCTGAAAAAGAAAATAAGCCAACTCAAAGATCCATTGCATCGAAACTAGGAATGTTTTCTGGCACTGTCAGTAAAACAATTCATAAAGATTTGAAGTTAAAAAAGATGTTTAAACCTAAAGTTCATCTGCTTTTGCTAAAGCATAGTGCTGAAAGAAAAAACAAATTGTAGAAAATTAAATGAGAAACACCTAGCTGCTGAAAAATGGAAATTTGTGGTAACACTCGATGAGGCATGGGTGGATTTAATTGACTGTAATAAAAAAAGATCAATTTTCTATTGCTCAACTGACGGGAATGGCCTTACAAAATGGCACTGTCAGTATACAGAAAAGTTCCCAAAGGGATTCATGATAGTTACAGGATTTTTTTACAAAGACAAATTAAAAATCAAAAAAGTCTCAAGTACAGCCAAAATAAATTCACTCTACTATTAGCAGAATATTTTAGAACCAATTTTTGAAGAAGAGATTTTAGCCTTATATGGAAAGGACATTGATAAAGTTAAGCTTCATATGGACAAAGCCTCTAGTCACATGTCTAAATCAACAGCCGCTTATTTAGCAAAGAAAGAATCAGAAACAGGAATAAAGTATATCCTATTTAATGAAATCCCTGCAAAATCATCTGATGCTTCTCCAATGGGCTTTTGCACTTTCAGTTTATTAAAACGAGTCTTAGGAAAATGGCATCCAAGAACACTGAACGGACTTAGGAAAATGGTTCAAGAGGAATGGGGTAAAATTGACATTACAGTACTAAGAAAAAGTTTACTTTCATGCAAAATTCAAGCTAAAACTATTGTCAAGAACCATGGGTATCACATAGAAGCAAATCAATGTAAAAAATACAGCATTTATACATAAAACTTAACTATCAATATTGTTTCCATAAAGTGCAAAAGACCATCTGTATTTAATGATTTGGAAATTATTTTTAATACAGTGGAATCTCGATGTATCGTTTTTCGAGGGACCGACTGAACTGAACGATAAATGCAGGAAAACAATACATGCGGGAACATAACAAAATAATATGATCATCGGGACTGGGTGAAATAAACGACACATACAGGAAAACGATGATTCGAAAAATGATCGATCGAGATTCCACTGTACTTATTAAAATATTCTGTAGAAAATTACTGGACTAGAAAATTAAACTCCAAAAATAATTTTTCATTGAGAGGTTTTAAAAAATATTAAAAACTTAAGCTGGACTATACAATCACACGTCTACGAACTCTCCTGAAGAATTACCATTTTATTTTATAGCTTAATTTGAATGAGAGAATACAGAGCTATAAATCAGTTTATTAAAAATTAGTAATTCCCCAAAACTGTTTGAAATTGATGGCTGTTTATGACTAAAAAACACTTTATTTTACATTGAACTTTATTAACAAAACCCTTTTATTTTACATGATAATTTTTTATGACAAACATACCTGTTTCCCCAATCTATTTTTCCAGTTATTTGGCTTTTGAGCTCTCTGATTTGATCCTGGGTGAGAGTGCCAGTAATAAGCTGCCTCCTCCATTCTATCAGATCACGCATCACAGTTAACAATCTTTGGAAAAGTGAAATTTCTCTTCGCTAGAAAATGAAAACTATTTAGAAGAATAACAGATTGAAGAAAAGATTTTTTATCACAGTTTTTCAGAAAATGCTTGTCAGGGAGTAAATATCTAAATTATTAACAAAAGGGGTAAGAGGAAATGCACACTGTTAAATTTGTTCTATAAGCAAAAAATGTGTCTCTTAACTAAAACAGCATATTTTAGATCTAATTCAGTGAATGAAGAAGTACCATCTCATATAAAATGTGCCAACTGCAAACAAATTGTAATAGGCTATATTTTATGTTTTTATTGTTAGTTAATATTTAATTAAGCTCTTAATGTTATGCCAGAACTTCTAATTCTATATCTAATAATAGACTATATTGCATATGTCCATACTTACCTCCCCATCATTTTTAAAAAACACCAAATGTCTAGAAACAAATTAGTGATGTTGAAATTATCAATAACTAACACACATACACACAAAAAAAAAAGAACCTTGATGTTTTTTAATTAAAATAGAGTCATTAAAAATTGAACTGAATCATACCTTTTACCAAACTAAAGAAATTATTTTTAGAAATTATAACTGATACCAACAAAAATAATTTTAAAAGAATATTTTTTTAATCGTCAACTTCAGCTTTCCCACATAATAGAACAGGGCATTATATTCTCAATTAGAATGGGTGCAGTGGACCAGTTGACAAAGGCAGTGAGCCAATGATCTGAACGTCCCTGGTTCAATGCTGGTTGCTGACAAATCCGCTGCCATGTACACTAACTGGCAGCTGGTGCCCGAAAAATCTGTCATGGCTGCAATGTCCTCCAAGTTCTCAAAATTAACTCTGGAGGTGCGGGGTCAAGTGTTTCTGGTCTTCTCACTTGATTCAGTTCAAAATTACAGGACCGGTTCATAGGAGACGAAGCTGAGCCACCTATATGGTACCCCCATAATAAAGAGGCCAGCAGTACCGTGGTGATAATAACATCTGAATGTCTAAGGACAAAGCCTCCGTATTGGGGGAAAAAATTCTTAATTAGAATGGAAACCAAAAATGATTTTAAATATTAATTTTTCTTACCATTATAAATAACTTTTAAAAAAGGAAAAAGGCAAATGTCTAGTGAATAGACCATAAAGAGCTTCTATTACCTTGGATAAAGACTGCAAAGCATATTCTCTAAAAAAAAAAACGAATGTCAAAAGTTTTCAAACACCAAATTTCCTCAATTACCTCTTTATGTAAAATATTAGAAATTAAAATCATTTTTCTTTATATCAGTTAGATATTTTTCTGTAACACCATGTCTTTTATCAAAAGAAGCCAGGGTTAAACCATAATTGGGTCATAAAACAATTCCTAATTTTCGGGTCATAAATCATAGATCTTCAGACCAGATGAGGTATACTCGTGTATTCAAAAATAAAATTGACTGAGAGTGAAAATATTGTATACAAAAACGTAAGAAGTTTTAAAGGAAATACTAACAACATATAGTCGTTTCCAAATAACATGCCATTCTCTTAATACACAAGCTACTTCTTTAACAGTTGAGTCTTCTACTGGTGCAACACTTTCATATAGACTGCAAAAAATTATAAACATTTTAAAATAATGTATAATAAATATTTAAATACTTCAAATATATATACAACAGTAGGTTGAAAAAAAAACATACCCTTCATTGTAAATGTGAAATGCTTTTAGATGAATAAAAGATGCAGGAAAGATTCCCTAATTTAAAATAACATTAAGATCATGAGTAAATACAAATTTTGTTATAGCAAGTAAAGACAATTCATTTCTATAAATTAAAATACAACATACATAAAAACTGGATTACAAAAATGTTACAGAAGAAAGAGGAAAAATTAACATACATCAAAAGGCACAATCATTGACACAAAAGTTATTAAGTTTTCATCAGCACAGTACTAGATTATATCAGCATTACTATCAGAGGAAAAAGTTTAACATAATACTTGCACAATGTAGAATTACATATTTTATACAATCACTGACTTTAATAACATTTGACATTTTTATATTTTTTACAATTAAATAACATTGCAAAATTCTGCTAGAAAAAGTTTTCTATATTCTCAGGAAAAGTGTATGTGTTTATGATAATATAACTCGCTTGAAAAAATAAGAAATCAAGAACATGTATGTTTTTGTAACAATGGGAAATAAGGAATGAATCCAAGAACTATGAAATAAAAATGATCTCAGTTCAATTCTACTGAATATCTGGACACTGATTACTTTAAATATACACATATATACAGAGGCTGCTCATCATTAAGGGCCAGAGCTTAAACCTACCAATAGTTTTAAATTTTTTTTCATCAAAATAAAATCAATCTGACTCTGATAAGTTTTTTTATTTTTAAATATAAAATCACACAACTTTTATACAAAACTATGCACTATCTCCTCTCATCCCTCCTATTTGGTAAGTTTCAGAAGAAAACTAAACAACATGCTCACAAAAAAAAATCTCCCTGCCTGCTCATTAAACATTTATAATCCACTCATCTTGAAAAAGGCATAGAATTTCCTGGCTCTTTACAAAGAATACACTGCAGTGGTTTTTAGACCACTGAGCTGCCTTCTTTCAGGTATGCATATTTGACAATTTAGCAATGATTCAATGTTAATGCTAGCCCAGATTTGACATCATTGGGGCCAGTTGCACAGATTAATTGCCATTGTGTATAGGAAATTACTGTAAAAATGTTTAAATATGGTAACCCCAGTACTTGTAATGATAAAAATAGATTAGTTTTGTGACAGAGAGAGGACAGCCACAAGCTACTGTTTTTATTTGGACTTGCAATATAGTATATATTTATGCATAGAGGTTGCATCTTAGCAATTCAATCAGAGTTTTAAGTTTTGTATGATCTAAAATCTAGAGTAAGAATTAAAAAAGGTCTTTTAACTGTATGTGTGTGTTGGGGGGGGGGGGTTACAAAAGATTTTTTTTAAAAATGAGTTGTCAAGCAGAGATAGTTCTTTAAGTAAGACAGGAAAATGCTATGTAAGACAATAGAGAAATAGACTAAAATTATATCACTTGCCAGTTATTCAAAAGAGATAATTAAATTCAAAAAGAGAGTTTGTTCTGCACATAATTTTTGGGATGTGATCATAACTCAGCTTTTTTAAAATTTAATTTTATCACACACATGTAAGTTAGACTCATTCATTTTTTGCTGTCTTAGAGTTATTAATTGAGTTGTGACATAAATAATATCAACAACATATTTTCCTACATTTTAGGTGTTAAAAATAAATTAAAATTATAATCCACTATAAACATCTTTTTGGGGTCTAAGTTTGACAGAGTTGGGATAAAGTTTGAAACTGATTGTGTAGAACATGATCATCCTCAAAAGCTTTTGCTCATTTGAAAACATAGAACACAGATGTAATCTTCTAAGTGTACTGGTATAACAAAACATCAGTAAACAGAAATAGAAAATGTTGTTTTCTATTGCTTGTTATTTGGTGATAAAATATTTCAAACAAGGAATGGTCGCATGGATCTGAAATGCTATTCAGAGAGAGTTTTAAAAAAAGTGAAATGAGCAATTAAACTTCCAAATTTTAAAAAAAATATCGAAGGCATTTGCTAAGGAAAAAAAACCTCAAGCTGAATTTTAGCATAAATGAAGACAAGCATTTATCACTTAATTTTCATAATGTTTACAGCCAAATATATTTATGACGTATTCTCTGAGAGGATATATTTGAAACCTATGAAAATATATTAGACCAAAAGGGAAAAAATGCTCAATTTTCCATTTATGAAAGCTGCAATTACACATGAGTTTTAAAAGTCTTCAAATTGCAAAGGTGTCAGAATATCATTTACTATACAATTCATAACCATCTATAATATGCTGCCATTAACAAGAAAAACAATACATAATTATCTGTTTATATTGAATAATATGTATCCATCAGCCACAAAATATAATAACGGTTTTTGGGGCTTATACTAAAAAAAAAAACAGAAATACAAACTATCATAATATTTTGAATTATAAATTAATGAGAAAAATATTTCAAAGTAATAATTATTTTAATATTTCCGTTATTCAAATTGTAGATTATGCCTTCCTTTAAAAAACACAGGAGTTGGTTTTACTTATCTATTTTTTTAACTACTCAGTTTGTTAGCTAACAATATTTATTTATATAAAAGAACATAAAACTTCTGTAATGTCTCTAAATTTAGAAACTTTCAGTACACAAATCATGAATGTTACAGTGGCCAAAAACATAGACTTGTTAATTGGCTATTTAAAAATAAAAACTTCATGACAGAAAAAGATTAAACGTGACAGTATAAAGATTAAACATACTTTTAAACTTTTGTTCCGGATCGAAAAACCTCGAAACCAACCTGAAAAATATTTTAAATCATGTTGTTGAAAATTGTACAAAATAATTAAAGGGCAAAGTATGTATATTATAATGACAAAAGTTAAAATATACCCCCACATTCTTCTAATATTTGCACAGTTTCGCCAATTTCAAGAGGCAATCCATACTTAGTATTCCCATCATAATTATAAATACCTAGAAAAAGAAAATATATAATAGAGAGGAAAGAAATATATTTATATAAAGGTTGAAGTCCTGAGTGTTAGAATATGTAATGTTTATCTTTTTACACAATATACAATGCTTCTATTTCCACAAATTTCTATTAAAACCTTTTTTATATGAAAATAATTCAGCTAAAATGGTTGGTTGGTTAGTTGGGGATGCTACAGTAAACTTTTCCTACACAAGCAAATTCAGCTAAAATAAGTGATAAATAACACAGTTATTTAGAGGTTTAAATTTATTTATCTTTTACAGTATTTTTCCCACATCATTGTTTTTAACTGAACAAGAATTAACTAAGTTTCACAATCAAACTCCTCCATAGAGTATAAATTACCATTATCTAACGATAAACTGGACCACACTTATTATATTGTAGAAATAATGTGACCACCCATAATTTATCCCTTTAAAAAGTATATTAAAAAGTATCAAATACAATAAACATAAGCATTTTAACATCTCTAGAAAAAATACAATATTAGGATCCAAGCAGTAATATTATTCACATTAAGGAATTTAAAAGATATGTCAATTATTATCCTAAAAGTCATCAAATGATTGAGATACACAACAAGAAGTTCAAGTACATAAGTGCAGAAGGTTGTGCACACCTGGCATACTCATCAAATAGGAGAAATACTATGAAGCATTTCTCATGAAATCAAATGCAACTTTATAAAAAAAATAAAGCAATTAATTTAACAAGCACCACATAAATTGACAAAATATATTAATATGTAGATAACAAAAATATTTATTTGGGACTGAATAATTATTAAAAATTTCACAACTAATTTGTAATAATTTGCTTTTAAGATAGTAATGAGACTGTTCACTCTAATGTTTAAAATCATGGGCTTTTTACTTTATGATCAAATTAAAAGGTGAAACTGCTACTTAAAAATGAACAGTCTTTGCAGCACTATCTAGAAGAGGTCAAACAGAAAATGTTATTTAACTACGTAGTTTTACAAGATCAATGTGTTCTGTTCTGTTTAAAAAATAATAAATACAGGTTAACTTTCAAAGTAAATTGAACTTGATCTTACAAACACCATAAGCTACACGACCGATTAATTTAATTACCCCAAAGAAGACACAAATCAAAGCTAAATATTATACAAATATTTTGAATCTGTGAGGAAGATGACATTGTGGAATGTTTATTTATTACAATCAATGATAATCGTTGTGCAATATTATTAAATAAAATATTTTAGGGCGGGAAATGCATAGTATTCGTATATTTTAGTTCTTAAGCAAGATGATAAAACCTCGATAAAGATGAGGATTAATTTAAAATTTTGATGTTACTATGGAATTAAAAATTTAAATGTCCCTTGTGATATAAACACAATTAAAACATCCTTTCTAAGACATATATAAATAAACGATGAATGCATAAAGAGACTTACAGACTCCCAACTTTTTGTTTTTTGTCGGGTTCCACATTTTTGGCATAGAGATCATTTCAACATTTACCTTAAAATTACCGCATACATAACTCCCCTACCATATTCACGCCATTATTATTGTTCACTTATTGCCATTATCGTGAAAATAATATTGACTATTTGGTCGTCTTAACTTTTTTGTATCAGTATAACTTTTAAACCCTGAGAACTGTATTAATGAATCAAATTATGTTGTTTTATCTCTTATCTTACTTAGTTGCTTTCAAACATCCGTGTAAAAATGTATAGTGTGCTCAAGAAAAATAATTTTAATAAAGATTTTTGTTTGCGACCGTAACGTAAATATTTACTTTCTGTCCGAAAACAAAAACAAAACTAATTGTCAATTGGGTTCTGCCTCTGCAGTATACTAAATATTTAATAGTGGTCATGTTTTCTTTCTCGTCTAATCCAAAAGTGAAAGATGTAGAACTTTCAGTTTTCAATGAATTAAATTTGCCAACCCTTGAGAAATCATTTTATACTTCATGCTATTGGTAAAAAATGTATTAGAAAATATATTTAATTTTTTTTCTATTATTATATTTAAGCGTTGCATTTTTTACTTATCTAATACAGGACTATCTAACCTTAATTTTTTTTTTATTTTCAGTGAAGAAAATGTGTGGAAGTTATGTGAATACGTGAAAAAACACCAACCAGAACTTCTGCAGCTCTGCTTTGCAGTCTTTATATCGAACAAGAATGAATCTGTACGTATTTTTTTAATAACCCTCTTCCTGTAGTTATAAAGTTTTATTGCTAAATTTGTTATTTATTGAATTTTATTCGTTCTGAAAATAATTTGGTCGGTGATTTTTTTAATTTGTTTTGCTTGAGATATACAACATCCAACTCTCCAGTATATGAAGGCGCATATGTTCCGTGGATAGATCCTGCTCCAAAAATAAAACCAAACCAAACTCTGATGTATGAAATCGTAGTCTTGACGCTTCTTGATATTACCTATCTGTCATTTCATTCGGAGTCCAAAGTTTTGGTCACTCTGGATATTAATATAGTTTTGATGTGATAAAATAAAAAAAAGAGTTCATATTCTTTCATTAAATATTTTTATTCAATATCCAGCATTGTATTTATAATTTGGTCTTAAAATAATCTTCGTAATATTTGTAGCCTTCAATAAAGTTATGGTGTATTGTAGTTAGTTAACTTAATTTTATTTTAACAAAACAGGAGGTAAAACTTATCAACAGTGTATAGAAATGATGTCTATAGTTCATTTGTTAATGTAGGTGCAAGCTTATGTGTAACTGTTTCTTTTACTTGTATGGTTTGCCAAATTTTATTTTTCAAAAAACTAAGATTATCACTTTACTTTTTTCCTCCCTTAGTGAAATGAATTCAAATATTGGTTGGTCAATATTTGCTGTATCAAGCATCAGGGGTGGCTCCAGTCCAGAGTGTGTGTGGGGGGGGCACTTGTGTACCTCCACACACACTCTGGACTGGAGTGTGTGTGTGTGGGGGGGGGCATCGTCAGCTCTTAGGGTTTTAAATATATATATATATATATATATATAATGTATAATATATAATATATATAAGAAATAAACATTGTCTCATTTTAAATTTAAACTCATTTAGTATTAGGTCTACAATTGTATAATTTTAGGCTATGAAAAAAAATACGCCAGGCTTATTTGGGAGGGGCAATTGCCCCTGTTGCTTGCCCCCCCCCCCTTGGAGCCACCAGTGTCAAATATTTGTTATGTGCTCAGATACTTGCATTTAATAAACTCATTTGGATATCTTGTATATATTTGTTTTGTTTATTTCATATTCTAAAAAAAAAATAAATGCATTTTAAAAGTTTATGTTTAATCATGTTTTAAATATTTTATTATACCAAACAGGTACCTTTATGGTGTCAGAAATCTGGAAAACAAGCTGATAATTTAGCTGTTTGGGTAAGCAATTTCATTATACTTAATTTAATTTTCATACTATATTTATATAACATATTGTATTTATTTTCATTATGTAAATTTCATCTGATGTAGCTCTTCTATGTATGACTTTAGTTATGTAAAATCATCAGTGAAATATATAAATATATTCTGATATTTATCACAAATTATAAAAAATATTCAATTAAAATATAATGGTATTAAAGTACAAGGCTATTGCTAAGTAATCAAGGACTTTGTTAAAGTGTAAAATTCTTTTCTTTTGATTCTGTAAACTAATTTAATATGTTTACTTCAGTTTGTGTGAGAAACTAGAGAATATAGGAAATTAGGTTCCAAAATACCTCCTTATAAAAGTAAATTGTCATCCAATTTTACAAATTTGTTTTAAAAAAAACATTTTTATAAATTTTAGATTTTGTCATGGAAAATAATGTTGAAATATGTTATTCATCTTTGTGGAAAGAAGCTACAGAGGCTGTCCACACATTTTTTAGACGATGTATATTGTATTCACAAAACTAAATTACATAAAATTCTTGTTTTTTAAATGTTCTATTTGACATCCCTTATTCTGAACTATCTTTCGACACCGCAATTTCCAGGATACTAATGCCTTTTGAAGGGTCAGACGAGGTATTCTATCCCATTCCTCCTAAGCAGCTTTCCAGAGTCCTGTAAGGATTTTGGGACGACGTTTGGATAATGCAGATTTTAAAAGTCCGAAGGCACAAAAATCCATAGGTGATACATCGGGAGATTTAGTAGGGATATCAGTGAAGGGTATGGCCTTGATACCAGTTTTTTGTTCCATTTCTTTTAGGAAATTTACAGTGGATTTTGATGTGGGACTGCTAGCTTTGTCCTGATGGAGTCTCACAGATTGATGGCACTGTGGGTAAAGCGATGGTATTTCATTCAGAAAAATTGGCGATAAAATATGTTCCTGATAGTATTTGGAGTTAATCTTGACATCTATTTCCACTCTCTTTTTTTTTAACTTGCCATTATAAGAAAAACCAGCAACAATCATGAATCCCTTAGAAAAACTTTCTTTCGATTCTTTGAACCATGTACTTAAATTATTTTCTGCCCTTTTATGATAATAAATGGCTCTTTTTGTAGCAATCATTTAAATACACCCATGATTCATCTATTGTGACAATTGTTTTCCATTTTTCTTTGGATAAGTGTTTCTCATATAGAATTCTGCAGCGTGTCCTGCGTTCAGCGATATAATTTGGAAGAAGACGATGCACATTGCATTTTTTCGCTTTAAGATTTAAATGAACGTTTATCATTTTGTTTACAGTGGACACCGAACATTTTAATGATTTTGCAATTGTCCTTTGACTAGGGGGATTTTCTTTTAACATTAAACAACGTACCTTTGCAATAGTCGAAGATGTCCGTTTTTTCCTTGGATACTTGTTTGGAATTTTTGTCCCACTTGAGGCTCCAATTTGACGTTTTTTTCCTTTCTTGTTGACGATATTACCTATCAACGCTTTAGATATCACAAAATCATGACTCTCACATCGTTTTTGGATAACGGAGTATGCATATTTCTCTTCGGAAAGAGCATAAATGTAGTCTTCGAACCACTGCTTTGTTAAAAAAGCCATTTTGAATAAAAACGAAACTTTCAAGCCGTAGACGATAATTTTAACTTTTAAAAACATAGTACAATTGCAATTATTTCTTTTGCAGCAAACGATTTTTTATTACCGCTTACCATAATCGTCTAAAAAATGTGCGAACAGCCTCTGTATTTAATCTTATTTTTATTAAAAGTAAAATTTTATGTTTCCTAGTTTTACAAAATATTATCCATGGGAGTTTCTGGACGTCAGTAAAAGCAAAGTACATCAATTTTTAATTGAATCATCTTAAATAACATGGAATCCTTTTTCATATTATTTGTTTCTTGATTATCTAAATGTTTTATTTTCATTGCTGTACTATGCATTCTTAGGTTCTCTCTCTTTTATCTGTATATTAAATATTTTTTTTTATATAAAAATTCATTAAATCAAGAAAGCTGTGCAGAAATGAAATCTATAAAAGACTGACATAAAACAAGTATTTTCTATATGTTCAAAAATTGTATAGAACATTGGCAAGAATAATGTAGAATAAAATATAGAAGGAAAGGAAGCATTTTTCATGATGTGGTAAAGTAGGATGTAAAAATAGTTTATGTTGTACAAGAAAAACTAGAAAGTGATTTATTTGTCTTAAAGAAATATCAGTATATCAGTTTTTATATGTTGTATGAGGGTTATAAATTATGATTTAATGTATTTAAATTTTATTCCCTTTCCTTAAAATTGTTTTGTAATTAGTAGTGATGAAGTGTTATAAAATTTCATGAACTAATTATTTCTTTCTTCCTTCATTTTTTATCTCCTTGGTAATTTGTTTCAAAATTTGTCTTATTCATATTTTTGGCAACTTTTGTTTTGTATGTCTGTAATTTTATGGATTTATTGTTTATCATATTTATTGTAGGACTACCATGTTATTTTCCTTTACCATCCACAAAATGACAAAGGAACACTTGTTTATGACCTAGATACTACATTATCATATCCTGTAGAATTAGAAAAATATGCACCTAGTACTTTTAGATTTGACAGTATGCTGGATCCTTGCTATCACCGGTTAGATAAGTTATATTTTATTTTAGTCTGTTTTTTTTATAAGTACTTCAAAATGTGTATTGATTTATTTACTCATTTTTTTAACAATATTTTTTTTTTTATATCTACTTGTTTATATTAATGTTGGGATCATTAATAATTTCTGGTGAAAGCAAACTTCTGTTGTAAAATTCATATTATACATATCCTTTATACAGTCATCAGTATAACTCTAATTATGTATACATTTGCCTTATTATAATTTATAAAGTTAGAAAAATTTTTCAATTAGCTTTTTTAAAATGGAGAAATGACAATTTAGTTTTCAAAATTCCAGAATGAGTTTTATAATTTTGAACTTGTGTAGTTTTATATTGTAAATTCAGATTAAATTTTACATAATCAGCTTATTGGTTGTTTGTTATGTGGAGGAAAGATTATTTTAAGGCCACAAACACAGGAGATTAATAAGGAAGCAACAAAAAAGGTGTCACTGCAATTAAGAATTACAGCAGAATAATTTTATCTTTGATTTCAAGATCTGTTATTCCAATTTTAGGATTTCAGATTACAAGTTGATTAATTGGAAATAGAGTTATTAGAAGGTAGAATTATTTGAAAACATTGTAATATCTATTTCAATTTAAGAGGCAAGTAATTCTTGCATAAACTACTTTATTGAGGGTATTCCTAGTAAAGGTAAGAATCACCTATTACTGGTTTTACTACTCCACCTACTATTTACTCATTAACTCTTTTATTTGCTTATATAACATCACATAGTATCCTTTTAAAAGTAAAATTAACTGTTCAGCAAGAAAAATTTATAGGAATACTTGTGTTTTCAGAATTTTTTTTTAAAGGTAATATGTTATCTTGTATCAGAAGTAAGATATATTCTGCTTATATCACTCATATATCGTGTTTGTGTTGTGCTAGGGTTTAATGTTTAATATATCAACGCTGATATCAGTATTATATTTATCATTTGGGAAATGTATATTCCTAGGTTTAATTAACTAGTTTTCCTTACTCATGTTATTATTATAAATATTTATTTCAAACATGTAAAACTTTTTGTAGTATAAATTTAAAAGTTTATTATCTGAATGCATATAAGTCTGGTTGCTTGTTGGATATGACTAGTTTTAAATAATTTGTTACTTTCCTTCTTTTGTGGTTCAGCTGAAGTCTTATTAAACATTTTAGTACTACTTAATGTGCAAGAATGTGTGATGTAAAATTATTATGAATAAGGTAGTTTGTGCTACTCATATTATCTTGATTAGTGAGAAATGTTTGATGCATTAAATGAGCACAAAAATTTAATGTAAAACTACTATTTTATGATTTTGTAGATTTTTTAGAGTAATACCTTCTGAGACTTTTCTAAACACGTTTGCATCTGATCGCTCTCGGATGAAAAAGCCTGATGGAACTTGGATGGCACCACCTCCAGAATATCCGTGTATCACTACTGCAGGTATTGTTATAAAGATTCCATTTTGTTTTCAAAATTAGTGTACAGCTTAGTTTTAATTCATGAAATTAACTTACTATACATTACAGCCTCAAAATTTAACTAATACTATTTAGTTATTTGTTTAACTAACAATATTTACTTCTATGACAATAGGTGTCTTCATAGGCAAAGATACATAAATTTGTAAAATTTTTAAAATTAAGATTGTAGTGTTGTAACCCTGTATTTCTCTAATTTTTAACTAATTTTAAAGAATTGGTTTGTTGAAACATGAAAACAGAATAATTGAAGATGAAATATAATATAAGCTTAAAGTTTGTTCTCTTTTAAATATCACTTGTACTTTTGTTTTGAAAAAAAAAAAATATTTTAACACTCACTGTTTTGAATATACGTGATAGGTGTAGATACAAAATGTAAAAAAATATAAAGATCTGTCTCTTTTTCCATGTTTTAAAAGTCATTAATTGCCAATGTTTGAAGTATTTTTTCATTTGCAGACGAATTTATGTTGAACAATTTTAAAATCTAAAATTTTTCATTTATGTATTTTAAGACACCATTGGGATTTAAATTTACTATGCACTTAACTGATTTGACAAACATTGCATAATAACCCACATTTATTTGAAGTTGTTTCCTATCTGAAAAGGTTTATTTTCTTTTTTATATCTCATACAAAATATATAAATACAATAATATGCTTTGTAACAAATGTCCTTGTGATTTTCTATAATGTGTGTTATGTTAAGATTTTGCTGAAATTGTATTTTTTTTTAATTACAGAATCTTCAAATAATCTAGAAGATTTTATATCAATGGATCCTCACAGAGGAGTAGGAGAAATAATGTCTTTACACCATTTTCTAGAACGATTTCTATAAACTTGTATCTCATATTATGAATGTAAATAAATTTTTATATTTAGTTTTCATTAGTTATAATTTAGGTTTTTGCATAAAATTTGTGTTATTTTGGCAGAGTTCTTGTTAACATGGATTTCTGAAAATTTCTGTTTTTGAGTTAAGGATATTTTCTTCTTGTATTTCAATCAGTTAACACTAGAACTGCGGAGCGGGTCAATTTCACCCAAAACGATGTTCAATTTATCACCACGCGAAAAGTATTGATTGAAAAAAAATTCCTTTTATGACTTTTAATAATTTAAGGTGAACAACAATTTGCCAAATTAAAAAATGCGTAACATAAATAATTTTCCGATTATTAACACTTATACCTAGAACTGCGGAGCGGGTCAATTTGACCCGCAAGTAATGTTAATGCTCTAATGACGAAAAACAGATACATTTTCTCGGAACTAACTCTAAAGTACTTCTACCCCACCCTGGAATTCCTGAAATGAACTGTACCAGAAGGGGTAATAGTGAAGGTTTTCAGTCAAGGTCATTATATTAGGTTTGAAGCGCGAACTATGTTCGAATACAGTGAAAAATTATAGCGAATATTTAGAAGACTTTTTAAACTTGCTTTTGTACTGTAATTAGTATATGTATTAAAAAAATGACATGACGCCATAATCTTGTTCAGGAAGCTTTAGAATATTTAAAACAATTATCTGAAAAGGATTCAGGAGGTGAAGATAATGATGAAAGTTTCGATTTTGAGTAGTGAGGATGAATATATGCCTGCTAATGAAGAAAATTTGGATTTGGATGACGAAAATGAAAGTGAAGATGACTCTAGCAATGCTCAACAATCGTTGGTCCTTTTCATCGCAAAAATTATGTTAATTTATCTTATAAAAAAGAAAAGTCAAACATTCCAAGAAAAGATATACACACGCAAAGAAATTTGAAAAAGAAATCGACAATAACATTCAAAGATGGGACAGTTTGGAATGTCGCTCAATTAGGAACAAATGATAGACGAAGAAAATCAAAGTGTAATATTTTGAAAGAAGTTGGGGCCCAACACCACATGCTAAACGCAATGTTATCGACAACAGTCCTTCAAGTGCTTGGAGACTTTTTAAAGATGAATGGATATTGAAACACAAAGAAATGTACTGAAGATGAAGCTCACTGGCAGATTCATGAAAGAGAATGGAATATAACATTAGAAGAAATAGATGCTTTTATGTCAATTTTATATGCACGTGGTATATATTGTGCAAAAGGACTTGAACTGCATAGCTTGTGGTCAAAGGACTAGGGACCACCATTTTTCCAAAATACAATATTAAGAGACCAATTTTGTGAAATAATGAGGTTTTTACGCTTCGACATAAAATCAACAAGATCAAAGCGTCTAGAGACAGACAAATTTGCCCTTATTTTGGATATCTGGAATCGTTCCATTGAAAATTGCAAGACTAACTATACACTAGGTCATAATATAACTGTAGATGAACAGTAATTTCCTACAAAAGCTAGGTGTAGGTTTACCCAATACATACCAAACAAACCAGATAAGTTTGAAATCAAGTTCTGGTCGGCTGTAGATGTTGACTCAAAATATCGGATAAATGGAATCCCGTATCTTGGAAAAGATAACCAATGTCCATCCAACGTTTCTGAACATGTAGTGCTACGATTAATAAGTCCATATGAGAACAAAGGTAAAAATGTCACTACAGACAACTTTTTCACAACACTGAACTGTTTATCAAGGTTAACTGTTTATAAAGGTAAAAAAGATAAAAACGTTTTGTTGCTAAGTAGTCTCCATCCAACCATAGAAATTGCAGATAACCCCAACAAACTACCTAATACAATTGCTTTCTACAATGCAACTAAATACGGTGTGGACGTGATTGACCAAATGGTAAGGAAATATACAGTCAAGTCTGCTTCCTGTAGGTGGCCGGTGCAGGTTTTTTGTAATATTTTGGACCTTGCTACAATCAATGCCTTGGTTTTATATAAAGCTGTAACTAGAAAATTAGTAGATGGTAATTCATTCAAGACTTGATTGAAGAATTGCTAGAAAAGTTTGTTCTCTCTCGACAAAAAAGGTGGCAAAAAGAGTGTGAAGCAACCAATGAAAACGGCGGACCACCACAAATTAAGCGGAAACGAGTCCGATGCCACAGTTCGAAATACTAGCGCTTCTTTCCCAACTCCCTTCCCTATGTGTGGAACAGTCCATTTCAAACAAGAGGTGAAAACAAGCGTCCACAGACAGCAATCCAGCATAAGTTTCGTTTTGCTCCTGCTGCCATCTGTTGATTTATTTAGGAATCTTTTTATTATAAGTTATATAACACAGGATTTAAAGAGATTTTAACAAAATAAATAAATTGAAATAAGTATATTATTGAATTTTAAATTTACTTTCTTCAAATATCCACAATAATTTTAATTTGTTAATTAGAAAATAAATGTATTTAATAAGCTTTAATTAAAAAAATTAAGTTGCATAAATTAAAAAATTTTTAAGTTTTAAATTGGAATAATTTAAATTTATTATTTAGTGTTTTTGATCTTTCTTTGCTGTAGATTTTTTGTTTTATTTTCAGAATTTAATTGAAAATAAGTGCATTTGAAAATCTTGCACTGAAAGCAAGAAAGTAAATGAAGTCCAGTACTGTATGTGCTGAAGTATATACAATCTGATGAATCTTGCCCAAAAATGGTTCTAAATCTTTTGCTAACATATTATCAGCTTTACATATCATGTCATCATCAATTGGAAATATCTTGCTTCCTGTACATTCTTACCTTAAAATTTTGGTCAAAGTTTCAAATGTGTTGACATCTTTACTTTCAGCTATAACTAATTCTATCTCTTGTACGTTTTAAAAGTTTCTCCTATGCTGTCAGGTGCACCTTTCCCATGGCCTGCCTCTCTATAATTCCATGTCACGTTTTGGATGCTGGGAAACAATTATTGTGTGTGTTACCTTAACAAATGAAACATTTTGTTTCTGTATTGTGTACAGGGTCCATCACCTAACATATGAACAGTATTAATTGAATGCTGGTCCTTGAAAAAGTATTTTGAAATGGTCTGTAGATGAGCCCAGATGGCCAATGTGTCATTTGCTTGCAGTGGCAAAAGGAATCAATGTTAACGAAACCTTTTGTGCCTGGTAAAGAACACAGTTTCGTTGCACATATGTTTGAAGTTACTCGCTTCTCTTCTTCTACTCTTTTTTTTTTTAAATTACACTGCACATTAACTGTAGAAATTAATTTAGTTGTTGAACAGGAAAGTAGTCAGTGATTTAAAGTAAATAATAAATAAATAATATATCAATTCAATATTTGATAAAAGTTGGTAGCCAATAACAAAATCTTATAAATTTAACGTTAATATAGTCTCTTAATATTTATCAATTTTCAGACTTTTTGAGTGTTCAAAGACTGATTTGTATAGTTTTAACAGGTTTTTATTATGTTGGTTTGAATATTAAAGATTCAGAGCATTTCTGAACATAACGTAAAACTTCTGAATTCATCATTTTTATTTCTTGTGTTATGATCATATAAGTCTTTGGGTATATTTTATGTGATACAAATACACATTGCTTTTTTTATTTAGTAAATATATTTAAATTAGGCATTTAATATACTTTCTTATCAAGACCTGAAAAGATTATATTTTTCATTTGTATTGTACAGCTGGAAAAACAGAGCTACTTTGTATTGGGATGCTAGAGGAGAGCTATAGTCTCTTGACTGTCTCTCGGCGTAGGGGAAGAAAAAACATGTATTGTATATAACAATACTACTGAACTTCTAGTATTCAATAACCTCAGAAGCCAGAATAACAATATTTTTCTTTGGTATAAATTGAAGGATGCTAAGTGCATTTTTAAGATTACCAAAGGGAGAAAAATAAAACACTGTAAATTCTGTAACACTTTTCAGTAATAGAGATAAATATTTGTTTCTTGGGATTCTATGAGATCTAATTGTAAGAAAAGTTACATACATATTACACTAGATAACCCAACAAGCCATATTTAACTCCCTTAATAGTAGCCATAATTAGTACCCTTATAGTCTTCAACCTTTGAATTCATTAAGTAGCTAGAGTTTATACCTGAATTTTAATACAGGTTTATGATAATGATTGAATCATTTTTAAAGAGCAAGATATTTTTTTATCTCGAATTATGTTAACCTTTATTTAGATGATTGTTTTATTACAAATTCACAAAAATAACAAAGACAACATTAAATTTGGACTATTGGAATCGGTTCGTTGATTTTACCGTCATAACTTTTTGGTTATGACAGTAAAAATTACCCTTTGACTAAATGTTGTATGACATTTGTCACAAACAATATCAGATGAGTTGTTGCGCCGTTTTTATAAAACAATTTCAGGGTTGTTTGGTCCTGAAAAGGGCCGTTTTGTTGAAAGAACTTCTGACATTTTGTAACAGAACTAACTTGAAATAGACAAGAAAAGCGACTTGACACACACAACATATAATTAACTTGATACACACAATAGAAGCGAACAACTTGTTACAGGCAAGTGAAGCGTAGAATAGCGAATAGATGGCGCCACCTTTAAACCTATTTCACCTCTTGTTTGAGATGGACTATTCCACACGTAGGGAAGATATGTTGGGAAAGAAGCGCTAGTGTTCGAAATGTGAAAATAAAACTATAGATATCTGTTCAAAATGTAAAGCACCCATTTGTGCTGGCTGTTCAGATTACCGACAACGCGAACAAGAGGTTCCAATGGCTGCCCATACCATCACACCAGGTGCAAAGCCCATATGACGATATCGAATGCAAGTAGGCCGCATGCGTTCTCTTCGGTGCCTCCAGACACGGATACGTCCATCATGATGCTGCACGCAGAACCGGGACTCGTCTGAAAAGACTACTTGGTCCCACTACTGAATCCATTTTACGTTGGGAGCACCACTGTCGCCGCGCATCTCTATACTGCAGTGTCAAGGAAGGCCGCAATAATGGGTCTCCGTGCAGACAGTCCGTGCTGCTCCAGATGTCGTCGCACTGTCCGTGCGGATACTTGTGATGCAAACAAGCCCATTTCCTGACTCAAGGTCCATAATGTGGCTGTGCGATCCTGCAAGACCGACCTGACAACATGTCTGTCCTCTCGGGCGCTAGTGACGGGAGACCGTTGAGATCCTGCACGGCTTTCACTTTGACTCTCCTGAACCTATTGATTCCACATTCGCATGACAGTCGTTGGATTCCAACCAGATAGGCCACGATCCTGCCGCTATGAAATTCCGACACGTGCTGGTAGCCGTTTCTCCTTATACGAGACATAACACGATCTTCTCACAAACAAACAGCATTTAAATGCGTTTTCCGAATGAGAAACCCGCTGCGTAACTTTTCTTTTATACAGAATTTGTGGTGCCGTTTCTCCCTCTTGTGTCGTCCGATTGCGCTTTAATGCTAATCATTTGCATATCCCAGCATCTTCCTTTCATGCGAATTTGACGTTTGTATCATCCCTCCTTCATGGTGTTGCAATTTTAATGGCCAGCAGTGTATTTATGAATGGTATTATTCCGAATGCATGGAAGTTACGATGAGGAAGAACAAAGCATATAGGACAATGATCCAAGGACACCGCACTAGGAATACCGAAGAGAGATATGAGGAGTTGAGAAGACAGGAGAAGAGAGTACACACACAAGAAAAAGTTTTATGGAGGATCAATTTGCACAAATTGAAACACTTAAAACACAGAAAAAAGCAAGGAATTACTACCAACTAATTAACAATATCAGAAAGGAGTTCAATCTAAGTGTAACTACTTGTAGAAAAAAGAACGGAGACCTTGCAGGTGAACTAACCGAGATACTTGAGAGATGGAAAGAACATTTTAAGGATCTACTGGACGGCAATAATACTCCAAACCTGGATGTTGGTGCCTCATATGATGTAGGTTGTGATCACGTGGAAGAATCTGATCTGCCTTCCCTGGATGAAATTGGATATGCGATCGGGAGACTGAACAATAATAGATCTGCTGGACCAGATGGAATAAAAGCCGAGCTTTTAAAAATCAAGGTGCCAGGACAGATCAAGGCAATCCACGCCATTATTTGTAGGATTTGGGAAGTGGAACAAATGCCCATTGAATGGGATGATGGATCTATCTGCCCAATATTTAAAAAAGGAAACAAATTGAATTGTAGTAATTACAGGCGGATCACCCTACTGAACACAACTTTTAAAATATTCTCTAATGTGCTGTACAAAAGACTATTACCACACGTGGAGAAAGCTGTTGGGACCAGTGTGGTTTCCAAAGAGGAAGGTCCACCATCGATCAAATCCATACTCTTAGGCAAATAATTGAGAAAACAAAAGAATTTAATATCAATACTTTCCAACTTTTTATTGATTTTAAAGCAGCATATTGTTACATGTTTGGGAGCCAATTTGGCGTTTTATCGCCAAAGTGCGATGTTTCGGGAGTTGTGGAATTAAAACCAAGGAGTAAGTGATAAATCTGGATATTAGGTTGATTGTTGGAAAATCGTTTGGTTGTGTAGTGTGGCAACGCGGGTTTTGTTTTGCGAGATAAAATAGGTTTTTAGAACTGCAATTGAGTTGAAGCGATATCCTTGACGAGATAGGTGATTGTTTAGTTTAGGTAGTTTGTCGTGACGGATGTAACGGGAGACCTTGGCATAGATTTCGGAGGCCTCGATATAGTTGTGAAAGGTTGTATAATTTCACTTGCTTATATTTTTATGTGTTATTAATTAAAGCTCTTTTAAATCACAATTTGTCAAGAAAGCTACCTAGAGGCTGGCGATTGTTGAAGTCCAACGAAGATTGTCAAAAGAAGCTTGTATGTTAGTTTTGATATCTATAAAAATCTCTGTTTCTCATTTGTGGTAACTGGCATATTTATTTCATTTCGTTGAATGCACTTGTAAAAAAAAAAAAGAACTTTCCGTACCACGATTTTGGTACAATATGATAACATTAAAAGAGAAAAGTTATATGAAGCGATGGTGGAACTCGGAATCCCAATAAAACTTGTAAACTTGACAAAGGCAACACTCAGAAGAGTCAAGTGCAGAGTCAAGTATGAACTTTCTGAACACTTCTACACCGATAAAGGACTAAGGCAGGGAGATTCACTTTCCTGCATATTATTTAACATCGCTCTCGAAAAAGTCATCAGAGCGTCTGGAATCAATGTAAGAAGCCTATCTTCCAGAGATCCCTCCAAATTCTAGCATATGCAGACGATATAGATATTATAGGAAGATCCAGACAATCAGTGGCAGAGGCCTTCGCCGCCCTTGAAGCCGCAGCTAAGGAAATGGGCCTTTCTATTAACGCAGATAAAACCAAATACATGGAGATAGGTAAAAGGTATTCCACGACAGCTCCACTACAAGTTACGATACATTTGAAGCTGTCGACGAATTTAAATATCTTGGAAGTATAATTACCAGGAAAAATGACATTAGCTCTGAAATTAATAACCGACTTGTAATGGCAAACAAGTACTATTTTGGATTAAAAAGCCAACTTAAAAGCAGACTCATCCGACAAAAAACAAAAATCAATATTTACAAAACACTCCTACGACCTGTGATCTTGTATGGTAGTGAGTGTTGGCCCCTCAATAAATCAGATGAAAATAGGCTAATGATTTTCGAGAGAAAAATACTTAGAAGAATCTTTGGAGCAGTTTATGAGGACAATAAGTGGCGTACCCTTTTCAACCATGAGATCTACAGAAAATATAAACAACCGAACATAGTTCATGTTATTAAAGCCAACCGCATCCGGTGGCTGGGACATATTTATCGATCTGAAGATGATGATCCGACAAAAAAGATAAAGTTCACTAAACCAGACGGAGTTAGGAAAAGAGGTTGCCCTCCTACTCGATGGCTGGACAGCGTCGAAAAAGACCTAAAACTGTTGGCACCACAAACTGGAGAGCCATGGCGTCTAATAGACCAAGATGGCGGAAACTTCTTGGGACGGTCTTGGCCTGCCCTAGGCTGTAAAACCGAAGAAGAGGAAGAAGCAGTGTATTTATAAAAAAGAGAAAATATAAAAGCGTAGTCGGTATATTGAAATGAACATGTGTGAAGCGCCTTATGTCCAATCTGATATAACTTGGGAACCAACAGTGCCCGTAGCCCAGAGGCCTTCAATGTCTTAATGCGGCTCTGTACGTATCGTGGTATTGTATAAATCCTTTACCCATGAAATAAACGGTCTCTATGGTTGGCCTTCAGTTGCCGGTCTGTAAATGTTAGTGAAATTATCGTTACTTCTCAGAATAGTCTCCATAAAGTTAAGTGCTCTTCTCTCTCTTCAATCACCTTGGGGATCCGATCCAATCTGTAATTCCAAAGCAAAGTAGGAGTCGATTAAGCTCCTCCAATTATCACTCACCTTATAGCTCTGAATGCGATCATTTTTTTTCGTATTTGTAGATGCTGTTATATGTAATTAATACCCATATTCAATAAGAAGGCTGTACAAAAGATATCTTGAGTAGGACTCCCAAAAGTACCCGTCAGTCTTTTTAACAGACTGGATCTTGCCACTCTCCAATCAGTAGATTTTTTTTGTCCTGTTCAGTTTTGTATACATGCCAAGTGAAAGGATTAAAGTCCCAGGTAATTTTTATTTTCTGTTCTTAATTGTTGGTCTCTAAAACACAGAGTTGGGTGATGTCATTCAGTCCATGTGTGTTCAAGCCCCACTGTTGCCACGGATGTTTGTAGCCGTTTGGAATTGGCTTCGAAGTGTAGGTGCTGGTCTAATTAGTGCTTGTGTAGCAAAAGTAGACAGTAGTGCTCTCAAACAACTGACTAAAGCATAGACTCACATTATGATATCTCGTGCTGATTGAAAGAAGTTCGTGAAAAACTCTACTTTGAATTTACAGTGTCCAGACTCCAAGGCATTAAAAGAATTTTGAAGGATTTTATGTTTACACATTTATATTATGCATACATTACATTGTATTAAATAAAATTTAAAATTTTAGTAATGATGACAACCATGGTACACTCCTGATTTTCAAGTCATTATAATTTAATTGAGAAGTTTCAAGTAAACTCTTTTATTATAGTAGTAAGAAAAAAAATTACGAATAATAATTACAAAGAAAGTTCTAGTATTAAATTATTCTACTTTAATGAGGCTCAAATGATGAATTCCTTAGTTTTTATAAAGTATTTACGTGCAAACATGCAGTGATTTGTCCCCCCCCCAAAAAAAAAAAAATCTTTTAAACTTTCATTCACTTCCGTTTTCCATTTTATTTAAAAGAATATGTATTGGATACAATACGTCATAGAAAAAGATATCTTCATGATCATAGTCAGTAATTAAATTTTTAAAAATTTCTCTTCTAGAAAATAGTTAAAGGGCGAAAGTCATGTTCATGAGTGCAAACAGTACTTCCTATTGGCCAATCAGAGAACGAGTATGTTTGTCGAAGGGCAGATTCTAGTAACCTGTGTAAACAAGCCAGTATCAGATTTCGAAGTTGTAGTATTTGTTTGTTTATATGTTTATGATGGTAACAGATGTAAATAGGTTACACCACGTTGTGAGCGAGTGATATGATTAATTAAGAATGTGACAATCAGCGAGGAACGATGATTGTCCCTCCGTAATCTTTGTTAAGAGATTTGTCGTTATCTCTGCACTAAGATTACGGAGTTGCTTCGCTTTTGACATTTTAAATTACGGAGCTTGAAGAGATGTCTGCTAAACGAGCAATCAAAGCTAGTTTCGTTTCATTTTATTTTAATAACTATTCTCTTATGAGTCTTCGATGCTAATTTAACTGTTAATTGCTTAATATGTACATTTCAAGTTAATGCATTTATTTCTAGTTATATATACAGTTTACATCTAATTAAATTTTCTTTATACGCTACTTACAGGTAGCCGTGGTAGGTGCTGGGGCTGCTGGCTTATGCGCTGGACGACATTTGATAGCGGATCCGTATAATTTTGAATTTGACATTTACGAACAGCAGAAATCTGTTGGAGGAACTTGGCGTTATTCCGTCCTTATTGGAAACGATGAATATGGATTGCCAGTACACTCTAGCATGTATAAAAATCTTAGGTTAGTTTTCTTCCATTTACAAACAATCTCAGTATCTTATTTTTAAATTTTCCTCATAGTATTATATAATATGTATTTTAAATGCATGCAGTATGTATACACACACACGTTATATAAATAAAACTTTTGTAGCTTATGTTTATCTACATTCGTGTCTAAGATATTAGACAAACATATAAAAGTTTTTGAGAATTTATCAAAGCTCAGATAGTAATTATGTTTTGGTAAACCAGGAAACCATAATCCAATTTGGCCTTGTTTGTTTTCAAGTGATGGCAATGTATAACATATATTTTTATAATTTGTTTCTTTTATTATAACTTCTTGATATATAGTAGCATGACTTGTGGTGTGTTATTGGTAGGGTTTAATTTTACCATGTCACAACCTTATTTCTTTGGTAAATAAGTTCTGCTTTAACAGTTTTTCTGGTTGTGGAAAGGAAAAAAAATTAAATGTGGCTATGTATTCGCATATATTTATCTTACTGCCTTATTCAAATCATTAGAGTTTTTAAAAATTCATTCAATGAAATTAAATCTGTTGCATTTAATTATTATTTTGTATTTGTTAGAAGTATACTAAAAATTGTGCATTGTAATATAAGTGTTGAAATAGTAGATAAAATGAGGACTGATGATTTTTTTCTGCAGTGTTAAAAGCAGTCACATTTTTATGGTTTACAATATCATTTTATAAATTTTTTAATGAAGTTTTTACATTGGGAAGATCTAAATATCTCTAACATATATTTAAACCCCAATTATAATTTAAAGTTTTAGATTTTGTAAAAACTAATTGTTGTTCTTTTCTGTTAATAGAACAAATTTGCCAAAGGAAACTATGGCTTTTCCTGACTTTCCTTTTCAAAATTGTGGTGGTCAATCATTTATTCATCATACTGAAGTCTTGTATTACTTAGAAGAATATGCTAAGCATTTTGACATTTATAAATGCATTAAAGTAAGTCTAAGGAGTATGTTTTATTTTTAATTAATAATCTTATTAATAAGCCTTTTATTTATTTACTTTTTCTGTTTTAAAGTTTCATCATCTTGTAGTGAATGTAGAACCTCAGACTAGTTTTGATAAAGAAGTTCAATGGATTGTTACTGCTAGAGACCTTGAAAGTGATATTGAAATTACTAAAATATATGATGCTGTTATGGTTTGCAATGGGTATGTATATCAAAGAAAGATTTTTTTAATAAACTTACTTTTTTTTATATATTGATATTTTTAAATTTTGTATCACATATTATTATTTGTAAAAGTTTTCTTACAATTGTATATTTACATGTCATATATATTTTAAATTTCTCTGTAGTATATTTAAAACTTATATTCTTTGACCTTTCTTTTCCTCCCTTCTATTGTATTTTGTTTATATTTATCATTTTATGAAGAAGTGTTAGTAATATTTTTTTATGTAAGTGATAGAGTATATATTATTCATGTTTGTAAGAATAAGTGTATATCTTGCTGTTTTGATGACGATTAAATGAAAGTGAAGATTTGCTGTCCATGAATATTAAAATAGTTTATCAACATTGCTATTTTTTTCTGCATTATTTTTATATCTAATGTTAATGTATATCCTGTATTTGATTTTTCTCTGTTAATGATGTAATTACTTGAGCTTCAAAACTTAGCTGCACTGAGTGGGAAATTCAAATGATTAGTTTGAACTTTTATCTTATTTATTTATGTTTATATTATGTTTGTATATACATTGAGTCCAAAGTAGTATTGCAGTGTCCATGCCTTTAACATTCATCAATGCAAAAAGTCAGTGTAACATTAAGCATTCTGTAATTTGTGAAACCTCTTTACATGCACAAATTAGCCCTCGTGTAGCAAAAAGTTGACCATAGCACTCCAAACCATTCATTCATTCTTTACATGCACTTCATTCAGTGTACCATCTTATTTTTTATAATTTTTGTATGATCTTGGATATCTTTTATTGAATTTCGACTGGTTATTTTTTTTATATATATTTCTTAACTTATGATTCTGTTTAGTATGCAGCAGACTAAATCTATGCATTTTATGCTTGTTTAACTCTTTGTAACTGTTTATCATATTTATACTTGTAAGTATTTTTAAACAATTTCTGGGAATAGCATGAGGTTTAAATTAAGTAAATTATGTAATTTAAATAAGGACAAGAATGTATGCAATTATTTATTTTTAAAAGTTTTTTTAGCTCACCACATTGTTAAAGCACTTTTTTTTCTTCCTTTTTTATAAAAGATTATTAAAATGAACTGTTGCTCTGATTTTGTTTGCTATCAAGGAAGTTTTATCAATGTTTTCTTGTAGGATAGCATCAGATATAGTATATTTGTTGCTTTACATTTTATCTATAACCACATATACAGATCACTATAGAATACCTTTTTAGTGCTGAGTGCATATTTTTAGAGGAGCATTTGATTTTTGTTCTTATTGAGACTTATACCATATGAGTATCTCAGACATTATCATCTCCAACATTATCATGTTGGCTAGTTTCAGTGACTAGTTTTGTATTTACTTTTCTAAATATAATCTAAGAGTATTCCAGCTGACATTTTATGGCCCTAAAAATACTTTTCTTCTTTTAGCCATGTATTTTGTTGTAGAATAATAATTTCATAAACATTGGACAGTTTGTATATGCACTTTCATACTTTTAATATCGAAATATTTAGACATTGAGTTCTAGAACTAATCTGCTTTAACATAATATAATAAATTTAACAGGCTTGTAGATGATTTAGCATTGATTTCTTAACTGCATCTATATTCACCTAGGAAGTTAATTTTTATTCATGGAATTTTTTAACTTGATAACTTATTGTTTTATTTTAAATTGTTTTAGTATTTGTGAAAAAAATCTTTTATATAAAAAAATTGTTTAAGGGAAAAATAAATTTTACATCTTTAAATAAATAAATAAAAAAATTCTTTCAACTTTACTCTACTATGTAAATTATGTTTCAGAGTATTTTGCAATATATTTATAGTATATTCATGTATATTCATCTGTTTGTGTTTATCTGAATGTTACAAAATGTAAGTTCATGTAAATACATAAACAGAAATATTGAAAATACTGAATTATTGAAGAGGTATTCTAGTCACAAATATATAGATGCTTTACATTTATACACACATTCTTTAAAAACAGTATTTATTAATAGTTGTTGATAAATACACGAAGAATTTATTTGGTCAGGTCAGTTAAAAGCAGTTCTATTTAGTTTCAGTTTAGCTGTTTTGTGTTTTTCTCTTATATCTAGCAAAGTTAGGGGCACAAACAATTTATAACAAACAAATTTTATTATCATAATAGTTCTTATACTGTTTGGGCTATTGTAAGTTCAAGTACTTAACATTATTTCTTTCAGCCATTACTCTGTGCCTTATGTACCTGAGATTCCAGGCCTGGACAGCTTTAAAGGTATTTTAATACACAGTCATGACTATCGGGACTATGAAATATTTAAAGACCTTAAAGTTGTAGTTTTAGGTGCAGGAGCTTCTGGAATAGACATTGCACTTGAAGTTTCTTCAGTTGCTAAAGAAGTAAGTTTCAGAATTCAGTAATAAAATTGTGATATCAAATCTGTCCATATATTTATAATTTAGATAAAAATACCTTAGCAATATTTTGAATTATGAATTGTTTATACTCATATTTTAGCACATTGGCATATTTAGGCAGCACAAAAAGTTATTGACAAATATATTTATTTAAATGAAGTGCTGGCAAACTCTGATTCAGAATCAGTATTTTATGAAGTAATCTTGAATTATTTAAGCCTATGTATATTTAAGGAACTACAATGAGCACACTTCATGAATTTTAATGAAATCCTTCAGAGATAATCAGCATACTCTCTCTGGATTATAGGGATGCAGCTGATTATCATGTAAGACTTGCCATACATTGCTTTATATAATTCCCATGTAATGAGCTATGGCACACATGTCTTCTGTATGTGAAATCATATAATCTTTAACATTGTCTGTTTGCATCTGTCTTGGATGACATATCTGTGTTTGCTGTGAAAAGGGTGTCAAGTCCAAACATGTAGTTTTGAGAAAAATGGGATTGAAAACTAACATGTTCGTGTTTTGTTTCACATATCCCAAATTTTCACTGATGAATAAAAATATTTAGGAGTGGAATTGGACTTAGCTTTCTTTACCCTGCAGTAGCCCTTGATTTTTCAAACATGTCTGGTTTGATAACTCATTTTAGCCGATTTTGGACTTAACACCCTTTACACAGCAAATACAGATATATGATGGATTGTACTTTGAGAATCCAATTTCCCAGATTGCTGGTGAATTTTCTGCAATGATGTATGTTCTGAGTTGTGCCTGCTATAATATTGTTCACATATTCAACTGCAAATGTATTTTCAGCTGTTACACATTAGTAGAAATACCTGTCTTGGAGGTGTGTAAAAGAGCATCAATCCATTCAATTCATTTGAGGAAAAATAAAAAAAATACAAAATCACCATATTTCCAGTTATTGTAAGATCAATAAATCAAATGATGGTATAAAACTGCTTCATAGGACAATTGAAGGTCAGAGTCTATGTCTCTTTTATACACACAGGTTTGTACTGAATTAGTATTAACTTTGAGAGCATATCCCATTGAAAGTTCTTTGAAAATCATACTATTTCACCCCTCTCTACTTTCTCAGTAACTATTTCAGTCATCTGTTTATTAGTATTGTATGTTCAGCATATATTGTTTATTATCTTTATAGAATACAAAGTATAGCATATTGTGTCTTCTACCATTTTTCCTTTTTTGGATTACAGTTTTCATGTTTAATAAATAATGTTAAGCTATACTTTTTTTGCATGTTCTTTAAGATATGTTTCATGACTAATCAGAAACATTAATCTTATTTGTCATTCTTCAAACTTGCAGTGTATTTTTTTTTAAAATTTGTTTTACTGATATATATACACATTTATATTTTTCATATAGTAAATTTAGTTATGTGATTCATATCATATATTTAATCATTTTGTAATATCTTATTTAAAAATATTTACATTGCTATTTGTTTTACACTCTACAAGTCATGCCTTTATTATTATTTTAAAATAACTTTTTGTGTTCATCAAAGAAATATTTTGATAACAACACTTATGGTTGATTACCCAACTTTTAAATACTTATACCATTTGCTTTTAAGTTCCTTGACTTTGAGACACAGAGTGATATTAGCTACATAGGGCCACTTCTTTGATAGTAAAATAGTTTTGCCTCATCAAAAGATTGACTTTTAACTGACAGGTGGCTGCAATAAAATTTAAAATGAGCCATCCCTCATTTAAACTTGAGGAATACTGTGAGATATATTTAAAAATACCTATAATACATTTTCCTTGACACAGTTAAAAGAAACTTATTTTTTTGATAGATACCATTTACTTATAAATATACTGCCACTGTGCCCTTTTTTTCTTTTTGCTATATTGAATTGCATGCTAACAAACTTAATTTTATTAATATAAGGATTCAGTCACCTAACTATCCTATTCACATGCACTTCATAAAATTGTTTATACAATAGAATAAAATTAAGTTAAGGTGAGTTGGGACAAATGTGTAGTGCCCATGTAATTTCTAAGGTCTTTAACTAGTAGTACTGCCATCAGGGGAAATGTACTGTAAAAGACACACTCTTTCACATGATAAGCACTGAAGTATGTTAATGCTAACCATAACATCCAAAGATAGTTGCAAAGTGTCACATATTTATTTCACTGGCACTAGTGAAACTTTGCACTTACCCCGATGGTGTTGCTGAGAAAAAAGGCAATATATTGAAGCAATATATGTTATTTCCCCGTTTTTGTGAGGTAAGTGTATACCTTGGATCTTAAAATTCTTTTGGTTCAGAAAATTTCAAATTATTGAATCAAAAGCTTTTAAATGTATCTTTTGAAAGAGAAGATTTTCATTTATAATATGCAAAAACTTTTACATTTCTAGATGCTAAAACCAATTTTATACAGTCATTCTTTGTAAGTCAAACTTTGTATGTTTAGTCCTGCACTTGCCCCTATTCACCTTATATGGTTATTTTGCTGTAGTGGTTAGCTTTCAGACATTTTTTTCTGATCTTTTAATTGTATTATCCCTTAGTTTTTCTAGTGCATCTTCTAAATCTGAGATGCTTTTCCTCGTTGAAATCTCTCCTGTGTTTTCTGAGGCATATTATCTTAGTATAGTATTTAAACAACTTAATGTATGTAACTTGATTAACACATGTACATAGTGGTTAGATAAAACAGTCCTAAATTGGATTTGTTATATGTATGTATATGAATGTTATATTTTTTACTGTATTTTTGTTTTAATTTTAAAATTTCTTATTTATGTAGGTTGTTTTAAGTCACAATACTCCTCCAAAAACTTGTCCTCTACCTGAAAATATGGTTCAGGAGAAAGGTATTGATTCAGTCCAAGATTTGAGTGTTACATTTATAGGTGGGAAAATTTACAAATGTGATGCTGTTATTATTTGCACTGGATATTTATATACATACCCATTTCTTCATCCAAAGTGTAATGTTGAAATTGGGGATCAAAAGGTGTCTCCTTTGTTTATGCATATGTTTCTCATAAATTATCCATCACTTGCTATTTGGGCTGTTCCCAAGTTGATTCTTCCATTTCCAATCTATGACCAGCAAGTCAAAGTATTCTTAAAATTCCTTAAAGGTTTGATAAATCTTCCAAGTAAAGAAGTTATGCATATTGATGCTGAAGAAGACTTCACCCAGAGATTAAAAAATGGATTTAAACCTCGCCATGCTCATCTTATGCCTGGAGAATATCAGTGGGAGTATGATGATAAATTAAGCAAATTAGGTGACATCAGTCCAATTCCAGATTCTGTAAGAAATTTATTTAAACATGTGCATTTCTTAAGGACACAAGATGTGATTAATTACAAGAATAATAATTTCAACATTGTAGATGAGAGCAAATTTGAACAAATTAATTAAATTTTTGCAAGGAAAATTGTTTTGAAAATTAAAATTATTTCTGATGTATTTTGTTATTTTTAAGCATGAGGATCATATTTTTATGTTTTTACTTTCTTAGACTTAGGATGAATAATTTGCTGTGGATGAATGATCCTTTTATTCATTACTGTTGAAATTTTAGTGAAAGTTGTATCTGAACTACAACAGATACAAAAAAAGTTTGTCTTTGAAATTCTTTGATTCCAAACCCCTAAGGTATATATATTTTAGTTATTTTAAACTCATTGTAATGTTGAACTTTGTAAGACTATTTTTTTGTATCTGAAGGTCTAATTTTCAACTGTCTTAAACAAAAAAGAATTGGCAAAGCTAAGTCATGTTTGTAATCATAAATCAGTTTCTGCCTTAGATGCTTAAATATATTTAAAAAAATGGATTACCCCCAATTTTTTTCTTGCAAATGCTCCACTGCACTATTATTCATTTTCTATGTATTTTAGGAATATGATAAAAAAAAAGGATTTCATATTGATTTTTCCTGTATATTTAGAATATATTTATTAAAACATAGATTAAAAAGAGGTTCTAAATTTTGATATGTTTTTATCTGATTCTGCATTCATGCTTTACATAATATATCTCAGTATTATATTTATTTTAAGGTTATAAAAAATAGCAGTATCAAAGGTGTAATTGTCATTTCAGTTTTCAGACATGTTCTCCTAGTCATTTTGTGGAAATATATAATTTTAAATATGATCATAAAGATAAAAAAATGTATATTTTTGTACAAAATGTTAAATTTTAAGAATAAATCTATTTAAATGTTATCTTGCTTGTTATCTTGTTTATATCTCTACACATGTTTCTTTTGCAAAAGTCTAAAGAAACACTTTTTTTTATTGTGTTATTCTATCTCTGTAAAATATTTTTATAAACAACTATTAACTTTTAAAAATCTTTTCCAAAATTTTAAAAGAGAAGTTTAAATATGTACTCTTATGTATCATTGCAACTTTACAACAATATTTCTAAAACCATTTTTTTAATGTATTAAAGTTTTAGGAAAGCATAAATAAATGCCCAAAATTAAGTTAATTGTATATCAAGAAAAACATTTCTTGTTTTCAGGATTCAAATTGGGGGAAATTACATGTTATAGCGAGAAATTAAGGCTGCTCAATTATTTTTCATGTCATTTTTGTCATAAATAGCCTAAAAACATAAAATAGGGCATGGCTACAATGTCCTCCAAGTTCTCAAATTTACCTCTGGCGGTGTGGGGTCAAGTGTTCCGGTCTCGTCACTTGACTCAGTTCAAAATTATGGGACTGGTCATTTAGCCAAGTCGGACTCTGACCCTTGTGGTGCTAATTCAAAACAGGAGCGGTACCTTCATCGCCCATAGCCTTCGGGACTTGATCTGATATAGTGTCGGTCAAGGGGCATAAGACACAACACAACAATAAATAGCCTTTCTACTCGCATTTAAAACTTCTCTTTAGAAGTTGTTCGTAACTTTCTTTTTAAAAAGCATACTTTTGCAAATCTTTCAAATAAAAGTAGAAAGAAAAGTATTTTGTTGTTGTTATTTAATTTATATTATTTTTAGGGATTAAAAATAACTTTTAGATTTGGTCTGTATTTTATTGCTAGGGTGAAGTGGGGTAAGTGAAAATGCAAAATCATATAGTTCCACTTTGAATCTAAATAAGTTTTTAACAAGCTGTATTTATATGAAAATTTTCATACATACTTTTGGTTATGTTCTACATTTATAGGTTTATTTTTTATAAAATCTATTCACAACTTTTTTTGCCATAAATATTTAAAGTTTTTGTGTTTTGCATGCTCACTTGCTCCCATACTTGGGGCAAGCACTTGGGTCACAGGTCCCAATAAATCATACTTTCTTATGGCAAAATAAGTGGGGCAAGTGAAAGAATAGATATTTAATGCTGAAGAAAAGGCTATTTTTTTTACATTATTTCGTTGTGGAGGTATTTGTTGTTCAAGCTGGCAGTGTCAGCAACATCTGAATATTAACAAAATAAGTATAATTGTATATATTTGTTTTAGAGTAACAAATGTATGTTAAAAATTTGAATAAAAAAATTATTCTTTTTCTCTAGCCTATTAGTTCAATTTACTATTTATTTGCATATTCTACTAGAATGTTTCTTTCTTTAGTTAACTGAATATTGTAACCAATGAAAGCTTAAAAGTTCAAAACAAAACAAAATCTTTTTCCACTCTACTCACATAAAAGGTTGTTGGTGTTGAAGTTTCTCCTTCTATAAAACATATGTTGGAAGAAAAAACTATTTATATGGCTATTATAACACAAAGGTAGGTTTTTTCAGTATATGGGTTCTCACTTGCCCCAACACAATATTTTCATTGGGCAAGTGAAAACCCTGCAGTACTGAAGTAATATTGCAAAAAAATGGTTTTTTCAATATATTTTATCTGTATTCTTAATTTCTTAATGAAAAAGTGGGCATTTTTAAAATAACTGTGTTGTGGTTAATTAGTTATGATTTTTTTTCTTTTGCTAGTACTTGAACTTAGGTACCTTAGTTAAAATGCAAGGGTTTGGTAGGTATAAACATTTTCCATTTTACAATTTTTTTTTCTGTAAATAAAAATTAAACATAACAGTAGAGCAAGAACTTTCTTACAAAGTACACTTGAAATTTTTTTAAAAGTTATACTTTTTAGGGTTTTAAGCCTGCATTCTCACTTACCCCACTTTACTCTACTTTAAAAACGAACATTTTTCGCAAGTAATCCCTTAATATGCAGTTACTGTATAGAAACTGAGTATAAGCTTGTGCTGGGATACTGGGAGAATGAATTTCCGCTGTTATAGAGTTATTGGTTTTATTCCTAGATACATCTTATTAAACTGTAGTTTTGACATCCATTCATGAGCGTTTAGATTTCAACATTTTCCCAGGATTTTGCACATAACTAAATGTATAGTTCTTATTTCTGAGAATATGAAGCCATTTTATGTGTAAAGAAAGTATAAAAAGTTACCTCAGTTGACGATTCTTTCAGATTTTTTTTTAATACAAAAAAACAAACAAAAAACAACCCACTTTTGATTCTTTTTTAATTTACAGTGTCATATTTGTAGTTGACATAATACTTATCAAAATTAAAAATGCATGGATCTGAAATTTAAAGAAGTATTTTCCATTGAACTTAGTATATCAGCATTCTCTTAGTATATCAGTGTTCTGTGCGACTGAGTGTTCTTGTTCTAGTTTTTTTTAAAGAAGTTTAGGATTAATATTTTCTGTTAAAAGGGGGAAAATAATCTCGGAAAAGTCTTCAGACAATATTGAGACTGCAAATAAGGCATTTTCGTGCATAGTCATTTATGCAACCACGGGAAAAACGGAGGGCAGAAAATAAATGCCATGCGTTTTACACGGGGAAAAGCACTGGTATACTTTTCTGTGCGAGTTCCAGCAATCTATGCGTTTATAACTACAAATATTTTGCCCTTCGATTTTATAAAGTTGAAATGTGATAGGGCCTGTTCACATAGAATCCATCAGCGTTACCCGTATTGACATATTTTAAATTCCAGGCCTTAATAATTTCGTAGCTAAGCGTTTGGAGGTTTGTAATGGTTTAAATAATTTTCAATAGGAGTAAGGGCCTGTTCACATAGGAGTCCGGTAGGGGAAGCGTAAAAGGAAAGATGGTGCTGAGACGGAAATAAACCAATCATAGGCGTTAAAAATTTCGTTGCTAATCGTTTGGAGGTTTGTCGTTGATGAAATATATTTCAATACTTGAACGCTTCCACTACTGGACTCCTATGTGAACAGGCCCTAACGCTGACGTTGACGGATTCTATGTGAACAGGTCCTAACGTTGACGCTGATGGATTCTATGTGAACAGGCCCATATACTGCGTGCAACTACCTTATAGATTAGTGTGAAATAAATAAAAATTATGAACTTATTTTTGTTCAAAAACTATTGGCAACTCTAAAAAAATCGTCTGTTTGATTATTTTAGAATTTCAGTTTTTCAATGTTTTATTTTCATGGCTTTTTCAAGGGAGGAAACGGTATTAGATATTGGGGTACTTACGGAAAATCCAGTCGACCATTTTCGCCAAATAATGGCAATGGCTCCAAGAGGCGATTTTTTAGCCAATAATGGTAAAACCTGCCACACGTGATTCAATGTGACCTTGTTAAGAGTTTCTTTCTAGCTCTCTCTGCATTCTAAAAAAACACAGATTCAATAGCGCTGTAATATTAAGACTTGTCAGAAGCGAATATCCATTCGGAAAGTAACATGGTTCGAGGGTTCAACCATTTCATTTGTGACTGCACTAAGATTTTTTTACAGCTGGCCAGAGAATTGACTACTCTTGATTGAGGAAAAGAAGAATTGAGTTGAGTGACAAGACTTATCGATTGGAACAATTACTTAAAAGAAGTTTGTATACACAGTCTTTTAACAAAGCCAAAGAAAAAAATCAGAGGGGCCTACCTCATTGGCGAAATTGATGAGAGCCTTTCCTCAAAGCATAAAAACCATGCAGGGAGAATAATCCCAGAGCAATGGTTATTTGGAGGCATTTACAATGAGACCAACGAGTGTTCTAAAAACAGTTCCAGGTGGGAAGGGGATAACGCTTATGCAAGCGATATAAGATAACTCGGACTCATGGAAAGCTTATAAAACCGACAAAATACGAGCTGTTAATTTCGAGCATTTCTAAGTTAATCATAAGTATAACTTTGTAGATCCGGATACCCAGGGCCCGACTTAGCCTATTTGGGGTCCGGGGCAAAAACTTCTTTGGGGGCCCCCCTCTGCTTCACTATTTCAGTAATGAAAAACTTAATACTTATTACTAAACTTTCTATTCGATTTGGGGGCCCCCCCTCTGATGTGGGGGCCCGGGGCAACTGCCCCGTATGCCCCTGCCTTAGTCAGGCTCTGCGGATACCGGCGTACATAACACAAAACATTGAGTGATTGTGGGGTTTGGCCAAATGGCAGAACAAAAGACATCGTGGGACAGCACGACACCACTTAGATTCTTATATGGCTGAATTCATGTGGCGTCGTCTTCACAAAGAAGACATATTTATTTCTATTGTTCATGAAATTGCAGATTTTATGCCGCCAAAATGATTGGCGGCGGAAGTGGCCGGGAGGTTTGGCAGATTTGAGCCAACGTTTATGGTCGACTGGATTTTCCGTAAGTATCGATATGGGTAAGTTAGAACTTAATTTATATTTTGATAAAGAAATTCTAACAAAAAAAAAGGAAGAGTTCCGTATCCTGTGCCGCTTGGCGCTATTTGGCGCGGTTAATGATTTTTCCGCGTTTGTCGGAAAACACAGATTATTGCAACCTATCTAAGCGACGCCATCTTTTCGGTGTCACTTAGGCTTAAAAACAAAACAAATAGAAACAAAATAAATTTTATAACTTACCGGAAAGCCACTTTGTGAAGAAATAATAACTGTAGACGGGATTTTGGGTAGTCTTTTTGTATCTGCCATTAAAAAAAAAGAGATAAATAAATATATATATATATATATATATATTATATATATATATATATATATATATATATATATATATATATATATATATATATATATATATATAGTTTACAAATGTAAATTACTTAATATGAAACAAAAAAGAGTAAATAAATTTTAGGCGCTAAGCTGCTCACAAAAATATTTACGATATATAGATATTTAAAATTAAGATAATTAAAAGGGCAGATGTGACCATTTAATACACCTCTAACCTGAAATAAGATTGACATATATAAATAGGCAAAAAACGGAATCGGAGGTGGTATAGTTGATGACTGGGGGGGGGGGGGGGTTGTGACCCCCCAACCCCGGTTAAACATGTTTTAAGCCAGGCAACACTCCCGGAGGTCGGCTATAACACCAAGACAGTAATAAAAAATTATGAAGAGGAAAAATATTTTAGGTGAAATAGATAAGTTAAACCAGATAGTTTTCTAATGTAGTCAACTAAAACATAATTACAAGATGAATAGAATGAAAAAAATCTTAATACTAAGTTACAGAAATAGAATAATACTAATTAACTAAATAAGTATTCACTAACATATACACTATATATATACAAAATACTTAGCTCCCACCAAGCAAAGGGACACGAAACCCTTGCACACTCACATTTTATAGACATAGTAGGGATAAATATCGCCGTATTAGGGAAATTTTTTTTTTTAGTGTTGCCAACTTATTTTAAAACGATTCATACAATCTTTATTGTCTAGATTAAAAAACTGGGTTAGAATAGATACGAGGAAATTGACGGGAAAACCCTGGTCAATAGCTATAGTTAAGAATTTTATTATACTGACGTCCATAGTTTTTTTGTTTGAATGTAATCGTTGACAACGTATTAACTGGTTAGTAACTATATTGCGTTTAATATTTAAATGTAGAGCATTATTCCAATTCATAATCCTAACAGTTTTAAAGTTGTAAAACTCGCGTTTATCATATAGACAGTATGATATTGGATTTTGATTAACATTTAAACTCAAGTCTAAAAATACCAAATTTCCATAGTTATCTTTATCAGTCTCCACTAGTTTAAGATTTTTAGGGTAAAAATTAATATCTATTTCTTTTAAGTTTTCATTAAAACATATGAGTATATCATCTACATATCGGAAAAACATAAGTTCATTTAGAATCATTACACCTCTTTCATAAAAGTGAAGGTATATATCTGCTAAAGCAGATGAGCATCCTGCACCCATTGGTATTCCTTGTATTTGTTTGAAGAAGTTACTACCATTATATAAAACTGTTTCATAAAGTACAAGATCTAATAACGCACGATATTTATTTTCAGCTATATACGTCTTTAAATCATATTGATCGTATAATCCATGAATAATACTATATAGATCTTTTAGGTCGATAGAGTTGAAAAGATCCGTAAAATCGTAGCTTTTAACGTTTGTTATATCACCTTTACCTTTTATCTGTTTAACTATTTCTAAGCTATTATTGATGAAATAGCCACCCTCTTTACTTATTTTTTTATAAACTATTTTAAGTATGTTTAAAAGTTTATTATTAGCAAGCGTTAAGTATGTATTGCAGCCCACAGTAACAGTTCTAAATTTAACAGGCGATTTATGAAATTTAGGGATTAAGACTAAATAAGGAAACCTAAGATTTTTAATATCGTAACCTGCACGACGATATAACGCTTTGATACGATTTTGTATAGTACAAGACGTAGAATCTAGTTTTTTATAAACAGTATTATCATTATAGCACTGTAATAGTTTTTCACAATAAAAGTTTTTGCATATAAATGCATAGTTAGCAGAAACTTTATCAACATAAGTTATAGCAAAATGATCTTGTAAAGCAGTTATAGCCGGTTTTAAGGTATTCAAATTTACATGAAGATTTTTTGGTTTAGTTCTCAGATAAGCAATTTTAAAATCACTTAAATAATGAAATTTCCACTGTTCGAAAGTACTTACAGGTATACTATGCTTTATAGCTGTTTTATAAATAAATTCATCAAGATTACGTTTGAAAATTTGGAATACATTCTTTTTATAACCTATGCGAAAACCAGTACCATAATTCATTAAATTAGACAAAGCCGTATTGTCAGTAATTTGAGTATTTCCTGTTATAATGTGGTTGTAGTGTTCATTGTAACCGGTCATATTATGTTTACAATTACAATTTTCAGGAGCAGCATCAACAACATTTTTAGATATATTATTATAGTTGAAAACATAGCGACCAAACGGTCTACTATATTTGAAGCTATTAAATATTTTTATATTGTTTAAAGGAAAATATTGCAAATTTTGATTTAAAATTTTTCTAAAAGGTATTTTATCGAAACCATTGTTTGCATACTCAGTTATACAATAAATATTGCTACAGCTTTTAGTCTCGTATTCATGTAAATTTATGCCACAATCAGAGCTTTTATTTTTGACTAGATCTATAATAATAGGAATGAAATGTGTATTATTAGGAATAAGATGTTTTAAAGACTTCCCAATAACCAACTTCCACAGATTATTTAGCCAAACTTTTTTACAACCATAAATGATGTTTTTAATCCATTTTATTGGATAATCCGGTTTTAAATTTATAGTTTTACATAGCCTGTTGAAAGAGTCGATATAATCTTTATATTTATATTTATTACGACGGCCACCTCTTTGCTTACGCTTTAGATAGATATTATTACTGGAATAGTTAGAATTCTGTTTCAATACACTTTGTGTATTGGATTTAACAATATAATTCCAATTGTAATTTTTATCGTAAACGTTGGTGTTAAGACCGTAAGGGTAAGCAGTTGAATGTAATCTAATATGATTACCTTCCCACCAAAGTCTAGTTTTAGTGTCAGGAATCACATCAATAATAGACACAATAATACTGTCTACACCATGATTTTTAAAATGTATGATTTCAAAAGAACAATCTTCAGTATTAGTATCACAGCGATAAATACTGCTACGGTGTTGATTTAATCTGATGTTTAAAGTGTTCTTAGTTTGTCCTATATAAGATAAATTGCATACTTTGCAAGTCAATTTGTAAACACAATTATAAACTTTGCAAAAGATTTTAGATTTTAAGTCAGTGTTAACCTGAGAAGGGTTTGCACTAGGACACAATTTACATCTTTTGTCGTTACAACGTCGGTATTTGAAAAGACCCATGTTAGGATAAAAACTCCTATTCGTGTATAAAGGTAATTTTAGTGAGGAAGCGGGAGAAGTATTATAAATTACAGTTTTTTTTGTTTTCACTTAAATTAGGCACAGATTTAGTAAAATAACTAGTAATAAGACTAGGGACACTAAGACTAGGGTTGCATGCTGACGATCTGTCAAATACCCTATTATTGACAGACCGAGCAATTGATATATTAGTATCAACATTGCCAGTCGCTAAAAATTTTTTAAAAGACCTTTCCATGTTTGTTATTTTTTGTTTGTAGATTTACACATAATTACATAAAATCATAAAGAAGTTAAAAGGTAAATAAATATATTAACCTAAAGAATGGCAATAAAAGATATTTAACCAAATAACCAAAGAGACAGGTATACACCTTTGAAAGTAAAAACACACTCACATGAAAGAAGCCCGTTACAATTAAACGCAATATAGTTACTAACCAGTTAATACGTTGTCAACGATTACATTCAAACAAAAAAACTATGGACGTCAGTATAATAAAATTCTTAACTATAGCTATTGACCAGGGTTTTCCCGTCAATTTCCTCGTATCTATTCTAACCCAGTTTTTTAATCTAGACAATAAAGATTGTATGAATCGTTTTAAAATAAGTTGGCAACACTAAAAAAAAAATTTCCCTAATACGGCGATATTTATCCCTACTATGTCTATAAAATGTGAGTGTGCAAGGGTTTCGTGTCCCTTTGCTTGGTGGGAGCTAAGTATTTTGTATATATATAGTGTATATGTTAGTGAATACTTATTTAGTTAATTAGTATTATTCTATTTCTGTAACTTAGTATTAAGATTTTTTTCATTCTATTCATCTTGTAATTATGTTTTAGTTGACTACATTAGAAAACTATCTGGTTTAACTTATCTATTTCACCTAAAATATTTTTCCTCTTCATAATTTTTTATTACTGTCTTGGTGTTATAGCCGACCTCCGGGAGTGTTGCCTGGCTTAAAACATGTTTAACCGGGGTTGGGGGGTCACAACCCCCCCAGTCATCAACTATACCACCTCCGATTCCGTTTTTTGCCTATTTATATATGTCAATCTTATTTCAGGTTAGAGGTGTATTAAATGGTCACATCTGCCCTTTTAATTATCTTAATTTTAAATATCTATATATATATATATATATATATATATATATATATATATATATATATATATATATATATATATATTTATCCATGTTTAATGGATAATTTTCCCAGTTAGAATAACCTAATTCATTTAAAAAGTCACATTAGTGTCAAGAAGTAATGGTTTAAAAAGTAGTTATAGTGTCGTCTAACTGAAAAAATATGTGATTAAAATAAAAAAGATTTAAAAAAAAAAGTTCAAATTTCTCAAAAAAAGACATAAAACTAAAAAAAAAAAAAAATAAATAAAATTACTAAACAAAACCACGGTAAAAATGTATTACATGACAAAAATTTTGTAAGATTTCATAATTATTTACAATTTAATAAAAGTTAAACCAAATGTATTAAACATTAATTTTTTAAAAATTACAAATTTTCCCAAAAGGAATCATCTAAATCATTTTCTAAAAGAGGTATTTCGTCATCTTTTTTAAAATAGCTAATAGGCATTAAATTTTCAATATTCTCAGTGGCGGGTGTGGGACACTCAAATTCTAAAAGTTCAAGCCCCTTTTTGCCAAACCCTGGATAAACTAATTTAATATCATTAATAAATTGTTCAACCCGTTCCCCATCAGAATTCAAGAAATGTAATTTATGACGACGATATAAATGTAAACCCATATACTGACTTAGCATTTTATCAGTTCGACGACACTTCAAGGTCTTTTTAAACCAACGATTTTCATTTTCCAAATCATTGATTGTGTTAGCCGCATTTTCTTTAGAAACAAATTTCCCTTTACTATGATTAGTCGTTAAATGTTTGGTACCCCTAGAAAATAATTTTTCTACATTATTGAATTGTGGTGCGGAATCTGTATATATAACACTTGTGTCAGGGTGGCAGTAACGTTTAATGAAAGGTCAAATATCCTGTTTCTTTTTGCTACCAACTTAAAAAAATAACCCCTCTTTATCCTCCCTACAAAAAATCCCCGAAACAGTAATTGTTGAATTTTTTGGAACCCTACCTCGCCCATATTTACGTTTAGCTAAAAAAGTTTCATCAATTAGAACAGATTTCCCTTTCCCCCCTAATTTATTAAAATTGTGAGAAGCGTGAATTTCACAAACTCTCTGAAAGAAAAATAATCGCATAAAGTTTCTTTGGATAAAGCCGATTCGTCACGACTTTCCCGCCAGCTCTGTAAATTGCGAAATAAAAAGTTGGTAGGAATTTGTAGAACGAATGCAAAAATAATCGCGAGTGAATCCCTGAATGGTATTTTAGAATTTTCAAAAAAAGTATTATCCACAGGATTTACGGAGCCACAGCAAAGATGTAGATTAGATTTTGAAAAATGCTGCGAACAACAAACCCATCTCCATCCCAATTTAACATTAGCCGCACGATTTTTTTCATTTTCAGACCCACATTTCGGACAAGAAGGAGAGCAAGAGTCATTAGGGAGTAAACTCACATCAATTGTAAAAGCAATTGCGGCCTCCTCTGAATTTATTATAGACATCCCTGTAAAAATTGAAAAATTTAAAAGTAAGGGATGCATATCTCAAAAAAAACAAAAAAAAAACAAGCAAACAAACAAAAAAAAAAAATAGAAATTGGCAGAAACACAAAGACTTACGTTCAGTTAAATTCCTAGTCAAAATGTACGTTTAATAGTAAAACTATAGAATTGTTAACGTTTGAAATTACCAAATGATTAAAATTAAATTGATTGACCTTTAGATATTGTTTCCGACAAGCGCGTTCTTTAATTCCGTTTGAATTTACCAAGTGATTAAAATTAAATTCATTATAGATATACCACGTGATCTCTACGTAGAGACACAGCAAACAAACAACTCAGCAAACACGAATAAGAAACCACCCTAAAAACATCGTAACACAAACGAATGATAATATACCATATTGAAATATTTATCGCCCCAAAAAAATCGCCAAATTTCTCGGCACAGGATACGGAACTCGTCCCAAAAAAAAAATTTGAAATAGTCATTTTAAGCTGTTTAACAGTATACGACGTCATAAAACGCTATATATAATATTAAAAAATTAAAATTCAAAGATCTGAAACATAATTACGATTGTCTTAATGGATGATGAGTGCCCTAAAATTTCTTGTAGAGCTGAATGAACTACAGAGTATCTTTTATTCCTGATGTTAGAAGAATATTTTGATCTGCAGGACATCATGGCCTGCTTGTTAGAGAAGAAAAGAACCATTTTTAAGTAAAATTAAGTTTTCAAAAAGATTTCTATTTTTAAAGCCATAAATTGAGATGTTCATTCTCAAATTTTTAAAAATTTGAATAATGAAGACTGCAATGGGGTTTTAATTCTTTTAAGAAATATATATTGATATCTTTGGTTTCAATTATAAATTTTTATGGAGAAGACCATGTAAGAGGAATTTCAAAAAAGAGAATTTGCTCCAACAGTAAAACATTTTACAGGAGTTAATGTAACGATGATGTAATGTATAATTAAAAATTTCTTGACATTTCAAAACTGAATAATTTGAATAATAAGTTTTTGAAATCGCCAGTGTAAAAATTAGTCAGAAAAATTCTTTCTTATTCTATAAAGACAACGATTCGAAGTATATTTGAAATGTGCGGCACTGGCTTTTGCATAATCACTACAAAGTAACAAAAAATCCTCTTAAATCTCCCGGTGTAAGCTCCAAAAAATTTTACATATATCTAAATCTCCCCAAAATTAAAAGAAATGGATTATTAAAATTAAAAATATTTCTTCTCATACGGTATTTTTTCGGGAAAAATCAAACTTCTAGCCAAACTGATATGATCGTTTGACCGGTCCAGAATTTAAATATTCCCGTCATCCAATGCCAGAGTTGTTGTTGTTGTTGTTGTCGTGTCTAGGAATAGTGCCGAAGAAAAAAAATCTTAAATAGAACCGAAAGCGTGGATAACAGCAGCTGTCAGATCAGGTGCCTGTGGGCTGTAGAGAAGTTCATGCGGCGACTAAACAAGTTTGAAAAGGGCAGCCACAAAGGTTGGGCAGTCAAAGATATGTTCTGGAGAAAACTTGGTTTCTGGACAATTTCTACAGTTGATAAAAGGTCTTGTGCCGTTAGGGTGGATTTTCATATCATTAAAGTAATTAGTTCTTAATCTAGCAACTGTAAAAGCAATTGTTCTGGGGCAGTTAAGTCCGAAATTTGTGGTTTCTTTAGGGGCTGGTTGAATAATCTGCACCTGACCACTGCTTTAACATCTGTTACTGTGATGGAGGGCAAGGCCTTGGTCAGCGAGTCAGCACACTCATTTCCTTCCTGGGGACGCGTCGCGAGGTGGCGGATCGGGGAATGCCTCATTTGGAATATCCATTAGGTGGTAGATGGGAAATAAAATGCCTTCCGCAGACCAACAGGTAGAAGTCTCACCTCTTTTGAGGCAATGGCACTCTGCTTCTAAGGATAGTGCAATGCCAGACTTGCAGTGTTAAAGTTAAGAAAAAGCTGGTAGTCATCTTTCAAATTCCGTTAAGAATTTGGATGTATGCAACTATTATATTATTATGATTAAAAAAATAAACCCGTTAATTCTACTACGAATATTATACAGATTCATTCATTAATTTAAACTCTTAAAAGCTTGGTGATTTTAAGCGAAAAAATTGTGAAAACACAAATTAAAGGCAGACATCTTTATTTCAGTTACATCAACGATAATTCAAAAACCAAATAATTTGTAATTGAAATGAATCTTCAAGTTAGTTTTTTATATTCATAAGGTTATTGTCGGTAATGTTTTTTATAAGCAATGACTTATTAAAGTATTAATTTTTTTTCTCTAATTAAATTATCTCGAACCATTTTCTTAGGCCTCGTTAACAAAAAATATCGATTGATTATATACTTTTAAAGTTTTTGAATAGTTCAGTGGACAGGTTTTGATTATGAGGTATTGTACTCGTAAGCCCGATCTAAGTTAATACAAAGGACAGCGGGCCCAGGCCAGGTCACGGTTTAGCCCGAGTTAAGAGGAGAGATAATAGGCTCTATCTGTGAGGTCTCTTTTACCAATCGATACTGCTGCGTCAATGAGATGAAGATAAGTCGTGAAAACAGTTTCTTTTTGAAATTCAGATTTTGAGTGAGGTGTAAAATACTAATAGGGACTCGACAGTGGGTATAAATGAGTATAAGACGTGAATATTTGCTAAACGAATTTGCCTCGCTTCGATCATACCATAGACAATAATGTGCCATGTTTCGTAAAAATACAGAGTTGCCACGGAAAGCAGTATACTAATTTTCATTTATTATACGACAAAGTGACTAGTTATTTTAAATCTATTAATAAGTGTGGGGAGTTACAATTGTCTGTGTTCTCATTAATGGAGAGTTCCTGGGATTTATAAAGTGACAGCGGTCTGTAAAATAATCATATTTATCCTGAGCTGATAGATTATATGTAGCGAAAACGAAATGGGTTATAGAGTTTAATGTTTATTTAGACCATTCAATATACATTCAAAGGATTTTTTTAAAGTTGGATGAGAGAAGATAAAATATTACGAGCAATTGAATATTATAATTAAAAACATTGTTTTCATCTGTTTTTTTATGTAATTTTGCACAAACTATTGCAGTAGAAGTTAAGCTAAATTTAGTAAAAGAATTAAATTATTATTTTTAATTATTCAGAAATACAGATAAGTTTGTAGAAAAGAAGCACAGGAAATTAATTATTCTTGCGAAAGCTTAATGTCACCCAAATTTTGATTTCTTTCAGAAATTTTGTTGAAAGAAAATTACTTTCTAAAACCGCTGATTTCATTACACCCTTTTCCCGGGAATGAGTTGGGAATTTTATTTTTGAATTTTTAAAAATTGTGTTATTTCAGTATATGAATTTCATGGTTGGAATTTGGTTTTTTCTTTATGATGTTTTATACAGTAAAGAAAATCTAGAGATTTTGAGGAATGTTTTAAAATTTGATATTAACTATGTTTTGATTGAATTCTTTTTCCTTTGTAGTTGCTTCAATAATCATTATAAATACGTCTTACTTGCCTAATTTTCTAAACGCGATGCCACTGTAAAATTTAGGGAATTATTCTACAGATCTTCTAGCCTTCTATTGAGAAGTGTCTATAATGAGAGTATTAAGGTATATCCAAATGCATTATTGCTTCATTTTATACCCACCTATTGATACGGAATGCCTGCTGCTTTTACAGGAGTCGGTAAACCACAGTGATATGAGTGCACAGAAGTCCTAATAAATAAGTACAAATTTCTGTTTTCAAATGTGTAACAGAATTTTTAACTTTTATGGTGTTTAATATTTCCTTACAACTTGCGGTGAGATTTTATTAAAGCTTTCCACCAGCTCTAGGTAACATGCTGTAAGCAGGAAGTTGTTACGCCGTATATAACATGCTGTAAGCAGGAAGTTGTTACGCCGTATATGGACTTTGTCTAAGACACTAAGATTATTCCGAGACAAAATGGTTCACTTTATACAGTTTAATAATTTGTAGCATTTGTTATTGTGTTAGAATGTATAGGCAATAAACTTTGCGTAAATATATAATCTTATAATATAATTCAATTTCGCATTAGAACCGGATTCTTTTGAAAAATTATTTATGACAACATATTTAATTTGTGGCATCATTAATCTTGAGACCTTAACCTGAAGGAATTGAGATGTATGTCAGCCATTTTAAACCAGTTCAGAATGATGACTTAATTTAATAAAATTTTAAATAACACGGAGAAAGCATAGATTATTTGACACTCGCCTGTTGAAGAAATCAAAATAACTCTTTAAACTTTTTGTGTCAGTAGAAGAGGAATTCCCAAATACGCAATTATACACAATTTTTAGTATATTTTTATCTGTGGTAAACCATGGTTGACTGTGCACAATCATAATAATTTTAAAAGGAAACGGAAATTAAAATAAAGTTGATAGCCTGTTAAAAAGGAATGATTTGTACAAAAATCTACTGTAATTAATTTTCTAAAGTTTTTTAAAGAAATATACATTTTATTTCATTCTTAATTTAACCCCCCCCCCCCACTCAAAAATTAGCTAAATTATCAAACATTTTGAAATTGTCGCGTTTTAAACTATAACATTAGCTAAATACTTAAAAATAAAAAAATCCTCAATAAGTTACGCTTAGTGCTTGTTGAGGACACATTACAATAAAGAGAAGAACAAATGTTTAAAATCCATTAATGTGAATGGATCCATTGCGTTGCGAGGAGTTAAAGAGTTTGCAGGAGGATGTGGGCAAATTCAGAGACGTGAGCGACGTATTACTTAAGTAGAAAATTTCCCCCAACAGGGAACTATCATATATGATATGTCTCGTCTTTTTAATGTTTTAAAAATAAGAACAGAAAAAAGACTATTAAGACCATTCTGGTTTTGTATATTTATTATAATTAACATAGTCAGTGGTTTAAAGATGACCTTTTACGATCTGCTTTACATTCTAATAAAACAAAAGTTCTTACTTGAATGGCAGTCACCAGTAGATTTATCTTGATTAATGTGTAAGTGAATGAATTCTTTTCTGAGATGAATCTCAGTATACAATGTAATCTTATGTCAGCATGAAAATTGGAAGATTTAATTTTTAAGTTTATATGAATTTCAATTTGTTGTGAAAAATCCCATTGTACTCGTAAATTTTGCAATATTAACCTGATATAGAAATAAGCGCATTATTTTTAAATGATGTTTTCGAGGAGTTAATTTGAAATATTTTTATACATGCTTCTGAATCTACCTATCTGGTTTTTAAACATTTCTATCTTTTAGCGTTTTTCGGTGTTTAAAATATAAAAGCAACATTGCAAATCCTTTTAACTCATGTTTTCGTGAATAATCAGTCTTCAGTCATCGATAGTATAATTACATATTACTCTTAAAGTCTTAATTTTTAATACTAAATGTCATTTTGATGGAAAATAGGTTTTATTATTTTTAAACTTTTTAAGAATATATTTTCCAAATTGAAATCTTTTATCATGTTAATTATTTTAAAAAGAATGTTCAGCAAAATTTATACTTAACTAAAAAAGTTGATCGGGGAAGATTGTTTTTATATGTGTATTATTTTTGAATGTGCACACATTTAAAGTGCATTGCATTGAAAGAAACTTTTATCCAACCTAAAAAAAATTTTGATCACGTAATTTAGGATTAATACGTTTGGTTTTATAAATTTAATCCAAATTTCTGTATGTGAGTATTGAATCCTACAGCAAAGTTAATGTTGCTTTGCTTTTGAGTTTGAAAATGAATATTATAAAACTTGATTAATATTATTTATTTGATTTAGTTAAATTATTTTTAATTTATCAGAACGCTGAGAAGGCATGAAAATATCAAACTGTGATTTAAATTATCGATAATTACGAATTATCGATAATTACGAAATTTATGACTGATATCACAACATAATCGTATTATAGAATGTATTAGAAATCTTATAAATGTATTTTCTCTTAATAAAAAGTCCTTTAAGTTACTTATAACACTATAATATTATTGCATATGTCAGAAATTCGTATTCTAGCATTGTGTGATATATGTCAGAAATTTGAATGCTAGTAGTGTACGTCAGCAGTTCCATACTTTACCTGTAAATGTGTTTTCTCTTCTATCATATAGTTGACGCAGATAAGTCCATTAAGTTGCTTCTATGAACAGTCAACTCCTAATAAATTCCATCCTTATATATACGGTTTTTAAACATGAAAAAAATAAAATAGATGATTTTTGTTTAAGAAGAACAATATTTGAAAAAGAAATTATTTAAAACCTTAAAAGTTGCTGTTGATTAGCTAAAAAGAAGCAAGAAAACCTCAAACGTTTTTAAGAGCATCCCAAAATTTTCTAATTCTCTTTTTGTAGGCTTCTTTTCGATTAGCGTTATTTAATTGTTTACTTTTAATGAAAATCATAATGTCGTATTCTATAAGATCGGTAGACTGTTATTATTTTCTACAGGTTCTCTTTCTTTTTGGCTCACTCTTTCTTTTCCGAATGTTTTTCTAGTACAACGTTAAAATGGAATGAAAGATATTTTAGATAATGAGAAGTTTTAATTATTTTTTGAATTAATATATTAACTATCATTACTATTCCTTATTTATTAAATATTATTTAATGAGTAATAAATTTGATTAATTGGTGAAATACGCAAACTATCGCTTTATTACACAGGTTTTAATAACATAATATGTAACTTTTGTACATCATATTATATCTATTGATGGACCAAAGATCTGAAATATCCTCAGGTAAGAATATGTTTACATGTGCATGAAATTTACTTTAGCATTTTTTATGCAGGCTAAATTTTAATGGTGTGTAATTTTAATAATATAATCCATCTGAAATAATGGAAAGGATTTCCCTGTCATAAACAATGTTCTAATTTGCGAAAACCGTGATTAAATTTTTTGAAAAGAGGTGAAGTCTCTTAACACTATTATGCTCTTTGATAATATGACATTTTTGAATTTTTTTTTCATGACAACCCATCGTTACTTTATTACGCATTTACCACATATGTGATTCTGCTTATATTTTATTTGTATGTTTTTGTCAGGTTCTGACTTTTAAGAAGTAACATCAAAGTACTTTCCTTTAAATGCAAATTCAGAATATCTTGTCATACAAATAAAATTAAGCATAAAATGAGTGGATTTTGATGGTTTCAGGTTTACCGTTGAGGATTTAGCATATTTTAGATTGTAGTAATAAATTCTTTATGAATTTATTACTACAGGAAAAAAAGCTAGATATCTGAAAAGACTGTGTGTGAGAGAGGTAGAAAATAGACACAGTGTATATCTTCAAAATGTTCATGCATAATGAAGAAAAATACTAATATAAGTAGTTACTATTTATATTAAGTGTATAAAATTTGGTAAGCGCAAGTTTCATATTAATCATGTAAGATTTATTAAAAGACATTTTGGATTGATATTTAGATTCGCTTTTTTTCTCTTCCCTGTTACACAACATCACTTTTAAGAAACAACATTCAAAATTTGTTCAAAATATTTGCTTACATTTAAGATTTTGATCAGCCATTAAATTAATGGTTAATTTTCAGATTTTTTTCAGATTAATGATGTTATTTATCTAGAAATAAGAATTTAGAGACTTGTTTTTTGAGATTTGTTGCGCAGAATCCCTTTCTTCAGAAATTCTTATTGGTTCGAATGAGAATATACAAAATGATTTCTTAAATTCAGTTTTTGAATGAATATATAGTGCTATAACTTTTATGAATCATTTTTATGCACTACATAATGAATATGAATTTTTGTTTTGAAATTATAAAATATTTTATGTAAATTAAATGAATGAATTTGATTTTTTCAGCTTTAATACAAGTCGTAAAACTATTTCTATTGAGATTCATATAATTTTCCCATATATGTCATTGTTTACTGTGATTTCATTTTGTAACTTTGAATATTTGGTAATTTGACCAATGTATTCTTTCAGTTAACTGTGCTCTATTTTCCAGTAAATTTTATGATCAATATCTCTTTTGAAGGAATATATACGTGAGAATTGATATATTTAACCATATTTGCGTATAAGCTTATATGTTTGTCTGTATATATATGTGTATACATAGATATATACAGCCACACACATACCCAATTAAAATACAAGAATTTGCAACTGAAACTAAACGTGAAATGAAGAAACATAAGAGATTCATCTTCATTATAAACGACCACTATCTTTGCCTGCTATGTTAATTCACTTAATATAAATGCAAAACATTAATAAAATTTAGAAAAAATTCACTTTTCAAAAAATTCCTTTTTTGATGCTTGAAATTTTCCATTTTCTTATTGTATTCTTCCAATAATGATAATAATATATGTATTTTGAGCCTTCTATTTTACTTTTTAATTTCCTTTTCTCAGCGTCTGGAACGAAACAAAATTGAGCTCATTTATATGACCGCAATATGCACTGAACAGACCATTATTTAGAAACTGAGATGGAAAACATCCACTACGTGCGAAGAATAGAGAGAAACAATTTAGATGGTCTAATAGCTCATCACCGATTTCCCAGTGCGAATGCATCATGCCCTCGGTACACACCAGACAGCGCCAGTGTCGACTGTCTGAACTGTTTCCATGGCAACTCGGCTTTTGCAAAAAGAACTCTCCGAATACACCACAAACATGAAAATTCTTCCGTATATGATTCTGGGATACACTCTCCGGCGATCGAGTAGTGTGTGTGAAAAGAGAATGTGCCGTTTTCGTTTGTGCGTGCTAATATAAGATGGAGAAAACCGACTGCACATGCGTAGTGTGGAGCCAATAACTCCGACAAGACCTCCCGTAGGTACGAGTGGTTGGGCCCGCTTCTGTCCTGGAACCGTTTAAAGAAGAGGAAACAGAAAGATCGCCTCAAACAAACAAACAAAATCCTCGGGGGCCTTGGAAGCATGTCGACCGCCGTGTGTCTTCTTCCGTTGCCAGCCGACACCCAGGACTGTATAGAGGCACTCTCCGAAGGGATTCTAAATAGTAAGTAAGAGACGAATGCATGATTTTTCTCCGAATGTCGTCATTAGAATTTCATAAGCGCGTCCATAATATACATCATCTCTCCGCTAGGCCACTTTACGGTGGTACTGCGTGACGAATGTTTTTACCCTCCGTTTTATGTGTATTGCCAGTCACGTGGAATGAAACTTCCACAAAATTACATCTTGCGTAAACTTGCATGAAAAATATGCTTGTTATGAATGTTGGACTGTCCCATTTCTAGTTTACGTGAATGTGTAGCAATATATCAATATCAATATTTAGAGCGCTACTATTTATGTCATACATGGAATATTGTTTAGTTTTTTCAGCGTGCACTTTTTTCAAGAAAACTCATACTTCTCGGGATTATTTTAATATAAATATAAACGTGTCATCTTAATAGTAAGAAGATTGAATAACATTTCATCTCAGTTCATTGTTATGGATACAATTACCTTGACAATTACAGTGTAGAAGAATTTTACTTAAGTATGAGTCATAAAACATGATTAAAAAATTAAACCTTATTTCACGAATTTCCAAACCGTAAACAGTGGTTTTTTTAATGAAATTTGATACCTCTTTCTATAAGTTTTCATCTGGAATTTTTATTTCATGTTGTGTTTATATGATCACCCACTTAAAGCAATTATTGATGAAGTTTTCTCAGGCTATGTAGATGTGTTATATTTTAGGCGTGCTTTTTTTTTCAACTGGATACCGATATTGCAAGCATTTCTCCCTCCGGACATACCTTTTTTATTCTCGGGACTTTCTGCTGGGTGAAGTGAGAAAATTAATAAAAAGTCATATCATCAACTCTTATTCTAGTTCATAAATTTATTTATCCCTGAATGCTTCGTCGCAATAAACACTCAGCTATAGTATGTAATGTAAGGAAATGTGTTTCAGTAGAAATGATTTGAGTTATAAAATATTGAAATCTGATTTCATTTTTGCAATTCATATTTTTATGACGTTGTAAAAATAAACGTAGTTGTCGACCTCCATATTTTAAATATTTGCCATATGTGTGTACAAAGCTGGATTTTTTTTTGTTTGTTGTTAATGAAATCAGTGGTGCTAAAAAGTTTAAATTTGTTGCAAATTTCGTTGAATTTGTGGTAAAGTTGCATCCAATTTATTCAACAAAAAATATTGCAGGGGAAGGTTTTGTATATGTTTTATTTTTTTTATAACTGAAAGACGAGGAACAGAAAACTGCGCCAGAGGAAAAAAAGAATTTGCTGCTCTCGATTCTTTCCCCTCCGTATAACCTACTATTTTAGCAGTGAAAATAGACATCGGGTGAACTAGCATTTGTTCAGCAATAAGAGAGCGTAAAAAATATGAAGAAAAGAAAATGCCCCTCAGTTTACTGTAGAGCTTTTAAAAGTTTATGCTTGGCGATTGCGTTCCACCCTTGCAAAACTTGCTTATTACTGCACTCTTTGAATCAATTTTGATATTGGTTTTTAAGCAAAACGTTAAGGGGGAAACAATGATAGTTTTTTATTAGAAACATTTTTATTTTTAGACAATTTGGCATCACATCAAGATTTTCATGATGTTATAATTTATTGTACTATGATAAGAGAATAGAAGTTTATGTATCTGAAGTTTATGTGGATAAAATTCGTTGTATTTAAGGGGTTTATAAAGGGCTATATTTAGTTTTATTTATCTTTGAATGAACATTTTTGCAATCATTGAATGAATGGACCTGTGTGTTTTAGATGTTTTATTTGACTGTCTGCATACACACCTCGGCATAAACACCTGCCAATCGAAATCATCTTTAGGATTATCTGCATGCTATGACCCGACAAGAGTTTATCTTAAATTTTACTGCTGACTTGTTAACAAACATACACATGTATATATATATATATATATATATATATATATATATATATATATATATATATATATATATATATATATATATATATATATATATATATGTGTATGTATGTATGTATGTGGGCGTGCTTGTGCGTGCGTGTGTGTGTCTGTATGTAAAGGAGAATTGTAAATGTTGATGGAATTAAAAAAAACTAAAACTTTTCCTTTTGTTACTGTTTATTACAAATTTAAATTTTATATTTAATATTTTTACTATCTGAAAATTATGCATTTAAATATATTCTATATTTCTAGTTTAAACTATTAGGTAAAATCTGGAGATACTTGTCATCAAAATGAATGACTCTTTATCTGGTTCTACACTTTTCATTCCTGAAACTAGAATGAACATAAATTATTAAAATTCTCCTCTGTGCATATCATTTGTTCACATAGTATTTATGCTCTCCTGTTGTGTACTTCATTTATCTGCAAAAGTTAAATATCTCTGCTTGAGTTTTACTTTCTGACAGGTTAATTTTTTATTAGAATTATTAGTCTTATATACATTAATGATCATTAGAAATGAGTTATCGATTACTATATCTTAGAACTTTAAAGCCAAAAGAAATAAAAATTTTTTAAATGAAATTATCATAAAATAATAATCAATACTATGGGCACATAAAAATACACATGAATACACAAAATAGAAAAATTTATGGTTTTTGCTATAGTATTAATATACTTTAATAAAATAACTGTTCAATAACTTTTGGTAAAAAGCCATGAATCATATAATATTTCATTATCGAATTAATATTTTTCATGATATTTTACTGATTAAATTATCTACATAAATTAATTTACCAACATAGAAGTGTATATTAATTTATTTCTCTTTTGGGGTTCCTAGTTATACATACATACATATATATATATATATATACACACACACATACATACATACATATATATATATATATATATATATATATATATATATATATATATATATATATATATATATATATATATATATATATATATATATATATATATATATATATAACTAGGAAAATTGAATCGATTGTGTATCAACAACGCTTCTGTTCTTTCTGGGAAAAATCAATAAAAATTCATTAAGTTTAGTAAAAAGTTCCATGTGGAAAACTTAAAACTAGCCTAGCTATACAAACTATAAATAAATATGAAGCACTTAAAATTTTGATTATTTTCTTGTTTTTATTGTAGAATAGGTATTTAATTACAATTTAATTTTTAATATTTTATTTATAACTATATTATACGTATTAGCGCTTACATATAAACATACCCCATATATCCAGATATGAACACATGATAGAAAAAAATCCCAGGCTATTAAGCCTAACATTTTGAATAAGGAACAAAAAAGTTATATCATCATCAGTAGTCACTGCATGAGCTAGGTAAACAAATGCACATTATTCCAGGTTTTCTAGCTTTCAATATACTATTTATTTTCTGAAATATACATATTTCGATTCTTAATAGTAATCGCACTCGCGTTATTTGGATTGAATTGGCATTCATATACATGCACCGAATAAAAAAATATTGTTTTTGTTATGGTATTGTGATATTTTTATAAACATATTAGATTATTTGTGGCGGTGAAAGGCAAAGTGGTGTAAGTCACATTTTTAACTTTTTTTATTTGATGGCAAAAATGTAATCTCCATGTTCAATTTATAATGGAATTGCAAATAATTATTATTTCCAATATTATAATAATTATCATGAATTATAATTTGTTCTATTTACAGTGGAATCTTTTGTAGTTGTAGCAGTAAAACGCTTTGGACTTACACCATTTGACCTACTGACTTACACCACTTTGCCTTTCACCGCCTCATTTGTGGTATAGATCACACTTTAAATTATGCAAACATAAAGGAGTTTTTGAAGCAGGAACTTAAAACATTCAGTATCAGTTATCAGGCAGATAGATTTACTGTTCTTTATGATTCGTTTGTTGTGTAATTTGTTAATCCGTGTCTGTGCTTTGCTGCAAGATTACATGTATGCAAAGCTATGAAATCTACAATTTTAGAATCAGTTGAAAAAATGCTTGATTCAAGCATTTATATCACCTTTAAAGAAATAAATGCGAAAGAAATTATTTATTAGAAATTTCCTAAATTTTGTGTCCTTCTTGTAGAATTTTCGGTCTTCCTTCTATGTTCTACGTAAGAGATCCAGTTGATTTTGAACCAAATACAAATTTACACAATATCTCTCCTCGGTATCTCCTAGAAATAACCTAGGGAATTCAAATATTTTAATTAGATAATTAATTTTTAAAGCAATATAAAGGGCATTCTATTGTTTATTACCACACTCATATGTTAGATGATTAAACATTTTTATCTTATCCGGTTTTAATTATTTAATATGTTTTCATAAAGTACTGTTTTTGTAAATGTGAGTTTCAATAAACACTGTCATTTCTAGGTATTTTAAGGCTGAGTTAGACTTATAAACATATATGCATTCAAAACATTAATTGCATACTTAATTCCATATCATTTTTATTATGGACGATGGCCGAATGGCTAGGGCGCAGGCATTCGGTACCAGTCTGTGGATTCGAGTTCCACTTTTGGCATGGATGTTTGTGGCCATTAGGGATCGGCTTTAAGCTGTAGTTACCGGTCTAATGTTCCCTCATGTAGCAAAAAATGACCGTAGCGCTCCAAACCAAACCATTTTTATTATTCATAATTTATTTTATGTTTGTATGTTAATGGGTGAAATATGACAATCGTGTCCAGCGAGAGTTGTCTGAAAATGGAGTTTACGATTATTTTTACTCTAACAAATTTAACTGGGGTAAAAAAATTATTCATATAAAGGAAAATATAGTAATCCTGTTATTATAATAATGCACACAAGAGAATGGCATAAATAAACGAAAATAAGGCTGCACGCTGTTCTGAGCTAAACATTTATCAAGCTTAAAGGATAATATAAAGTACTGACTTTATGAATGTCTGAAAAAAATCCAAGCGGGAAATTTCAAAGATATCACTGGAGGAAACATGGACAGCAGTGTTTCCTTAAACTTTTGTTATACTTTAAGTCATTCATTTATTAAGCCCTTTGTTGCACTTAAAAATAAAGTAATTTTCGGATGATTTCAGATCTATTAAGCTATCTAGAAAATGAAAGTTGCTGTATACCCGAAAGGCTTTCTTATAAGTGACTGAACTTTTGTTATCATAATCTACATTTGCGGTGCAAGGCACCAACAGTTGAACCTTTTTGTTTATATCTTAAATAAAAACATCTTTAATATAATTGTATTCATTTTCTGCATAATATGAAGTTTATAATTAGGGGAAAGACTGTCACACGAAGCGACAGCTATGTAATTTAAATTAAAGTTTTGCAAATAATAAAAGGCCTAAATTTTGATATATTGTGAGAAAAATGCTAAATATATAAACAGTGTGAAACTTATCTAATACCAAATGCTTAAAAAAATATTTGTTGACTTTTGGGGGCACTTTCAGAGCAGAACCAATTCCGCGAAAGTGTTTCTTTAAATTAGGCCTCTGTGACAAATGATTCTCCTTGATAAAGTAGCAATATAAACTTCAGTTATCATAGTTTTATAATTTAAGAGCCGCTGCCAACCATGGAACATTGTAAATTCAAGAGCAAAATCTCCCCATTCTATCTATGATCTATTGAATGCCACACAAATTCTCAGAATTAATCATCTAACATTTTTTCAATGACCACGCATTAGTGTATCACTGCAGTTAATTGAATTGTGAGCCCCGTAGCCGTGACAAAGCGACTGTGCAAGGTTTTCTGCAGCTTTCCTAACATAGGATCTCTTGAATGCTTCAAATGTTTTTAGTGTTAACCTCCGAGGATTTATTCATGGAGCGCTCAGAACTGCTGGTGCTCGAGTTGTGGGTTTGACTCCCACTGAAATGGCAAAGAGTAAGCACAAGGTTTCAGTTGTTTTCGGTTGGGTGACGTAAATATTGCACCTTTTTTTAGAATGTTTTTTTGGGAAAATACTGTCACTTTTTACAAATGTCTAGGTAATGAGTTTCCTTAACAATAAGTACACACACAATAGCTAAATAAAATTCTTGTATATGCGTGATTACTTCTGTTATCTGTCTTTTTAGGAACACCATATTGAGGTCTCGCAGTGTGATCCCCCAAGAAACAACAACACAATAGCTAGATAATTGCCAAGCGTTTATGAAACATGAAGAGTCGAGTATTATAAAACTAACATTTAAGTCTATTTTGAAAAAAAAATTAAAATTAAAAAATTATAAATAATGTATAAATTATATACGTTGTACCATCTCCACAGAAAGAAAATAACCTGTGTGGTAGTTTCATTTTAACACATCAATTATCAAAAGAGATATATTGATGATGCTATTATTCTTTGGTTAATATATTGAATATGTCCAGCTATATTTATAAATATTTTACGAAAGTATTTAAACATTTAAAAAAATGTAGATTAAGTAGTCCTCGGGACAAAAATGCTACTTTTACTGCAAATTAAGAATTTGTAAATTTGACAAATATGAAACGAGATTATGTTGCTAATACATTACTTTGATTTGCAAACTATTTAGTAATATAAGATATTCATCCATCCAAAAATTATCTCTCTATGGCAGTTTTTCCTGGGTCTTTCCCAGTGACACACTTTAAGATCTATTTCCCTTTAATACGAATTTGTTAATTATCGATAATAGTTGTTGTATTGTTGTTGTTGTTGTGTTTCTAATGCTCCCCTGGATGGAAGTTCCAGACAAGGTCCCTATAGGCTTCGGGCTGAAGTGTGCGGCTCCTGTTTATATAGCGCTACGAAGGTCGGAGTCCGTCTTAGCTAGTTGCCACCTCAATTTTTACCAAGCACCCTCAGGGGCGACGTATGGGGAATCGTACCCTCACCCACCCTCTCTGACATCATAGAGGGACTTCCGGTCTACGGATATAATGGGACCATATCCAGCCTAGACAAGGAAGTATTTAATGATGCTTGTCGGGATTCGATCCGAACACCCTCAGAACCGAAATTAAGAACCTGTGTCTTAAGGTATGCTATAACGTTTCCTTGTTCTCTCTCGGGAGTAATTTCGAAGCTTTCTTTTATGACCTTCCACAATCATTCTGAAGTTATCATCCGTGGACATTTTAAATCCATTAGATAATAATCAGGGGTTCGCAGGGGACAAGTCTCTCCTGAGTTAAAGTCTTTGTCTAGATTGTAGTCCTATTTAAATGCGAAAAAAATTATTTAATAATTTAACGTTTTAAAAGCAGAACAAATTAATTGGATAATTGTAGGAGGATTCTATGAAACAGATTTTAATGAAACAGTTTCTCTGATTCTTGGTAATAACCTTTATTCAGAAGTATCGAAAAATGCCCTATATTATTTACATTTATTTTCTTTAATTCATCTTTGCGAGTTAACTCTCTCTGTGTTGCTATGTACGAAAAATAAACAATGGAATTAACTGTGCATAAAACATGAATCCAGAATCAACGTGTCATATTGAGCATGATATTGCACATATTTTGAAAGGAAATCAATAGTTTCCTCTAAATGGCAAAAAACAGTATAGCTTAAGTCACATATACCTATATAAGTGTCATTTTAGGTGGCAGTGTTTGGTGTAGTTAAGAAATTGTTGACATAGGATTATAAAAAAAGTAACAATTTCTTAACGGAAGTAAATATTTTTTCAAGATCATAATTGTAGTGTAATAATTACAAGATAAAAAGAACTCTTTATATACCATGTTTTTAAATTTTCTGTTGAATCATATAAACTTGACAATTCTATGTAATATACTTTTAAAAACTAAATAAATACTTTTTAAAAACGTTTTTGATGAATTATCCCATCAACTTGAAAGAAAATTAAGTTAATTAGAAGTTAATTTGCGTTTAACTTTTCGCTCCCGTCCCGACCGATAGATACCTGCACCAGTCTAGAAAACAAAATTAACTGAAAATAACTGAAAATTAATTTAATTCTGCTTAAAGATGGCTAAAAGTATAAAAAAAATGCATTGTCATCGTGCTTTGAGCTATTCTAAAAGTTTCAAATGTCTAGCTAGTCGGGAAGTTAGTTAAAAATCGATTGCAAGATTTGTAAGGGACAAACACACACACAAACAAACAAGAAAGCAAGTTAATAAAAACATGTTAATAACTGCTAGTTAAAAACTAATAACTCAGTATAGGTGACTCTCGGAACTTTCTTCTATGGAAGGAGTTCGTGATTTTTCAAAGTTGTAATCGATCCTATGAACACAGGTTATTATAACTATCGCAAACTATCTCTTCTAGTTAAAATGCATTATATATTTTGGTAGTGAATATGATTACTTTTACGTATCGTATTTTCACATCATGCAGTTTTGCAGTCTATAAACATGAGATTTTGACAGGATTTATTATTTTAATTTGATTTTTAAGCTAGCCACAAAGTGCTTTAACAATCTGAATAAGTTGAGAGGTATTAAAACTATTTAGAAGTATTAAAATTAATATTTTAGTGTTTAATCCATAATAAAATATTTCAATATCTTACAGGAAAATTTATAAATGCGTGATGGCAAATCTGTTTATTTACATTTGACATTATGTTTATCTGTTTTCTGTACAGCCCTTAACCCTTCCATTAGTCAGCACCAAATTTAACTGTGTTACCTTTACCGTGAGATAAAAGGATGCTATAAAACACTTACTCCACCCCATCCTCTATTTCCTTCTATTGGCATTTTACGGTCGCTATATTAAATACTAATTTTGCCTTTAAGTTGTTTCTTTAATAATCCCTGATTTTTCAAGTGCGAATTTCTGCCAATGGCTTCTGGCTGGTTTGAATTTTAAACGCTGTTCTAATATATTGCGTAGAATAAGTTTACTTTTTTATCTGGAAAAGTAAACTTATTCTAAGCAATACATTTTCATGATTTATGCATATACTTATTCATGCATATATTTTCATGATTTCTCATCACTTCATGTGTTGCTCATCACAGAGGGGAAGTGCAATTAGGTATAGATTTTCATGTCGGAGATGAAACCGAAACTCATTTGTATTGCAAAGTATTAAAATAATAAATTCGTCATTCACAGTAATACAAGTATGTACTTAGTACATCAGAAAAAGGAGTTGTACAGCAGAAAAAAAGATTAACTTAGGATTTGTAAATTATATGTTATTCAGAAGTAATAACAATATGCTATAGCTTGATAGTTCTGCTTCCTCAAACGTCTCAGAGAGTTCCTCAAACGTTTGAGAACGTCCGAGAAGTAGGAAGGCCAAGCAACACCGATTGATTAAGGTTAGTCCCTTATATAAATGTTAATCATTATGTGAAAATTTTCTTTTGATAACATGGAATTGATTTCTCAAGCTATTCACATGGGTATTAAACTGTTCTAAATAACAATAATTTAAGTTTTGATTACTTATTTATTCCCTTCAATTTCTGTGAAAAGTTCTCATAAAGATGAATGATGTGACCGCTAGTGATTTAATGGCCTTTTGTGTTGAAATAACTTTTTGATATGAAGGACATTTTGGAAGCCCATAATTAAACAATTTTCTGAATAATGTCCCTTACTGACCGATTGTATCCCACTGTAAAGTTTTCCTTTTAAAAACGTAGCTCAGAAAGTCACTAGGAACTTTTTTTTCTCAGCTTTCTTGTGACATCCAAAATTTACATCAAATGTACTACATGCACTTTATTGGAATAAAATATATTAACAACATTTGTTGACAACGATTACTTATGATGCCACTGCAGCCAATCTTCAAAACACCCCAAACTTCACTGCATTTGAGTATTAAAAAATATTCACTGTTGGAGTGTCAGTGACTTTATGCATTTTTATATTGGGAAATAATCAAGCTGTTTACACTGTTGTTGTTATTTTAATAACTAATCAATAAAATACTCTTATGTTCCCAGATACGTTTTTTATTTTAATGTAAAGAATTGCAGCACTAACTTTAAACGAGAGGCAAAATGATCTGCACTTTTGTTCATTTATAAATAAGAAAAAGGTACACTTATGATGATGAAAATAGTAAAGAAATCTCTTGATCCATTTTAACAGAAAATCGTTTTAAAGATATACAAGGAGAAAGTTTTATACCCTAAAAGTTAGGTTTTCTATAGTCTTAGAAATTTTGGCGCGTTAATGATACAAAACACGAAAATGAAGTTGTAAAGCAGCATAGTGCCTGCCGCATTAGGAAAAAAAACTTTGAATGGAGGGAATATTGAGCTTCAAGCCCCAAATTATGAGATAATATTTTGACCACGTTTTACTATATGTCTATATGTAGAAATACAGGAAATTTTGTTTTTTAGGCAAAGTCAAAATATTTTCTTTAGAAAATTTATTCAAGGGGGTGAGACGCCCGTTTTACTTTCCTCTAACAGATTTTTAAGGATTTTAGGATTACGTTCCTCCATAACGGTCCGCGGTAAAGCAAAATTTATGACACTAAAACCACCGTTGCGAGTTATATATCAAGAGTGGGAGAGTAGACATATGTAACTTATTTTTCTTACCATCGACCTATTCTGCTTAGGGTTATCTCTCATCCTTCTCTTCATAAGTAGGAATTTTAATGAAAAAAAAGAGGTAAGCAACGATAATTAATCCTACGTTAATAACCCGCGGTAGTTTCGTTAGAAGAGACTACCTGAATTTTTTTTTTTGTGCGTTAGAGATCCAACTTTCAAACAAACTGAGCTACATAACTGAAATTAAATAGCTACTATTTTCATGTACTTGATCCAAAATCTTAAAGATTTCTGTGGTTATTTGTCAAGCGTTCATCCGTATGTTCCTTATTTTTATATAGGAAAATATTAATTTATATTAGTAAATGATATACTTCCATAAAACTTATACTAGTAACCAAGGTTTGAATTATGAATTTTCTAGATGATCCATTTATTTCTTCTTTTGTTTGTTTCAGACTTAAAAGATCAATGTAACACAGGGTATTTTGATGATTATAAACTTCAGCGATAAATGTTGACTATGTTTTTAACTTTTTATATATGTCCAACAGAAAGTATAATGTTCTGGTATAACAAAGGCTCAGTTCAAGATAATTAGCAGTTACTACTCCCACTTCGTTTACCCTGGAAACTTAAACTTAAAATTACTGTCAGGTGAAAATGAAAATAGTTATTATTGTTTCCATTAATAATAGTATTAGCTTGAGATAAAGGTGTACATGACTATGCTAATACGTAAAAACTGTTTAGCTTCTGCTAAGACACCCCTGGGTTAACAGAGTATAATGTACCCCTTATTGTGCTACCTCTTTTCCAATGTTCAGTTGTGAAAACACGTCACGATGACGAAGACCATAGAACTCTACTTTTTTAACTTTACAGGGACACCACATTACATAAGTTTGAATCGATTATATTCGCTGTTGAAATTTTGGAAACTTAAAACCCTAGGAAAAAAAGTCTTTGTAAAACTGCAAAACATAAGTAAAAAAGATGGAATAAAATATTATGTATGTAATTCAAATGAATCACAGGACTAACACTCCTGATGGATAATGATGAAGGGATAATAACTATCATCTCACATCATCTAATTTCAGCCATCATCCCCCAAAATTATAATTTATTGGGACTCAGATTTTGATGCATAAGCACAAACTAAAACCATAAATTTAATTTTCTTTAAAATCCCGCTCTTTTTCTAATTATTATACCCTTCCTTTTACTTGAATTCTATCTCTTTCTCTCTTTCTTTTTATAAATACATATTTTCGACGCTGAGTTTTTTTTCTTCATGAATATTTGTCGTACGTTGCCTAATAGTCCATTATCGTTCTTTCCATCGATCGATCACAGCTTAAACGATGTTTGCCCAAACCGGTATATGAACTCGTGAATGCTAGCCTCGCTATCCTGCCAACTTAACTATCCCGGTGATGCTCGGAAGTGTAATCAAAGATATCCTTCCGAATTTTAGTTTTAATACAAATACAGTGGAATTTAATGGTTGTTCAAAATGCTTCCTCCTGAAGTTTCACGGTCATACATATGAACGATTAGATAACATCACTGAACTTGAAAGACTGATGCAAGAAATAAAACAAACGTCTGAAATTCTCCTTTTATTCGGAAACACTGCAGAAATTTTTTTCTATAAGGTATTAATCTTTATTGGCAAAGGAACACATCCAGAATTGAATATATATGCAAGTCGACAAGAGACTGAGCGATCATTGCGTTGTAAGCTAGTAGTGAGGATTGTTCAGAATTTTTTCCCTAATATATATCCCTAATAATACCATCTACTTCCGAGCGGAAAATCTTTTACGGAAGGAATTATTTTCATATGACAAATGTCATATGGAAGTAATGCCCTATTAGAACTTTCGATCTCCGAAAGCCTCACTTAGTGAAGTGATAGTTTTAGTTGACAATGAACGAGTGGAGTCAACTGTCAAAGCTGAAAATTTGCAGGGTATAGCCAGTTGAAATTTATTAATTAGGACGAATATTTTGAAAAGGAATGGAATAAAATAGTTAAAAATAGAGAGCCAAAAGATATATCTATTAGACAAATTATCAATAAAATTGGAATAATTTATTGCATAAATATGAATAATTGGAGTTTTTGTGGGCTGGACTTCATAAAGTTGTCTCTTATTTATGTAACTTGACTATTACTGTTCTAGAAACGACCTGTTTTTATACTTTTGATTACGTGTTTAAATATAAATATATAAAATTTATAAAGGAAAGGTTTTTAAACGGAAAATTTACTTTTTAATGCGGGTATATTTCAGATAAAATGAAGACAATTGTATTCATTTTATTTTTCATAATATTTTAATGTTAGACAAAGATGTATTTTTATGTGTTATTATATAACATACTTACATAATGATAATTATCAATTCCAAGATATGACTTATTTTTCTGTCCAGTTTTATTTTACTGTGCATATGTTTTAAAATGATAGTGTATCTATTCCTAATTCTACTTAGATGCAAAGTAATAAAGAGAAAATAGTAAAGAGCGGAAATTTAATTAATTTTTATTAAAAATAACGCTACATATTTATTAGAATTTCAATAATGTTACAATTATTTCATTCGGATATTAAAATACTTGTATTTCTTTATCTACGATGATACTTTCTTAAGAATACTAAGGTCAAAATTCACTTTTCAAATTAATTTTATTCGTCGTATCTTATATCCTCCATTAAAATACTTTTTTTTTCATCTTACGTTTCTCAGACAGCTTCCGTTTCTATTATTATTCATAGTGATTGAAAATCATGTTGTAGAAAATAACGTAGAATTTAATAAAGAAAGCAGTGAGCATGAACATATTTTTTTTGATGAGTAATTTCTTATAACTGGACAAACAAATAAAGAATTGAAAAAAAAGAAATTAAAACAGTAAAATAAGAATACATTTTAATGAATTTATAGTGATAATTCCTTGAATGTTTCATAAAATTTCCTCTTTGATTATATTTCTTAGACAATTATTTCCGTAGTTAGGACTTGTTTTTATCATTTCATCATTTACCAGCGTAACCAGAACTTGTAGTGTGACATTTATATGTAACTAGCTGTTTACCTAGCGTTGCCCGGGTATTTTTTTATCCCAATTTTTTTATCAGTCAGGAAAAGGAATGAATTCTACCTGTAGTGCAAAATCAAAGTCCTTTTATTTCCCCCTTCCCCCAATGCTGATGGTCGCTGAACTTGCACTTTAACGGCATCGGGAGTGTCACTATTCATCTCAGCGACCCCGAAAACTATTGATTAGACACTACTCTCGGTCATTTTTGACATTTTATTCCCCCTTCTTACCCTTCCTTCCCCCCAGTGCTGATAGGGAGGGGGGGCTGTACTTGTACTTAGACAGCATCGGGGGTGCCACTATTCGCCTCAGTGACCCCGAAAACTATGGATTCGACACTAATATGAGTCATTTTCGATTATTTTTACATGTCCCCCTCCCCCCCCCCTTGGGGTGCTAGGGGTGTCTTACCCCTACAGTGTTTCTTCTTAGATTGTAAGTCACATGTGTACCAAGTTTGGTTGAAATTTCTCCAGGCGTTTCAGAGTGATTCTGGAATATACACACTTACATCCATTCATATATATATATATTACTTTTCATAATCTATCTATCTATCTATCTATCTATCTATCTATATCTATATATATATATATATATATATATATATATATATATATATATATATATATATATATATATATATATATATATATATATATATATATATATATATATATATATATATATATATATGTATATATATATATATATATATATATATATATGTATATATATATATATATATATATATATATATATATATATATATATATATATATATATATATATATATATATATATATATATATATATATATATATATATATATATATATAGATTATGAAAAGTAATTTTTGTTAATTTTTGTTTTATATGGTAACGTTTTGTTTGATTTAAAATTTCTGGACTTCGCAAGCTATTTCAGTTTAATGACAGAGTACGGAAATTGGTATTCAATCTTTCAACTTACAATGCATTTAAAATTCTAGAAAAAGCTGTCTATTAAATAGCATTTTACTTTGCGCTGTTACTGAACAGAATATGTTCTACTACATAATGAATCGAAACTTAAACTAATGTCTTAAATTTAGCTCAAGTAACATTGTTTTTTAGATCACAGCCACGCATTGAAAAATAATTTACAACCAACAGCAGAAACATGGCAGTTTTTCAGCAATTTCTTGGCAGAACCGAAACATCACTACAGGATAACTAAGGGGGAATTATACAGATGTGTATATTATGGTAACACATCCTGGTTTGTAGCACTCAGATCAATACAATCATTTGTGCGGCTATTAAGTTTATCGGCAGATTTCATCATCGCAGGATTCTAGTTATTACGATGCACCCATATTTTGTTTAGGGTATTCAAAACGTGATATTATTCCAAAAGTTACAATATTAAATACAAATTATATAACACATGGCCAATATAAGAACTTTCATATCTTTTTTGGTGAACCTAAGGTTAACTTCATTATTACATACTGCAGATCATTTTTCAAAAAAAGTACCGCATAAAATTATGATTTTCTTCTTTTCGACCGAAAAGTCGAATGAGCCAAAATTACCTGAAAATCAGATGCCCATTCACTTGAAGATATGAGAAGCTAGACTTTAAAGTTTTGGATGAAAAAATGTTCAAGGAAAAATATTAGTTAGTCAGAAATATTTTCTGTTAAAACTTTTATTTCAAAGTAAACTAGTCTGATGTACTGTCGCCAGATTTAATAGGTATTTAATAGGTGTTTTGTACGTAGCTCTTGTTGTTCCAGTAATATAGTTCTTGTAGGCAGATCCTACCGACGAATGCCAGGGGACATCCGTTTATTTAGATTTCCTATGACATGAAACAGGGAATACTTTTTAAGTTTAAACTGTAAAATTTAAACTTTCATTTTGCAATAATTTATGTTTTATTTTATTCTACAAAAAAGTCATATCTATAGATTTCTAAAATTTTCAATTAGCACTAAGGTGCCATTGTTATTACTTTGACAGATTTGAGTTTCTGCCCTATTTAAGTGCTCCAAAATTTCCAAAAAAAACTAATATAGTAATGCCTTGGCGACAATTAACAGAGGAAGAAATAATAATGAATTTTACCAATAACAGCTTGGCACATATTTAATACCTTGAATCGAGTAATTTTATAGTTTGAATTTATTTACGACTATTTTATATTTTATTAAAAATGAGTCTACATTTATACTTCAATAAGTTCATAATAAAAATTGGTATTTTCGTATAATTGATTCAAAACTTAAAATATCTCTTCTATTCTTTCCAGGACAAATTACTTTGATTTTTATCACCGCTAAGTAATAGAAAACTTTCGGCCCCATCCTTTCTACAGCTTGTCACCCCTTAAGTCTTCTCCGTAGAATATTCCTGTGTCATGAAAAATCTGCATTCCGAAGTTTGAGTGTCTGGCTGTTAAGGAGAGGAAGCTAAATTTACACCAAGTAGTGACGTCTGCTGTGAGTTTTATCGGGAAGCCTGTTCTTCACCTCTCTGTAAAGAGTTCGCTCTGTCAGGAGATAGATCAGGAATCCGCTTTCGAGCGAGATAATAGCACTAAAATGATGATAATGAAATAGTTTAAGTAAAGTAAACATATTAAACCCTCCAGTATATTTCAAAAATTTCCTTCCGTTTCAAAAATGAAACCCCGAGTTTATCAAACGAATGGTAATGTTTAATTCGCTTTAAAATTCGTAAGACTGTACGAGGTTTGTGGTGCTCGAGTTATTTTTGGGTGCGTCTGACGAGAGTTCAAAGGTGCTAAGAAATTTGTCTGTTGGTTTAAAATCCATCGTACAAATGGACTGAATTCGAGCATATACAGAATTCCCTGTTAAACGGGCTTATTAAACAGGTGTGAATAGAAAACTGCAAAACATGGATAATACTAAAAGGGTTTGGTATGCTAAAAAATTGACATATTCAGAATTTCAAAATAAATTACACATGGTACCTGATTTTAGAATTTTATTGAAAAAATAATAAATTTTTTCTTTCATCTCAATATTCTATCGGAAGATTTTTATTTATTTTTAACCTTTTTTGGGCGTGATATTTTCCCCGCGCTCGGATAATGAGGACTTCAGTGTGTTTTATTAAGCTGCCTATATCTGTTATAGATAAAAAAGAACTATCCAAAATTTTGTACCCGTTGAATTACCTGACCTATTTAAGATCGAACTTTGTCATATATATTTGTAAGGATTGACAGAGACAGGGTAAAGTAGAAGTATGCTTTACGTTACCTCAGTTTTTTTCTTCATGAATAAAGTTTTCTGATAAATATCTTAACGCATGAATGTTTTTGTCATCAACCACTAAACTTTTATGATGCAAAGATTTTCAGAATTGAATGTTACAATATGCCCTAAATGAATGTTACAAATCCCTAAATGTTATTTTGTCATTGTTTGCTATCGCTGTTTTACGTTACAGTCCGCGGTAGACTTTGTTATTTTAATTTTGTCAGGTTACTGGCAAAATAAATACGAATATGGAATTCCTTCAACAAGAATAAGCGTAAGACTTGTTCAGGACTGGGTAATTCAACACCAAAGAGATTTTTTTGAAGTTACCATTAGACACATTATCATCTTGTGAGAACACGAGTCATACATTTCCAACAAAATAAAATAGTAGAAATATATGCATTATTATTTAAATATATTCGAAAGTTATTCGATAAATCATTCAATAAGCTTTATATTATAACATCTTTTTTATTTATCTGATCATGAATTGAAAATAAATAATTTTTTAATATTTTCTTGATCTTGAAAATTTCATTTAGCGAGTTTGTCGGATAAAAAAAGACAAGTTTCGTACCGAACAAGTCTTCTAGAAAAAATAGCCCCCTCCCGAACCCCCCAAAAGGTTCTAAAAACAGTTATTGATTTAACTTTTAAAACCCTCCCCTCCCCTCCCCCGAAAAAGTTGTAATTAAATTCGGCTAAGTTGCTGAGATTCTCCGGTTTCTTCCAAGGGCGGAGAGTGTGGGGTAACGGTTGTGCAGAAGTTTAGAATGATTTTCTTGTAAACAGGAGAAACCCATATCGAGTATTTGACCGAAAGCGAGATATTTTTTACAAAGCTATGACAGCAAATGGCTCAACGCTTTTTAAACTTTTATCTATATATATAAAACAGTTCCGGAACTGACTGACTGACTGACTGACTGACTGACATATGACGCACAGACCAAACCGCTGGACATAAAGGGCTGAAACTTTGCATGGCGATTCTTCTTATAGTGTAGGGGTGCACTAAGAGAGATTTTTGAAAAATTCTTCTTAGATTTTTTAAAATTGAATTTTTAAGCTGTTTTTGTATCATTCTTTAAAGTTTGCATTTAAAATAATAATCCGAGGGATATATCACGAGAAAGATCATAAAAATTCCTTTAACATGAAATCTTTTTAGAATCTTTACCTCCATTTTCTGATTTTTGGTGAATTTTTAAAGATTAATTTTTAGAATTTAATTTATTAAATGCTGATCACGTGGTTTCTTTTCTTTTAATTTTGCGTCACGTGCATAACAACGAAATAGACAAAAAAAAATTTCTTGCTAATGTGGCAGACGATTGGACATTATCCAAAATAATATTAACATAAGTAAAAGAAATGTTCCTCAAACTGTACTATATTAACTGTACTATATTCTTTAGTATGTTCTATTAGATTTAATTTGAATATTTTCTTCTACATTATTCTGTCTATAAAAATATCTGTTACGATTTTTTTATAAATATATTTTTTCGTTTTTTTTTACATCAATTGCATACATTGATCGTTGTATTTATTATAAATATTTATAGACATATTTTTGACATCAATTGCATACATTGACCGTTGTATTTAATTTGAATGTACTCCGTAGCGAAGTACGGGTTTTCAGCTAGTTTTCTTATAAAGGTATAAAAAAAGTAAATGAAATACTCAAGCTTTTCTTATATTATTTCTTCCTAAGTTTACGCATTACTCACTGAAGTGTGATTTTCAGTAAGTTACTTGGAAAATATACGTCATTTGAAAATTATTTGTTTTACGAACATGGGTAATGGCTGTCCAGGAATGGGACTCAAAGTTCACACCCCTTTGCTGGTGGAAGTATAAATTTGCAACAGCAATTTTATTTTGATGGTATTAGGAAAAACATTTTGGTGTACTTAGGGTTGATTTTCAATTTAGATCCAATTTTTATAGAATAAAATTTTGAAGTGTTCATAAGTTATTTTATTTTATAACTAAAACGACTCTAAATCTATATTAATTATAAATTAATAATGTAAAATTCTAAACTGACATTACAATGAAAAGGTCAACTTAGTCGATGAGATTGTTAACTGAGTAGTAAAATATAAATCACAAACAATCCGTTTATGTTAACAAGAAAAATATAAATTAGAAGAATTTTCGGTTGAAGTTGATTGAAAGAAGTAGATTACTTCATACTTTTCTTTATTTATATAATTGGCGTATTCCAAATGATAAATAATGAAAAAAAATGTAACTTTTCACAATTTTCAAGTTGTTTATTCTTATAAAATGCGTATGTGTATGTTATACCTATGAGTTACCAACTATGTGCGAGTCAGATGCTCTTCACTGTAGCCGTGAACGTAACGAGTGGGGAAGGAAAAGACGTAGATCAAGATAGAATCTCTGAAACATTTACTGCATTGCATTTGTTGTCGTAATACTGTGTTTGACAAGCAAACCTTTTCAAAAAATATCAAAAGCTAACATTTTCTTATTATTTTTAAATAAGTGAACCAGTTTAACTCTCTCTCTCTCACACACATTCAGATATAGTCTTTTTTATATAAGAAAATGAAATAAATTTAGCTATACAAAGTGGTATTAACAAACGCATTTAGTATCCTTTCACAGGAATATTTGAATAAAACAATATGTATCAAACACTCTTATTATTATTTTTTAAAATAGATAGTTGAATATATATTTTGATTGTTTTAGAGTTTGTCTCTGAATAAAATGCTTATTTAGACCCCGAAAAAAATGGGAAGAAAGAGATGACATGAAAATAAATGGACATTTTTTGTTACTACCGTATACAAACTGCTTCTTCTGAGGTAAATTATATTTGTTAAAAAAATTCTTGAGTAATAACAAACTTGAACGACTCAAAGATTTATCACTAGACATGATGCAGGATATCCTTTAATTATACTGTTATTTAATCTGTTTTGCAACGCAGATTACACCTAGGATATGTGCCCATAGGGAACCCTGTTCGAATACTTTCTAAGGAAAAGTTCGTCTTATTTATGTGAAAAGCAAAGATATTAGGGCACACAATAACTTTCCGCATACATCCTGTCATAGTTTTATGAATTCTGTGTAAACAATTATCTTACGCATAGAACAACTCTTTATGTTCAGTGCTCTAACTACTCAGCCACCTTCTTAGGAATCAGTTTTTTAAATTATTTAGACATGAGGAACTGTCTAGTTCTCTATTTTCAACCTGCCACTTCCATTGTATGTTAGTTAGAGTAGAAATCTACCACTATGTGAGCCCAGGTGCAAATATAGGCCTAGGCATGGATGTTATCTCCTTATTGGGAGCAATATTGGTTAACCTAGCAAGTCCTCCCATAAAAAAAAAGCATTATCCTACAAATTTACGATGTGTTAGGGCAAATATCATCAGCACTAGTGGGCTGGAAAAAATTTCATTCTTATTTTTTTATTTTTTACTCTTGGTATTTTTTTCACGAAAGGGTGTGCATGACATTCTTCAAGAAAAAAAAGTTAAAATAAATCTTAGACCCATTAATAAAAAAACTAGAACGTGATAATTCCTATATTACTGTTATTATTATTATTATTATTATTATTATTTGAGTTGGATAATTTTAATTTATTTTTGAGCGTAGGAGAAATAGATTCTTAAAAGAGCCAAGATCATTGAAGATAATTGATAAAAGATATCCATGTGTTAGGAGCTAAAGAATTCTCAGCAAATGAATAATATCGGATAACGTTACGTTCCGTAATCTTTATTCTATACAATGCAACATGATGTATTATGTTCTATAGCAGTAATGTAGTTTATTTAGCTCTACAGAGAGAGCCATTCGTAAGAATTTATTAGAATTGCACAGAATAGATTATTCTATTAGATGATTCTAATAGAGTGTATGTGCAATAGATACAAATTTTTAAAGACAGAATAAGTTTATCTGAAAATATTTAAGAGGTTTTATAATATATTCTTATTAGAAATTAAGCTTCAGAGGAATTTTGCTTGGTTTTGTATATGAATAGTTATTCCCCTAATCAGTCCATTCATGCCCAGCCGCACACACACACACACATACTTACATGGAGACACGCATGTTTTAAGTCGTTATAAATTTTTAAAATATAAAATGTTATTTGATGATTTATGTGATGGTTTAGAAGTTTAACTTATTAAGTATAATGTTAATGTATTATTACATGTAGAAATATAAATCTTGGGTACCATTCGATGTTTTTTTAAGCGAGAGATGATCTGCATACGTATTTTGTGGGAAACCTCGACATTATGATAAGTTTTCCTACAACATTATAATTTGAAAGTCCAGTTAATTTCCAGTCCCTTTAATGAGAAAAAGTCCCAGAATGATGAAAAATTTGGTTTTTGTTATTTTACAACCTTTCGATTTCTAAAGATTTTATTTGCATGAAACTTGAGGATACTAAAACACATACATCTTCTTAAAATCAACAATTTTATTGCGAATTTTTAGAATTTGTATAGTTCTGTTCCATAGATTTTGTCAGCTATTTGTCGAACTTTTCAGAAGGACGTTCTCAAAACAGAGCACTTCAATGTTACTTAATTAAAAAAAAAAACTATATTTCATTGAAAAAGTACCTAAAAACTTGAAATCTAGAGTGTGAAAACTTTTATTTGAGTGGTCATGCATTAGGTATTTCATAAATACTTTTAACAATATGAAACAGGATAATTATAAGAAACCGAATTCCTAAGAAATTGAACAACATAATTTGAAGTTTAGTGCATAGGATCTATCTATCTATCTATCTATCTATCTATCTATATATATATATATATATATATATATATATATATATTTATTTATTTATTTGACAAAATTGGGATTTAGTCGACTTTAAGATAATTATCCTGCTTACAGCAATTCTTCGTTCATTCGTCTGTCTTTATGATTCACAATGGGGAAACTTTTATGTTGAAAATAAACTTTATATTAAGAATAAAGTTTTTCAGTTAAGTCAGTTTTTTCATTCAAAAAGTAATTATGAGACATGCACGAGGTTATCTTTACGTGCATACCCGAAGTCTCTTGATTTTAGTGACTGCGTGTTAGACTAAGATAGCTGATGTTTAAAAAAAATTGGCGCTTTAGCACAGGAATAATATTTGGGTATAAACTATGGTACTTTTTTTTATCAAAATATACCATCACACTGTGGCCTTCTTCATGGAAATGAAAGATCAGATTTCCTGGCAAAGATAGGATCCAACATTCTACATATAAGTGATAATCCCATTCCTTTTGACACTGCAAAAAGATTAATAAAGAATTAAATTACTCTTTGAAGACCCTACATTAAAAATATTACTATTGTATATTATAATCAAAACATTTTGGAAAGATGTTACTGAAAGAAATTTTCAAAAAGTGGGGATTGGTGGGATTTTGGACATTCCGTTATGGCCTAGAAAAAAATCAGTGGAGGGAACTACAATAGATTTGACCTTTAACACTTTAACTTTTTTCAGATCTGCTCAAGAGTTAAACCTGCCATCGCCCTTTCATGGCGATCTCCTCCCTCGCATGACTGGTATTGTGGTAGACAGCCGGGAGGAGCTATGGTTTTTGTGGGCAATCGTGTTCAGCAGACTGCTTTGTCAAGACTCCTAAGTGGTCACCTGAAGTGCTTTAAATTTGATCAAGGCAATAAGATCTTCTCCATTTGAGGAAAATGTAACATCAATCATTCCACCCCTGATCATTTTCTTTCTTGATTGGGGCTTGAAAAGGAGGATTTGACGCAGAGTCCCCTCCTTGTCTTGGATTTTTTAAAATGGTTTTGGTCTCATGGATCTCGTCTAGCCTATCGGCTAGATCAGATAGGATTAGTAACAACAACAACAATAACAACAACAATAACAACAACATTAACAACAAACAACAGGAAATCAGTGGCTGCCTTTCGTCTTGCTACTGGCCATGACTGTCTATTAAAACATCTGCATCGAATAAATATTGTTCCAAGCCCAATTTGCAAATTGTGCAATATTGACGAGGAAATGGATGCCCTACATTTCAGTCGTTGCCCTGCACTCAATGCTGGATCACTCTGGGAGAGATATTGGGAGGCAAACCACAAAATAGATTTATAGATTATACTGCAGGCTGATTCTATTTTTGTTGTTCACCGTTATTGCTTTCTCAGTTTTACTGTTAGGTCTACAGTTGTCTTTGTAATCTACCATTGGAAATAAAAACAACAACTTTTTGTCAAAATATAATATAGAATAGTCATATTTTTAATGTAGGGTCTTCAAAGAGTAATTTATTTTGCAGAATTAAATTTTCTTACCTTTTGTGATTTTCTATAGATGAATAAAGAACACAGTGACTAAAAACGTATGAAAATATGATCGAGCAGTTTGATGTTAAGACTTGACAATTGTTTCACCTAGATTGTTTTGGGGAATGCAAAACCCAGTTACCCAATTAAATTTGAATTCACTCTCAACTCTTTTTATATTATCCATTTCCACTCTACAATAGAACTGCTTCAAACTACTTTAAATTTCTTTTATTCGAAAATAATATATTTTTTCCAACTATTTAATTCTCTAATAGAATTTCCTTTTTTGTTGGCAAGAAGTTTCATTCAACATCAATGCGAAGTTGCATTTTTTAATGTACGCACCTGTGCGTGACAAGTTTATATGATATATTTTATATGTTAGAATTGTATGGTGTAAGTGACTGGTTTTGTTTGATTGGATGGAGTTCCTTGTAAGGAGATTTTACAAGATGAACGTAAAACGTCAGATCCGCAACATTATTGTAATCTTATAACTACTGCTATTCCCGATAGTTACATTCTGAGATCTATTTCTTTTAGTCACAATCTTAGAAAATTTCAATATTAGACAATCCAAGACAGGTGAGAAATTTTCTTATTTGAATATAAATTTAAAAACATATTTTTCAATATTTATTCATGATGATTCACTCCAACGATATTTTAATTGTCACAAGAATTTTTTTAATTGTTTTGTTTATATTCTACTAAAGTAGAAATGTTTAAAGCATTTATTTTGCTCTATTCATCAGTTTCAAAAATTGAGAATAAGATTCAGTGAAACTGACTTTATTGATAAAATTCCGAATTTTATTCGAATTCTTTTTAAACAATTAATTTTATTTTTCACTGTTAAAATAAGAATTTTGGTTAAGTTTCAGATAATGTTAGATTGTGCCGATCAATATTTTGTTTTTCAGCATATCGCTGTATATGACATGTTGAAGAACTTGTTAGTGAAATTTATTTTTGTTAGTAAAATACCTTCTCAAGTCGCTGAAAAAGAAATCTTCATTGCAATTTACGTAATGTTCGTATGTACTTATGATTAACTTTCCGAAGATTCTTTCTTCTGATGTATCAGTACTGTGAAATTATGACTGATAAAGGTAGGAAATGCCTTGAACACAAGGCTAAAGTAGACTACCTTTAACATAACCTTTATTTTTGCATTGGATTTTAAAATAATCCCCCCCTTACATTAAAATACAATCTTGTGTGTTTCGTTCATATATACAGCTTGAAAAACAATCTATAAGCTGTAAAGTACATAATTCAGTTAGGTCAGTAAGGTCAGTTTTGAATCAAGATATCCTAAATATTGAAAATGAAGGAATGCTCTAAAAAAAAAGGGGGGAGGGGGAGGGGGGTAATCCACCTAGACTACAATTCATAAGTCTCTTTTTTTTATTCGTGGTTTCATTTACACTTTGAAATTATTTCCAGTAAGAAAATAAATCTTCTCTTTGTTCCTTCAATTCCGGCAACCGATCCTGGCCATGTTATAAGCACTTAAAATTGATTGAAAAGGATGCCGTCTTTAAATTTTTTAAGAAGAAATAACAAACTCCCTTTTCAAATTATATGTGTCGTCTTTCTCACCAGTAAAGAATGTTGGACTGTAACTCGAGACATTAAACGAAAAAGATGATTTCTTTCATAAAAATTGAAATAAATCCATTTCCGCATTTCCAATTACATTTTAAATTCTACATCTTTTCCGTTACAGATTTTTTTAAAAGAGCTCAGTGAAATTTGTTTCTGAATGAAATTTATTTCGTCTGGAAAGCTTGTATGACATTTATGTAATTAAAATAGAATGAAGTCTAGAAAACAATATATGTTCAAATAAATGCTATTTTGTGAAAAAAATTCTACTAGATAATATAATTTTAGATTAATGATTCTGAGTCTACAATGTTTAAAATCTTCATTTGAGTTAAGTCACAGTTATGATTTAATGGGCAAATAAAAAATATATTAAAAGTATAAGTATAAAATTGTGGTATTTTATTATTTTAGCTTTTGGGATTCTAATATGGAATAGGGTTAGACTTCCATGGCATCATAGTGTCCTAATTTTGCGCTTTTTCCAAGGTTGGACAGATTCCAGACAGTGATTTAAGGATGTTGGTTAGTTCCAATGTCTAGGTAGTCACGCACAGTACGTGCACCTGGTATATTAATATTTAATTTTAAGATATTGATGAAAAAACTTATGTGATACCATTATTATACAACTTTTGTTTAAATTTTAGAATAATATCGTTTTCAGGTTGTCATACAACAAAAATATTTTTAGAGGAAAGAGCTTTATGTTTAGATATTTTAGGGTTATGCAAAAATTTACTCCTTCATCCACTCAAATAATCAAACAAAAAATGTTACTCATATATTACTTCTCTAACATTATGTTTATCTAAGTTTTTCTGTTACTATCTACTTTATCCAAGTTTTAAAAAAATATTGAGCGTAATGTCACAAGAAGAAAAAACTGGCAAGTGAAGGGAATATATCTATACTTCTTTTAAAACATGAACTGTCTCATTTTACAAATATAATTATTTTACACTTGTATGCACATATATTCCGTATACTTTATTCCATATATTTATATATTCTGATAAGTCTGTTATTCTTTCGTTAGAAGTAATTTTGTTTAGGTTACTTTGCATGAAGGAACAATAATTGGTCCATCGGATTTTGGTAATTTTATTGCACTAGTCAGTAAAATTATTTAAACATTTAAATTAGAAGAAATATTACAAAAATATCTGACGTCAGTATGAAGTCTCAAAAAAAATTCTATTAAGTAGATTTCTAAGGGTTAAGTAATGTGTTGTATCGTAAATTTCACCAAATAACAGTAATTACGTTCATGATTTTTTATCTAATTTCGTCTCACGTTGTCCAAAAATCCATACAATGACCTAACTATGTTAAAAACATCGCAACACGTCTATATTCAACCAGGTTTAACAAGGCAAATACGGACGTTTTGCCTTGAATTTTACTGCGCAAGGATCATGAATAGAATAGTTTTTACGCTTGTTAGTAAAGAACAAAAAGCAAAGCCCAAAACGTTATATTACGGTACATAAGTCCAGAAAGCGTGTAGGTTCCTAGCCGACAGAGTTGTTTTAGAAACGAAGAAAAAATGAATTAGATGGAGTAGTAGTGCACATCGTTATGATCGTTCTCAAACATAATAAAATGATTTAAACCGCCGATTGGGCACTCCCTGTCACATTTGGGCTGTGGAGAATATCAGGTGTGACACGGTATGGTGACGTAATGGCACAGAATACAATCGGAAACCAAGAGGTCTTGAATTCGATTCTCGAGTCAGCCAAGTTGTTTCAAAGATGAGAGAAAAATATGAGTGAGAGAATAGAGAGCCCGTCAGAAGAAAGATTGAACATAAAATGTCATAACAACTTTTCAGAATTTACCTCTTTAGTCCCCTTCTACTAAGCGACAGTGACGTATCCTGAATAGAAAAAAGGGAATTAGTTGAAATTTGAACCAGTAAACCAGTAGTTTGAACCACTGGATATAATAGGTTTTTTTTTATTTTTTTTGCTTACGAGACAATTAAGGTTGTTTCGATCCTTTGGAGAAAATGATAACAGAAAATTTCTTTAGAAATTTCTGCATAATATATCGTCGTCAGATTCTTTCCTGTAATTCAACGTCAGTCGGGTTTATCCGATCATTTGAATAGCTATAGTAGCCGTATTTGTTGATAAAAATAGTAATGGTGAAAAGTGGACAAAATATTCTTTCAGTTACAAAAATGTCCTCTTTTTGATAGATGTTGCTCGATACAAAAGCTTTCAAGTTTTAAACTTGCAGCATCGAATTATTATTTTTGCAGTGAAATCAACATTTGAGGTGTAAATAAGATAATATTTTGATAAAAAAATGTGACTAAGAGTTTTAGTATTTATTGCATAAATATGTAAATATAGTAGACATTTACAATATATACAGTATGTTCTTTTTCTCGTTTAATTTTTGTGTATCACTTAAATTCTTATGGAATTTTTAGTTAAAAAATGTGATAGATAAAAAAACCTAATTTATTGTTATACAAACCCATTCGAACTGACTCGTTTAAAAATTCTATTGAATACCTTACAAGCTACAATAATTTACTACATGCCTTAAATTTTATTTCTGTATAGGAGGCAAATTTCAGCTGTTTATTACAGAGTTCACAAGAACCACTCGAGCTATTATATAAGCTTATTGATAGCCATGGCTGAACAATGATACAATAGCATTATTTTCTTCAATATGACACAAAATAATTTCAGTAATTACGTCACTTTGTTCAGTTTATGAGTTAGAGCTAAAATTTCTGTTTGTTGTTAAATTTGCGAGAGTGGGATAGGACAACAAGAATTCAAATTCAAATCGATAAATTCGATATTTATGCAGCTGTATCAAAGATTTCTTGGTAATGCGTCTTCGTTTTAATTTGTTTAATGCATTATAATAGTTATTAGATAAAAAGGGCTGGCAAAAAACTGATTTTATACATAATAACTTACCTAGTTTAGATTTTATATCGATTAACTGTTGTCTGAAAAGTTGCCAAGGGGAGACTTTGTTGAAAATTACGTCTTCCATCTCTAAATATATTTACACTTACTGATAAACTATAAGTGCATTATGTGAGATGGGGATAAAAGCTTTCCAAGAGCAGTTTATAGGGTATATTTACAATGTAAAGTTATAAAATTAGAATTTTAGAAAAGACAGAATTATCCTATTACAAGTAGAAAAGAAAGTTCTGAAAGGAAAAATCATATATTTAAAAGCTCTCTTTCATCTATTACGATAAACACGACTAAAAGAACAAAATACTGTTTTGAAAAGTATGGTTTTATTTAGAAATATTAGCATTTAGTGGGCTTGTGGTGGCCCTGTGGTTTTCGGTGCTGAGGGTGCTCGGATCGAATCCCGGCGTAGCGCCATAAAAAATGCCTTCGTATGTGTCGTCCCTACATAGGGGGTAATTCTGTCCACCTATATAGTGCCCCCATAATAAAATAGACAATAAACTGCGGCGTAATATAAGCGAATGTTTGACAACAAGTGCCTCCGCTTAAAAAGAAAAAAAAAATATTTAGTAACCATGCATTAGTTATTTACAAAAATGTGATCAGCAATACGAGCTAAAAGCCAATCTTTTGAAATTGTCTCTTATAATTTTCTCCCCGGGGTCGAAACTTAACTTTACCCGCCGAGGTGAGTATATTTTAGATTTTAATACTTTCCTTACAGCATACAAAGACTTAAAAGATAGTTTCGAGCGATTTTTTTTACTAATAAATTGCTGAAGAATCATAGAGATATACATATGTACACACAGTTTAAGCATGACCTATAAACGGAGCAATCTGTAGTCAGAATAAAAAGAAACTTGTTGAGCATGTGTCGTAAGATAATTTAAGTACAGTAGCAGGAAAAGGAAAAAGAAAAGAATATTATGCATTTTGAAAAGAAAAAATTAATGAATTAATTACAAAAACAAACAAAAACATAATTCACGTGCTTCATCTTTGGAAATGTTATCATAATGGGCATTAACGACAGATGTGTTAAGCTTCATATTGATTATTCGCACTTTATATGAGGTTGTTACTGATATATATGGACAACAAGTCCCACCTCAGCAACAAAACTGTTTTCATCTTTGAAATGGTTCATTTTATGTCTGAAGATATTTTATTCGTCTCCCTCCTGTATACAATTATGATCAATAGGACTCAAATCCGGAAGACTTTGGTCGAAACTGTTTCCTCAGCATATGCCTTCACTTTGTAGAAACTCTCAGACCAGATTAGCATCCCATGTACTACTGCAAGCGCGCGTTATCATCCATGAAAATTAATTATGTACCCATGGCACATATAAAGAGCTGAACATATGGTTTCAGAATGTCGTCTCAGTACCTTTAAACAGTAATATAAAATTTGTCAAAGATGAGTACCTCTGTTATTTCGTTTAAAACTTTCCCGCCTGTACACAAATCACGACCTCCAAAATAGTCTCTTTTTGTAAGGGTAAGAAAATGGTGACGTGTTCCTAGCTTTCTTCATAAAATGGTGCCACGAGAATCAGTTTGGACACATTAAGTAACAGCTCATTGCCTCTCTGGTTCAACGCCAGTTTTGATTTTCTTGACTCTACTGTAAACGAGCACGGTTATGCTCAGGGCTGATCTTGAGACAATTTGCACAAGTGGCACAATTCTGGCATACAGACCAGAGTACTCGAGCCCCCTATAAAAACTATTTGTCTTGATAAAGCTGCTTCTATAACGGTTGTCAGCATTCCAGACCTTGCAGGCAACGATCTGTGACGTCATGGAGTTTATCCCAGATACTGATTCTGCTTAGGATTACTAACTCTTGACCGACCTTGTTCTGGTTTTCCTTTTATGTCTCCAGCGTATTCGACTCTTATCCATTGTATTAAGAATACACATTGTGGTACATCCAAAGTTCGAGAAATTTATATCTGTGACTTTCCTGATTCCACCATTCCGATGATTTTACGCTTCAAACAAAGATCACATTTATCTTCATGTCTTTCAACCATGATCAGTTCCTGGTTAACTATGTCAGCACCACTATTAATAGGAATTGTAAGGAATCACAAGATGGACTTTGTTGTCAGTCGTATTTTAGGAGTTGCGATATACACCTGTTCCATGCACAAATATCGTCGAGTGATAATATTTCCAATTTCCAATGCACTAGACAGGCAAGATCCGACACAGCATGTAACGCCTTCCGAGATTGAATCCCTGCCGGTGAATAGGATGTCACCTCAATTTAGACCGAGCACTCCAGGTGCGACATGTAGTGGGCTTGTACCTTCTCCCACCCTCTCTGACCTCATATACGAACTTTCTGGTCTACAGTGCCTATATCCGAGCTAGACACGAATCGAGTGATAAGATTTGCTTGCGCATAGAGATGGTGTCAGCATGTGGATAATCTATTTGCAATTTTCTGATGTTCTGTTTGTGTTGACCGTTTTTTTTTCGTACGTTTTATAAAATACGCCTAACGTTTGGACACAGAAAATAACATTGTGGGAAAATGTTAAAAATTCTTAGACATCTCTTATATCCAGTGTCTGACAAGTTAAAATTTTAAGGATAATGGACTATTTTCTGTGCTTTTGTTTAAAATTGCTATCCAGTTTTCTAAGAAATTAAAGTTTTTCTTTGTTAAATATTTTTTGTTTATGTGTTCAATCTTGTTCTTATGTAACGAAAATCATACAACCACGTAAAGATCGTAGTTCGGTTTTAATTGCGGCTCCTCTCCCACAGATTTCAGGAAAAGATATATTTAGACAGATTATTTTTTTAAAAATTTATATATTTGACGGTTTTGCGCAGTAAATGAAATTGGGTATTAGGAAACACTGATTACACAATCTTTCTTACAGTAGTGAGAGGGTATGGTATTAAGGGCTCAAATCCAAACTACCGCAATTCCGTATGATCACTGTTCTGTAAGAAAATGCAGTGTTGAGTTTAGAAGAGAATAATTAAATTAATTTTGTCCCCAATTGGGTCATCGTAATTACCCCCAATTGGGTCATCGTAAAACCGTTTTACGATAACCCATTAGGTTATCGTAAAACGGTTCAGCTTTAAAAAAGGATCTGTAATGGTAAGCAAAATGGAATTATAAGAAACCCCAAATATTCTTACGTATGGATGCGGAAAAAAGTGGTACAAACTAAAGCTTTATCAGACATTCTGAGGGATGTGCATTTAAAATTCGAAGTACACAGACTAATTTTTTCGCAGTGGTTTGGCCAACGGGTGTCCTCTGAATGCCTCCACTATTGGTAGTTGTTTCGATTCCCTCTTGTCCGAGGATAAGGCTGAGATTAAGCGTTAGGTTGGTTCACGTATATGGTTCTCCCGTAATAAAGAAGCAAACAAATTCGCATTGTGCACGGGTGATTGTCGTTATAGGCAAAGTGCATGCCGCGTCAGAAAAAAAACATTTTTATAGGAAATACACCATTTTCTAAAAAAAAATATTCAATATTCATATCCCTCCAAATTTATATTGAATGAAACTCACAAAATTTGATAGAAAATGAAAAGTAAAAAAAAAAAAAATCAATAGTGATCAAGCATCAATGGAAAAATACTTCGTAATACATTTTGGGTAAGGATGATGGGAATATTAGATTTTTCGGTCATCTAAATTACCCATAAAATAATCTCTACGTCAAATTTGTATCATTCCTAAAATCGCTTTATTACTTGTAATATCCAAAGTAAATGCTGTACGAAACACTACTGAACACTACAAGTAAATAAATAATTTCTGCAATTCAAGCAAACCTTGAAACAGTTATAGGATGGGGCTGGGTACTTAAGATTTTGAAGGAAGACTGTCTTGAAAATAGATTTTGTTTAACAAAATTTAAGAAGCAAAGTTGATATGTGTTTGCTGCTTATGAGGGCATTACAATTTCTTCAAACTCAAGGCTACCGAGATTAATTTAATTAATTCTGTATTGTTAATGTCTGCACTAAACATAAAATTCAAATTTCAGCAGTTGAGGACAAAACTGCCTTTTTGCATTTTTTAAAGATATTAGATGTTCTGCTAGTTATTTCAAAAGCAGAGATGTATTCTATAATAATAATAGAAAAAATATACTGAGAAAATATTTTTTTATATTTAAAATTGAAAAAGGAGAGAGGTTGAGTTCATGACATAAACTGTTAAAGCACCTTAAATAAACATAACAAATACACACAATCTATACAAAAACAAAAAGCAAAATGTCACTAAAATTTCAACAGATAATAAAAATCTACAATTTTGCTAAACTTTCTCTATTAGATCACTAACTATACAAGCATTGTTTTTAAATAATTTAAATTTTTTCCCATTTTTCTACTGATTTTGAGTTGTTTGTGCCGTCTTATTTTGTCAATATACATTTTTTTCGCATTAATAAATTATCTTATTCATAAATTCCATTTTTTTGGGGGGGGGGCATTGCGTTTCTACGTTCATAGACGAAGAGAGATGTCAAGCCATATCCATAAAGTATAGGAGCAAATGTTTAAATATTTTTAACATGATTATTATTTATAATTTTGTTAAAAGATCTGTTCAAAAACTAATTGAGCAAAATTAAGCAAAAGACTTTAAATAATTTGACAAATAAGATCAGATAGGAAGTTGATGCAGATGAAATTTTTTTGAAGATTTGTGAAGCCAATTGAAATCTTTACAATATAAAGTGATTTTTTAAAAGACGACTTCGCTTGGAATGTATAATATTAGAAGGATGTATATTTTAAAATAGATGTAATATATCACTGTTCGGCATTTTGTTAAGCCGTAATAGGAGATATATATTCCTCGAAAAAAAGCTATAGATAAAAGTTAGCCGTTAACCAGCCAATAATGGAAAATGGAAGAAGAGAGGTTCTGCGGGAATTAATGCATATAATTTCCCATGACGTGAAATTGGTCAATACTATCGATATTAATGGACAGTTTGCACTGCTGATTTCCAAGTTTTGAGGATAACGATAAGCTTCGAAACATAGCGATATAATATAGTGACAATATTATGTAAAGCTTTAAATGTTATGTCATCAAACGAAATTTGAATTGTAATCAATGGCAATCAATTTAGTTAATACTAATATTTTGCTTTAAATAACTTAATTGTGAAAAGGTAATTTTTGAGCTGACTAAAAAATTAAAAAATTACTCTAAATTCCATTTTTTTCTGATTGTATTCGTTCTTCAACAGGTTTAGAATAATGTTTTCCCTGCTCTGAGAGAGAATATCCCGTGGCCATGTCGGTGGGCGGCAGGGGCGTGGAGACGGCCGTGCCGGGCGGCCGGTTCGACTTCGACGATGGGGGCACGTACTGTGGAGGCTGGGAAGATGGCAAAGCACACGGTCACGGAGTATGCACAGGGCCTAAGAGCCAGGGCGAGTACAGCGGGTCCTGGCATTTCGGATTCGAGGTATGATAATGAACATTTTTCTATGTATTTGTTTAAAATTTCTGTCCAGATTATCTGAGTAATTATACTGTTTAAGCATTTTTTTCATTTTCCCTCTATGTATAAAATAGTAATACAAGAGAGGTGATTCTAATTTTTAAAATGACTGAAATCTAGTTTCGAGCAACAATAATTTGTCATTGTTTGCGATGCTAATGTCTTAGGCCATCTACAGTTACTCTCAGAGAAATCACTTTATTACTTCATTTATAGTGAAATTTGCCCAAAATTGTACAATTTACTATTTAAGAAATAAGTAAGTAAATTGTGATATCAACATGTGGGTACAGGTTTTCTTTTCTGTACTATAATGGATCGCTGAAATGACGCCTTTAGAGCCTAATAGTCATAAATATTTCACTAAGAGATTTTCTTATCTTTTTCTGCGCCAAAATTTGAAGAAATACATGCGTTTTTAGCTTCTTTTGCAGAGAACCTTTCTGTCGTCTCAGATACTTCATTCATTTTTTAGTTTATTTTCATTTAAACTATAGAATTTGCAGTTTGGTTTATTTTATCTATAATTTGTTGTACTTAAGTTACCTTTCTCGAAATTACTGTACAAAAGTAAATAATTTTCTATAATGATCCGGAATTTTAAAAGGAAGCTTTTTTCCCAAAGAAGTCGGGTGAAGTTTAGTTCTGAAAACTAGCTTCTGTAGTATTTTTTTTATGCTGACAGAGGGTGCCGTAAGTGGGAGAAAATAGGTGTTTCATAAAAAAATATGATTGATCGAAAATATCACGTGACATATCCTCAATGTCATCTGCTAATATTGTTGGAGGGTTTACAAATACCGTTTGAAAATTTATCCGATTGCTCTCAAGAAAGTCGGAGGTAGGGGAATAAAAGTTAGTGCATGTTGAGGGCTAAGATCTACCTTTCTTTCGACCGTGAGTATTTATAAACCATATCACTTATGGCTTCTAACAGCGTTCGTTAATAGTTTGTCCATGTCCTGCAGACATAAGCACACAAGTTTAAAGTTATTGCTAAAGCAGAGGGAATAGACAACCGAAAGGCCGCCGAATTCCAAGCTAAACAAACAAATTAATAATGACGACGCAATTCAGTTTTTATTGATATTTTGTTTCGGGACAAATTTACTTCTCATTAAAAATTTTATAATTCTCTAGAAGTGTTTTTAGTTATTACCGGAAGGACACAAAAATGCTACTTTTTGCAAAAAATTTTGGCATGTTTACAAAAATTTGAATTACTAAACAATCTTCAATTTTTCTTGTAAAAATTCGTAAATGTTTAACATGGATTACGAAATCCTCCTTTTGAATTGTTTATATTGCCATATGTTATGACGGTTTGAGAGTTCGTACCTTATTATTTTTTTGCTATTGGAAAACTGTTTCTTTGCTCTTAATGCTACAATTTTAAAAAATCTGAGGTAACACCGGGTGGTTATATTTAGTATCTGGATGTATGCTTTATTGTGAGTAAAAGTTTAAGGCTTTGGTTGCATCATCAAATGGCGTTTTAACTTAGCGATACACGGGGTGTTGAAGGAAAGCTGGTTAACAGGCTTTCAATCCACCGCGGATTAAAGGGGGAAAAATATCTCTCCACTAATTTTATGGCTGCGTATTATTGACAGGAAATTACGGTACATCTTTTATCGACGTATTCTTTAATGATATTAAAGAATTTCTCTGCTGATGTACAGCTATAATTGAAAAAAAATTCTTAAATAACAAGGTTAAAATTTTGAAATGTCCAGTGAAAGGAGCACTTTTTCTTCCCAGAAAAAGAAGCATTATGGATACCTTTCTCTGTGTTTTTTTACTACTAAGGTGAATTTGCTACCGGTGCAGTTTTCCTGGAATGGTAAATATTATGCTAAAATAATATAAATGGAGGTCGCACATTCAAAACAAGCCAAACAAGTCATAAATCACTAGGGCACGTTTCTAAAAGTAAGGGAGTATACCACAAAGTGTTGCAAGTGCTCATGAAATGGAATTCAACTTTATATCTTTATCAATTTTTAAATGTATGAGTGTTGTCTTATATTAATATCTATGTGAGCTCTTGAGAGATAAAGTTTTAATTTAATTAGAAATTCTTCAGACATTTTATGAAAGAATGTTATCTCTGTTATAAGTGTGGCCCAATTGAAAGTGAGACATTTGTATTAGCAGCAGTGGTTAAATACCCAGAGCTTTGCGTTTGCGCCGGTAATTGACTTTTATGTTATGAAGCAAAGCTGTTATCGTCGGGAAGTGTTAGTTTGCTGTTTACACGTATTTAAGAAAGGCGACTTCGTACGGTCGTGACATGGATTCGTGCAAAGAGGCCCAGTGGACAGTTATTGAATTTTAGATAGTAGAATGGGCTAACTAGTGAAGCAAAAATTTATCGTCGCATGAAGGATGTATGTGGGCACGAGTGTCTGTCATAGTATACAGTGCTTAGATGAAAGACGTGACTTAGTGAAGACTTAGAGAATTTCGTTATGGACGTGTGAGTACAGGACATGCCGGGACCTACTGTTACGTTTTTTAAAACGTTATAACGGGGAGAGTTAAATTAAAATAATTTATTAAGATTGTTAAAGCTTAGATACGCTCTTAGAGGTGTTTAAAAAAATTACATGAAACCTATTAATTCACTTGCGTCGTGGTTAGTATCTTTTAAAGATGCGGGTTGTGATAAGCAATAACCCATTAAAATACAATATCTGGTTCATTGCTGATGCCCCTGCTGTAGAGGGCTGAATCATGAAAATTATTTTAAATTAACTTGAAAATAGTTCACTGAAAAGAAAGCTGAAATAAAAATTATCTAAAAGGAACGAAGAAAACTACGAGGCAACTGAACGACATGACAAAATTTATACCTAAAATTAACATAATTTATTTGAACGTCGTTCGACCATATATTTTACACTGGCTATAGGCAGATTACACTCTGAGGATTTACTCTCCTTTAATTTTCATCAACATCACCTTTCACAATATAATTTAATTTAAACAAGTTCGCGTAAGTGGCTGGTAACCAAAACTTTTAAATCATTGATAATTAAGTTAATTAAAATAAAAAAATTTAAGGAAAAACAACATTAATGCTGCAGCGAATAAATAAAAAAAAGGGGGGGGGGACGGTACCGTCTTCAATAGTAGAATTTAAAAGGGAATGGGCCAGCAGGTCTTTCTTCCCTTCCTCAGACATCTAGGGCACGCTCGGGCTAAAATCGAATCATCTCCAGATCCATCTTGCATCTCTCGGCTAGTAGAATTGAAGGCTCCCCACTTTTCAAAGTCGCCGGTCGAGAGAGAGAGCCTGCCCAAAAACTCACTCCCCCCTCCAAAAATCTCCATTCGATGACCCTCTCACCCCTTTGTATGGCTACTCGTGGGTGAAAATGAGTGCGTCTTCGCTCCTTGATTTTAACAGGGAAATTCGGACCAACAGAATTTGAGGGGCTTGAATTATAATTTGATAGGCAGTATAATATTTTATTTTCAAACTTTGATCTTGCATCAAATCAGGATTTATTTTTTTTTCTAAACTCTGGGACTAACTCGGCGTTTGGCGATCTCAGGCGTATCCATGCGCCTACCCCTCATCAAAACGGTTGTTTCGCTTATCTCTTGGCCAGCTGCAAAAAGGGGTTGTTTCTTGAAATGGATACTTCTGTTAATCCCTTTATCCGGTGTAGTCCTGGGTATGTGCTGTGAAAATACTGTGAAAATGGAGGAGATCTCGTTACATTGCCTACCAGCCCAGCTTACACAAGGGTTTGGGTTCATAATCCAAAATTTACTATTAATTGAAAAAACAAAAATAAAACACTCTAAAATTAATAATTAACTATGTTGAATACATACCAGCCACCAAAAAAAAACTAATAAAAAACAATATACCAGCCACTTTAACAAGTAAAAGAATAAAATGCACATAAATGTTACAGTCATATTTAGTTATTTAATTATAAATTATTAGTAAAGTTAAGGAATCAAATATTAGTGCTAGCCGTGATCCAATATTTTAATATACTCTCATGCTACCTCCCATTATCAAAAAAATTGCGCACCTTTTTCTAATAATCTTCAGTAATAATCAAGCAATTAAAAAATTGGATCGCCGCTAGTTGGAACAAGTTGAGTAGAGGCTTACAGAGTTTCAACAATGCAAATATATTTAAAACAGACATTACCACGACAAGATTGGGAGGTTCTTGATCATCACCCCTCCTATAGTCCCAACCTGTCGCACTGCGACTACCACATCTTCGGGCCGCTGTTCGCTAGGACCGACACACTGTTCAAGACTGGTTCTGCAGACAACTATTGACAATCATCGCTCAAAGTATCCAAAATTCAGAGAAGCGCGCTGGGACACTTGATTAAACCTACAAGGTGACTTTGTGTAGGGGATATGTAGCTTATGTATTCCTATTACTTTCTGTATGTGCACATATTCCAACCAATATACCATTACAGAAAAAAAACTAAAAGCCTCACTTTCATTTGGGCCATACTTATAAATAAAACTGTTTGTTGCAAAAGACAATCATCTAATGACTCAATTGTTGCTTAATTTATTTAAAATACTTGATATACGCTAATTTGGCTTTTGACGTTCACTTGTGATCTTTCGAAACTGTTTTTGAATATGACAATTTTATGAGTACCATCTTATTAGATCTTTCGTCAGTTTGACTTTATATTATCTGTGCATTATGTACAATGCATTTTTCTTGCATTAGTTAAAATACAATTTTTTTCGGTGTGGGGCTCGTGAAAGATGTTCAGAATTGAGTAAATAAATTACCATGAAAATTTTTAAAAACAAAATGCCTTCAATCGGATACACATACTATATGGAGGGTTCGGAGTTAAAGTGAACAAAGTCCACGAGAGTCAGTTCTGAGAAAATTGATCTCAAAGTTGAACGATAATAATTTATTAACCATTGGCTTTTGATAGTTTTTTTCTGCTTCAGTAACGTAGTGCCATGTTTTATTTAAACTATTTAATTGATACCGTGCTATAATGTACAGCTGATATTGAGCCACCAAACAGAATTTGAGTAGAATCTGGACTTGGTTAACTTTCCCTCTAAAACTTTATGCTTTTGGAGATTGTCATAATTTAAAACACTTATGTATGTAAGCAGATAGTTTCAGTACGAGCCATTTTCACGTTTCTGTTTTGCCCAGTGCACGAGTCTGATAATTAAATTATGACTTCGTAACTTTGTGCCTTTTCTCTTAAAGGCTCGCAAACTCAAGAATATAGATTCTTAAAACAACTGCCTCCTACTGTATCGCCCTAAACATAAATTTAGCAAGTGGAATCATTGAAGCAGCAAACCAAAATTTTATAAGGAGATATTACTTTTATAGCATGCAATAAAGGTTGAAAGTTTTGAAAAGGAAATGTTTTTTGAAGATCAAATGTGAAAATATAAATCTCATTTGAAGCTGAATTACTGTCATCTTTAAGGACTTATCATGCTCTCTTTGTAAGAACTCAATGCAGTTCCTTTCCCATAACAAATGATTTTTTTTCAGGGTTTTTCTTACTTTGAATTTTATGCATAAGCTCATCACATAACTTGCAAGTGTCTTTTGAAGGAACAGTAAGTGTAAATCGAATTTTTTCGACAATGCTTGATAATAGTATTTCTCTTTAAATGGCTGTTTATTTTCATCAGTACACTTCGTATCACAGAGACATTTTTTGAATATTAAGGTTAGGATGCATATACTTTTTGTTGACGTAACCGTTTCGTGTGTAGTAACTCTTGTAGCAAGGGAAAGATTTGATATGGGAACTACATCAGAATCATCAATCATGTTTGAGGTTGCCTTACCCCTGCTATCAATCACTCCAAAAGACTATTTTTTTTCTGAGGCGTCTATACAGTCTCTCCTAACCTTCTCTCAATATTCTAGGGAAAATCTCTTCTAAACTCTCACATTCTCATCTTTATAAAATAGTGAAATACTCTGGTTTTAGCTAAACCACTGCCATCCTTTGGACATGATCTTATGGTCTTTGAGTTCTGTACTAACACACGCAAAAAGACGTTCTGCTTAGAATAGTCTGATAATTTCCTAAAAGATATATTTAAAGTCTCCAAAACTAACAGCGACGTAAGTTCAGAGCAAAGTTAAATCACAGAATACGCCTACTAAAAAATGTCCTTGTTTACAACTCAGGAAATGGACTTGGGTCCACTATAACTCTGAAAGGAAATCAATTGTTATTCGGTGGTACATAGAACGGTAGCCATTTGATGGTTAAAATTTATATGACGATCTAGGATCATTATTGCATTAAAAAATGTAATATTTTTACTGTATCATGGCAGTGTTACTACTAAATAGTCAAAAAGTGGATTTAGTTTACTTTTTGAGAGAAAACAGACAAGAGAGGTGCTTTGTGAACATATTTTCATTGTAATGATCCCTTTTCTCGACTCCCAATTATTCATATTTTTTTCGCTAGTTAAAAATGAACCATGTTCGGGACAGAAATTGAACCCGCCATCTTTAACATTCCGACCCGATATTTTAGACATCGATATTTTAGCCATTGAAATGAGTATATTCTTGCTTAAAAAAACTTAAATAAAAGTCCTATTTTAACAAACGCCAGATATTTTTTTACCCCCACTTCTTTTTAGTAATAGGAGATAGTAAACACTGACCGGTGCAGGCATATTCCTGAATCGATAAGTTCATTACTTTTGTAATCATTTTTATCTGAAATCAAGTTCTGCATTATACTTGTTGAAGAAAATAATAATAATAACAATAGGCCAAATAAATTTCAGGTATTAATTAAAATGATAAACAGTCATACTCTGGGTCTCTTTGTGTCTATTCTTATACACTCGTTTTCATATTACAATTATTTTTACTTGACAGAAAGCAAAAATGCCTAATTCCCCTTTCTGGCATTTTTGAATATTTAAACGTTGCTTGTCTACTACACATCAAAGTTAATGTGAAAAAAATAAGAAATCAGATCTTAACGATTTTAAAACGTCATACACCTCATGCTGTAATTAAAATCATGCTGTAATAAAAAAGTCTCAATTTTTAAAATTAACAAATATTAGTTATTTAACTTATTCGGAAGCTTAAAGTTTCTCTCACAAACACCCATTTTCTTGTTAAATTATGATTACAAAGAATTTCGTCAATGTCTCTGTAAGTGATTCACTTTCGTTTTTCCACTGTATATTTCGATCCGTTAATCAATCGAAATCAGTTTGTAGAGGTACTTAACCTAGATTTATATCTGAACTTAATGAAAACAGTTCCTCTTCACTAAGTTATGGGTTTTTAATTAATAGCTGTATTATATATTAGCTTTATTTTAATCGATAGCTGTATTAACACTTAATGCCCATGACAGAAATTTCTGCATCTTTTCATAATTTACTGCCCGACTAATTATTTTCTGGCATCTTCAGGTGTAGCAGAACTTGAATATCATTAACATATTAAACTCCTAAAATACTAAAAATTGGATCGATTCACTTTCATTATGAAATCTGCAATGGATACCATGTATTAATTTATATCAGAGAATATTAAACATGAATAATTCTTATTCATGTGCCCTACGATGCATGGACTGAAGTATTGTATATGTACTGTTTATGCGTTTGAGTTCTTCATTATGGTGTAATTCTGTGACATTTACAGCAAAAGCAAAATCAAAACCTAATGGGGATTTTATGTGTGGGGATGTCTGTCTGTTTGAAAAGCTGAAGATGATAAAGGGAGAATACACATTTTGACTGAAAAAAATCTAGTCAAAAATGATCGACACGTGGAAGTACTTACCTTTTAGGTGAACGCTGATGGAATCCTGCAGATTCCCTAATTGTATAAAAAAAGATAAAAACTATTAAATCTGTCACCAAATTTAGGGAATAATATTTGATATGAATTTTTTCCCGTAAGTTGAAGATCAAAAGCATCAGGTAAATTAATAGGAACTGTATTATGATAATATTATATCACCCCTCTGTTCTAATTCCCACGAATACTAAAAAAATTATCATGGAAAATAGAAACGTTTAACATTCATTTTTTGATTTTAAATAATTCCTATCACAGTTCGGGTTTTCTTTCCAGTGTCAGATTATTGTAGATTTGAATACCCAAGAATTTTTTTTTAAAGAATCTGAATGTCGGTTGTCTATCAGAAGTAATTCGCGATTAGATTTTCTTAAATTATTTTAAAAGGATAAAGTAAAAATAAAGTAACAAATAAACCATTACTTTTGTCACCTGGCCAATTATAGGAAAAAGGCAAACGATTCATGATAAGGGATAAAAAAAGGAAAGGGGTACAAACCTATGAAGTTTTTAAATTTAGAATTTCAACATTATTAAGCATTTGATTATTAGATTTAAGACAGTTTTATGAGATGAATTTGATGGTAGTAGAGCAGTTTCAATAAGTTTGATTAAAGAGCGAGTATATAATGAATTTTTTCTTTCACACGTTCTTTATGCACGAAAATATTCCTGAAAATCACGAAATTAAGAAAAATTCATTTCACTTACATTTAATATATGCGTGTATGGTATTTTTCCATCACTTATTCGTGGATGTATTCGTAAGTGCTCCCAAACATCCTCATACACTGTCCCAAAGCTAAGTATAATTCGTAAAGCATACGAAAGAAAGTGTTAAGGCAAACAGAAATTTACGTGAGAGTATCCATACATTTAGAACAATATATATCTAAGCGCATAAAAATCTCATCTATTGTCAGAAATAAAATTTAAATATCGCAAGTACATAAAATAGTGGTTGATCGATTCCAATTTTTGTTTGATGAAATATTCTTAAATGTAAATGCATAACTTTTGGAGTCCATTGTACTTACATTCAATTATAAGAATATATATGCATGTATGTAATGTTTCTACTGTAAATAATTTCAAAATACTAAAAAAATTATGAAAACATAAGTACTTATGTATTTACGAGATTTATTTATAAAATCTTGTGACATTGAGATATTGTTTCATATTTGCTATTTTTATATGAAACTTGATTACAAGATAGCAAATTTTTTTTACTATAAAGGGAACTGAGAGTTCTTGTGCCAACAAATTTTTCTATGGATATCATCTTCGTGATTTAAGCCACATATTTTTTTATGATGTCGCATGTTTCCTTCAGACTATTTTACTTAGGATTTGTTCTTTCACAACGAAAAGTATATCATTATTGCTCCTCTTATTACTTTAAAAAAATCTTATTCATGAAAGATAATATATTACAATTCCATAAATTATTTTTGACCAAAAAAACTAGTTATAACTTCAGGCGACAAAAGGAAATATATAATATTATGCTATTTGTTTCCTTTTTACAACATGAATAGCTTTTAGATTGAAAAGTGACCTTACTTAGTGTGTGATTGCGATAACAAAGGCACAGACATTGAATTATTTTTCCTATTATCATCACATGGTATGAGCTTTGAAAGGTTTCAAACATTAGAAACATATTTTAATAAAACCTTAAAATTATCCAGTTTTATATCTATTTTTCTAAATCATCTTTTTTAACAAATTGTTTTGTCCCTATATTCTGAGAGGACATATATTACAATCTTTTTTGAAATTTCTATAAAAAATATATTTTACGCGTAATTGGTAGAGAACAATTTACTAGTTGAATTCTTTTTATTCGATTATTCACTATTTTATATAAAATTTCCCAAATTATGACAAATTTAAAAGAAATTTTAAAGTGCTCATCTCATTTTTCGATGAAACCCAAAAAACAAAAACAAAAAGATGAGACATACGACTTCGAACTTAATGAATGTTTTCAGATGTCGAACATTCTTCGGAATTGGAATACATTCACGAATACATAGTTTAAAGATGTTGCATTTACTCGCGTGCTCCAAGGTATGGTGATAGATATAGACTAAACTAAAGGAAGAATAAATGTTTTCTTTTAATAATTTTACGTTTTGATCTAAGATAAATTTGTGTTATAATCTAAAAGGGCATAAAATTCGTCAGCTTGTTTTAAAATACTGGTGAAGTTTTAAAACTATTCAAATAAAAAAAGAACTATAAAACTTTGTACACTGTTTGATTTATGATGCCTGTTTAAGAGAATAAAAATCTAACTATTTCCTATTGCCACTTTAAATATATTGGCTATGCGAAATTCAGCGTATCAGGAGTACCGTCTGTTTTCCCCACGATGGGCGTTTTTTTTAGATCGATAGCATACATAATTTATAGCTTTGCCATTTTCCATGAAACCTGCAGAGAGAAACTAAATTTTAAAAAGTAGCACGAAATTTGCATTATAGGCTATGATTTTTCGATTACATGGGTATGTACAACTAGATTAAGTGCGTATAATGACAAAAACCAAACACCTTGGTCAAAAGCCAGCTTGGCAAGTACCAGGATAGTTTTTTCGTTGTCGTTTTCTAGGACATTATTTTATATATAAAAGGAAGTCATTTCATTATATTTGATAGTATGGGTTTTTTCTTTATAAAATCCTCAAATTACTGAAAATTTTAAAGCACATACACTAAAACACCATAAATATTTATACTTTTCCACACCCACACACGCCACCATACATTATAAGATTGAGGTCTCATAAACGTAGACTAACTGAAAAAATTACAATAACTGTGGAAAAAATTGTGGAACATCAAATTCATAAAATAACACAATATTTGTTACATAAAATACGGGAATATGGAACATAAAATAACACAATATATGATGTGATACTACATGCACATAAATTATGTTGTTATCTCCGAAGGAATTACATGATGAACATTAGTATTTCAGAGTGTGCATTTACACTTGTTGGGAAAGATCTTAAAATCAACAAAGTATCAGTCTACTTATTGCCTATGATTCAGCACATAATTTAATTGACGAATTTGGTAGAAATACCGGGACACTGTATAGAACAGCCAATATCAAATTGAAAAAGCCAAAAGGATGAATGATAACTGATTTGCCGTCAACATATAATGAAGGTAATTTAAACTTATTAAAGTAGCATATAATGAGGAATATCATTTCGAAGCGTTATACACATCAATAATAAGCTGAATATTGCCTTTCACTTATTAGAAAACTGGTCTAGAATACAGAACTGTATCAGATGATATAAATTTTCTCTGAGAAATTTTATAAGCACCTAGAAGTGACAAAAGCTGTGTGTGCCAATTTTAACCCCCCAAATTGAAATATTTATGATGTATATCAAAAGGGATGGTAACAATTTTTCTCTTTGTGTCATGAAGGTGTCTGGAGTGTACACATGGCCCAGTGGAAGTACGTATGAGGGTCAATGGCAAAATGGTAAAAGGCACGGACTCGGGGTTGAGACCCGTGGTCGATGGACATACCGAGGAGAATGGACGCAAGGATTTAAGGGCAGATACGGAATACGACAGAGCCTTAGCTCCGGAGCTAAGTATGAGGGAACATGGGCCAACGGACTCCAAGACGGATACGGGTCAGAGACATACGCCGATGGAGGTAAGAATTTTCTTCGCTTTTTTGTAATCAGTTTTTTGTTATAATTCTAATTATTATTATGAAGAGTTAAAAATTAAATTTTGAACGTGTGGTGCATTATGTGTGACTTATTCTCTAAATCAATCGTAGCATGGAGTTGTAAAGGAATATTGGACTTAGATGGATTAATGAAAGCATTGTCGAATGACTAATGGTATTTTCAGTGATATTCTCATAACTATTCAAATACAACGATGACCTGTTAAGCCTTGTCAAAAGAGAAAATTGCCACCTTATGCTACATTTTTAAATTTAAATTCGCCATATTTCTAACAAAGGAAATGCATAAATGAAATTTATAATTTTGCAATATTTTAATGCAGTTTGAACTATTTAATATATTTCATGGGTATAAATACTAAATTACTGATATAATCCGATACATAGCTAAATCATCATGCAGAATTTCATAAATAGTAATTGTCTTGTAAAATAAATCTTTTTAACAAGAAAGCTGCATTACATTTTAAAGGTTTTTTTTTTCTTTCTGTAAACTATTATATGGGTTTGTTTCATACAGAAAATCCTATCAAAATTTCAGTTGAGTTGTGTTACGGAAAAATAAAATCGTTATTCCTTTGCCTCAGAAGAAAGTCATCTCTAACGCCTTGAATTAGATTGCAGTCGGCCAGAGCCATGGAGTTTTGCCAAATGACATGCTATTCAAATTTGTAGTATTTATGTCGGTATCCTTTGAGTTAACAGACACAAGATAGTTTATATTTTATTTTGTTCTCTTCTTTTTATCGAAGAAAGGGGATCCCAAGATATGTTTCCCTCATTTCACCTTTTGAATTTTTTAAATATCTTCTTTTCTCTAATTCAAGCGGGATTTTTGCATTTTAATATTTCGCTGACGTTTTCTAGATAAGCAGAGGTCAGTATATTCCGATTACTTCTTTAAGGCACTAAAATGCTTTCTTCGAGCAACATCGACGTCAATTTTTTACGTTGCGAAAGTAATTACTGATTTTTTCTGTATCTTATTTAAAAAATGAAAATCTTAGCTATTATTTAAAAAAAGAATTCACAGGGAAACAGTGATTTTGGTACCGGGGTATTTGGAGCTGATTTCATATGAATTTGATGCCCTGAATTTAAACATGGCATTAGTTTTTGCTTAGGAGCTCAAATTTCTAAGATATAACATTTTAGTGAAATATACGTTCCACTATTTTAAGTTAAATCCATGGATCAAATTAATAAATATAAACAGAATTTTTTATTATTATTATATTTTTTAAAAATGTTAAAGAAACATAAAAATCATAGGGAATATTGCAGTAGTACTTATCTAATTACAAAGAACAAGAAAGAGGAAAGAGTCATCGATGAAACGAACTAGTCACTGAACACTTTGGAAACTTCTTTTCTGTGACATTCTTGAATGTATTTTGTAACAGTCCCTTTTTAAACTCCAGCAGTAATCTGCCATCATGTGCATATACCATCCTCTTTGGTAGTGGTCCTCCATAGTTTTAATATCCTGGTGAAATCTTTCACCATGTTCCTCACTGGTGTCCCTAAATTTTCAGGAAAATGGTCCAAGTGCCTGTGTAAATAGTGCACCTTAATGCTCATGTTACACCCAAGGGATCTGAAACTGTTTAGAATCTCGTTTACCAGTTCAACATAGTTTTCAGCTTTGCATTTGTCCAGAAAATTTCCGACAACTGTAACAAATGAAGTCCAGGCTTTTCGCTCAGCCTTATTCATGGAATTTACGAAGGATCCTTAATGAGTTGTCTTATTTGTGGGCCGTCAAATATTCGTGCTAATTTTTTCCATACTCAACTTAGGCATTTTTTACTTTTTATATGAAAGCATTATCCGTTCTTATCAAGAGCCTTTGCAAACTGTTTAATTAGGCCCAGTTTAATATGCAGTGGAGGAAAGATGATTTTCTCTCGTCCAACTAAGGGGTCGTTAATGACATTTCCCCCAACGTCCATGTTTTCTCTCTTAGGCCACTCTTTTCTAACCCAGTGGTGTGTTTTGTCTCTGCTATCCCAGAGCCACACGATGCAAGATATTTAATGTAGCCACTTTGCTGTCCAAGGAGAAAATTTACCATTTTTAAGTCCACACAAATCACTCATTGATGTTCATGATACTTTATCTTCTCCAAGACCAAAGCTATGATGTCATATTCTTCTTTCATTTTCATTGAATGAGCAATTGGTATTGAACCATATTTGTTCCCATTGTGTAGAAGGACACATTTGAAACTTCACTTTGAGCTGTCAGTAAATAGGCGCCAATCACATGGAAAATATTCAGGAAGACCCATTTTTCCCAGGAGGACAAATCACCCATACTTGAATGTATTGAACAGAAAAAAACATTGATAGATAAGTGGATGTACAGTAAAACCTCATTTATCTGGCTCTCGGGATAATCCGAATAAGATATGTATACATTTTTATTTAATGTTCACATTAGATAATTTTTAACTATTATAGCAAGAAAGTAACTACAAGTACGCCAAATATTCGCTTTTCAGTTTGATTCAATGTACAGTTCCTACATAGATTGTTCAATAAATTATGGTAACAAAATGCTTTTTGCTGAGTTTAAGAAAACTTCACTAGACTTACCAATTCTTTGTTAAGAAATTATGTGAAAAGTTATTTTTATATTTTTTAATGTCTTGTAAACAATACTATGTAATTTTGTTACAAAACAAAGTATGTCTTCTTAGTTAAGGATTTTGTATTGTTTATTACCCATATTACCCGGATTATCTGGATTTTCGATTGTCCAGATTGCCTATGGTCCCAGTTAGTCCGGATAAACAAGGTTTTACTGTATCTAAAAAAGTAGAGCTGATAGAGAAAAACCAATTTCATATTTAGATTCAGCGCCCCAAATATAGATAAAATCAGTTCTAAAATCCTAGGCACGAAAGAAATTTTTTTTGTAGCCCTATGTTATTTTGAAAAGAAAATTATTTTCCATATCTTTGTATGGGGTCAGAATTTGAAAAATATTAAGGTAAGAAATACATGTTTGTTTCAAAATTTGCAATTACAATTCCTTTTACATCTAATGTCTCTCATAATCCCCACTGTCAATCCATCATTTTACGTCATAGATATAATTTTTTTCTTTTTACAGAATAACGACATTTAATTATCTATCACACTTTTACACTTAAATTTTTTGCCTCCCATAAAGAAAAAAGTTGGCTGAGGCCAGTGGCTAAAAGAATTGACCAAAGCCTCTTGTTTTGAGGCAGGTGGAATTTACCATCATACCATCATGTTATGTGATTGTCTCTAATGATTCCCATACTCTCCCTCGTCTACAAGAAACCACGAAGGAGGTGGGTACTGATTAGACCTACCCCCCATCATGATAGTCCAATGATTCTTTGAATGAATACGAGCGGTTATATCTGATCAGAATAATTTAATTTTCTTAAGGTACCCCTACTATAACGATGTTTAATAAGTTTCAATACACTTTAAAACATTTTTTTTCCGCATTTTCTTTCACCATAATAAAAAACTTTGTTGAAACATAAAAAACGAAGTCTAAGTCATGGCATTCTGGTTTCCCGTCACGTCAGGTGTGCTTTAATGAAACACTACAAAGCCGTGCTTTGATCTTCATGTATGAACCTGAGAAGATCATAAAAAATGTATGAAAAACAAATGTAACCAACATTTAGTATAACAGGAACACACAGCTTCTTAGTACCTACGATAAAAAATAAGGGTGGCAACTAGCCTCAAACTATTAATCAATTCGAAACTAGTTGCCACCTTGATTTTTATCGTAAAAGTTAAAAAATTTTGCTTTTCTGTTACATGGTTTCCAGTTGTTTTATGTAAATAACAACAATATGTAATTAATAATTTTCGAGGCAATTATCAATTTTGAATTTGAAACGTTCTCAAAATTTAATAGTTTAATAACTTTGTTTATATCCCTTCTTCTGCAAAAGCCAGGTGACGGTCGAATGGCGAAGATGCTGATATTGTGTTCCAGAGCCTGTGGCTTCGAGTTCCACTGCTGGCATGAATGTTTGTAGCCTTTCATAAACGGCTTTAAGCTAAAGGTCCCGGTCTAACTATCCTTTGTGTAGAAAAAATTTACCATAACGTTCTCAACCAACTCAACCTTTTTGATTCAAGACTATAAAGTTATTTCATCCTTGGTTCATCAATGCTCAGTTATTAAAATTTAAAAGTTTATGTTTGAAGAGAGAAATTTGTAATTATCGTGAGACAGAAAACGGCCGTAAAGAAAGTTTTCATTGGACCAAGGTTTTCTTGGTTCTGAGTCATGCACCTTGAAAATAAATAGCGAAATTTTCCATGATTTGTACAGTTTCAGAAATTTTTTATAGATAACTTTATTATTGTCAACGAATGAACTTTTTAAAATTTTTATGAAACAGATTTAAAAATACCAAAATTGAAGCATATTAAAAGATTCTGAATAAAATCTTATTGTTTTAATTTGGTTCATTTTTAAAATAGGTTAGGGAACAGACAGAGGAACAAAAAATAGTTTCTACTATTTTTTTATTTCTCTGTCTATCTACAATTGTAATAAGAAAGAGATGAAATCTTAAAATCAACAAGAACCTTTTAAAGTTCAATTTCCTCTAAAAAACATATTCTTTTAACATGTACATTTGCATGTAACATTTACCCCCAGTATTTTGATTTTCAAATAAACAACAAATTAAAGGCTTTCTAAGCAGATAATTAGACAAATTAAGGGCTTCCTATTCATTTCAAGTATAATTTTGATAGATTTGGGAAAACTTCTGTAAGTCAAGGGTTTTGATAACACTTTTAAAATGTGACTCAACTGGTATAGCTCAAATAGCGCCAAAACTTTTGGCTATTTCAAAATTCTTCACCCCCTCTTTTTTATTTTTGGTAATGTTCCAAGTTTCGTAACTTTCGGCTGTTGCTCCAATTTCAATTATAGAGAAGTCACGTACCCTCTTGGACAGCAGTATAGCATTATTAAGATGGAAAAAGAAAACAATTAGCGCTGAACTTCAAACCATATTTTACGCTTTAGGTTGTTTCATTTCATTCTCTAAGGAATTTTCTAAAGAAATATCGTAATGGGAAATTGTTAAATTTTTGATTCAGTTTTGCTTAACTAGCAATACTGTTTTTTAGGACTCGTTTACATAACATTCCATTTAGATTATATAATAGAAATTTTAATGTTTAAATATGAGGTGAATACATTAGGGGCTTTTTTTGCGTTAATAATTAATTAATATTATATTATAATTAGCATAATATTTGTAGTAATATTGAACTGCTCTTTTAGAGTTATTTTTTAATGCGGTCTTAGTTGTTTATGATATAACTATATGTAAACAGCGTCAAGTTACATTTATCAACCACAGTCTCTAACAGAAGTTTTTGAGCTTTGAAAAATCATTGGGTAAATGGAACATAAAAAACTATTACGAGTTTGGAACTTTGAAAAACATCTTGATCACAAAATCAAAATCTCGAGTCCTCCCCATAATGAATTTTGTGTTCTTAGTTTCAGTTTCACCTTCAATTATTATTATCTTCAATTATTTTTTCATTACCTGTGTCTTGAAACCCTTTCAGTGATACTTTAAATACAAAGTATAACACATTTAATATAGTTCAATAAAAAGGAGAATAGCTAAAGAAATTTGTGAACAGAATTGGCTAAACCCTTTTGCAGTCAACTTTAATTTCGTTAAATATGTGATATTTCCGTGGAAATATCCCACCGAGAACGAACGCTTAGTGTTGTAAACTCCTGAATTGAGGTTACTTGGGATGAGATCCAAACTACTGTCCTTCAAATTTTGTGGAAATCGTATTCTAGGTCTAGAATATTTCCCTTAGTATACACATTATACTGACAACAAATGAACTCTTGGAGACACATATGCGCTATACATACAGCCCTAATAGCAGTCACTGATCTTTTGGAGATAGAAAGATCATAAAAGGTTTTTTTCTGTAACTGAAACGCAGCTAGATATTTTTTGGATTTTTTTATTTCCTAGTACCGTAACTTTGTGTCCTTAGTTGATTTTTGTAGAACTATGTAACTCAATGAAAACTTACTGATAACTATGATTAAGTTTTTAAATTTTGCACTGTACATATTAAGTGCAAGGATAATATTGGCTTTTCATCAGACATTTAAATGTTTTTAATACCTTCCCAACAATAGTTGAAAAGTAATTATATCTGATTTTTAAGGGCTTTCTAAGCAGGTTGTCTATTGTATGTTTATGAAATGGTTAAAAGTGCATAAAAATTGGTTAAAAATTTAATACCTAAATTGCTAAAATGGTGGTGTATTATTTTCATCAGCAACCGAAAACAAATTATAAAATTTAAGTGACATCAATTAACTAATTTTAATTTGAGCTTTATATTGAAATATGCTATACCTTTAGTTTCTGAGAGTTTTGATATAAAATTATCTAAGTTAAATATCTAAGTTGAAAAGAAATATTTTGTCCTCACATTTTCTTATCATGTATTTAACATATTTTAACTTGAGTTTCTTTTCTTTGCTTTCACCGAATAGTTGAAGAGAAAATTTTATTCTTGAGAAACTTTCTAATTTATACGCTTTTTTTCTTGATTTCATACATTCGTCTATTTGGTTACTATATATATTTTTCATCCTTTTTCGAGCATTTCTATCTTCCAAGATTATTTTCTTTTAGGTAGCTTATCTTTTTGAACCTTCTAATATGATCTCCCCCCCCCCCTTTTATGGTTTATTTTTTAAAAAGTTCAATTTTGTTATGCTTGAAGAAAAATAATCTTAGTATTTATCTTATTAATTTTTTAAATAGCACAATTTTTAAAACAGAATAGATCTACTAAGGGCTGAAAGATCATTATGAAAGATTGTGGGGGTCGGAACTTTAGAGATCGAAAGATTTAGGCATGACGTTAGTACTCATAATTGAGTGTAGCCAGGTGTGTTTGACTGTTGGTTGTTTGCCTTACATATTATGTAAATTTGGAACATTTATACAGAAGAAGATTTCCAAGGGATTTTTTTCCCTTTCTATCTGATAACCTTCTACGATATTTCTCTATATTAAAATATTCTGACCTATCAAGGTAGACGGCTGAAAATTAGTTAGGTATTTAGAATAACAGAATAAAAATTTTATTTCTTTATTAGTAGATTAAAATTCTATTTTATTTTTTCTATTCTTATTCATCTTCTCTAAATTTAAATATTTGATAAATATTTCAGAGAATAAACTTTTCGAAAATATTTTCTTATATTTTGCGTACAATAGTTAGAATTACGATTAGCTCAAATTGAAGACTCCACTTTTAGTCCATTAAATGATTTTAAAACTAATTGATGGTAAAATAACTGAAATGGGGAAAAATGGTTAGTTTATTGAACACGCGTTTATTGAATGTTCAAAATTTATATCTTGTAGAAAAAAATGACGTTCTTTCGCTAAGTCTTCCATAAATTTTTATGATGTAATGTAAAAACGATATCAAATGTTCTCTTCTGTAACAACCCCCCTCCCCCCATAATAAAGCACATATTCTGGTATAGCTGTGCTATAAATTAAATCAGCCCACCAGACAACCGAGTGGAGCAAGATTGTTGAATATTATTTTTATATCACTGCTGTACCATTGTCATTCCGGAATATCAATCTATGTTGTTTTTAAAAGTGTTTAAAGTTATAAAATCAGTTCTCTAGCACTTGACGGCAAATATTTTAAGAGCTATCTTATTTACCATTTATAAAAACAGAACTTGTTCTCTAATAATTAGATTAACAAATACTAATTCATGGTTTTCAGAAAACTCACTTTTATAGCTACAATTACGGACCTCAGAAACCTGGCTATATGCTGCCAAAGCTCAGATGTTTCTCATTGTTTGGGAAAGTAATACATGTACATTATCTAGGGACGTTTAAGCAATTTCAGTTAAAGGTTTTAACTCAAAACAGACCAAAGTGGACTTAATTATTCTTAGGGTACAAACACACGTCCACCCGGGAGCTTAAATCTTACTGGGATTAAACCAAGATCTTACTGTGTACCAATAATATTTTCTTCAGTATTGTTGTCTTAGCAGACTTCGGGCTCATAAAAATCTTTATCTGGCATTACTGTTGACTTTTTCTATGCGTGCAAATGACGCCAAAAAAAAAAAAAAAACATTGTTTGTTCTTCACCGATTTGATGCTTCACCAGGATAACAATTCAGCATCAAATCATGACGAACGAACCCGAACATAGGTTCAAAAATAGTTCGTTTAGTGCCTTTTTGATGGCGAACAGAAAATAGAGAGCTCGAGTGTACCGAACGGTGTGACGTCACCGGAAGACTTCTGTTCCAGAAATACAAGAGTTCAAAGAGCTGATAAAAAGAAACAGAGGCTTAAAATAGAGGTTCAAAATTCACGTTCGTTGCGTTCCTCCTTCCTGATGTGCGGCAGAAAAGAAGCAATCCCTGTAGCACTTACTACTTCTGGAGTTCATGATTCAGCGCAACAGAATGAAAAAAAGTAAAGAGAGGTTTAGAAGTCAAACACGGAAATTCTATAAGCTTGGTAATGGAACAACGAGAGAAGTAAAATGCATAACTCCAAAAAGACATTACATAGAATTCCTTAAGCATCACTTAAATCCCCAGTTAAAAAAAGTAATTTCATTGAAAATATTTAATTTTTTTAAATAATTCATTTGAAGCAAAATATGCCAATTAATTTTGAATTCTTATATTGTTAATAAATCCTAAATTTTTATAACTATTCTGACTTTGCGGGAAAAAGTAATGTACATTATTATATTCTACACTGTTGGCCTTTAAAATTGCAACACCAAGAAGGAAAGCAAATACCAAAACTTTACTTATTGTAGGTATACAACATAATAGGAAGAAAACATGATTAAATTTGTAGTCAATTTGGGGATATACAGGGTCCGAAATTAGTACACACAGCTGTTGCCTCTGGCAGCTAAAACGGCTCTAACCCGGCTAGGCATCGAGTTTAACTTTACTTGGATGGCAGATACAGGCAAGTCATTCCATGCTGCCTCAAGTCTATGCCACACTTCCTCAATCGTAGTTCCTGGAGAGCGATGGTGGCCCAGTCTGTCAATAACCCATGACCAGATGTTTTCAATGGGTAAGAAATCTGGAAAACGTGCTGGCCAGGGCCTCACCAGGGTCGAACACCCTCTGTGTCGAGGTAGGCCAGGACTCGACGGGCAACATTCGGTCTTGCGCTATCTTGTTGAAAGATGACGTCTCCGAGGCCTCGAAGATAGGGCACAGCCACCGGCCTTAAGATCTGAGAAATGTAAAGCTGGCTGTTCAGATTACCGACGATGCGAACAAGAGGTGTTCGTGTCGTGTACCCAATGGCTGCCCATCACACTAGGTGCAGGGCCCGTATGACGATATTGAATCATCGCACTGTCCGTGCGGATACTTGTCGTGCTGCAAACAAGCCCATTTCCTGTCTCAAGGTCCGTGATGTGGCTGTACGATCCTGCAAGGCCGACCTGACAACATGTCTGTCCTCTCGGGTGTTAGTGGCGGGAGGCCGTTGAGATCCTGCACGGCGTTCAGTATGATCCTCCAGAACACCCCGATTCCATATTCGCATGACAGTTGTTGGATTCCGACCAATGCGAATAGCAATATCACGAAACGATAAGCCGCACTCTCGACAGGCCACGATCCTGCCGCTATCGAATTCCGACACGTGTTGGTAGCCGCTTCTCCTTCTTATACGAGGCATAACACTATCTTCTCACAAACAAACAACATTCAAATGCGATCCCCGAATGAGTAACCCGCTGCGTAACTTTCCTTTTTTACAGTGATGCCGTTTCTCCCTCCTGCGTCGTTTGACTTCGTTTAAATGCTCATCATTTGGATATCCCAGCATCTTCTTCATTTCATGCGAATTTGACGTTCGTATCATCCCTTCTTCACGGTGTTGAAATTTCAATGGCTAGCAGTGTAGTATAATAATAGTCTAATTAGCTTAAAGTAAGTACTCTCTGATAAATATCAAGTTCAGTTCACAGTGCAAGAGGAATATACAGGGTGGTTATAATTAAAATTCCACTTTGAAATGGTCATAAAAGGAAAACTACTGGACCAAATGTTATCAAACTTGGTAATAGTTTAAAGGAGGTCACGGGAATTTCTTTTCTGCCGAAAAAAAAATGTTCAAAACTCACCAGGGGGGGGGGGGGGGAATGGCGCTGTATGCAATATTGTTAAACGAAATAAAACATGAAGACATCTTTTTAACATGTGTTTCATCGTTTCTGAAACGTGTTACAAAGCATGTTCAATGTGGCGGCAACCATTTTTCGAAAGCAAGTTAAATCGCAACAGTAGCTCTTAGCATTCTCAACAGTAGCTCTTAGCATATCAGGAGGAATGTTACGGACATGTCGGTGTATCGCATCTTTCATTTCCGCCAAATTCTTTAGATTATCACGATTAAAAACGTTTTAAACCGATATCTTCATGTCTTAGGGCCGAATTCAGGCTTCAAAATTCGCAAATTAACGATCTGTAAGAAAACGATTTCCGGAATGTGCACACTTTAAATGGTAATTTTGTTTAGGTCAATGTTTCTTAAGGGTATACAAAATGTTAAACGCGTGTACCAAAAGGTTAAGTTAAATTCCGTCCCTTATTTCGTTTAACAATATTGCATACAGCTCCATTTCCCCCCTGATGGTGAGTTTTTTTTTTTTTTTTTTTTTTTTTTTTTTTTTTTTTTTTGAGGAAAAGAAATCCCTATGACCTCCTTTAAACTATTACCAAGTTTGATACCAAGTTTTATACCAAGTCCAGTAGTTTTACTTTTATGACCATTTCAAAGTGGAACTTTAATTATAACCCCCCCCCCCCCTGTATATTTTCTAGGAGCGTCTGATTATGATTCAGACTCAAAACATCTCTATCGCTTAATTTTTAAAATAAAATATAATAATTAAATACATTGTATGCGTTAAAAATCTTTTTTAGGTTAAATTATTTTTAGTATTATAAAATTATATTCGTCCCAAACCATTTATTCTTTTGGAATTTTATATAGGTTGTGCATAATATCTTTAAAAAAAATATTTGTGCAGTATTTAATAGAATTATGCTTTAAAATAATCTATACTATAATAGTAGTACCTAAGGCTCATTTCTATCACTTAATTAGTTTCGGAGATTTTTTTAAAAAATCAGAGACAATCAGAGACTCTTTGCGGGGAAAAATAAGACGAAATATCACTTTGATTAGATTCATATTCTCACATGCAAAATAGTTGTTTAATTCATGAAATACTCTGTAAGTTGTTAGACTTGCCCCAAATGTTTTGAAATCCCTAGGTCTAAACTTTTTAAAAAGTATTAAGGAATTAATCATTAAGTAATGGCCCTACATTTATTGAAACTGACGGCAAGTAGTTCTGATGCATAAGGGATTATACAGTACTTCATTTTATTTTTTTTTAAATATCTCGCCTAGAAACGCTCTTAATCAAGAATAAAATGAATATATTTTCTTACGTATAATGTAATTTATGTATTTATAATTAAAAAAAGATGAATCACATTCTATTTTAAAAAATATACAAGCTTTTAAATATAATCGTTGTAGAAGTATTTTCAGAGTTAATCTCTTTAAAAAATTCCTTAAGACATCGTTAAAATGTCCACCCAAAGTTTTATTTTACCATCGTGCTCCTCTTCTCTTCATCTCTCCCTGCATACAGGTGCATTTTCTACCGCGGAAGTAGTCAAAAATAGATCTCAACCTAGAACAAAACTCAGTTGCAAGCCACAAAAAATTTTGGCAAATTTGCCAAGGACAAGAATGTTTCTTCACCTTCTTTCGATTTCGATCGTTACTGTCTTCTTCCTTATAAAAAATAAACTGAACATTTTGAACCTAAATGAATTTTGAAATTTCATGTTTTTTTCTCTCCCTTGACCACTGGGGATATTTTTGTAGCATCAACAGCCAATTCGATTAGTACATGAACAATTTTTTATAAAACTTGTAATTGTTATATATAAAGATATTTCTAAAAATTTGGAACTTTCAACTTGTAAAATCTTGTAATTTGTTTCATGCAAATTAATAGGGTCAGTTAAATTTTTCAGTTGAATTTACTATCACTCCTTTATATTTTTAATTAGCTGAAAACCCGCACTTCGATACGGAGTACATTCAAATTAAATACAACGATCAATGCATGCAATTAATGCCAAAAAAATAAATAAAATAAATAAATGAATGAATAAATAAATAAATAAATAAATATATATATATATATATATATATATATATATATATGTAATAAAAACAACGATTAATGTATGCCATTGATGTAAAAAGAAACAGAAAAATATATTTATAAAAAATCGTAAGGGATATTTTTATAGACAAAATAATGTAGAAGAAAATATTCAAATTAAATCTAATAGATCATACTAAAGAATATACACTCACTTCCAAAAGTGCACGGAGCGGTAAAATGCGAAAAAAATGATAAGTACTGCTTTGATTGACATGAAATGCTGCAAGTAAATAGCTCTATGTTTATTCATGAAACAAAACAAAGAATTGCATACAGAGATAAAAAAAATATTGAATTTTCATAAATTATAAGATGACGTCACATTTGCGTCATTAACAAAATGATGTTTAAATGCAAAACAAACAACAAAAACAGACATTAATAGGGTATGTGAGCACCCCTCACCTTCATACAAACTGTACAGCGTGTTATCATGCTTGTTACGAGGTTATCAACCATCGCAGCGTCCAGTAATCGCCATTCCTCCTGTAGGCAGTTTCTAAATCTCTGAGAGTGGCTGGAGGTGGGAAACGTCTACATATAGCACGGCCGAGGGCATCCCAAAGATTTTCAATTGGATTAAGGTCCGACGAGTAAGCCGGCCAGCATATGCGCAATCCCCTCATGGAGTGACAGTTCGGAAACCAGAAGTAGTCAGGAAAGTGGGGGTTTGAAGCAAGGAGAGGGAAAGAAAGTTATCTGTTGTGAATGTGAACAAAATCTAAATCTTTGAGAGTGGCTGGAGGTGGGAAACGTCTACATACAGCACGGCCGAGGGCATCCCAAAGATTTTCAATTGGATTAAGGTCCGGCAAGTAAGCTGGCCACTCCATACACGCAATCCCCTCACTCTCCAGAAAGTCGTCAACGATGGTAGCTCTATGGAGACGGGCATTATCGTCCATTAAAACGAAAGAAGGACCAACTGCTGCAGCGTACAGTTTCACAGTGGGGTGTTGGACTTACTGTACGGGATCTCGATACCGTGCAGCCGTCACAGAACCTCGCCTGTAGATGTGCAGTTCGGTGTAATATCTCAATGAAATCCCTGTCCAGGCCATGATGCTTCCACCACGGAATGCGTGATGTTCGGTGATGTTCTCGGGCCAATTGCGTGTGCCTTGTTTCCTACAGACCCTTACACGCTTATCACCGGGTTGTAGGGCAAATCTGGACTCATCTGTGAACATAACGTTGCCACAATCAGACACAGTCCAATTCATATGCTGGCAGCATCACTTTAATCGTGCCCCTCTGGATTGAACGGATAAAAGAACACAAACTCGTGGTACCCGGGCTTACAGACCATTCATGTGTAGCCTTCAACGAACAATAGTGGCAGATATCGTCTTACCAATGGCCGCTGCAACCATAGATGTCACACGTGTGGAGGTCGGTCTTCGATTCCGCTTGGCTACAACAGCAATATATCGATCTTCCAAGGGGGTCGTAACCCTTCGACGACCCCCTCGACCGGCTACAGGTCTGCGGACAACTGTTTGACTGGTTTGGAATTGTTTCCATAGTCGTGAAATGACGGAATGATGAACGCCGAAGAAAAGAGCAACATCTGTGATAGACTGTCCTGCTTCAATGCGGCCGACAGCCCGCCAGCGTTCAGAATCTTCCATTCGTCTTCTGGAAGCAATAGAAACACGTCTAGCTTGAAAACAAATCGTACGAATGTTCTAAACACCTTTCATCAGCACTTACATGCAACTCCTGTAACCCTTCACAATGCCGGCTTCTTATACGACTGCCTGATTTGCATATTTCTCGGCGCGAAACCGTGATTGGCTGTTACCTAACATATTTGCATACTTCCTTCTACCTTTGCAGCAAATTTCAGCTTCTTTACTTCAGATTGGCTTACGGAAATTAAAATTTTCATCTCCGTGCTTAACTTTTGGAAGTGAGTGTAGTACAGTTAATATAGTACAGTTTGAGGAACATTTCTTTTACTGAATTTTAATATTTTTTTGGATAATGTCCAATCGTCTGCCGCATTAGCAAGAGAAAAAATATTTTTTTTTGTCTATTAAGTTGTTATGCACGTGACGATAAATTAATTTAAACTACCAGAAAAAGAAATCACGTGATCAGCATTTAATAAATTGAATTCTAAAAATTAATCTTTAAAATTCACCAAAAATCAGAAAATGAAGGTAAAGATTCGATAAAGATTTCATTTTAAAAGAGTTTTTATGATCCTTCTCGTGATATAAATTTTATAACCCTCAAATTATTATTTTAAATGCAAACTTAAAAAAAGTTACAAAACCAGCTTAAAAATTTAATTTAAAAAAATCTAAGAAGAATTTTTTCAAAAATCTTTCTTAGTGCACCCCTACACTATAAGAAGAATCGCCATGCAAAATTTCAGCCCTTTAGGTCCAGCGGTTTGGTCTGTGCGTTGTATGTCAGTCAGTGAGTCAGTTACGGAACTGTTTTATGTACGTACTAGCTGAAAACCCGCACTTCGCTACGGAGTACATTCAAAGTAAAAACATCGGTCAATGTATGCAATTAATGCCAATATATATATAATAAATACGACGATCAATGTATATAATTGATGTAAAATATATATATATTTATAAAAAAATTGTAAGGGATATTTTTATAGACAAAATAATGTAGAAGAAGATATTCAAATTAAATCTAATATAAAGAATACTAAAGAATATAGTACAGTTAATATAGTACAGTTTCTAGAACATTTCTTTTACTGTATTTTAATATTTTTTTGGATAATGTCCAATCGTCTGCGGCATTAGCAAGAAAAAAAAATTATTTTTTGTCTATTTAGTTTTTATGCACGTGACGATAAATTTATTTAAAGTACCAGAAAAGGAAGTCACGTGATCAGCATTTAATAAATTAAATTCTAAAAATTAATCTTTAAAAATTCACCAAAAATCAGGAACTGGAGGTAAAGATTCGAAAAAAATTTCATTTTAAAGGAATTTTTATGATCTTTCTTGTGATATAAATTTTATAACCCTCAAATTATTATTTTAAATGCAAACGTAAAAAAAGTTTAAAAAACAGCTTAAAAATTTAATTTAAAAAAATCTAAGAAGAATTTTTGAAAAATCTTTCTTAGTGCACCCCTACACTATAAGAAGAATCGCCATGCAAAATTTCAGCCCTTTAGGTCCAGCGGTTTGGTCTGTGCGTTGTATGTCAGTCAGTCAGTCAGTGAATGAATGAGTCAGTTACGGAACTGTTTTATATATATAGATATAGATAGATTACATTTAGTTAGCAAATTCAAGATTTTTATATCACGGCTAATATTTAATTGTGATTAATTTTTCATATTGTTTATATAGTGGAATTTTTGTCATTATTACTAAATGGTAATAAACATTTTAGATTATTTGAAACTATAACTTCAAAACTTGAGGATTCAAATATTTTTCCTGATTAATCTTTATGTTACTGAGAGAATATTCACTGATTTATCTATTAGATAATTTTATGTACACGGAGAGGTCAATTTTAGTATGACCTCTACTCAATACATTGTTGGGCAACCTTTTACTTTCAATACTGCAGCGATTCTATTTGGCATAGACTCTATGAGATGTTGTTAGGTGGCCTGAGGAATATGAGACCATATCCGATTCCAGTTCTACGATTTGATGGATCTAGGTCCAGCTGCCTGATGCCTTTATTGACCCCATTCCATAAATGCTCGTTTGGATTTAGGTCTGGAGACTGTGGAGGCCAACTGAGCCAGATGAAGTCTCCGTCATGCTCTTCAAACCATCTGCGGATAGTGTCAGCTTCATAGCATGGAGCATTGTCCTTCTGGAAGTATCCATCTCTAGTAGGGTAAACCATTAACATTACTGGATTTACTAGGTCAGCGACAATATTTAAATACCTTTTGGCATTCAGACGATTTTCCACACAAATAAAAAGACCCAAATAATGCAAGAAAAACATATCCAAAACCATAACATTACTTACGCCAACTTGAAATGTGGCAATGCTCTGAGGATCGATGCCTTACTGCAGTTTTCTCCCCATTTGTACCCTCCCATCTACATGGTGTAGTTAAAAACGGGATTTATCCGACTACATTACTCTATACCATTAATTTTCTGTCCATTCCTTGTGACCCTGTGCAACTGAAGACGTTTGATCTTATTAGCTGCAGACAGCAAAAAGGCTTTCGAATAGACCTTCGGCTCCCATACCCAATGCAGTGTCATGAGCGGCGAACAGTAGAGAGGCCATCAAAGTTGGTCCTTGATTAAGATTAGTTGTAATTTGGTATAGTGTTGTCCTGTTGGACTGGACAGGTCTGAAAACTCTCCTTTCAGCTAGATCATCTAGTAGCCGATGACATTTCAAAGATTCTTTAAGCATAAAGAAAATTTCCATAGAATAATTTTATTTTTCAGTTTATTTCTTATTGGTCTCACCGATTCATTAATCATGCCATAATTTTTATTGATCTTACCTTTTATTTCAGTGCCAAATACTAGTTATCTCATCTTACGCATGTGAGAAATGCTATTTTTTTAAAGGATATAGCAACATAAGGATTTATAACCTTTATCAAGGATCACAATGAATTAAATTCATTATTATATGTAGAACGTGTTTCGAGCTTTTATTCATTTCTGACCCATAGCAAAAATTTCCTTTTGGAGTACTTATACTCTAGTCATTGTTATAGCAGAGGAATATTCTGATAAATTTTAAGAAACGAAGTCGATCTAAATAAAAGATATATTTATTAACTTATTCTTTGTCAGACCAGAATATATATATATATATATATATATATATATATATATATATATATATATATATATATATATATATATATATATATATATAACTAGTGGATTAATATTATTGAGATTCCACTCATTCAATTAGCGTACAACGTTAAGTTCGTTTTTATTTTTTAATAGGAAAACGTTGCGTAATTTGTGATTTTTCTATATATTTTGTTTATTTTATTTACTATCCAAACTTTCTGTTGTACAGTAACAAATCCATGAAAATTATTCAGAATTTTTCGAAGCATTACTTAACAAGAAAAACTGATGTAACATACATTGACATTTCATATTTTGAGACATTGGTGTTGTAAAAGGCTTTATTTCTGTTAAAATGTTTATTAGGAAATAAAACTTTTATTCACCATATTTTGATTTGGAACCTTTAGATTTCTTGAAATTGTACAAATCAAATCTTGAATCCAGGATTTCACAACATGAGAAAATTAGATTGTGAAAAATTCGAAGATTTATGAAAGCAGTAATTTATTGCACGACAAGGGCAATATTCTGAGAAGAATAAAAAGAAAACACTTTATTTAAGTCTGGTGTAGATTTTCCCTTATATGAAACAGATATATGTACCTACCATATCAAATAACATACTTTAAATGAATATTGACCCTCCTTTATCTGCTAATCTTTTCCCAGTCTCAAAGAGTCTCTTTAAGAGTCTCAAATTTTCTCAAAAGTTACTGTTATTAAATCCCAAAGATACAGGGAGCTTCTTGAGTAAAATATACGATTGTGAAAGTTTGTCGTAAAAGGAATTATTTTGTTGAACTTCCAACACGCCTCAGATTTTATTTTATTTTTGTATTTTTATAGGCACTTTCCAAGGCCAGTGGATGAGGGGTATGCGTCATGGTTATGGAGCTCGTACCAGTGCTACCTTTGGCCTAGCTTCACACTATCGGCCCAGCGCCCGCGGGTCCCTATCCTCGATCCCGGCGAGCGAACAGGCGGATCCCGCCGGCGATCGAGATCGAAAGATCGACGACTTCCGAGGAGGGTTCGTACTCAAATCTCGAAGTGATGAACCTCCAACCAGGAGACGGTCTCTTGTGGAGAAGTCTACAAATTTGAAAAAATCCATCTTGCAGGTACTTTTAAAAAACACCTACACTTTGGGAATATTCAGTACAGATGATACATATAAATACATACACACACACACACATATTATTGAAAGTTTTAGGTTACCCTTATGAGGTGGACTCTCAAGGGGTGGATGGGCTGTGTACTTTTGCAAGGTTTCACCTCGTTAAAAGAACCACCTGCTAAATTAACTTAATCGCAATAAACCATTGGAAATTCTTAACGTAGATCCTCCCCATAAGGAACACATTTAAAGAAAATTATTTACAACTTATAAAGTTTAATTTTTTTTCTACTGAACTGACAAAAAAAGTAAGAAAATAAACTAAAATTTTTCATACTTCACAGACACAAATTTGAGGTGTAAATATAATAAAAAGAATTTTGTCTAAACATTCTCAAAGAGGAAAAATTATATTTCCATCTTAAAAATCTTCAAATATCCAAAAGTATGTTTTTTCTAAAATAACTAAAGGATTTTTTTTACTAGGTAGTAACTACCAAGTTAATTTCCAGAATGAGATTTACAATGCAAGGATTCACTATAAAGACAGTTTCTCTTTTTGTATGCAGTAGAAATAACAATTATTTTTTTTTAAGAATTCTAAGATGCTCGAGGCACTAGAGAATAAGTAGTATTTTAGTAATGACTATTAATTTTGTTTAAAAGAGATATATGCACATTAAAGTATCAAAACTTTTACTAAATATTATCTTTATTCCCAAATGTAGTGTTTTTATCTGTATATTTTATACATTTGTCATACGCAAACTAACATTTCTTTTGTTACTTTACGTAAACTAAAGTTAAGTCTGTCCATGAAATTTGTACAAAGGGAGATTTTTGAAGAATAATACCTCAGATGAAATAAGTCTATGGAGGAAAAAATGCTTTTAATTAAAATGATTAGATAATTCAGTTTTTTTCCCCTTCGCATGAAAAAGGTGTGATGAATTTTAGTATTTTTTAAAATAAATTTTGAGACTGAGATTCTTTGATGGTTTAGATATTATTTCTATATGGAAATCAACTAATACATTTAATGAAAGTTCTTTATTACCATGGATATTATAAATAGAATCTAAAACGAAAATTATGGACATAATTGAGTTGTTAAAAACACAATGGCAGTTTTACTAATTCCGAACGCACTATGAAATGTTATATAGATACTTGTACCCTTAATACCTTAGACACTATAGCCGCTAAGAAAAAGAGTAATATTTAAAAGAGCCGTAGAATTATTTTTTGAAAAAGTTTAATTTTTGCTACCAAGGTCTACTAATCTTACAGAACGAAAAATCTGAAATTCTGAAAGCTTGATGCTTTTGCACAATAAAAATACTTTTATCTAGCTAAAACGATACGTAACAGTATAATTTGGGGTTATTAATTACCCACAGCTGGACTTTGACGCAGAATGAAGTCAAATATTGAATATTTTCTGCACATTTAGATAGTCTATATAATCAGGAAAATACTATAATATAATTTTCCGGTGAAGCAAATATAGCTTATGCGTCAGCTTATCAACATGAGATAATTTCGGAGCTTAGTCTGTATTTTTCTATTCTAAAATTTAAAATGCATTGTTTATCAGTTTTATTTTATATTACTATGGATACACACTTAAACTTAAAAATAGGAATTTAAGCAGAGTAAATAACAGGTCTCTTGAACAATTTCTACCAATTTTTTTTAGTATACATAAATAAATTTAGACTTCTTTTCATTTTTTAAGAATGCTCCGATTTTTTTTATTCAGCACCAAAATTTTTAATCATTGAGCATTTCAATTAGTATGAAATACAAAAATTTTAATGATACTTATTCCGATATTATTCCAATAAATGATACATCCAACCCCATATTATAGAACTACTTCAGTGCTTTCCACACTAATAAACTAAAATCATTTGCTAGAAAATCAAATTTTGAAGCATATAGGCTGAAAATAAACTAATAGTAAAGATTAATGCAGCATAGAGTGATAAATTTTACATTCTAGATTTCTTTTACATCCTTAGAGTTGTGATTAAGGTAAACAACGTTACTGGTTCTCAAAAATGTGTTTTACAGATTTTCTGTTACACGAGTCAACATCTAAACACCTCTCTTTTTTTATCACAAAATATTTTTGAATTTAAAGGGGAAATTTTCTTTGTCAGTGAATTGACACATGAAATGGTTTGATCTCTTAAGCATTGTTTTAAAATTTAATATCTCATTGAAAGAGATTAAATATAGCAATGAAGTTAAAAACAGTATACTTTAGGTTGAGTTGGATATATATCAGTTGAAATGTTGCCTTTTAAATTTAGGAGTGATAGGCAGTTATAGTTGAAATTTATTACTATAAACATGCCATTTTTCACACTTGGTTGTTCGGTGTATGTTATTTCTTTGAAATAATTTTAAACGTCACATGTTCTGTTATGGTTTACATCTTCAGGGTCTCAAGATCAAGAAGCAGCGCAGTACGGGCGATATTGACCGCCGGGGTGTGAGCTCGATCCGTAGCTCCGGCTCAAACCTGAGCTCGGCGAGCTCCGAGTCGAGCCACTCTGGGATGGCTCACTCGCAGGCCGGCTCCCTGCATACAGACAGTAATGCAAGTTTCGTGAGCCAAGATGAACTGTGCGATGCTCAGGTCACGGAGACGTACCTCGGTGAGTGGAAAAACGACCGGCGTTGTGGCTTCGGCATAGCGGAGAGGTCTGACGGACTTAAGTATGAGGGAGAATGGTAGGTTTGATTTTGTATAACAATGTTTACAGAGCTCAAAAATTGCAATGAGTACGCAGATGTACACCACATAAAACACGAGGCATAAATGAGCAACAAGTCTCTCTAGATAACATTTTCTCTCTTTAACATATGAGGCGATGAAAGGCGAAGTGGTGTAAGTCACATTTTCAACTTATTTTATTTGAGGGTAAAAATGTAATTTCCATGTTCAATTTGTAGTAGAATAGCAAATAATTATTATTTTCAATATTATGAAAATTATTATGAATTATAATTTGTTCAAATTATAGTGGAATTTATTGTAGTTTTTGCAGCAAAACGCTTTGGACTTGCACCACTTGACTTACTGACTTAAACCACTTTGCCTTTCACCGCCTCATATTTAAGTATTCAGTCTGAGCATTCTTGTTGAACTAGAACTCAGGTTCAATTATATACTGTGCCAGATGAGAATTTCCTGGGGATTTAATTCTTTTCTTCGAATGTAGCTTCTTCGCGCATAGTCACAGACATGATCGATAAGCATGTATAAATGTATGCATCTATATTAACAAAGATAGATGCTCTTTTATCTATGTAATACATAGATACATACATATATACTCAAGAGCCAAAACATTATGACCACCCCTACATTTTGCAATGAATTCGCCTGGATGACGTGGAAGGCACGTGATCAGGTGGAAGTGGTATTTAACTGCTGCTGGAGAGTCTGAAGAATCATTCTTTCACTTACTTCTGTGTGTGATGGGAAAGGCTGCGGATCTAAGCGACTTTGATAGAGGGCAGATTGTAATGGCTCGAAGGCTCGGAACAAGTATTTCCGAAACTGCACGACTCGTGGGTTGTTCGCGACCTACAGTTGTTAGTACATATGCAAAGTGGATGAATGACGGTGAAGCCAGCAGTAGACGACATGGTGTTGGACGTCCACACGCTATCAAAGAAAAAGGTCATCGGAGACTGTCTCGCATGGTGAAGCAAAACCGGAGCCAGACAGTGGCTCAGCTGACAGCCCAATACAATGCAGGGCCAAGTAGAATAGTATCGCAGCACACTGTTGAGTGGACACTGTTGGATATGGGGATACGCAGCAAACGTCCCACTCGTGTGCCTTTTCTGACCAAGCGTCATCGCCAACTGCGCCTGCGCTGGGCCAGGGAACATCGCGACTGGTCCATGGATCAGTGGGAGAGAGTTGCCTGGTCAGATGAATCACGGTTTGTCATTCATCACGCCGATGGCCGTGTCAGGATACGCCATCTTCCAGGCGAACTGTTTCTCCCTCAATGTACAGTAGGTCATACACAGGCCGGTGGTGGCGGTATTATGCTTTGGGGGACGTTCTCTTGGGCGTCTCTTGGGCCCATATATAGTATAAAATATTCTAACAATAAATAATACTCTTTTTCGAAAGGGTATTGAAGCGACCATCATCCAGGACTGAGGATCAAACCCTCGTTTTCCAAATTCGTGATCGGTATTCTATTCCTGAAAAATAATCCTTTTTGCTTTTCAGGCCATTGACGCAACATGGAATAATATTATTCTTTTGAACAACGTCAAATTTTTTTCTACATGACTATATATCACGTTTTTAATCGTTCGTTAGTCGCTTCTGAAACGAATGTGCAGGACCGAGGATTGAATC